>OY728131.1:1541215608-1542465608 GCA_963277665.1 Viscum album
AGTGGTCCACTTTGAGCAGTGTCACCACATTGAGAAAGAAAATGAGCAATGTGCTCAGTTGGAGATCCAGTTCCGTCGAAGTGCGAGAACTGGGGATGCTGGTGGAAACCGCACAAGGTTGATGTACGCAGGATAGGGTTTCTGATACCCTGGAACTGGTCATTGCCCCTAGCTGAAGAGCTTTGAAAGTTTCAGTAATCCTATGTTGTACAGCCTCTGGAATAAGTGTCGTTGGCTCTGTTGCAGGAACAGTGGTGTAGGCCACAGGCGGGACTTCTACTGTCGGAGGAGGATTTTGAGCGGTACGCACTCTAAGTGCAGTTATCTCCGCATCCTTCTGAGTGAGGTCAGCCTCTAACTGAGCGAAGCAAGATTCAATCCTGATGTGTCGGGGGTAGCTTCAGTGGCCATTACAGCGATGGGACCCACTCCCGAGCGATCGAGGTGATGATGCAAGGGAGGCTCTTGGTGACCACGTCGGGTGAAGTCAAAACTAGACTTTGTCTTGCACACTGACTTCAATCATATAGATATTTCCCACTGTCTGTGTCGATACCAGAAACTACGACTGAAACCTAGACCACTAACGAAGGGTAAGTGATTGCCTACTTTCTATGTCCGGAGACGCTTACTGCACTCCTTCTTCTGTCAAGGCAGGAAGGCGGTTATCAGGATGTAGTCAAGGAGGTAGGCTTAGAGCCAGCAATAAAGCTAGCAAAGATAGTTCTACCGCGAGCGAGTAGTCTTTGCCAAAGAAGGGCTAAGAGCTGACTTCTTTCTTGCCGTGTCAAAGTGAGGGTCAGGAGTGAGGGAGTGAAATAGAAGTTTCACAGTGAGAAGTCTAAGGGTAAAAGAGAAGTGGCAGACTTCGAATAGAAGGTAATAGAGTGAAGGACGTGGCCCTTAGGAAAGGGAACGAGAAGAGGAAAGGAAGAGTTGTAAGGCTCTGTAAACACAATCAATAAATAGTTCCCTTAGCGGTCTTCGATTTACAGATTCGGTTTAGTGAGAATAGCTCCTCCTCTTTCTGTATTGAAAACTCGAAGAAAAATCTTTTTATTTTAAAGATCAGCTCTCTATTTTACTTCAGACATTCCGTCTTTTTTCTGTGTCCTTCCAGATCATAAAATAATGTAAGTGATGTTCGATATTGCTATGGTCTGAAATCATACCATTAGGCTTCCTTCCAGTGGTTGCTCTGGCTCCTTCCTCCTTAGTTAGTGCTTTTGAAGTATCCATTGAAATATCTTTTTCAGTGCCCACTTTCCACAAAGCATTGCCCTTCGTAGTTGCATTAGGAGACATTAGATAGACGGAGGTGATACACTAAGAGAGTCGGCTAGGTAGTACACAATGAGGATTCCCCGCCTGACATCTAGGAATAGGAAAGCTCCATTCTGTTGTGCTTGCCACTACTCTACTGCCTAATAGGGCTTTAGAGTAGAATAAGTAGGCTTTTTTCGACCTCGAACCATTTCTGATGATTGAGCCTTTCCTGAGTCAGTGAGAAAGCTCTCCTTTAAGCCTTTCTTCAGAGTTCTAGCGACCGGGCATTTCTGCAAGTTCATTCCACACCCATTTATGTATGGGTATTTTCTGCATACCCATAGTACTGGGTCTTGACCACGTAATCAAAGACTTTAAAAGGTCTCTGAAGTGGAATATGTTTTATGTGCAGGACCTTCCGCTTTCACACTTGAGCAAATTATATATAGCTAGCGACTTAGTAGGTCTATGGCCTGCCCCCACAACAAGTACTAGCGTATAGCATAACCAAATGGAAATGTGGCTGGACTCAGAAAGAAAGGAGGAGTCGAGATTTCAGGCTTGTAGAAAGAATCAATGAGGCGAATTGAGCTAGATTACACTACTTTGAGGAGAAATCCCTTACTGAATGAATGTGCTTTTGATCAGTGACCGTAGAAAGTACTGTGAATGCTTTCTATGATATCCTCTTTTCTGGCTACCAAAGGTGCTAATTGGTCAAAAGAGCTTATTCTTAGTTTAAATTCTCCAAATTCTGTAAGCTTGCTTGGTTTACCTGCTTTGTTATGATTTCATTGTCTTTCTCCGTATTCAGCATTCGCCGGTCTCACAAAAAGAAAAAGCATATCAATTCGTTGAGGCTGGTAAGGTTTACCACCGAATGAGAAAGGCCCCTAGGTAGAAGATAGAATGTTTGTATGACCATTTCCAGATGTTTTAAGGCATTATTGCCGCCCCCTGATACGCGCGCGTAGCAGCGTACGAGGAACAACAAGACAGCGGGGATTCTTTGTGACGGAGAAGAGCTGTGCATTAATTTGGAATATTTAAGAGCTTCTCCCTGACATCCACCTAAAGGAGTACCGTCAGCCCCCCAAAGGGGTACCATCACCGCCACCCCTGCTGGCTGACTGATTGCAGGGAGCACAGGAAGCTAAGACTCCATGTTCGGTTCTGGTAAAGAGGGTTGTGGGTAGGCTTGGAAGGAAAGTCAGAGTGGGGGCGAACGGATTCTGTTTAGGGTTACTTGCTTTCTAACGAGCGAAGGGCATTCGGCTTAAGAGAGTTCATCGACCCTCGAGCTAGAATCATTCAATGCTCGTGCCCCATATCGTATCGTAGTATGGGCTAAGGGATTGCCTGGCTCAACAAGATCAATGATTTCGGTAAGAAGGTTCCGTCCTCAATCACATAAGCCAAAGGCGTAAGCGAAATTCTATTATTTTTGTCTCTGGTAATGCAAGGTTCAGAAGAATGGGACCTGAGACTGGCATTTGGATTACCCAGCTCTAATCTAAAGGCAGCTCGGTACGAAAGCCTCTTTGAAAGCTGCTGTTGAATCAGTAAATGTGGCAACTGGTGGTAACGTATTCAAATAGTTGATTCCGTGAAAGAAACCTCCCTCTAAAATCCAAAATTGCGAGTCCTCTTTCTTCAGTCATTGATAGAGAGGAATGCCCTAGGGTTTCTCTTGGCGGAGAAATGGAACCTGTTGGAGAGGAAGAAGCGCAACTAGTCTTTTGAAGTCACAATTTTGATCTCTCTATTTGACACCTCTGGGGAACGACTCAGCTAGATTTGAAGAGAAGACAGAGGGAATAGAATAGGAGGTGGGGATTGGCATGGCAGGTCTACGAACCTGGTCTTTGGAAAGACTGAGGATAAGCAGAAATTGAGGAGAAGTCCCCCTCGGAAAAGAATAAGAATCTCGTGAACAACTCATAAAGAGAATCATAACAACTCTTAGTAGCGGAAAGCCCCTTTGAGTAAGATTAAGCTACTTCCCTCTTGCCTCCCTTTATTTAATATTTCAATTTAAGGAGCTGTTTCTTTGCTTGTTTTGTTTTAGTCAGTCAGCTGAAAAGACTTGCTTTTCCTCTGTTAATGAAGTTTCGAAAGAAAGAAAAATCAGTCTAACGAAGGAGCCCAAGTCCAGTCAAGTGGTTTCAAGGACAGTGACTTACACTGGGGGAAATGGAAAGTCTAACTTCAAAGTAAAATGCGTTAACAGAAATGATAATAAAGACTATATTCATTCATCCGAGACAGCTACTAGAGGCGGTCTATCTAATGAGCTTTCTTTCTTTTTTAGCCGCGTAAGGCCTGTGATCTCATCTCGACCATTACCGATGTCATCTGTCTTGTTTGCAACTTGAGGTTCATCCCTAGCCTGGGTTCCCATTGCTGAAAGCGGCCTTGACCTAAGCTTTCTTTGAGGAAGTGATTGTAGCTGGACGAGATTGTAGTGCCGAATCTCTTGTCTGTTGGAGGTGATTATTCTCTTTCTAGGTGGTAGTTTTTAGGTGATTGTTATGCGCCCTTCTCTCTCTGTTCCCGTCTGAGTTCTATGCTTCCTATACCGCATGCTCCAGTAAGAGATCAGTCTGCCAATGACACTGCCAATGTGGATTGGTATTCGTCGTATCGGCAGTCTTTTATTAGCAAGACTTCCAAGCCTATGTGGATTGGTAGTGTGGTCTTTATAGTAATAGTTGTTGCGTTGCCAAGGCCGCCCCATGCGCGAATGGCATAAATCCAATTGGGTAGGAGCGGTTATCTCTTTTAAGTTAACGAGTAAGCTCCCTCGTGCAAGCGCTAGTGAGTCTTCCAAGTGAGTGGAATGCTTAATGTACTTCGGTCGAGTGACTTTCTTACGCTTCTTCTTTCTTTCATCTAAGTGTCTTCTCCTTTTGTTTTAGTCGAGCACTGCCTGCCTTTTTCTTTTATTTAAAATATACAGACTATTGTTACCGTTACCTCCGGATAATATAATAGGAGGAGGAGCACTATTAACGGGGGAAATTCCCTTTTCTTCTATTCAGTGAGATAAAGCTTTCGACAAGAAGTGGTATCTTTATTGATCAAGATATAGTGAGTGTGAAGTATACCGCACCGTGGGTACAAGATCGAAATGGATTGGAATCCAAGTGAGATGTCTGTCTAATAGTAAGGAGGTCTCTAATGGAATCTAGTGGTAATGGATGCCCTATAAATATCCTATATAATCTAAAATGAAAAAAGCATGAAGCGAAAGGCCCCTTAGTTTAGTAAGATGAAAGAGTTCAATCAGGATCTCTTTAGTTACTTTACTTCCTTGAAGCAAGCACGAAGACAGATGCAGCAAGACCGGAAGACCAGCAACCCGAAGACCTGGCCTGGTACTCTAATTCATGACAGATTTCATCCCCTCTAGACAGCAAAGACTGGAGCGAACTCAAGCAAGCCCTAACTCAAGCAGCTTACTGAAAGTGGCTTGAACATTAACCTTTCAATTTAGATGAGAAAGAAATCCAACAGAAGGGAACCCATTCACCAAGGGTAGCAATTCCTATTGAAGATAGATTTTCTGCTATTCCGCCCACCTTCTACCATTCGAGCTTAAGCGGGTGGGACTAGAAAGCTCTTTCACCTTAGAACAAGCAGTGGGTGCATGTGAGTCTCATCTCTATCAGAAAGAAGGACTACAAGCACGGGTTAAGCAATCGCCTATGGAACTTTTTTTTGGTCTTTCGTCTCCTCGGATTAAGAGTCAAGTGAGTATCCCCGTCGACTTTGTATCGCTCCTAGGATTTGAGGTTACAGAAGTGGTGGATCTGAATAGAATAGACCTACCTTGGCTTGATAAGCCTAAGATACTAAAGATCGAGGATATTCGGAATCAACAACAGAATAAAAAGCTACCCCCTTCCTCTGCTTCTGATTCAACTCGCTAAACAAGATCAACTGTGTCATAGTCAACTAGATCTTCTGATGCTGATGAGACTATCTCAATGGATGAAACTGAAGTCTCTAGTGGTGCCTCTCTTTTCTTGGAAAACTAAGCTTGCTGCTTTGAATTGAAGCAGTCTCTTTCTTTCAACTCGCTCGCAAAGAGATGAACTTTGTGCAGAAAGGCCGTAATTGACTCTTGCATGGGCCTAGCCCACTACTGATAGCTCAACAAGTTCAGGATCCGCGGGAGAAAAAGAACCGAATCCACCAGCACATGCCATGAATCAATTGAGACAGTCTGCTCGGAGAAACAAGGTTTTTACACCTCTGGCAATTTCAATGGCACAGGCCTACAAGAACTTACTGGGAGCTGGGGCAGTTACACCTCTTCCGGCAATACCACCGCCAGATCCTCTTCCCAGGAACTTCAAAGGTGTGAGTACCATTCGGGGCAACAGGGCCATGACATCAAGTCTTGCTATGCTCTAAAGCACAGGATCCAGGACATTTTGGATTATCATAAATTGCAGAAGGGAGAATCCACCACTCCAGCAGTGCCGAATGTCAATACCAACCCTTTCCCCAATCATGCAGCGGTGAACATGTTATCAGCGGGTCGTGGAATCCAAGTCCCTTCATCGGGGAGCCTGGAACCATCGTTTTAGCCACATATGACCTGGAGGGGAGATATCTGAGTTGCACCCGGCATGTTCCAAAGAAGAAACGTAGTCGTCACCAAAAGTCTTCTCAGTAGTGGCTCAGAGAATGGTACGGGTCAGGAGATCCGACTGTGGGTCTGCTGGGAGAACCATCTGGGCCATAGACTTGGTAGACAGGTCCATACAAGTCATTTTCTATCTCAAATTGGGTTTTATTTGGTCGCCGCTTGGGATGATCTTGGGGTATTTTGTCTGGAGTGACCATGTTGACGTCGGAAAACTGTTCCTGGCTGGTATGAATACGGACCTGGGCTCCTGGAGGAGTGATTAGTTGAGACGGATCTCATTCAGGTTTCCTGTGCCGGAGCATCATTTCATTCACTTCCTCCATTGTAGGAGGCTCAAAATCATCTCCCAAAGTTCCTGCTGCCATTGCATGATCCTCTGAATATGATCGGATGTCGTTATCCCAATGGTGTTCCTGCTTTATCTCGGAGTCAGTTACCTATTTCCTTCTGGGAGTCAAGGCAAGATAACCAAATATGTTTTGAGACACTTTGAGTATGTCCATGTCTGGATAGATGGTTGTATATCTCTCCTCTATGGGAGGTACCACTCCTGAATGCCAATTGTATCTTGGGATCTCAAGAACTTTTGAGGTTCTTGGATTGCTTTGAGAAACTGGCGCTTCTGAAAATACCATGTTGACATCCGGAACATGTTGTCTTGATGACTGTCTTGATGTTTGCCCCATTTCCATGAACTGGTTGTAGAGGCATTTCCGAAATTGCTTGATTCATCATATCAGTGCCTACATCAGTATTCTGCCATGCCGAAGGAGGTCTTCTTGTAGACAAGATGTAGTATTTACCCACTGCCAAGGGTCCTCCGAGAAGATCAACTCCGAGATCACCCTGGTCATACCTCGCTTTGAGTTCGTGCTGAAGGGGAACTTTCCCTCCAAGTTGTTGCTCTCGATACATCTGATTCCAAAAACAATCTCTACCACGATGGGTACATCCCTCAAATGTGCAACCATTTTTCCAGAAGTAACCTGGTGCGGCTGCTCGGCTCTTGCAAACTGACTTTCTCTTGTTCTTCTTGGAACACGATGCCTGAAATCATGTTGACATCTTTGAAGCTACTCTTTTCTTGGAGTTGAAGTCGAACCTTGGTTTGCGGGGAAGTGATGAGCTGGGATGGGTCGAACCCTTTTGGGTGCATGTCAACCATGTTTACGGAAGGAGTGCCTTTGCTGCTCTCACCTCTCTGAATTACCTGCATGTGAAGCTTGTTCTTTCGAGCTATTAGTCATTTTTGATCGAGAAGGTCTTGGACACGGTGCCTTAACTGCGGACAATGATCAGTTCCGTAGCCTACCATCCCTGAATGGTATTCCCATCGTGCCTTGGGATCGTATCCCCACAAGATTGGACTAGTTGGAGGCTGAAGGGAATTGGAGGGATCGGGGTGACCCTTACCAGAGCAGCTCGACCGATTGCAACAGATACTTCAATCGAAAGAACTTCGCTAGCTTATGAGGAATAAGAATAGGAATCTTGAGGCTGCGCCAAACAAAAAAAAAGGGGGATTCTGTCGAACTGATTGAGGAAGGGCGGGAATGAATGGACTGATTGATTGCCCCAGCTCAAAAGGCAAGGAAGAAGAGAAAGCGACTCCCCGAGAGAGAGTAGCACCCGGTCCGAGAGAGAAGAACAACAATCTCTCTTAGACAAGACAATTAGTAAGGCAGCGCTCTTCTAGTAGCAACCTCTCCTTAGGTCTGAGACCTCGTTGAATAAATCAACTAATAAGAAAGAAGAGTCTTCACCTTCGCTTTGTAGAATCTTCCTGGTCTAAGCCTTTGAGATAAACAATGGAGATTCTTTTTGTGAAGTCTACCTTCATACAAGATCGTAAAGTTTTCTTACAAAAGCAGTTCTTGAAGAAGAGAGGTTCTGACTAGACGAAGAGTCAGAACCAACGACTTCTTTTTGTTCACAATCGGTTGTCAGCAAAGAAGATGGTCTTCGTTAGCTAGCTTCTTGAAGCTTCCTCTTCTTCAGTTGCTTTCCCTTGCTTGCCTGCCTTGAGAGAGGACTTGATTAGACCAACTTCCCATGATCGTGCAATCGAGAGAGTGAACAGAGAGAGACCTCTGGGGACAGTCAAGTAGGAGGTTTCAGAGTGGACTCAGCCTTTTGATCCCCCCTTTTCCCTTCTCTCTTTCAGAAAGCCAAGCCCTTTCCATACTTTTATACTGTAACCAAATTAGATCAACTAATATCATAGAGAAAGAGAGAGGAGCGCGGCTTTATAGCCTAAGTAGCGTCCACCAAACTCTCTCTCTAATTGGAACTGAGACGACTCGAATCATTCTTATTCATCTAGGATTGAAAGCCCGGTATTCGTATAAAAGAGAAGAGAAAGGCTATTCCTGGGAGCACTTTCTAAGTAGTCAACCTCCTTCTCCTCGCGTTCACTTCTTGTTTTGTTTTCCAAAAAAGGGGGTAGTTCCTATAATGAAGAAATTCTCCCAGTGTTTAAGGGCTCAAGATGTGGGATTTTACTCTGTATCGAAGAAAACTTCTCTTTCTTATTCTCTTAACTGTCTTAATGCTCTCGTCTTAGTCTTGTCGACTAACGAGAATCTCATTATGATACTTCTAGAGGGGAGAAGACTCAGTCACTACCTATGAAATAACTGCTTGTGGAATGTTAGGATTGAAAATGAATAAGAAATAGCGAAGGGTTCTACGATCGAAAGATCGGCAGATTGTACGCATCTCGCATCTAATGAACAGCAGGAAAGAAAGACACATTGGGTTGAGTAGCTAAGCTCCTTAAAACAACTCCTAGCTCCTTAAGGAACAGTGTTATCCATCCCGCCATTCCGACCTGACCTACTTCTTTCTTCCATAGGGAGGGAAAACCCTCTTTGCCAACTCTCTGACTAAATCGGCCTTCCCCTGGTATATGAACATCCCTCCAAACTCTATTAACAGTTGGTACGATCTGGAAAGCAAGTTCCATGAGCAATTATATAGGACAGACCCAGACATTCAAGTTGCCAATTTGGCAAGATTGACTCAGCTCCAACGGTCGAATCGCGAGGTTTAGGAAGCTTTACCCAGACTAAGGGGTACGTGACTCTTACGCACCACGGGTTAGTGACTCATTAACACTCCCCGTTCCGTGGGCTCAAGAACTCGATGCTAATGAAACTCCTGCTTTTAGCGACTCGGTTCCTATTACAGACAGGTGGCAGCTTCCCATGCAAAATGGAATCGTTAAGTTTTGTCAATAACCGTTTTTACGCATGGGTGGAAAGTCTAGAGCCTCTTTAGGTGGTAACCATACGGGCACCGCCTCTTGACCTCTCGTGTAAAGTATATTACACTCGTTTTACCCCACTCTCGCTTCTACGCTCCTAACGCCTAGTTGTGTAAGCCAACAAGTGAGTTTTGCTTACGTGACATAAGACAGATTGAAAGCAAAGGTAAAGCCGTCCAGTGATCAAGTAAAGGTGACGAAGTGATTCAATTGAACGTACGAGCGAAACGAAATACTTGTTTATATCAATATAGATATAAATGGAGCGAGAATCGGGAGTTGGTATTGAGAAACGGAAGAAAGGCCGTGGATCCCTGATAACCTAGTTGCTTCGAGCCTAACCCCTTGCTTACAACAGAAACAATACCCGGATAAAATTTTCTACGCCTGTAAAGCCATTGCCCCTATGCCAAGCCCCGAAATAAAGAAGGAGGTTAGCCATCACGGGGAAGTGCAGTAAGTTATCTAGGATATGATAGATAAAAATGGAAGGAGAAACCCTTAGAACTATAACCTTACCTTTTTGGGGCTCACTCCTTTCCTACTCGCTTGATCTTGATGACCAAGGACTAGAAACGAAAAGCGAACTTCCAACCCTTGGAAAAACCTGATTCAAGACTTGCTGTACTCACTTTGATGTATTTTATAATACAAATGATAACTAGCTTAAGGCTTGCTAGAACTTGTAACACAGCTTATAAAGAATACAAGATAAGATCTCAAGTAAGAGTAAGAGACTTAGTCTAAGAAAGGAAAGTCATTTCGTGAAATGGGATTCGTAGCCAGTAAGCAATAGCATCCTGTTGTTATAGAATCAATGAAATTGCATAAAAGAAAGAAGGACCTCGCTCGAAAGCGAAACGAAATGGGGGACACTATCGGGTATGCCTGACAGAGATAATTGCTTGAAACGCAACTACAAGCCCAGATGACTAATGGAAGGAAGAGCTTCTGGCTATCGAGAAAGCCCTGCTTGAAGAAAAGGCTACTTCCTACTGCCCTACCACCAAGAACAGATTCTCGCCATCTATTTAGAGGGGAACTTCTTATGAAACAACGCAGCTCCTAGTCCGACAGTTCGCTCTGCGCCTTAAGAGAAAGAGTTCCGGCATACTAAAAATGGATGATTTGGCCGTTTGGGATCGGAACAACCTGGGGAAAGTTGTCTTCCTACATCACCTACCTCCCAGACCAAGGGAAGAAGGTATCAGATCTATGTAGTTCTCGACCCCTTTTGTTAAACCAGTTCCTGTGCCTGGGATTCATTCCAGTCTGTAAAGAAAAAGTAATCTGGTGGATGGGGCCCGCCTCACCATTCCCCTTCTCCAAAGCAATAAAAAAAATCACCATGAAAAAGGCCTGCCTTTCAGTACGTGAAAGAAGTTCTGCTCTTTATGTGAAGTAAGTGCTTTCTCTTTCACTGTCTTACTTTGTCCCCTCTCCTGACCGATTAAAGGATTCAATCCAGCCCCAAGCGTACCAGGGGCTCCCCTGTTTACCGGATCCTTAGAGGTCTGCCCGTCCGGCGTCGGTACCTCGCATTTTGTAATTAGGGCAGCACCCCGGTTTTCTAAGTGCCACATTCACAATAATAAGCAGGCGGCCTACCCGCTTTCCTTTCGGTCAGCTGCCCCTCAACTGCGTTAGGGGTCTTACTCATCCATAATCCAAGGCCACTGTTTGATGGAAGTATTTTATATTGTGGAAGGTCCCTCTTCCTCATGAAATCAATATCAAATATCCGGTCTTCGGCTCTATCTATCTCAATCCGGCACCCGATCCGTTTATGCTTCAGCCACTGCTTCAACTGGTTTCGGGTCAAATACCACTAGGGAAACTGACCGATCGGAGTATTTATCTCCAACGAATGGTTCTTCTCCAGTATTTCCCACAGATATCCCAGCTATTTGTGCTTGGACTCGGGAAAGCAGGGGAATTCATTTAGTTCTAATTTTCTTTCGTGAGTTAGTCTTAGTGATTGTAGTAATTCTTCTTTGATACGACTTCTCATCCTCAACTAAAGAAACAACACCTAAAATTAACAGAAGAAGGTCTATCCCTTCAATCCACTTTTCAAGCCAAGCAAGCTCGGGAAAATAGCCTAGAAATAAAAAAAATACCGCTGAAAAATAGAGGTACCAAGGGTTGCTTTCTTCTGGGTAGGCTATCTTTGAAAAATCACAAGCCCAAAAAAAGCCATAAATGCAGAAAAACGAAGATGAATATTCCGTTGGGGATTCCCATTATGGTTGTTTTGTCACTAGGTGCTGACTTTATTCCTATGAAAATACTGATTATGAAATAAAATAAGAATGCAATTAGAAATGCCCACTTCGTGCGCCTTGATAAGCTTATAAAGATGATGCAGGCCCCCGCTAGCTTCAGGGGCTCCATTAAATAGAAATCTTCATAGTAGAATAATCCATAGATAAATTGAATAATGAGCAGAAAAATAAAGGACAAACAACGTTTCTTAGGGGTCGAACTTGACTGTTCTTTTTCCAAAAAGAATGAGAGCGCATAGTGGCCGACTTGCTGAAAAGCCAGGTAAAACCCCCACTTAGCTAGCCCTTGATCAAGGAAGTATCCACAAAAGATGATTAAATTGGCATAATCTAAAGGAAAGAAGTAGATTAGAATAATAAAGAAAAAAATAACTAAAGAAAGGATTTCCCAATCTATCCCTTGCAGGTGAAGACTACTTAGAAGGCTGAGAAAAAAACACAGAAGAAGAAGGTGTCTGACCCTTACTGGTTTTTAGGGGTACTTAAAGTTAAATAAGAAACAGGAAAGCTGCGCGATAACCTGTAAGGGATTCACTAAATTCCCCTTTTCTATTTCCAGAAACATAAGTTGATAACAAAAAATAACAATTCCAAAACTACTTATCAGGAAACCATTTTGTAAAAAAAATACGATAGCTTGTCTTTCTAGCGTGAAAGCTTTTTTCATCTTTAAGAAAAGCCATGTCTTCTTAATCCATTCTTTCGTTCTTTCATATAACCCCCACCTAATCTCTATATAGATAGATAGATAAATGAACAACCAATATATAGCACCAAATAGGTTGAAACATAGAACGTCAGGCAAATCCAAAGACCATGCTGCTCCCGCCAAAGCAAGAAAAGCTGCAAGAATAGCTGATCCAGTCCCGAATACTTGCTGCCATCGTAATGGAGATACGCAAATAAGAAAGGGAAACAACGTAGCAAAGCGATTCATAATCAACTTTGTAACTTCATTGTGATATAGATTCACATTATACGACTTTTTATCACTAATATTATTTGAATCAAGATTATTCATCTCAAGTTTATTTCTACTTTCTTCATCTCCACAACTAAAATCAGAATAAGAACCAAAATCATCTTTAGTGCAATAACTCCTACCTACATCCTTAGATGTAGAAATGCACACCCTAACATATACATCTCGAACTCGTAGTAGTAAATGCATATTAGAGGCCATGCTTGCCTTTCATATTATACCAATGAAAGGCCAAATCCAATGTTCGACTACCGTTTTTCTCGTACCATATTTTGATCGACTACTGCGTCTATCCTGAATTCCCAATAAATCGTGAATGCCTCGAATACAATGGTATTTCACTCCCGGCGCATCTTTCAGTCTCCCACCTCAGATTAAAACGAGTTGATGTTCGTTTGGCCCTTCGCCTCCCCCCGGAATGTGAGCAAACACTTCCATTTGATTTCTCAACCTCAATAATACGATCTTCCTATTGGCTGAATTCGGTTTTTTCGGTGAAACAGTAAGCACACGCGGGCATACTCCTTTCTTCTGGGGCGCATGTTCCGACGCTCTTGTCCTAGCATGGTTTGAATTTTCATTGTGTTGAGTTCGATACCGCTTCCGAGTCAATTGGTTTCTTGTTGGCATTGGGAGCTCCGTTTCATTGTGCACCTATGGGCCTGATCCAAACCGACGACTTGCCCACCGCTTGCCAACCACTTGCACCTTGCGCTTTCACAGCCTCAGTACTCTACTCTAATAGTATTGCACTAGTGCCCAAGCCAAACCGGTGTACGCTGGAAGACCAAGCCGAACCCCCCTGACAAACATGTGATATTTCATACCAGAGATAGCGATTCGATCGTCAAGTCTATGTTGACATCCATCACCTATATGACCAAATGGAAAACCATCGGTATAATATAGGTAGTAGACATAGATTCGAAAACCATCACGCACACCCCCACTATCCAGCTAGGCCACCACTATCAACCTCCATTCTGGCAAACCATTTCAACTCGCTTGAACACCTTTTCACCTAGGAGGATACGAGGTGTCTATCCCCAGCTAGTCTGAGATCATGAAACCCCCACATGCGATTCCGAACATCACAGGAAAGAAGCAGAAATCCCCTGTATCACGTTTCCCGCGTGCACGGTTGCAAGGTGGCACCTGTCGATCTCATCTAAGTAGGCAATTGGGAAACGGGAACCACTATGATGGAACGGTTGAGTTTGGAACCCTACACAAAACAGACTGACCTGTTTGACTGGCGAGGTTTTCCCACGTGCTATAATGCCAACACGATGAACTACCTTTATTCGACTCGTGGCTTTGTTGACCCGGTTCCTCACGCTGCCCCCATGAGTACATCCGGGGTACAGGTTCACTTTACCCGCTCAATCCCCTAAAGGCGGGGGCGGGGGGCGGGTTTCCCTGAGTAGGAGGTCTCTTAGAAGGGTGACTGATCTTGAGTTCAACTCCTCTCCAAGAATATTTGAATAGAACATCAACCCCCATAGATACAGAAATCTTTTCGAGTGCCTTTCTATCCTTTCGATGGATAAATGGGGCAAGAAACAGATAGATGAGGAAGAGCCCTTGGAGACAAAAGATAAACAGACAAAACAAAACAACCCTGTTGTTTTCGGTAACAAATGCGACCCAATGCGTTATTCTTTCCATGGAACATTCCGAAGATATATGACCCTTCCCTTTGAGCGATTGGTCCTTCTATGAAAATCAATGCATCCGTTCCTTCCACCACCTTGTTCATACATGGGCTTCTCCGGTACGAAATGAGCCACTTCTGGCTACTCAATTTCTTCTGTCTATTAGAAGAGTACTGAGACCCAACCTATTCATCCGGCATGGGATACATGGGCCCCGAGTAGTTTACCGGATCAGTCGAGCATTCCCGGCCCACCACCCCAAGAAACGAGGTTGGACCTCAAACTACTACTTATAGATATTGTTTGCGATTGTACAACTGATAAGGATTCAGTACTCTACTCTATATAGTACTGGTACTTATATATATTGTTTCATCATTTGCTACAACGGTGAGTGGGGAATGATATCATAAAAGCGGTGGATGAGCCTCGTGTATCAGGGAAAGCAGTGACGCATCAGCTTTGGTCTGTGAAGTTTGGGAGAGGCCGAGTCTTCCCACTAGTGTGGATTCCCGCCGCATAGGGCTGAGGAGTTCCAGAACCACCTTCAAAGAAGAAAGAGGACCAAAGTCTTCAACAGTGTCAACATTTTCTCTATCACAGCTTCTGAAACAAAAGTCAGTACTCTTCTACAGGTACTCTTATATATACTTGAAAGGCTATATATGGATGATACCAATTCCCCGACGGTCTAAACCGGCCGGGTATTCACTTCTAGGATCTCTGCCTCCATTTGACTTTTGCCACTGATTCTGTCTGTGGCTATCTTCTGATTGAATTCCTACGAAGACTTTCATTCCCTTTGAAAAGGACTGGTACTAGTCTACTACCTATATTATACCGAGTCTTTCTATCCCACTAGCAAGGACTCATATCCTCAACTATTAGAAGATAATGGCTCATCCATACAAGCCGCCCAAGATAGCAGGTCACCCAGGTGATTCAAAGTCAGCTAGAGAAAGATATCCGGTAAGTCTACTACCTATATTATACCGAGTTCCCCCAGTACCAGATGAAACACCAACGACTATCCACTATCTATATTATACAGACAGACCACCATCTCCAAGTCGTACGAGTGGTCCCAGTGGATGATAGGCCGAAGGGTTGAGCAACCTGCTGATTGCATTCCAACAAGCTGTCGCCCCCGAATGGCAAAAGCAGCCATATGGAACCTTCAAAGGAGAGTCACTGAAAATATATATCAGTACCAGACCTGTGTCAATATAGGAAAGTCTCGGACATCAAGCTCGATATGCTCCCAAGGGCGGTACGGAAGCACCCCCCAGGTGTGAGTGGAGATGGTCGGAAGAGAGATGGTCAACGTCCGCCGTCACAAGGCCGGAGGCACTCCTTTGGAGTTCAGTGAAGGAGGCTTCAGCGCACCCTCGAGCCCATTCCCCAGTAGGTGTATTTGGGGCTGCAATGGAAGTCAGATAAGTGGTTCAACTATACTCGAAAGCATGGATCTCAATATAGTCGGAAGTCTAATCGTACCACCTCGAACTGATGACTATTAGATTAGAGTACTGGATCACATGTCCGCTCCATCCAGAACTGCTCATGCCACCTAACTATTAGATTAGAGTACTGGATCACATGTCTGCCCTCCATACCTGATACTGAACCCTATTCGGTCACTATTCCAGACCACCACGTTGTAGCCTTGAACTGAAGGCGGGAGAAAGAACCCGAAGGCTAATCAACTACCTATATGATTTATAACGAAAGGCTTCAGATGAGGTTCCCGGGTACTTGTGTGTGCGGTTGTGATACTATATAGGAAGAGTACCGCTGATACTGATATATATTGAACGAGTGGATTTGGGCCCAGCCCGAGTCACGAGTCCTAGCAACCAGCCAATTCAATGACCTATCCATTAGTCGATGCCACCTTCCGTTTGATTTGCATCTCAAATCAATTCCAACGGCAACGTGCTAAGCAGAATCATCCAAAAAACATCTTTGAGGTGGAGCACCATGAACAATCGCAAATAGCCCAAGAGAAACATGCGGTGAAACGAGGCTGGGAAATGATCTTCCAACATCTCTGCCAGCCCCAACCAATAGTGAAAAAGCGAGAGTTTGAGTCCTAGAACCGTTGAATCGACCTTGTTTCTGAAAACCACCACTGCCATTTTCTCTATTGACCCAGTGTATTTGAGCAGATCACCTCAATGCTCCAATTCCAAAAACCAACTATGGATAGTACTCTACTACACTACTATAGTGTCCGAGCGGTGTATTTTAGTAGTTCCGATTACCCCCGACCTCCCCACCAATATACCGAGACAAAGAGGATGACCCGAACAACATCTACAAAATGCCAGTACCATGCTGCCATTTCAAAGCCAACGTGATGCGCCCTGCCGAACTGCCCTATCGATTGGCGATAACAACAGATGCTCGAGTATAGCGTACCAATGATCACATGAAACCCATGACACCCGGTTGATAAGGAAAAAGTTGAACCATATATACTATCCGACAAAGAGAAGTAGCTGTGTTCATATTCCAACCCTTGCAACCCAGTGAAAACGAGAGCCAGTGCAACGGTAGCGAGTAAAGTGAAAACATATCAATGGTACCTGCCGTTCAGTAGATCATGATGATCCCAAGTGATTGATGCTCCAGACGTTGGGGGAATCAGGGTATTCAGCATTGGAAGCTCCCGAGGATCGAAATGCAAGATGCCTTGGGGTGGCCAGATCAATCCGACCTCTACCGCTGGCGCCAAAGTAGAATGATAAGACGCCCAAAAGAGAGAAAGAAGGAACATCACCTCGGAGACGATGAACAGCAAAGAGCCATATCTCGGTCCATTTAGTACTACTGGGGTATGATGCCCTGCCTTCGCTTCACGTAGCACATCGCGCCACCAAAGGAACAAGGTGTATAGGATCACCACTAGCCCCATCATACCAACTGTGGAACACCCGTGACTTGGATGCATGTACAAAACACCACCAACTGTACTGGCCCTAGCGCCGATAGCTCCCGACATTGGCCATGGACTTGGCTCCACCAAATGATAACAATGCCTCGGTGAATCAAGCATGACTTACCAGCCCGAGAGGTTTCATGAACCATCCATGCCGCCCCATCCACTCCAAGCTAGTAGGTCAGTAGTGGTATACGTAGTGTTCGATCTGATCATGCCCTGTCACCAGCTGTCGGTTTGCCTTCCACACCTGCCCTAATTACTCTACTCTAAACTATATAGGAAGAGTACCCGTGAATGTACTCGCGACCGTTCCTTAACACCCCCCGTCGGTCGCTTCATCCGATCCCCCATGAATACCTCATCTCTCTCATCATATATAGTCTATAGTCGTCATACGGCTTGATATGCTGCTGGAAATGGTACTCCAATAGCCCAGTTGAGTTGCAGCACCTCGGTATCTTGCTCTGCCATCGCCCCGAAAAACCTTATGCGATGATAGAGAACCGCCGAGGTCGAACATAGTTGCTTTGCTTCACACTTTTTATTCCAATATTCCATGGTTTACGGTCATAACCTTTCATATTGATTTCTTATATAATCATCCTTCGGTGATTGCTTGACTCACGATCTACTAAAGGGAAAGTAGCTTGATGTTGGTTCGAATCCAGCTCGTGAGATCCACTATTGTAGTTCATATTCAAGTCGGTTCAGTGTTTCTTCTGTGGATTCAGGTCTATTGCCGACCCGTTGTTTATCCACTGCCGTGATTCTTCTCAGTTTTCCCAGTGGGGCCCCCTTTTGATTCTATTAGTACTACGCTCGCCCGACCCCACTGGCGCGATATGCCGACGACTGACTACTGGGAATCGTGGGTGCCGTAGAGCTTCTCATAGAAATAAAAAAACGCATCGCCCACTTCCTACAATCCGGCCTGAACCTTTGGGTAGGATCTACAGGATCAACAACAATAGCTGCACATAGTACGGTAGTTCATAATGAAAAGCTACTTGAGGACATAATGGAACATTGTTATGTAGATCCCAACTGAGGCAACTCGAGCATAAGGTCTGGCTCTATGCGAAGAAGTTATCACGGACGAGCCACATGCAGGGAAACTTGCACGTGTGGTTCTGGCCGGGTACCCCGGTATACTGTACTAATATGTGTAGGTACCCGTCATTCGAGTGAGATTGTCATGGCACAAAAGCAGATATGATCCGGTATTCCCTTGTTCCCTATATTGGTTATGTTCTTCATTTCTCGTCTAGTAGAAACTCATCGAGCTCCGTTTGATCTCCCAGAAGCGGAAGCTGAATCAGTTGCAGGCTATAATGTAGAATATGCGCGGGATGTGATCCTTAATAGTTCACTGTTGGCGGAAGCCAATGTCCCGGGGTCCTGGGGACTCATTCTGACTGAAACAAGGGGCCACTACGTCATCATTGGAACCTATATCGAGTTGTTCCGAGAAGCTCCGGTGTTATATTCTTATAAAAGGGAATGAGCTTCAGAACGTGGGTAGCTGGCGCCAAAAGACGAAAGCCAAGAGAGCATTTATATGGTAATGCGGTGATTGCCAGCTCATATCCGAAGTGATATTCCTATCTATCTTGTAGGAATGACATAATGCTAATCCATGTTCCACACGCCCAAGCTACAGCTTTTCATATGGCCCTCATTGGTTTCACGCATGAAGCTCAGGAATACGTTTATTTGCTAATATGATGGTCGGTCATAGTTCAGTAAAGATTTTAAGCTTGGACAGAAAATAAGCGGGGCCGCCGGAATAAGTTATTTGGAAGGGAATAGGTCCTTCACACTGGCTAAACAATATACTTTCACTTTTTCATCGTTCGAGCTTTGACCGGTTCAAGCCTTTCAAGTTACATCCTCCGACACCATCGACTGGTGGTCTTTCACACACTGCACAGGATCCAGGGCCAGCTGCACGAGATAAGGCAAAAAGCCAAAGCTAAAGGGGAAGTATGAGCGTAGAATGGCCGGAGCATCATGAAGCGTTCTCATTAGTGGGGTGGGATGCGCAGTCATACCTAATAGCAGAAGACGGGGCGCAAGTGGGCCCGATACTCCCGCTAGAAGTCATCGCGGTCGTGAGAGGGTATTATCGGGACCGTAGATCGGACCTTCTAAACCACCCCATTCATCCAAAAGAGAAGGGAAGAGGCCTATGTATTTGCATGACCCCTGCTGATTTGACCCTATCTACCCCTGCCCCTAGCGGTCCTGCCACCACGCCGCAGAACGGGAGCTCGTGTGGGTCGCTCAAAGCGCCTCTGTTGTTCCCTCGGTGGGGCCCACCGATCGACAGAGCTCCACGACCAGAAAAAGAAGTGCAGTTTGAAAGCCGTATGATAGGTGGTAACTATCTTGTACGGTTCGAGGGGTAATCGGCGTACCCAGGTAAACCTGGTGGCCTTTGGCTCCAGGGGGAATCTTTGGCTCTATCGAACATACAGGGAATTGGAGGTAGCATTCTACCGATGTCAAGTCATGGACTGGTTTCTTCAGCCCTTTTTCTATGTGTGAATAGGTGTAAATTCCTCCTATTGGAGGATCCAGAGGAAGAGTAAAGATTTCTTACCTGGCCCACTGTGGTAAGAGAATAGAGTACATCCGGATACCGGGCATAGAACTCCTAGAGCCCCGAATCAGATGGTAAACCGAGCATTCCCCTCTAGTACTAGTGATAAAAAACAGAAGTAACATCTGCTATAGCAATGGAAGAGGGCGGACAGCTAGCAGAGGGGGAAACAGCTCCTAACTCCGAGGAAAAGAGCACATTATGGCCACATATGACGTCACCGCGTCTGTTCCAGATGCTACATAGTATGAAGAAAGGCCAGAAGTATCTGGTGATGCTATTAGTATGTCTGTCGTTAGGACCTGCGGATCTGAAACAACCTAACACGGAATCCAGTGCATACCCAGTAGCTACTGGATGAATCATATTTATAGTGACTACGGTGGGACATCCAATCTGCAATAATTCTGGATTTAGGATATTTCTAGCTAGGCCCGCCTTCGGCTTCCCTACTGAGTATCATTTATCCATGTCTATTCGCAATTGTTGGTCATCTGATCGTTTATGGTTTGTGCTTCTTGGCCGCTATTTGGCATTGAGTGGGATCTAGAAATCGTTGAAATCTTATTTTTGTTCGGCTCCAAATGCATTTCATTCCTTGCATACCGGATCTAGGTGTTCTAGCATAGCCGCCAACGATCTACTTCATCCTTGGTAAACAAACCCTGCGATCGGTAGAATCACTTCTATAGACTCGGGAACTACGCAATAATCCGAAATCAGAAGAGGCGGCTGGACCCATATGGTAAACAACATCCGTACCAGAAGTAGAAGCATTGTAAACAGACCAGGCCGTAAGACCTAGTTCCTGGTAGTACAACTAGTATTGGATTCGATTCATCTGTGGCTTTTCTTATTATCGTAGACCTACGCCGATACCAACCGAATCGATACCAGATGGGTAATCCGGTCAACAACTAGATAGTGCCTATAGCTATAAGGCATTTGGCACCGTAGAATGAGTAGTTTAGGTGTGAGAACTAGATATATTCTTAAAGTAGTTCCTGCGGTCTTGTCTCGATTATAGGACTTACCATATGCTTTTCTAGGTATCGTCCAAACTTCTCTATTCTTCATAGTATTCCTCGGAGCAGGGTCTTGAGACTTGGTTTCATATACTTCTACAGATGCAATTACATAATAACCGAATATCTGGTGTGGAACACCATGGGAAACTCACTCTAGTATGAAATATTCAGAAACAACTGGGTAATATAGAGAATGGCGTAGCTGGAACGTCTCCGATCTCATACTCATATTCCTTGCATCAATTACGAAGGCTGTACCCCTGCTCCTTGAACTTCTGAACCTTGGTCTCGTATTATCGCTCTTCTTGAGTTCTATCACATTACTGACTTTTTATATGCTGACTTACCATACTCCCTGGAACTTCCATAGGCCCAAGGGAATCAAGAAAAAGAAAATAAAGAATACTCCGGTGATTATAGAATAGATACTATAGAAAGAAGGAATGAATGATCCTACATCTGATGGAGGAGATGCAAACATGGAGACACGAAGTTCTAGAAGTGACGGATAATATAGTTGACCCTGCCAAGATTCATGAGACAGCCGAGTGGATCCATAACCATACCTCTTCCATCTTCTCACGCTTCTCTAGCTGATTCTAAATCACTGGGTCTACCAGCCATTCACTGCGTTCATCAGTAGTACGGATCTGGTCCCGAAGTGACTATGATAGAGTAGCGGCCACGACAATAAGAAGGTATTAAGGAACCGGTGGCAAGAAAGCCTATAGCTGTAACATCCCATCGTTTTTTGGAGCCTTTCCTCGGTATGGCACGCCGATGTTATTGGTATTGTATGTACTTGTTGCTGCTAGTTGACTGAGTAGTATTTCTGCGGTAGTTCCTTCGGATATTCTTCCGGCACCGAGGAGGGACGTAGTTGGAGGTGTTGATGCTAGAGCTTATGCTCTTGTTTTGGTATAGTACTGGGTATTCTCATGATCCACCTTGTACACCAGTGGTCTTAGCTTCTCCCATAGGTTCGGGTACGCTCCCGCTTCCGGAAGGGACTCTAGCGATATAGTTTGGGCACCGACCGGGCTTAACCCCCGTCTCCCCTGGCTCCGCTAACGATTCTAAACACATCGGCAGCTAAAGCTTCAAGCCTAGGAGCTACCGTAGAAGTACTCTATGGCCAGTTCTCCTCGGTTCTTTATATGATGATGAATCTTGAGTTGTATACTCTATCACAGTATTAATGCTTTCGCTACGGCTAGGAGTCCTCGATTCATCCGAAAGAGTTCCTTATCCATCCCCGTCCATAAGTAGAAACAACTAGAGCCCTAGTATGAGCTCGGTACTCTGTTGATGATGTCACTGTGATTCTTCCGGATTGAGGCTACTTATGTGTTCCCGGATCTACCAATACAGCTATAGCTATATATATGAGTTGGTACATAACTGGATCAGTACGCAAATTATCCGGCATATGGTATTAGAACTTATCGTTGGTGCTCCGACCGCGGGTATTGGGTTTTCTATATATTCTATGGCTCCTTATGTATGTTTTCCATTAGTAGTACATCTGGGAAAGCACTGTCAACTGGGAGGGAATAGACCGATGTGAACGGCCAGACAACTCATATTGGACAAGTAAAACCAATGCAGCAGCCTACGGAGAAAACTAAATCAAGGACTTACCGAAAACCAGAAGAAGATGTTGTAGTATCATCATATGCCGGTACCGATACAGTACTAGAGCCAAATGTGTTTCATGCGCTATCAGTAGCAACTACCCAAGTCCATAGGACTCTGGGTGATATATCTAGACTCACTTCCCTCCTACTATGGTAGCTAACTCAAGTAGTATCTTATTTCTCTACTGCTTGTTCCATTCTTTCCCCGCCTGCTATGATTCTTAGTTGGCAGATCTACTATGGGACTCTGGGATTGATTAGCTCACACCTTCAGACCGGTAACGACTCGACTCAATTTCAAACATACAGTCATAGTCTCCAGAAATATCCCACTTTTTCAACCGGTTTCTTGGCCCCTGAGCTCTCCTATTCCTTCTTATCCAGTTATTTACCCGCCCATCATTTGATGGATTGGTAGATCTCCTCTTCTTATGTCTCATCTTATGAAACACTGTGTAACCCCATATGGGGAGGAATTGATTATTATTATGGTTCATTGTCAGTATAAGAAGCCTAGTGATCCATTTCAGTTCATAGCAAAGGTACGGCGAAAAAGTTCCAGGATCCGGGTAGGGGAGTGATGATATGGGTTGACCTTGGTATCGGGATAGTTATTGGAAGTACTCGGTAAATTTCTATCAGTAGTTGCATGGATTTGTTGCTCTACTAGTTAGTTGAATACCAATGCTTGAAAACTACTAGAAAATCCTAATTCTGGTATGAACTGCCGATAATGTGTAATATTTCCCGTAAACGGTATAAAGCGATGATTTTCTATTTGCTACCAGAGTCCCGCCAATTTTATAAAACGATCCCGATATATAAGGATCTACCAGAAGGTGCAACCAGGAGTACGAACAGCAAGACTTGTAAACTATATGCATATGATAGCAGATCCGATACCAGATACCATGCATATACCTACTTATTCCTCCACTAAAGATCATCCGCACCGGTGCCAGATCTGTTTCTTATCTTACGCAATTGCTGGGTTTTACCATAGTTTCATACTCCCTTCCAGTATCTGCTGGGGTTGTTGCAGAAAGTAGCTTGATGTTGGTTCTTATGATGTAGTTACAGGGTGTACGATATGCTATCAATCTACTTCGGTTGGATCCCAGGATTCCTATATGAGTTCTACGCCGCTTCACCCAGGAACTCATATGCAGCTGCTATTTTCGAATACTACAGAAGGTCTACTCTGTATATGGTACGATGTGGTAAAGTAGATAATGGCGCATAAACACCACTGAGTCAATACTAGGTAGATAATCAATCATTGGCTCCGATTCACATAGAATGCTAGCAAAGTACTATAAATCTGCTATTACGATAGTTACCAGAACTATCCGGTGAGAAATTTGGGTAAGAAGTAGGGAGTGATGGTGATGGGAGAGGAGTCCTACGACGATGCATAGTTTACATCCGGACCAGTAGCATAAGATGCTAGAGCTATAGGGAATTCCAGTCTTTTTTCACTTAGCTATTCCTCATATCGATTTCTGCAGCCATGATCATCTATGCTTGCTTTCTTGTTTCTTACTACCTTGCGATAGTCCGTTCGAAGTCCTTGGCCCAAGGTGATAGAGATCCTAAGAAATACGAAGAATCAATCCCTGTACTACAGTAACAACATATTCACCATCTAGTAAGACGGGTACATTATTTGATTCCTATGGAAGTGACTGGTATGTCTGTATATGGAGCTGTAGTACCAATTCTGGTACAGTAAGACCTCTAGATCTAGCTATAGGAATCCTGACCATAAAGCATATTTGGTAGTTAAGCCGGCTTATTGTTCTACTAGTTCCTTCGGGGTATCTTGTTAGTGACCTTTGGGACACCTTCCACACCCTTAGCTACACCAAAGGTGATACGGAGAATTATTGTTCCACTTAGTTGATTCCCGATAGTCTTGGTTCGGTTCGGCTATGCCTTCTGAATAGCAAGAGCATATGTACCCGGAATATCATCAAATAGAACTAAGGGAGCAAGACAACCCATTCCATCTGAGCTCACCGATAAGCATAGATAGGAACTCTGGTGTTGTAAACACTAGCTTTCCCAGAGGTAGAATCAAAAGCATCCGAAGTAGACCCAAATACAACCAAATCTAGTCATTTCCACGGATAAGACCTAACGATCTCAAGCCATCTTCTAATAGTCCTACGACACCTCTACTCGATACCAGGATCCGAAACGGGATCCCCAACTGCATCCAATGATGTAATAGCTTATTCAGGAATTACTTGCTATCAGAGCGCTAGCGTAGCAACAACATGGAATACAACTCCTACGATATCTCCGATATCTCCGGCTGCAGATAAAAGCTACTTGAGTTAGTTTCAGCTAACACTTACAGCATAGTCAGAAAAAGTCCTACTAAGAGGAATCACTGGGTGATCTACTGAAGGGGGGAACCAAATAACTCACCATAACTGCTAGAGGAGTACTCATTGTGGATCTCGGATACCCTGGACTAATAGAAAATAAAGACAAAACAGTAGCTACTCCCTGAATATAGTTTATGATGCGGCAGTTGCTGCAATAGAGATTCCAACAGTCCTACCAAATACCCTGGGAGATGCATTATCGACTGAAGAAGACGTATCTACAGCTGCTTATCATGATACTTCTACAGGAATTGGATTTGCATCCATTGGAGATGTATCTTGTAGTTATCGTGGTATCTCCTTACCATCACGATCGATAAGCTTTTTGACCCCTGCTCTCAGCTGGTTCAGGTTCCGACTATAGGGAAGTGTTCACTGAGGAACCCAACGATATACAAAACGATCTACCTGGGAGAGCTCTAGCTCCAACCGAACAGCAAGAAGACCACACTTTCCACCAGTCACTATACCAGCAGAAATACCAATTCTAGTACAAGCGATAACCTTACCTATGGCTGTTTATATTTATTACTGTAGCTCCAATACCAATGGAATTGGTATGCCGTAAGTACTATAAAGAAGAACCAACAAATAGCGTCAAGAACAGAGCATCCGGGCATTCGGGCATAATAGTATAAGTCGATGCAGTATCGAATATCTCCTGCTCCTAGAGGGTGGATCCGCACATTCTTGGTTCACTGCTAGCAGTAATCGAATACCCAGAATTGGGCGTAGCACAAGAGCTAAAACTCTGATTTCTTATCGATGACCATTAGCCTGATCATTCTACTACTATATTTACTAACGATGCTATAACTATAGATCCCAATGGATCCTTGGTGGAACCAGTCACATCAATAAAAGCGCAATCCGGGTTTGAAAGAGACCTACCCAGTTATGATGCCATCAGATGTATAATCAATCCCAGCAGACCGGGAAAATGGTAGTAGCACTAGGCTGCGCCTACTACAGAATCATACTCCTACCCCAATGCTTCATGAAGTGCTTCTTACTACGGCATTTACACCAGCTTATCCTTTCTTGAGTTTCCCATTTCATGCAACACTTATACCACTCCCTATTGGCACACCAATAAGGGCCCCTTAATGCATGGAACGCGAGCAAAGCGATCCTTTTAGTACGCCATGGTCTGAGCCAAAGGATCGTAGATCAACGAGATTAGATTATACGGCAGAAAGCATCAACCTCAAATGCAGCTAGAGACTATTCCGAATAACCCAAAATAACCAAGATTGAAGTAGCTCCTCTCCCAATAGTTGCTGAATCGGGTTCGACTGCATATGCAATGGAAAATGGAATGGGTACTACTATGGTCCCTGCTTTCCCATTAAGAAATATAAATAAGAGTTCTTTTGAACTCAAAACGAATAGTAAGCAACTACTACCTCTGCTTCGATGAAGCTCCGTACCGCCTCTCACCCCACTTGTTGAGGACATTGAGATGATACCGTCCTCCCCAGCCGCCCCTCGTTCAACCAGTGAAGGATCTTTATCAACGTAAAAGGTAGTAAAGGGTGGGTAGCGGGACAACCTCGCATCTCGGTTGACGTCTCGACACAAGCTTCGGTACCTACTGTTGTGGGGGAAACCACCCTTGCGATCGGTCCAGCACAGATTGAAATAGGAGCCGGTTCGACAGGAAGCTTTTGAAAACGCAGTGCACCCAGGTAAATAAGGAACGAGATGAATACAGAGGTTCAACAAGCATCCCACACCCAAAAGGTTCCCCACATAGGTCTTCCCCGAAACCCCCCAGTCACTAAGGTAAACAACGTAGAAAAAGTACCCATTTCTGTACCGGTTCCGGAAGAGCGAAGAAAAAGGGAATGTTTTGTTATAATTCTCTTTCCTGAGCTTATTAAATAAAAATTCTTGATTCAATAATGGGTAATACAAATAAGAGGAAAAAAACAGTAGTGAAGCGGAGGGAAGATGTTGGCGGTATCTTGAGAAGGGCCGAATCATCACGATGCAGGGAGGAAGGAAATCAGTGAGCTTTTGATGAACCCCAAATCCCAAACAGAGTAAGGCCCCATGAATCAAATAAATACGAGATCCGGTAGCAATGATCGAGAGATCAGGCGTATGAATGCATCCGGATGGGAACTCAACGTAAGCCGTACTACAGCTGTTCCATGACCAACTCGAAGGCACTGCAAGTTGTAACAGAACTGGTGACTACCTAGCTTTAGCTCAGTTTTTCCAGTACGATACCGATGGGTCTTTGACTGAAATCTTGCGCATCTCTTCTTAGAGGGTTAACACCTGGTCAAAGACTTGGTTGGATGCGGGATCTACTCCACGAGGAGCGGTACAGACGTAGATGATATCATCACGAACTCTCTTTTCGTACCGCGTTGGATGTTGTAAGCCACTTCTCCAACTGGCGTTACCTGCTCTTTTGCGTCTCTCAGTGTGGTCAGCACTGGGCAACAGTGAACCCCCGATACCAGGCCAACAGAGCGCGCTCGCGCCACATTAACCGATAATGAGTAGTATTTTATCTATGCCTTTTCGTCTCTTTGATAGCTGGAAGTTCTCCAAAAGTATGAAAAGCAGGAGTCAACGCCAGAAGTATTGCAGATCGCCGCGTTCGTTGTTGCCTGTATAGCTTTATAGAGAAGAGATCTAGCAACGCATTCTAGGTACAGATCATGGGTATTGGATGTATCGTTAGGTTGTGCCGCTGATCCGTTTTTTTCCGTTGCAGAAAATCGATCCGCTTTAAAAAATGATGAACCAGGAGGCTGAAGGTACTATGGACCCTCTGACTCCCAATCAGGTTGCCTTCTCAGGTCTCACTGGTGTTGCCTGTAGGTCGTGATGTGCCTCGAGATGGCCGTCTCCTGTCCCCCTGCCGGCGGGGATCCGCTCCCGGGTCATCGCTCTGCTGCGTTTGGCCCGTCCTCTAGGCACCTTTGGAAGGCAGGGAGATTATATAAGATCAACTAATTGGCCTTCTCATCAGTTGCAGGGTTTGGTGGCCCGAAATTGACTTGGCTTCGCCAAAAGGCCTCATCTCTAGCTCGCAAGGCGTCCCTCTCCTTTTATAGTCAATAGGTTCCTAACCTCGCCCCGCTCTTGTGACATTCTATGTTTCCCCTCTTCATTCCTAAGTCAAGGGTGAGTCCCATGCGTCAGTTTGTGGATCGCGGTCTCACGCACTAATCCCTACAGGTGCCCGTAGTAGGCCGGCCGCCCTACCTAAACCAATCATCATATCGGTCCCTAAGCCCCAATTGCTGGAAAGGCTCGGCTTCAAAACCGTACGTGGAGCTTCCGCCTCATACGGCTCCTCTAGGGATGGAGATAGGCCTAGCCCAGGCTTGTGCAGTTAAGGTTGTTGTACACAAAATAAAACAAAGTGGACTTGGTTCAAGCGGTGACCGAAATCTATAGTGGTAGCGCCTACGCCGGTGGCACAGTATCTACAGAGATTGGATCGAGAATAGGTATAAGCTAACATCTTGGTGCTAACTTATCAATCTTGGTATTTTCTAAGAAGTCGAGTGAAAGGGATCGAGAATCACTTACTTAGAGATATTGTTGGAACTTCCCGCCGACGTAGATTCTGTTGATTCCTAATTTCACTCATTAGAAGCCGCCATCATTTGATTGAAAAGATATTATATCACCGTGAGACACTTTAAAATGAGTAATACTTACCATTCCATTATTCACACAAACCCTTCGAGGTTGCCTAGCTTGAGGAATAGTTTCACGAAAATGGAGACGAACCAGAATAAAGTCCGATCTTGTTTCTGGATTGAGTAGAAAAGGGATATATGAAGTTCGTTCTGCTCCTCTATGCATCTCTGTGATGGACCCATGAAAAAGGGGAAACTTTCGTGCTCAAGGGTTCAGCGAGGAAGAAGGCGGGCTACTTCTAAACTAATTAAAAAGAGAAGGAGATGCGATCTATTCTGTAAGCATGTTGTTCAATTGAAACACTAATACAAATAATAGTAATGGCTTGATTACCATGGCAATGTAACCACATTCAATTGCACATCATATGCACGCCGATGCTAACGAGCGCCCCATAGCTGAATACGTTTCGGAGGTTGCGGGGAGAGAACATCATTCGTGAATTCCCAGTCATATCGAAAAAAATAGGACAACAGCTAGGCGCGGGGTGCACGGCCTCAACATCTTGGAAAGGACGGATCGCCATAATGGAACAAAGCAATCGCATACCCTAAGGGCCAAGACTTCTCCCGATAAAACTAAGAATTAGGATGAGATAGTTCCTGTGTTGTACTAACCCATTCAGAGAACTCGTAGAAACTGCAACTGGGTCGGTAACGTTGGGATTGGGTGGGGTAGGCCCACTGCTGTCGATGCTTGTGGTTTACCTGGGGCCTCGTTCCAGTTATCTTCTTTAATGATGATTAGGGTGCGGCCGATAAGAATGAAAGAATGTTTCTAGGACTATGAGCTATCCCGTCGTTCCCTCCATCCGGAATGGGTCATTCGTTACCGTGAAAAACGGTAGGCGAGGAAATAGGTGAGCGGGAAAAAACCAGCGCTTAGTAACCCGGCCTATGTCACGTAGTTCTCCTTAAGTGCTTTATACCAGATATGGGTGTAGCTGCACCTAGGGAGTCTACCGAATGAACCAAGACCGAGGGAAACAACCAGATGGGAGTAAATTATAAGCCCAAAGTCCGGATAAAATCGAAGGCACCAGGTATGGCTCCATCGACCCAGTTGTTGTGTATTCATTACCAGAGCCGGCCAGTTACCATTTCCATATCTTTTCTCCGGTATCGGAGCAAAGCTCCTTATCTGCAAAAAGCATAAAACCCAACTAAGAGTCAGAAGGTATGAGGGGTGGGAATGAAGCATTTGGTGGTAGGACCGTTCCCGATGTATTGCTTTCCGGAATAGTATAGCTATACTATGATGATACCGCATATGTATCAATAGATTCCTACCGAAGCCAAGGACTTGATTCTTTATGGTTGTTTCCTACTCCTGGTGGGGTTTTCGTTATAACCAGAATTGTGATCAATCAAATCTTGCAAAGGCCCTGAGGAGGAGCCAAGTGCTGTCACCGTTACAACCGAATAGTTGTCGATTTCTTCTTAGCTTCTGGTACTCCGTTGGAGTGTTTCTTCGAGTCATAGTAGGCCTCATTCCACTTCTTCAGTACGCCTCGTCTCCGTCTGGATCGGGATAGTAGACGAACTGAGGTTGGTATTGTTGCAACGAATCAGTGATCTATCTGCTGCTTATTCGCTCCTAGGAGCTTACCCAGTAGTACTTGCTTGCATTTGATCTTAGTCCTGGTTCTCCAGTAGCTGTAACTTGGTGATTTAGAGTCTTCGGAGGCTACGCCTTCCGATGCACTCTTTATTTCCCTCCTATACTTCCTTCCTACCCATACCATAAGGTAGAAATATAAACCTCAAGAACATAACCAGAAGGCACAAAGAAATAGGTAAGAGATATGGTGAGTAGATCAATAAGATACCAAGGAGGCTTCACCGGCTTCGCCTAATTTTTGTTGTGTCGGTTGTTGGGGCATTCTTATCACATAAATTTTCGTAGTCCCGGTAATTCATGATTTTATTGTCTTTGGTATCGACACAGTGGGGATTTGGATCGCAACCCGAAGCGGAGGACCGAATAGGATCGATAAAAGGCGATACGAAGAACTACCCTATTGAACATAGGTATTGGCACAATAGCTGGGCAGGGACCCAGTGGAAGTATAAAGAAATTAGGAATATTAGCAGAAGAACGTGAAACATAGTTAACAGCGTAGGTAGATAATGCCCCAATGATTGGTATATCATGATTCTACCGAGTATTCCGTCATAGGATCTAGGGGAGGAGCAACCCCGGCACCGGTGGTGGAGCAGGAAGACGAACTCTAGGACGAAGAAGCCGTGTTCAACTCCCGAAATAGATCGCTAACCTAAGTCCGTAGCTAAATCCCAGTGAGTTGATTGTGTGTAATCCCAAGTCCATAGGACTATGGGTTTTCAATAGTCCTCATCATAATCATAACCGGTAGAATAAAGGATCCAGTAGTGCTGGTACTACTTATTTACGGCTTCGGTGGATTTGAGCTATAGCCGCTATGGTCACACTACATCCAGCAACCACCAATATTCCTACTGCTCCATGGTCTAATCCCCCTAAGAAGGATGCTGTTACGAGAGACCACCGGGAACACTAAGAAGAAGCACGGTATGCAAGTAGTCGTAGGCGGCAGCCTAACCCATTAGGAGAGTTCTCCCATCTCCAATCCAAGGTTTCCCCATCGAATCTTCATAACCGATAATATGTCTTTTTATATTTATTCTAGGAGGTTTCCAACCATGGATGGCAACCATGGATCCTTCTACGGGATTTAGTATTACTATAGCTCTTTGGGGTTTCAAACGACCTCCGGATTCTTGATTTTATGCCTATACCGTTACTCACACGTTTCTTCTCCGCTTGAAGCTACATATCCAAAGTGAGTTTATTCTGATTCTACTGAATAGGATGCTATATATGCTTCTTATTCATCGGAGATATCCTACTACTGGTCATCCCGCAGTGCTGGTAACATCGTTTGTTCATCAATTCTCCTTATTATACTGATTATGTATCGTCCATTTATGGGTTCCAGCTCCGACCCGGGACTCTATACCATCCACCATGCATCTACTACAGAATTTGGCTACATTTACCAGGGTTCCGAAATATACTTTTTCTTATTGATTACCACCGAGTCCTAAATACCGACCACGTAGTCGTAGTTCTCCTGCTCCTCCAGTTCCTTGCCTTCGGGTCCCATTTTCGGTGTTCTTTCCTCACCCACTACCTAAGCTTCCTATCATCTTAATCCGATTAGCTACTATAACCAAACCTATCCCGCCGGTGCCTGCATTCTTTCCGAAGCTTGCTCCATTCCCTCTTTCCAGCACCAACTCGCTTATCCCGCCCCTCCAATTGGATCGAGTTCTATGCCTTCCCTTCCCAAGGAAGGGCAGTTCCATAGTAGTGATACAATATCTAGCCTGCTCCAGCTGGTACATATCTATTGACGCGATCTCCTCAATTGTTCTCTTCTTTTGGGTGTTCATTACTTACTCGATAACCAAACCCATACTATCCCGCCGGTGCAGCAGCACCATAACCGTAGAAGGTTCCAATTAATGGTCGAAACACTTGGAAACCGGGCTCTGTTAACACCGACACGACATACCACACTTAATATGCTCTGCTTTTCATTCCAGGAGCTTTAGCTCACTTAGTTTCTTATTTTTATTCATATGAACCCTATGGCTCCCATATGGAATGGGTAACATATGCGAGACCTTTCAACAGAGAACTCCCTGCCCGGAGGTGAAGCAAAGGAGTACGAGATCCGAAGAAGAATCATAAGACGAGGTGAAGAAGAATCAGAAGGCGGCGGAACAGATGGTGTAACATTCATGGCGCCAACTATAGTTCCTCACTGGCTGTCAACTTTATATCTTCTTATGGAGGTCTTACACTTGCATATAATGCTACCAGTGCTAGACTCATGATGATACCCACTACATCCCCATCTGCGGTCTACGCCAGTGGACATGGGTAGGTCTGTATGAGCGGTTCCAAGATATCCTTTTTCGGCATTATATGAGTTATTGGTGTTACCACCATATATAGTGGCGCATATGCAGGGAAATAAGATGAAGAGGAGATGGTATTTACCGAATCTCTTTCTTTTTCTCCACCCGATGTTCCAAACCTATATCCATAATGGTAGCTATTTATTGAGCCTTTCCTTGATCCTAAGAATAGTGAACGTATCGATTCATTCTTCATCTTCGGGATGGATAACACAAGATCAGTGAAGGTTGGCATGGAGAAATTCTACTAATTAGGTAAGGTCTTGGATTCCCTTCCCGGGAATTCCTCCAAGTAGCCATACGTAACACTAAAAAACAGAATGATGCCAAATCGGAGAAGGTAACCAAATATGGGCTTAGAACACAATATCAAGTCAGAAGATGACACACGTGAGCACTATCTGTATCACCAAGTGTTTGGAAAAACGGTAAAGAGATCTCCTTGGGTAGCCGACAGGCGGTTCCGCTTTCGAGTGAGGCTCTGCAGATATCCAAGAAAAAAGAAGACTTGTGGTTCAATGGTTGCGGATGGGCAACTTGGTGAAGGCCGGTAGCGGCTTGCCGCGTAGAACCTATAGCATATTCCCCGCCTTCCTTAACGAGCTGCCTAACCCGCCTCCTACTGATGTGTGCCGAGTCCCTCCACCTATCAAAGCAGTAGCGTGGGCCAGGTAAGACATGGGGGGCATGGAGGACGCCTCTATCGAATAGGCTTTATGAACCGCCGAACCGAAAATCCTCCAAGCGTAGCCAAGTGTTCCGTGCATTCGAAGCGCTGTAGTCAGTTGCCCAAATTATTCGTTAGCATGCGCCGTCCAACATAGGACACAGAATAAATGTAAAATGACTTTGGAAAGGGGCTAAACAACACAATTTTTGAATATAACCATGGTTGCTTTCTTCAGTGCTAATGCAGTCAATCTTGCGTGGTCCCACGGAGGATTCCCAATCGATGGCGGCGGGAACCAGATATAGTGGATCTACAACACTAAGGCATCCAAGTACGTTAGAAAGATCTATGATCTTAAGTTTCCCAGGTACATCCTTAGTGGTATCGAATACTTGGCTGTTACTCCTCATTCTGGTTCCCCTAGTCCCATGTCCATGGTCTTAGCTAGCACTATACACTTCCATTCCCATCTCTCCCATACTTCCCCAGTTTATTATGTTTTTCCTGCGTATGCTGCTCCTACTATAACACCGGTACTCCGGAGTAGGTTCCAAACCAGGTAAACAAATAAACTCAAGAACAACGGAAATAACCTCAGATCATATGGGTGGTTTCCGGTCCGACAAATAGAATATGATGATTGTGGAGATATGGTGTTTACCGCATATGATGAAGGGAATGAATACCAATGAGATGAGTTTGGGTTAGGACCGATACAGTTCCTGCTCCAGTAGTTGGTTGTTGACTCAGTACTGATGCTCGGTTATCAACTATTATGGTTGTACAACCTTTGTATCAACTAGATATTCATCATATGCATTAGCTAGAAATACTATTTCAGATACTCTGAGCTCTTATTATGAGTTGGTTACTGCGCTCCCCATGGTAAGACCAACTATGTTTGATTCCGAAGAACAATTGATACGAGATTTGCACCAATAAGATCAAAGTCTTATGCAGGTTCACGAGATTCCTCGACTGCCGGAGCCAATCACGCGGGAAAGAGGCAGCAACCAACTCATAATAAGAGCTAAGGAGAGAAAGACCCTTGATTCATTAATGCCTAGCCTTTAGAATGGAGGGAATAAATAGTATCAACTGAATTATAAAAATATAGTTTACACATGATAAAATAATAATTAATTGGTTACCAAACTTATTAGAAACAGAAATAAAAACCAATTGAATATAATAGTTGTGTTTTTATGAAAACCTATTTAAAAGAGAATAATTGTGTTCATAAAATCATATCACTCTTTATGGATTTTTATTTAATGAAAAATATATGTTATATATTAAATTTAATGTTTTAAATATATATTATATGTTTTCTAGATATTATATAAGAACAAATTAAATTTTTTGGATAAAAGAAGTGTAAATCTAAAAATGCAGTTTTATAGCCTTTTGAAGGAAAACCCTTTTTAAATCTAGTTTTTGTCACTTTTATATTTTATTTTTGAAAAAAATAAAAGTATTCTTTAGAAGTGATACACAAAAATTTACTTTGTATGACATTTTGGTATTTGTCTTATAAAGTTCATTTTTAATGAATAGTGAAAAATACTGCATTTTAATTCAAAACAGTCTTTTCATATAATTTATTTATATAGATAGATTTTTTATTTTCATTGGTTTTAAATTATAATTGGATTATGTTTTTATAATTTAATACAATTATGTTCATTGTAAGTAATTTCATATTTTAATTAGACATAAACATATGTCAATCTTTTGATAGTTATTATTTCTTAAAAACCTGTTTTTTGGTTTTGACAACAGGAATTAATTTTAAATTTATTAATGAAAATTATATGTTTTGAATTTGAAAAAATGGATTCCATATTTGAAATTAAAAGGTTCTAATTGTTTGAATAGGTACATTTTATTTTTGGACATTATGAATAGTAACTTCCATAATTATTTTATTTACCATGGTTAAAGGGTAAATATGGTAAATACGGGTAAAAAATAATATCATAATAATATTAAACAACCCTAACACATATAATAATCCAATTGGATTAGATATTTACGACAATGGGCATCCTTGGGTAGATTTTGGTACCCCATGGAGCCACTTGGGTGTGATAAAGACATTTTATAAGAATTAATTTAATGTAAATAAAAATATTACATAAACATGAATATTTTACTAATTTTATTTTATATGGGGTTATATATATGATATATTTAACTATAAATATTAATTATAAATATAAAAACATTTCCTACATTATGGTATTTTATTTATAATTTTTAGACATTAAATAAATAAATTTAATTATAACACAATGATGATGTAGTGATTGCTTCATTAATAAAGGATTCAAATAAATGATATTAGAAATGTTAAAATAAATATAATTTTGTTATTTTGATGTAATAAACTATTTTTTGGATGATATTGACATATTATATTTAATTTAATTCCTTTGGTTCAAAGGAATCAAGGTTTCATGAATTTTAAAAACGTAAAATATGAATAGTGTCCAAAATTGACATAATTCACAACTTAAAATATAAAATAGTTAATTGAATGATATTAAATTTCTAAGAAATTTAAGATTCTTCCAAATGGTTAAGATAAGTCCATACATTTTACAAATGACTTTTTTGGGTCGTTTGACATGATATGGCAATTACATTAACCCACAATGTGTTAATAGCATGATATCACAGTAAGATTAAAAATGGTAAAATAAGGGTTAAGCCAAAAAGATAAGGATAAAAAAATATTAAAAACTTATCTAAAAATTCTTTTATGATGGGTATTCGAACCAAAAAAATCTTATATTATAATTAAATAAGTTTTGGACCATTCTTAATTGAAATCAAATTTATAATAAAATAATATTTTCAAACATTCTTAAAGTGCCCTCCTCCCTATTATAAATGGACACCACCACTACTCACTTACTCACACCTCTATAGCCCTCTTGGATCATCCAAATTCTTCCCAAATAAGATCCAAAAGTATCTCCTTTAATCATATAAGACTTACCTTTAGTAGAAGTCAATTTGATAATGCCTCTTGGCTCAAATCAAAGAAAGTTACTCGATTTAGAGGTAATGTCTTCTCTCAAGTTCCTTTCCTTTATTTTACTTGTCCTCTCCCAATTTTCTTCTTATTATTTTATTACATAAAAAAACTAGTATCCTAAATCTACTAGGATGTTGTTATGATAAGTATTCAAACTACACTTACCCACACCTCCATCTAATGGATATAATCATACTGTTTCTGTCTACGACGAACTATTGTCTCACGAAACGATCATTGTTCAATTTTATCCTACCACCTCTCATGGTGGACATTATGATGGAACTGTATTTATATATGATATATATTATATTTATATTGTCTCTATACTTCTTTATTTTTATTTAAAAAACACCATTATTCTTTCTGTAATGTGTAAATACAATAATTTAATTTGAGGAAGTTCGGACTACCACCCCCTCAAAGTGACATGAATCATTCATACCATACATGGAACGTATAAAGGATGGAGTTAATGAACCAATGTAACATATATAAAATATTATATTATACTTTTAATTATAATATAACTATGTATAAGTTCGTTCTTATTCCTTTAAATATAAAAAATAAATGAAAGTAGCCTTCATGCGTACGTACGCCCTACTGTCTCTATGAACGATGAATTTAATTTATTATCTATAAATGTTATGTACTATTATAAATAAATATATATACTGTATATATATGATATTTAAATCATGAATATTATTTTGGAGATAATGTACTTTGTACCACATGGAGTATTTGTAATTATAACAATTTCATTTTCAACTCAAGTACTGAATATCAACAAAACGACCGACATGAACCTGAATAATTATATGATTGTTATAACAAGGTAATAAGTGATATAAAAGGAATAATAAACTTGAAAAAGGTTCTGAAGAAAGTATAAATTAACTTAAGTTTATTATTCAAAAATATAGAGAATGAATGAGACAAGTCATACTCAAGTTAAGAGAACCTTTCACCCTCCTATTTTAGTCAAAGAATTATTTTATTTTATGTCTTTTAATTTATATTTTCTTATGTTGGGATATGTTCTCATATATCCTTATTGTTTTAAATTTTATGTCCAAGTGATGATAGACCCTTTTTTCTATCATCAACTCATTTTTTTAATTTTTAAGTGACGCTGTTAGGCTGCCCAATTTTCGTAAGGGATCTTCTTAACCCAATTTCCATTATTTGGGTTAAACTTCTACTTATTGATTATGTCATGATATGATTATGTAAGAAATAATTTTTTATATCATATCTTGTATTTGTACATTATTTATGTGTACTTATAGTTAATACACATAATCAATCTATTTTATTTAAAAAACTGTCTTTGTAAGGGATGTTGTCTCAATCTCCTTTCATTGAGGCATATTTTGGTTTATACATGACCTTATTTTATACGGTGCATAATTATACCATTTTTATTTTATTTTAATTCAATGGTTTTAAAAGGAATATTTTTCTATGAATTGTTTTACTAAATGAAAAAAGGAATTTTTCTTTTTAACGTATGTGGTGACAACGACCTCTCCGCTGCCACGAACATTATTTGATATTTGGATTCATTAACAAGAAGTAATGTTTTTAAAAGGAATATAAATACCATATACCTTTTTTATGAATTTTAGTATTGAAAATGGTTTTGAGAAAGCATTTATTATGTCTATATCTTGAAATGATATATTGTTATTGCAATGTGGAAATGTTATCTTTCCTTTATAATTGTTTTATGTGTTATGACTATGTTATGGTCCTTGGGAATTGTTTATGTATATGGGTGGTTCCATGATAAACCAAGGGCAGGTGAGCCCGATATAGCTCTCCAATTCATTGGGTAATGTGAAGGAGATAAACATTAAAGTTTCTCCTAAGAGATTTTAGGAATATACTGTAATGGGTATTCCAAATGTAACTCCCTATGTAGCTGTGAAAGCTACAATGTAAGTATGTTATGAAAGCCACAAGTTACCTTTATTATTTGTGATTTCTATGTGTTATTCATAAATCTTATTATTTCATGAGGTATGTTAAAGAGATTATGTTTTATGATTGAAAAGTATGATTTCTTTGATTTGTATGTATTCATGGACTAATGTTTTCTATCTTTATTTTATACACTTTACTGAGCTTTTTATGCTCATCCCATGTTTTTGAAATGTTTTTCACAGGGTATAAGGAAGGGAAAGATAAAAGAATAATTCAAGAATATTTTTATCAAGAAAATATTTATTGTTTTAATTAAAGAGTATTATCATTGTGAAAAAATTAGATAGAGTAGAAGTGTCTACTTAGTAATATTTGAGATGTAATGTAATTGTTAAGGCCTAATTCTCTACAACTGTAAACCAAAAAAGATCATCAATGTGAATTTTTAACATAAATCATGATTATGTAATGTTTAAGGCTGGGGTCTTATAGTCACAGACAATACTGACCACATACAAGTGTGAACTAAAATGGGTTGTGACATACTAGATGATTACTAATAAGAAAAATATAAGAATAATAAAACCAATAAAAACTAATTTTTTATTAATAAATATATAATGATAATATATATATGATAAATAATTAATATTTAAAGATAAACTTTTTTAAAAGATAAATGTTTTTAATGTGTTGTTAAATTTACCAATATATATTAATTCCATTAATTTTAATATATTATTAAATTAATATATGATATTTATATATTATAAATAATATTAAAGGAAAATTCAAATTAATGATTTGAATGACTTAAAATTAAATCCAATTAATATAAATTTTTCTTTTTAATTTAATATTTTTTTTATATTTTTTAATTCCATTTGAAAACTAATATATATTAAAATTTTAAAATAACTTCGTTAAAATGAAATTCATTTTTTTATTTAGAATTTAAAAATATTATTTGGGTAAATATTTTGTATTTTTCTACATTAATTATTTTTTAATAGAATTGTTAAAAAATATCAATTTTAGTAAAAACGTTATTTTAATGATATTAACACAAAATCAAAATGACCTAAAGTTTATTTTAAAACCTTTTATAGAACAGTATATATCTAAAATGTAAAATAAAGAATTTTTAGTGAATAATTTGAATTTATAAAACTCATGTTTAAAATTTTGTAAATATAACCAATATTTTATGCTAGAAACTATTTCTATTCACTTGAATTAAAAATTACTTTTCATTAATTATGAAAATTAAAATAAAATATTGAATTAATATATTAGATAAAAATTATCATATTATATAATAATTCAATTATATTTGTATGTATGAAAATATTATTGCTAGGCTTAATGTAAATGACCATGTTAACTATAAAAATATTATTTTAATGAAATATTTTATTAAAATTGTTTAATTTTAATTTCACAAAGTAGAATAATTTTTGTTATAAAAAATTAATTTAATATAATTATCAGATCGATAATTAAATATATTATAACACTTTAATTTATAAATCAATATTAAATATAATTAAAAACAATTAATAATGAAGGCAATATTTTCTATAAAATAATTTTTCATTATATAAAATATTTAAATTGATAAGTTAATTTTATTATATTTATAAATTGAATTGTATTTAATTGAGATTAAATTAAGTTTTATTACACTAATATTTCTATAAATATTTATCATATATTTTTTCATAAAACATAATTGACATATTCAAAACTGGTTTCCAAGGTAAAAGTGTAGTTTTAAAATTAAAAAATAATGGTAAATGACTTGATACATGTTTAAAATGAGTGTGGAAATACATAACTATGGCTTTAACTAACTAATACAACCTAAAAATAAATCATTTCTCACATTTGGAACCATTTACTCTTAAATATTTTCATTCAATTATTGAAAAATAATGGGGTTTCACCAAAGTTCCCTTTTCTCCAATTATTAAAGGGTATCACTTGCACCCACTAAATATTTCACATTCCATTCAAAATTTCCATAGGACCCTACAAAATTTACCATTCGTAAATAAAAATTTCATTAAATAATGCCCAAGTTAATCATAATGTAGCATTATCTTATCATTTCCAAGAATACTTTCAATTGGAAGTTCAATGTCCTAATGAAGAAGGTGCATGTTCATAATGAATCAGGATAATGTTAAGGGTTTTGATAACTCAAATTAGTTCTATTATGATAAAATATTTATAATCAAATTTTATTGTACAATATTTTTGTTTTCTTCCCAATGAATATATATTATTTATTTCCCCCATTTTTTTCTGATGTTGTACAATTTATCCTTAAAACCTCATTATCAAATGATTCTTGCCTCAAGGATTTTGTTACTTGTAAGGATTTATTGTCTTAATTCCATTTATTTGAGGAAAGATTTTGTGTTTTGTACCTATTATTTGTAAAATTTCCAAAAAATTTCCCGTTAAATTATTTCATAAGAAACCCAACTTTGTTATGTGATTCAAAAAGTTTATTTTTCAAAAACTCCATCATAGTCATTCAATCTATTTACAAGTAATTTTTTAAGGGGATTTTATATAAAAGTTTTCTCTTTGATATTAATTTTCTTTATGAATATAATTTAATTTATAAGCTTTGCATTATATGTTTTTATATAATATTCCTCAAAATATCTTTCATTAATGGTATTATTAGTTCATTTTCAATCTATCTCCCATATTCAAGGGGTTTTGATTTAAATGTTCTTCAAGATATAAATGATTTCCTAAATCATATTATTTCTCCTTGAGTAATATAATCTCTACCTAGTTATGATATTATAATACCCCATTCTATCCTTCAATTTCATTTTTTCAATATTTATTTACTTTTTCTCCATGAAATTAACTTCATTTCATTATTATCATCTTTATTGATGAAATACCTTCACAAATAAAAAGATTAAATTAGTATAAAAAATTTATATATTTTTGAATAGATATTTCTCCCCATTTTTCAAATTTTAATCCATAATATGTTTTTATTATTTTTGGGAACTCAAATACGGATTACATTTATTGATCATATTACATATGATCACTAATTTTAAAATGTAAATTTTACTGTTAGATTTACACTTTTGGTTTTAATTAATGGTGTTTCTATAACATCCCCGACCTAGGAGCCATTAAACATGTGCCCTGAGTTGTGTTTTCACATGACCTCAAGTGAGCTTCCCTATACACTAGAGGTTGCCGACTAGCGTCGAGGGTCTAATGAGTCACGTAAGGAGACTATACCCTCTTTACTAGAGTAAGAGACCACATAACACAATATAAATAGCATAATCTATATAAAACAAATAATAAACATATCCATAGATATCCCAACTAGGCGCAACCGATAATTTAACATTAACATTGTCATGAAATACTAGTAGTGAAAAGTGAACAAAACCAAAAATAAAAAAATGAAGAAACCCCCAAAAATGTCCTAACTCTAAGTATGGATCCTTCTCCATGTACATCCAGAGCCCAAATCAATATCCTAGTCTAGGGTCTATGCCCTTGTCCTGACCTTCAACTAGGAAATCTTCTCAGGTACCCAATGGCTGCCTGAGCAGGGTGTGAGTACCAAATTATTATTCCACCACCAATGGTGTCTATGAAATATCCAGTATAATAGATAATGCTTTAAAGTAGAAAAATTAATGATAAGTTAACAATGGAAAGTTCAGGTGCCATTAGTTATCAAAGTTCCTTTTAGTCCATGCTTATATTTTCCTCCAATTTCATTGCTTACACCATCATTGTTACTTATTCCACTCTTAGTACATGCTCAAGGGGTTAGGCATACATATCATCCACACAAGGGTCTCAGGAAATGAATCACTACACATAAGGGAAAAGTCAAGACCCTATGTCACTAGGGATAAACACATAAAATAAAAATATTATCCTAACCTCAATTCCTCAGTCTTGGAGGAATGAAACTGTTAGGGGAATAGATACTATGTCCCCTTCCCTAAACCATGAATTTTTGGGGTGGAGTTTAGAGCCTTAGTCTAAATCAACACATGGGCATAGAACCTCATGTCAACAAACCAATCTACAAAGCCATGTTCACATACTTATTTATCCAATCAACACAACAATACCATAACACAACCAAGTATAAATAATTCCATTAGAGTTCACAACACATAACAATCAACCTGGGAATTGATACTATACCATAAGCCATTAAAATATTTACCATTTACAATTTATATCCATTTATCCAAATTCCCATTCTTATGACTTGAAACCTTAAGTGAATTCAAAAACACCTATTCCCTAGACAATATTCATCAATTACAACATATTAACCCATTTACCATTTCAGAAGCATTTTACCCTTTTTTATTTCAGTTTTAATTCTTATAATACATTGCAAAATATCTTTATTACATTAAACCCTTAAGTATGCCCCATAATTTCTCAAGTATTTACTCATTCCACATTCAACAATTCCCTTGTGCGACTATTTAAATGTCTCATTTCACAATTAATTTCAAATTTAACATTCTCAACATTTCATATGTACTTGTCCTATTTTGAATCTCAACATAATTCATATACCATTTGACACAATCCCATTTAACCAAATTAACCCACTTTCAATTCATGCCAAACTACACATTATTTAATTACCCAAAAAACTAGGTACAAACATCAATATTCCATTTAAAACCAAATCAACCATTTAGACATGTTCTACCTGGGCATCACATTATCACTCGACAACCCTTTATTTTGCCCGACCATTTTCTAGGTTCGGGAGTGCCGACGTACCCCATGGGTAGCCCTAAAATGGTTAAGTAATCCTATATGCATCCCATGGGGACCATGAGGCTTTTAAGAAATCATTTAGACACCCAATTTACCAAATCATACTCAAGGTAGAAAATACACAATAAGAGATAAGAAAAATCTCAACACACATGCACAAATCTATAACAAAATTATGGGATATAACTTGAAGACCACCTGCCTAGAATCTGATGATGAGATCACTCTTAATAAGGTCCTTGGATCCAAATTCAAAAACCCTTGAATACTTAACCTAGGTTCCACCTGGAAAAGAGGGTTTTAGGGATTCAGAGAAAGATGAGAGAAACTATATGCCCTAATCCAGAAAAAAGAAGAAAGAGGAAGATTATACTTACCCATAGCTTCGATCCACAATTGAGGACTTTCCAAATAGCTCAGAGATGATGGAGATTCATCCATGGGAGCTCTTGAGGTCTTTGAGACGTCACTTGGGTTACAAGGAAAAATAAAGGAGAAAATCACGAGTGATCCTCAAAATCCTGTAATGGAATTTTCGTAATTTTATCAAAGATTCCGGGATTCATGGTTTACCTGCATGGTTTTCCAAACCATGGGAAAACTATGGAGATTTTACTGTCTGAAATCACCACCTAACATAATTACATGAGATTCCCACATGGTTTTCACTAACCTTGTGCAAATCATGTAACATTCCTAGAATTCCTTTTTCATCCTATTTCATGTACTGAACCCCAAAAATATTGTCGAGCCTTCACATGAACATGGAGAAACACTCATCTATCAAAAATAAGAGACCAAACTAAAACTTTAACAAAAAACACACCTTAAGAAAATCTAGGATCTTACAACCTCCCCACCTTATAATAGATCCTCCTTGAGATGCTCTACCAAGAATCCCTAAGCTTCCATAACTAATGATCATTCAAATAGGCCTACCTATCCATTCCCATATTCCAAGTTCTGATTTCACATTACAATTCCAATTGAACACTGATAAAGGGAACAAAATTTCCCCGCATGTCTTCCTCACCACAACCACAACATGAACTGAAACTCCTCAAGGATGTGCCAACATTAACCATACCCAAACACTAAATCATCTTAGAGAAAATATAGGAAACAATACCTAATTCAATGAAGGAAGAACTTTGCACAGAACATCATCTCATCATATAAGAATCAACTAGAACCCCATCCGTTCGATCCTCTTCAAAACTCTTGACCCAAATCACTTAGCGTCATTTTACTCTGATTCACCCAACTCTAATAGTGACCAAACTCAATATATCCCAAAATATCACACATGGTTATTTAAACCACATTTACCATATTATATTAATTCACCACTATCAAGGAAATATCACCCAAATCTCAACTCAACTTTCACATCACCCGACGTGTCCCAGATCACCATGTTCAAACATTTATAGGGAATTATCCTGCATTGGCATCTAGTCTCACCATCAAAACTATTTGAGAATACTTTACTAAACTATCCATTCAAGGACTAAGGTCAATTTTAACTCACTTAGGTACAACTTCACTTAAAAAAGGAGATTTCCACCACAACATGAACCCCGAGGTGGGTCACTCTTACCACACCCATTCAAGTTTACCATATAAATTCTGACTACCCCTGACTGGCCTGTCCCAGAATACCAACCTTACTCTGATGGTATGCTACCCTTTTTCACACCTTCACAAGGATAGTAATAACTTTAATATTATCATTATCATCCCACGTACCCACTGAGGCCACTCCGAGAATTCTGGTAGAATTCCATTATCACATAATTACTTCCCTCCTGGTCATCATCGAGATTCAACCTTGGAATGACACCACATCACATGGCCAAGGTTCTGTCAACATGAAGATATTATAAAACCACCCAAGGAAAAATTATCCGAGTCTAACCCCATTCTTTGTTGGAGTTATAGAATGCAAACTCTCTTTCTACAACCTATTTCCATACCCAATGACGTCCTTCTATGACTTCAACACAAACATCCCAAGCTTAACTTGGAACCACCCTAGTCTCAAAGACAACACTTTTATCATCATTCAATACATCCAATGACCACATGGAATCTCTAAGGAACATAACATGCACCTCACATGTTCCTCATTTGCACCCCGGTGCCACTACATCAACTTGATATTATCCTCTCCTTGTCTAGGAATTGATTATCACTCTCCACCTTATGAGTGTCATTACCATTACTTCATATTATGGATTCTAACCAAAGTGACTTACACTTGATCACAAGTTGATCCCCCAAAACACAGGAAAGTATATATAACTTATTCCCAAAATAAGGAAATGAATGTCACCTAGTGACCATTCTTGGATTATGTGAATGTAACCCAAGATATTTTTCGACACTTGTCCATTTCAAGGACCTCTTCCAAGAAATAGATGGTGTAAATTCCATCACCAAACTCAAAATATACCATTTCTGTGAGTGTAAACTCCATGATATCCCTCATTCAACCAAACATATTCAAATGACATGGAATAAATCCATAGCTCCTCAATGTACTTGGGATGATATCAAGATATTGGGAAGGATCGTCACCAGCTGAGGTATGCTAAGAAGTTTTCAAAAAACACCACCATCAACTTATGCATTCTAATGTTGAACTATGGGTCTCCATGACAAGCCATGTATCTCAGTCTCCCCTTAAAAACACATATGATCAATACTTAACCACCACCACTCAGGTGTGACTGGTAACCATGTCTAACCATAGCTCCATGACCAAATTTCCAAGTAGTCATGAATCAATGTTTCATGTGGAACTACTTCCACCACACTGCTTGAATTATTCTGATGCATCCCTGATAGCTAAAAACTGAAGAACAATAGTATACCACACCAATCAAACCAACAGTCTCTCACAAATAAACATTACCTATGCGTGCCCAATGCCTGCTTACTTACATAACCATGTATCTTGGTTAGTCAGCCTCATCATCCCTGAGGCAGCCTCTGTATATCACCCAAAAACCAAACCATTCATACAAACAAGTTCAGCTATGTGACCTCCCTCACCCTAGGTTTCACTATCGAGTAAAAGCACATAACCACACTATAGACACCCTAGTCTCTTCCACTAAAAAAACTTCAAGACCTCTATTAATCATCATCCAAAATGGATATTCAAGCATCCATATGATACAAACCTTCAAAACAAACATTACTTCCTATCACAAACACTAGGGTGTCCTTATGAAGTAAACCTGCCCAATCATACCATTTACTAAAACTTGGTGGTACTTAGCATGCATTGACTTCGCCTCTGAAGTATCTCCCATGCTTCATATTCCAAGGTACCTACACCACTAGGCTAACATCCAATGAGGTCACCCTTGATTTTTTGAGACTGTCATCACGTAACCACAACTTGGGTGGCACCACCAGCCATTAACCTTCCCACTTATCCCTCTAGGGAAAACCCACACCATGAAACACTCTAAGTCCCACTATCAAAGTCTAAAACATCTACATGTGAAACACACATCCAAAATAACTAGAAACTTTGTCTAACCTATCTTCTAGGTCAACTTGAAGTTTGAATAATACCAACTCCATAGACATGATTCACAACTAGAAAAATCCATTGGACCTCTATCCAAACCATACATATCAGGACATGAAAAAATAAATTCTTGTGAATGGAACTCTCAACCCAATTCCAATGAACACTATTCCTAGCACACCAAACATCCATTTACTATAGGTTTCTCATCAAGGTGTACACATTAAGCAGCACTACAAGCCAAAAATCCTCTTCAGGATTCACAAAAAAACTCATAATGTATTTTCTCAAAAGGTCACCAAGACCTGAGCACCATCCTTAAGGTCCAACATGCACTTACTATAGTCATGAACCATGAAAGTTTCCTCACTTGCATTACTGGACAATGTATTGCAACCCAATAGCCAAAACCCCACCAAGGGTTCCTTAAACACACCACCTTGGAAATATCATAACCAGAAAGGAATCACAATCCAAATCCAAATTCTCAAACCAGGGCACTCTCAATACCACAAACCACATATACAATGGTCAAACCAATAACACCAAGAATAACCACTTTTTAACTCAATCATTATCATTTTAAACTTCTTGTTCACCCAACGGTTCAAAGAATGACTAACAAAATTAAACCATGAATGGAATAGATCTCACACTATCAACCTTAAAACAAACCATTCTTCATGATCTATCTGAATGGTAATTATCTTACTTAGAACACTACCCTCTACCATACCTACTATGGGACACATTCAACATGGGGTAACCAATTTACTAAATCACAATTCTTTTGTTAAAAACTATTTAAAGCACTTCATCTTTTACAACACGATCCTTTCCTCTTAGGCACATTTCCCATTTTAGAACTTGTTTCAATCGTCATTTTAACTCATTTTCACCTTTCATTAGGAAATATTTATTAATAATTTTTCCATAATTATGCAATGTTTTTATTTTAGACACTAAATCATCCAATAAAATTTATCCCAACTGAAAATTTTGACCCAGTCATAATAAATCTTTATAAATGATATTCCTTATATATTAATTTTAATTATTTTTATTTTCACAGTTTAATTTCTATTATTAGGCATCATTTTATTCAAAGTTTTTAATGAAGTAAAATGCATTCTACACTCTATGCCCGACACACCCATCTTGTGTGTGTGCCCATAATGATTCATGCTAGCTATATGCTTAGGTGCCCAAAATGATGCATGAATGAACAACCTCATGCCATTCATGCAATGAGAAAAATATAATAAATAAATAAAATCACACAACATGTGCATTAACTAATGGTGAAATATGATTCAACTATAACAACACAAATCATGAACAATAATTCCCACCCTGGGTGACTTGGGTTTTCCCTCATACATTGGTCAGATACTCCCAAGAACGAGATCATTAAAAAGTACCAACACTATCCTAATATAATGTATACCATCCCCAAATAATAATAAATAGAACATAACTCATTTGATACCACTTTATAATGTCCCTGAACAGAGAGCCACTAATACAGTGACCCGAGCTGAGTCATCATATGACCTCAAGAGAGCCTGCCCGTATGCCAGAGGTTGCCTAATGAGTCATGTGGGGAGACCATACCCTCTTTACCAGAGTAAGTCACAACAAAACATAATATAAATTGAAAAAAATATGAAAAAACTAAAAAACATATAATCCAGACATCTCCCAACTGGCCACAACCCATAATTTGACATTAACATTTTCATGACATACTAGTAGTGCAAAGTGAACAAAACCTAAAATAAGAAAAATGACCAAACCCCCAAATAGGTCTTGAATATATTTATGAATCCATATCCATATAAATACCAAAATCAACTCAATATCCTAGTGTAGGGTCATTTACCTTGTCCTGACCTGCAACCAAGAAATCTACTCAGTAATACAATGGCATCCCGAGCAGGATGTGAGTACAAAACTAAGTAGGCCACCACCAACAATGTCTAAAAAATATCCATTCCAATAGATAGTGCATGAAAGTAAAAAATGAATTATAAATAAACAAGGGAAATTTCAAGTGCCATTAGTTAATAAATTTTCTTTTATTTCATGCTTGGATCTTTTCCAAATTTCAATGCATACACCATCAATGTTACTTATTACACTCTTAATAACTGCTCAATGTGTTAGGAATACATATCATCCACACAAGTTTATAAGGAAATAAATCACTATACATAAGGTAAAATTCAAGTCCCTATATCACTAGGAATACACACATCAAATCAACACATTATCCTCACCTCTAAGACTCAGTCCAATTGGAATGAAACCATTAAGGGAATAGAGCCCCTGTCCCATTCCCTAACCCAAGAATTTTTGGGTTTGAGTTTAGAGGCTCAGTCTAACTCGACCCATGGGTGTAGAACCTCATGTCAATACCACCCTCTACCAAGCTATGTGTATATGATTATTTTTCCAATCACCATAACAATACCATAACACAACCAAGAATAAAATTTTTCATTGGAGTTCACAATACATAAAAAACAACATCGGAAGTAATATTATGCCATAACCAATTAATACATTTAAAATTTAAAATTTATATAAATTTAGTAAAATTATCATTCCTATGCCTTAACCCCTTATGTGAATTAGAAAAATTCTATGTCTTATCCAATATTCATAAATTACCACATATTAACCCATTTAAACCATTTACCAATTCACAAGCATTTACCCCTTATGTATTTCAGGTTCGTTTCTAATAATACATTGCATAATAACTTTATCCCATTCAAACCATTAGGTTTTCCCAATAATTTCCCAAGTATTTTCTTATTCGACATTCATAAATTCCCTTATGAAAAAGTTTACATGTCTCATTTCACAATTCATTTCTAATTTAACATGCTCAACATTTCATATATACTAGTTCTCTTTAGTATCTAAACATAATTCATGTACTATTCATCATAATCCCATTTAACCCATTTAACCCACTTTTAATTCATGCCAAACAAACCTTTATGAAATTACCCAAAAAACTAGTCACAAAAATCAATATTCCATTTACAACTAAATAAACCATTTAGACATGTTCTACATGAGCATCACATTATCACTCAACAATGCATCATTTAGACCTACCATTTTAAAGTTAGAGAGTGATGACACACCCCATGGGTGTCCCTAAAATGGTATTTTCATCCTCCATGCACCCTATGGGGACTATGAGGGGTTCAAGAAATCATATAGATACCCAATTTAAAAAATCATACTCAAGGTAACCAATACACCACAAGATAAAGGAAAAATATCAACACACATGCACAAATCTATAACAAAACTATGGGATATAACTTGTAGAACTCCTACCTAGAATCTAATGATGAGAGCACTCTTAATGATGGACTTGGATCTGGATTCAAGAACCCTTGAATCCTTAACCTTGGTTCCACAAAAAAGGGTTTTAGGTATTCAAAAAAATATGGGAGAAACTACAATCCCTAATTCGCAAAAGAGATGCAAGTGGAAGATTAGACATACCAAGAGCATTGATCCACAACTGATGACACTAAAAATTTCCCAGAGATGATGGAGATTGATACAAGGGAGCTCTTGAGGTTTTTGGGATGTCACTAGGGTTACAAAGAGGAATAAATAAGGAAATCCTAGGTGACCCTGAAAATTCGGTGATGGAATTTTTGTAATTTTCTCAAAGTTTCTGGGCCACACAGTTTATCTACACAGTTTTGAAAACCATGCACAAATCATGTAGATGCTATTTTTCGAAATTACCCCTAAAAATGGTTACCTGGGATTCCTGCATAGTTTTCACTAACTATGGGAAAACCGTGCAATATGACCTAAAACTATCTTTTATTCCTCTTTCATGTCTCAAACCCCAAAATACCCTCTAGGCTTTACATGAACATGGGGAAATACTCATATAGCCAAAATAAGAGACTAAAATAAGACAAAAAAAAAACAACTTAAGAAAATCCAGGATCATACTGTTTCAAAATAATAAATGGTTTCAAATATCATGGATATCTTCATTATCTTCAATGCTGGGGTTTCTCTATAAAACATTTAAGTCTTCTTGAAGAGTCAATTTATAGAGATTAATTTTTTTTTATTATATCTCAAAATATTTGTTCTGAAAAACTATCAATATGAATTTTTAAAAAGAACTTTTGACTTGTTTTGTTTATATATTCTTTATTTAAAAAATAAATTACTTAAAAAAACTTTTTCATTAATTTTTTCGCATAAATATTAATTTTTATGCCACTTTTCAAGGGTATTTAATGAAAATTATTTTTACATTATTCAATGATTTTTTTAAAATATTTTCCCTTAGAAAAATTAAATTTTCTCCTATTTTTGAAATTAAAATTATAAAATTCATATAAAAGTATTCTTTTCTTCTTATTTATTTTTTACATATGTTTTAAAAGTTTAGAAATATCAAATATTTGTAAGAAAACTAATCCACTACTGACTCTATCTATTTAAATAGTCCTTTATGTATAAGAATAACTTTTCTTCTAATTTATTTCCTTTGTGAACACCCTAATTTTGATTCTTTTGACTATAGGGTGTTCACCTTGTTACCCATACATCGATTGGTTGGGGAAGTTTTGACTTAACAACATAAATTTCATTTATACTATGTAAATAAAATATTATCTACCATATTTATTGAATGGTATTTACCTTAAAGGTTACTAAATAGTTTTTCATATATATTTATTTTCTATGGGTATACCATGTAATGATCATTAATTGAATTATGAATGTTACACTCATGTGATTTAATTTTAAGTAGTAAGGAAACACATTTTCCTTATATGGATTCATTATGATATGATGAATGGTTGATTTCATGTGACATTCATATATATATGGATGGTGATTGGTGGGGCCATATATCACCCCCTAATGCAATAGTTTAATTTCATATCACCTCAGACAGTCAGTCATGGACATAACATGTTTATTTACATTAACATTAGTGTAATTAGTTTTCCAGAATTTTCAAGTGTATAAAAATTATGTCTGGTCACATATGTATGAGTATAATGTGTTTTATCACAATGTTTTCTTATTATTATGATTGTGATAGATTTATGCAACTTTTCTTTTTTAGGTGATGTTAAATTCCATGATTATTCCTATTTTCAATATTATTATGCAGTATAATGTTGTGTCATGACTTTAAAAATGAATTATAATCTATGATTTCGTGGTTATAAATTTATTATGTTTCTTGATTTTACCTATATTATCATCCTTTTCTCACATATGACCATTTATTATTATGACTCATATTTACCCTTTCAGAGAATCTAAGTTCACCCTTTTCTTATGTTTCTATTTATACAAGTTATGAAGACATAAAAATATTGATTTTTTGGAAGTGTATCAAATGTGCAAGGAAGGGTTGAGGAGTAACTGAGCTCCAAAATCATGATGTAATACTGTCCATAGTTGTGAGGTAAACAATTTATTCTAATCTAAGAAAATGGATCTCATAACACCATGAATATGCACCACCTCATCCACATACCTCTTGTCTAAGGAAATCACTACTCCCATATCCTTTATCACTAATAAGTGATCCTATTTTGTAATCCGGTCCACCACTGCATATATTACATCATAGTCTTCCTGAGCCCAGAGTAATTATATAATGGAAATAATTGATATTTCATCCCACTTCCACTCGGGGACATCTAAGGGATATAACAAAACATCGGGTACACAGTTCTTAGCCTTCACCTACTGGAACACTAAGCACTTTGCCACAATCTCTTCCACTTCCCATTTCATCCCGAGCCATAAGAATTGCTCTCTCAAGACATGGTAAATCTTGGAAACTCCTAGGTGTATTGGTAAAGGGAATTTGTGAAACTAAAGGGGAATTCTTTCATTCATCACCACTTGAACAAACAACCTTCCACAAAAAAACCTCCAATTATGATCATCCTCTAACCATAACTCTAGAGCGTCACCATAGTAAATGCGATTTTACATCACTTCTACATGTGTGCCCCCCCCCACAGAGCCTCCTCTACCTACCAAATCAGAGAAGAATTCATTTTCATCCAGCACATATAAACTCTTACACCATCCATTACTGTATCTAGGTGTAAGGAATTCAACTCCTCCATCACCTTCCAAGCGTCGAATATTCCCGAACTACCTCTGTCTATGACTTTACACGCAGATAAATTTCCAATACATTACCATATATTGATGTGTAAGATATATTGAAGTCGTAGTATTGGAGATACTCCATCCACCATTTATTTCACAAGTTCAGATATCACTGGGAAATGACACACCTCATGATCTTGTAAACTGTGACGACCATAAAGTGCCCCCCAATGAGACAATTACTCCACAACTTCAGAGAAAAGATGACCGCTTCTAGCTGTAGATCATGGGTGGGAATATTATATTCACAGGGAATTATTTTTCTAGACCCATAATAGATCACTCCATGCCATTTCATCAGTTCACATCCCAAGACTAAACGAAAAGAATCACAAAACACCTCAAACATCACCCCTTACTATAGAAACTAAAGCACTGGATCCCTAACCAACTTCCCCTTTAGATAGTGAAATGATGGCTGGAACTTCTCACTCCACAAAAGGCTAGGTATTTCCAAGTCTAGGCTATAAATAGAGCTGCTAATTGAGAGAAATAACACACAAATATTTGGTAATATCCTACCAGAATGAGAAAAATGAGAACCTATGCAACATTCTTAGGTTCTACCCATGAAAAAACTTCATCAACCTTTAAAGAGTCCACTGATACACCCTTATGTGACACCACATGTACAATGAAATGCATCTCTCATATCTAGAACTTGCACTTGGAAAAATTTCCATAGAATTGGTGGTGTCAAAAGACCAGTAAGATAGTCCTAATATGATTGGTATTCTACTCTTTTGACTTCAATTAGACCATGATTTCATCGATGAATACAACAACAAACTGGTTTAGGAACTAATGGAAAATGGAGTTCCAAAACCCCACAAATACTAATGTTGGATTTTTAACACCTAAAGTCATTACAAAATACTTGATGTTCCCATACCTACATCTGAAATCAGTCTTCATGAAATCACCTTCCTTCACCCTCAAATGGTGATATAAAAAATGAATATCGATCTTAGGGAACTAAGTCTCTCCCATTAGGTAGTAAAAAAGATCTTTTATCATCGATAGAGGGTAATCGTTCTTGAACATTAACTGATTCAACCTTCGGTAGTCTAGGCACAACCTTAGAACACCATCCTAATTTTTTCATCCAAGATTGTAGCAAACCACGATGAAACACTGGTCTAGATGAAGCCCTTTTATATCAGATCATCTATCTGAATCCTTAACTCCTACCTATCAAAAGGATACATCTAATAAGAAGCCATCATGATCAAAGATGCACCATATGTAAGTATACCCCGAATTCAATATCACTTCAAGGGGGTAGAGTCACAACATATAGAGAAAAAATATCAAATAACTCCCTAAATACTGAAGAAACTTTAGTGTTTTCTACATACATAGATATATCAGAAAAAAGGAAAGAAGAATCTCCACACAACAACTGCCCACATGATAGCTCCGCTCATTGACAAAGGCTACACATAGGCCATTCACGTCTGAAAACAAGAATCTATTCTAGAAGAAGTTGATAAAATCATGAATATAATATAAGCAATCAATTCCAAGTATTATATCCTATGGATGTATATTTAGAAAGAAGATATCTCTATGGGACTGATGAAGCCCCATAATTAATCTACATCTCTGACATACATCAAACAAACTAGTCTGACCTCTGACTATCATACTCAATACTAGGGGAATGTGAAGCCTCTATGAATCTACTCTCAAATAATGGGCTGTACTGGGTGAAAAAAAGAGTGTGATGCTCCAGAATCAATCAAAGAACAAGCAAGGTTACTAAACAATCTGATCGTACCTTGAAAGATCTCCGGACCTACTAGAAATGCTTCCTCTATGGTGTGAAACTGACAATGAATTGCTCCTATTACCATCTACTGATGACCAAATCCTTGATCATTCTCAGTCTGAGCTCCCTGAATAACACCCTAAGGTCATCCTCTACCTACTCCATCTCCCCTTAGTCGAGCATGAGTATGTTTTCCCCAATTCCGGAACTTCTATAAAGGCAACTGATTCCCAGGCGGGCACTAGACATGCCCTCTTACACCATAATGAGCTCAAATGGCTACTGGTCACTGACTCTGGAGATTTACATGCTCTCCAAATATAAAAAAAATCTATCCCCATGACCATAGGACAGTCACGAGTACTAGAGGGCTGAAATGTAAACTACATAGGGTGTATTCCCACCGGTCAGAACCTCAAAGGCCCTGAAACCTAAGGCCTACTAATGATAACCTTTCCCCTCAAAGAAATAGTGTGAATACTATCTCATGGTAGAACACCTCATGAGTGAATTCTCTCATCCACCTTTTCATTTTTTGGACCTCCAAGTATGTCGGCAAGGTAAAGGGAGTAACGACATACTGGAGAGAAGGACAAATTGTCTCCTCTAGGCATCTCACATGAGACTCCTAATACAGAAAGAGATTCGGAGTTAAACAAAGGATATCCTGAATTTGATCCCCAAATCTCATACTGATATACTCCCCTTCTAGAGGGTGAGTAAATCCCACCTCTTCATAGCCTTCATATTCAAAGAAATGAATTCCACTAGGAAATCCTCAAAATCGACCCAATGAACATAAGCCTCCTTTGTCTCCCCCAGGTAAGGATTCCACCAATGATGCATGTCACCCAACATTGAGTTCACCTCCAAGGGAACACAACACTCTATCGAAGCCTAGATCAAGCTGAAGGTGATCACATGCTCATAGAGCCAACTCTGTATCTCTATATACAAAACACTACCCTTGTACTTCCCAAAAGTCTATCGTTGGAAAGCACATAATGTTTTCTAGCACTGGTCATCCTCCTCTAATGGGTCAACCCTTTGTCGATCAATCAGGTTGGACTTACGATACTCCACTGACTGTACTACATGAGGATGGTTACCAAGTTCCATAGCTGAAAGGTAAACACGGAATTCCTATACTGAAGTAGTATGTAATTTTATTTGAGATTCATTTTAATGGATTAATTTTTTACCCCCCCAATTCCTAAATAAAAAATGAACACATGTAATTATGATTCATATACCTTTCCTAGGGTCTCTACCCTAAAAATGACGTATCCTCTCTTGGTCATTCAATAGACACAGATTCCTTTCATCGAATCATGGGGCCCCTAAAATTCTATGTCCTAACCAATCTTCCCTGGTCTTTGTCACACACCAAGATCACCTAACATTGTTTCCCAACCAACCCCTGAAATCCTCAATGTGCCTAACTCCAAACTCCATCTTATCTCTCAAATATCACCATTTATACCATTCTTTTATGAACCCTCCCTCCAAATACGTCCATCCTGATATAGTGAAGATGGATGAGAGATAATGACCTTCGAGTCTCACCTCTAGTAGGTCCTAGGTTGGTGACTGGTTATAAGGGTATGAAAATGTCAAAAAATGGGAGGCATTACCCTTTTTATATTAACCATGATCAGAGTATAACATGTATAAACCTTAAAAAAACTTCAATACATATATATGAAAGAATCCAAAACTCATCCCACATGCATGTTTTCAAATGAAACATCTAGAGATACAATAAAACATCATGGAATGTACCAAAAGAGAAAAACTAAGAAGCGACATGAAAGTTGTCCCAAAGTCCAAGATATTATTTCCTAGTATGGTCCTCATAGTCCTCCAGGAATCCTAAAAGTTGTTTTATAACCTAGGGTGAGCTTACAAGCATACTTTGAAGAAGAACCAAAGTCTCTCATGCACACGTGGAGAAGCATACTAATACCCCTATCATAAAAAAGTAGAAACCCAAAGCATCTAGCAAGGTATACTATAGACCCCAACCAAACCAAAGGCACACTCCCCAAATAACAAAATTCAATTAATTTAATATTGATCAAATCGATGATAAGGTAAACTACACCACTTTTCCACTTATTAGACACTCTCACACCTTAACAGAAAACGTCCTGGTGCTCCCACCTCTTCTGAATGTATCACATAACAAACCACCCACACACACCTGGGCCACATACCACATCACATCCCAAATAAACTAGGGAAATCACAACACATCTCATCTAGAAGACACCTGAGAAACCACAACTCATCTCATCCCGAAGACAGCTTGAAAAAAAACTCATCCGCACACACCGGGGCCTCACAAACCACAACCTTACTAAATAGTCATAGGATATCACTGTCTAGAATAGGGAGTGGGGAAGAGAAGGTGTCCAGTAATCCCTCTTTCCATCAGGATTATTGGGAAAGACACCCCCATGAAAAATGGGGTGTTTGGTACATAGTGCTCAACTAGGGTTGGGTGCTTATAGAAAATAAAAGGAAAATACAGGTATTCATATATAATATCAAACACTCAAGCCCAACATAGGGGTTCTCAATAAAATAATAAACCACCCTATGATACTACCAACTCTACTATTACCTATAAATGCATTTATTTACAACAGAAAGAGTCACATCAGATGTTGATAAATGAAATCCGCCTACAAAAATCTAGAACTCAAACATACCCCCAACCACCTCATTTAACCAATTATCATTAATTAGTAAAGGAACCCATATTTCTTTCATACCTACCCATGAAACTACCAACCAAAACATGTAAAAAGACACATAACATAAACCATGTAGAGGAAAAAGAACCACATTAAAGTAACTGATGTCAAATTTCCACTCCGTTTAGCACCTATACCAACCACTGCCATCATAAATTTTCAAAGTAATTCCGCCCAATCTATCATCTAAACAAGATACCTCCCAACACATAAGAAAATCTAGAAACACATCTCATCACAACCAAACCTAAAATCCCTACTGTAAAAATTCACCACACCCATTCCACCTAGAAACATAAACAAAGAACAACCCTAATCTGCATCCCCACTGCTCAAATACTTCCCATCCATTAAAAAATTAGTCAATCTCTCAACCTGATATTCCATTACACCACCTATACCACCCCACCTTATACCCAATATTTCAACCCCAACACCAAAAAACCACACAACAAACATGAAAAAACAAAACCAATCAAATTACACAACCACACCAAATAAGGAATGTCATATTAAGATTTAGTAAACACTCATTCTTTAATTACACTTTGATAATTCAGGGGTTATCACAAAAAAAGTTTGATCCTGAGGAATCAATTTATTTAACTGAATATATGTAGTTAATAAATTTCATATATAAATCATTTAAACACATGATAAACAACAAGACATCACAATTCATACCAAGTTCACAAAGAAATACCACCAATAGCCATGATTTTCAGTAGGCATATAGCCCATATAGATCAAAATATAAATAACAACGAAAAAGAATCATGCTTCACTTTCCCCTAGAACCCCTTTATTTATTTAAAGACAATTAATTTATCTTTATTATATTTGTATTCAAATTAATTAACTTCGGAAATATTATTACACCCAACCCACAAGATTTCAAAATAAGAGGGATAAAGGGATACCTACCTCAAGAAATTGTTGATCAGAACTTCCTCCTAGCAACAAATAGGGGGTGCACAAGGATCCAATGAAATTCAATACTAGGGTAAATCACAGATGCACAACTCCTCAGGGAAGAAAGGTTTTGAGACACCCTTTTATCAAGGGAAACTAGGAAAAAATAACGAAGAAAAGTGTCTGGATTTAAAGGATAAAATCTGAGACTCAAGGGATAAGAAACCATTTTGAACTCCCCATTAAAAGTAGATTTTGGCCATGTGTTTTGAATAACTTAAAGTCTCCCGAGCATTAGAAAAACAAATATATAATTTACACCTTTTAAAATAGTTTAATAAACACTTAATTATGATTTTAATTAAAACTTATGTTAAATAAAATATTGAAGGGGTGAATCTGAAAAATCTATCAGAACCCCGACATTTTGAAAAACTGTTGGAAGTGACTCACCGTTGGTTGAGCCACTATTTCAAGTCACCAATGGGTGAGTCAGCGATGGATAAATTATCATTGTATGAGTCAACTGTTATATATATATTACGATATATCGATGGTGATTCACCGTTTGGGGATTCACTATTTGGAAATTCACGATTCACTGAGTCATCTTTTAATGAATCATCACTCCACAAGTCACCATTCAATGATTTACTATTTAGTGAGTCTTCAATCGGTGAGCTCCCATCGCAACTCACATTCGTGACGCACTGTCAGTGAGTCACCATTACGAATCGTCGATGTGACTCACCATCATCGAGTCACTGATGTGACTCACCGTTGTAAGTCTCTGAAGAGACTCACCATCAATGATTCACCAATGCGACTTCCCATTGGGATGAACTACAGTCACCACATACCGTCCATGACTCACCATTGTGAGTAACTGGTGTGAGTCACCATTTTGACTCACCGATCCTTACTCACCAGTGAAACCTACCTATAGATGACCCATCTCAAATGAGATATCGTTAGCGACTCACCATCTCGACTCACTATTGGAAAAAATAGATTTTGGAAAACTATTGAAATAAGTCACTGTTGCCTCCCAAAATACCTAAAACACCAGATTTTGATAAAGTAATGGACAATGGAGTTCTAGGCCATTAAATAAATTAATAATTAATAATGTGAAAAAGGCTATTAACATTGATTTTTTTAAGAAACATCACAGAAACAAGACTGGAATTACAAATATAGATTATTTTTTCTTGCTCTTAAATTAAATAGGATGTGAGTAAAAATTAATCAAAGAAGATTTTTAAAATAACTAATGTGATAAACTATTTATCTTGATTGTTATATAAAAAATTACATAATAAATAATTTTTTTAAACATTTCTCATTAGTTATAAAATAATTGTTGTGGAAAAAATTATAATTTATATCAAAGTTCATTTTCCTTTCAATACAATAGAAGCACTTGAAATAAAAATTCAATATCAAAAGAAGCTAGAAAATAATTTATTTCAACATAAGAACATAAAAATATAATAATATATTCAAATCATTTTAACATTAAAATTTTAAATTCAAACACTATAATATATATTTAAAATAAACCAAAATCTGATGAAACATGTGAAATATTAATGAAATTCCATTAGTGAGTGATTTAGATCTTTCTGATTATATGGGTGAGGTTTATAAAAATATATAAATTAAAAATAAATAATTTACCATTTATTCTCAATATAATTACAAGATAAATCAAAGGAAATATTATAATAAAATCCATAATTTTGTAATTGTTTCACTCTCCCTGTTGAAATAAGTTTAAGACTAAAATATGGAAAATAATATACACATTCATTTACTCCTTCTTAAAGATGAAAATTATATTTTAAAATAATTTTTTTCAATTCAAAATAAAAATCTATATTCTTGAAACCAAAATTAGGTTGTTATAATTTAGAAATCACCATTAGCTTTAGAAATTTATTTTTTATCTGTAAAGACCCGTAAAATTCAAGGGAAATTTTTTCTTAATTTTCTTTAAAATTTTACAAGAGCGCGGTTTCAGACGGCACCTGATTCCGAGGCCCGGAGTGCCCGGAATCAATTTCCGAAGTTTGGCTCGGGTACGTTCAGTGAACGAACGAGCGGGAATTTCTAACTTTTGATCCGGTGCTCAGAATTGAAATCTGAGGGCACCGATGAACTCGCAGCGCCGATATTCGCTTAAGGTGACCTTTTTCGAGGTTGCGTTTTTTTCGGGTTGAGGGTTAGTTTTTGGGAGTTTAGAATAAGTTAAATAAAAATTTTGGATTACAAATTTTTATTTAAACTTGTTGGTTAACTTCTCTCAAAGGAAGTTAGGGGTGGGACCCACACCCACTTAACCTCCCTTGAGAGGATTAAGTGTGGTGGGGCCCACACGAAACCCAACTTTTCATCTTCTCTCAAACTCCCTTAACCCCTCTTTAAATGACATGACAAATTGTTTTTTAATTTTGGAGTTATCTTATTTGAATTTCAAACCTTTGAAATTCAATTTGTTAAGTTTGTGAATAAAATAAGTCTCTATCTTATTTTATTTGGTTAGAGTTGTTTAGCCATCTTGAGAGCTTTTGGGTTCTTCTCCTTCTTCTTCAACTTTGACGAAGAACGCTCAAGCTTTGACGAAGAACGCTCAAGCTCCGATGAAGAACGCCACTCCTCTCTTCTTCGTCTTCCGTGTCAACGATAGGGAACGCCGCTTCCTCCTCGGACTTCCTTCGTCGGCATACGAAGATTCGCCAACGACGTACCTCTTCGGACGTACCTCTTCGTCATCGGATTTGACGAACGACTACCGCGACGCCCGACCTCCGCGACGTTGTCTTCCGCGGGTCGTTGACAATCTTCGAACTTGAACCCAAGGTAGGGGTTGTTGATAATTGTTTATTTATTTATCCTTGTTCGTGGTTCTAGCATGACTAACGTGAGGATTTTAATTATGTGTTATTGTTTAACGTGAGGGGGCCAGACCGCATGAACACGGCCGAACCCCCTCCTTCGTTCTTGATGTTTTATATTGCGGATGAAACAATGTGGCGTGGTGCTGTCGCACCACGCGGTTATTCGCCCGATTTTATTGCGCGGCGCCGTCGCGCCGCGCCATGGAAGAATCAGCAAGAACGCGACGCCGTCGCGCCGCGTCGAGGGGAATCAAAGGCGCGGCGGAGGGGCGCGGTGTCGTCGCACCGTGCCGGGAGACGAACACCGCGGCCGGTTCCGGGCCGCGGCGGGACAAGAAGACCGACGGCTGGGCCGCCGGCGTCGGAAGCCGGAAAGGGGACCGGTATTCCGGTCTCGTTGAAGAAAAACCGGCCGGCAGATGGCCGACCGGAAGGTCAAAGGCCGGGGGAATTTAATTCCCCCGGCCAGCTCTAAACCCCCCCCCCCCATTTAATTGAGGGGGGGCGGTTTCCTTGAGGGGGGGAAGGCGGCCCCCCTGGTTCCTCCTCAAAGCGGGCCCCCAGGAGGGGGGCCGTTGATTGGCAAAAAGGCACGGCTATGCCGCGCTGCCAATTTGAAGAAGCGGGGGGCTTTTCCCCCCCGCGCGCTGCCTCCGTGCGGCGCCAGGCCGCCGCGCCGCCGGCCGGCCGGGCCGGGTCGGACCCGGGTCGGGTCGACCCGGTTCGGGCCGACCCAGGGGGGGTTCGGGCCGGGTCGACCCGGACCCGGACCCCCCATCTTCGAGACGGATTCGGTCTTTTGGCCATAACTTGAGCCACGGACCTCCGATTGAAGAACCGTCTATGGAAACGCGATCCTTGGATCGAGATGGTCGTTTCGGTATATCGCACTCAAAGTTTCGGAATACTTTGAGTTCGGCCAGGTTGGTTCGTTCACGAAACCAACAGGGCCTTCGGAGCAGAAACACTCATATCTTGAGCTACGGGCGTCCGATTGACGTGCCGTCAGCTTTGTTGTGTTCCTCTTAGTGAGACGGATCTTTTGGCATACTCCGCCCGAGGTTTAGACGCAGGTGGAGTACGGTCGGGTTGGTTTTGCCTTAAAAACCAACCGGGCCCTGGGGACGAAAATGCCAATAACTCTCAGACCGGGCGTCCGATCGACGCGCCGTCTGTTGCGTTGAGTTCCTGTTGACGATACGGAACTTTTGGATACATCAACTCTGGTCTTTGTGACAGTTGATGTGTCAGCCTCTCGGCTCGTGGAGCGGATCCTCCTGTACGAGCTTGCTGTGTGCGGGAACCCTAGTGCTGGCTGCGACTGTTATTGTGACTACTACTGCTACTACTGCTACTGTGACTGCGACGACGACAGTACAGAGATCCTGTGTGGATTTGACGACGACGACTACAACACTCAGCGATCCTACGTGGATCAGTGCTATAGGTCCTGTGTGGGCCCGATCCGGTGTGGGTCCGATCCTGTGTGGGTCTTTGCGCTCAGCGGTCCTGTGTGAACCAGCGCCTACAGGTCCTATGTGGGCCCAATCCTGTGTGGGTCTTTTGCGGGGGTTAGTTACCTATCGATCCTTCGTGGGTCCGACGACTTAGATGGATCAGAGATCATCTTTATCGTCTTTTGAAGAAGTATACCTGTGTGAGCTGAATCCTGTTGCTTTCCTGTGTGGATTGTGTTGTGCTATCCTGTGTGGATTTCGTTTTGCTTTCCTGTGTGGAATACGTTTACTTTCCTGTGTGGACTGAGTTGTACTTGGGCTCGGAGGTTGGAGCGTATTTGAAATTGATGACTTAGGTATATGTATGGGCATATACCTAAGCAGTGTCAGTTGTTACTTGTGTTTGTATCTCCCTTTGTGGATTATCCTTTGTAGATTTTGTGAGACCTTCGGGGGTCTCGGGGTCCCTACTGAGTAGCTTATACTCACCCCTGCACGGGCTATGACCGCACTACGTTGTGTTGGTTGCAGACGACGGACAACGTTGATCTTGGCTGAGGCTTGCAGAGCAGGACGGTACCTGGAGGTGGACCACTGGGCGGGACATGCTCGGAGCGGACGGCGGGACCCAAGGAGCAGTGGAGCTATCTGTACCCACCCTTCAGGTGGGATTTCCAGTGGACAGCTCGGTGTTGCAGCTTTTACTTTACAGTTGCTGTTTTCCCTTTCGAGTTGTACTTTACTTTCAGTTTGGGTTTGTATACTGTCCCTTTTACTTTTCCGCACTTTCAGTTGTACTCTGTTTTTACTTTGTGTTTACTTTCCGCTTTCTTACTCTGTGGTGTTTGTTTACTTTACAAAGGCAATGCCTTCCCTTTTTACCGGGATTTACGCCTTGGTGCTAGTCTCCAGCCCCTGGCCTATGGAAGGCGGGCTTGGGGTAGACACGGCACGGACCCCGAGGGCGGGTCGTGACATTATCCTACCCCATCCTACTATTTATCCAATGAAATTATATACCCTAATTAAAAATAATATGTATGGATTAAAATTAAAAGAAATTATAATATATGAGTATTCAAATGATCAAACATACATGTTAAATATGCTATAAAAATTTTCTCACATGTCACCATTTATAAAGAAAAATACCCTTTAAAAAAACACAACATTAAATCTCCACTTATATAAAAGAATTATAATGTTATCGGTTATTCAATTAAGATAAATAACCATTATAGAAACATATCTATTATAAAATTCATGATAAGTAAGAATAAAACTCTAAATTACATTTTTTTGAAATTATTCTGAAATATATATTGTTCTTTCTATATCATTCACTTTCATCTTTATTGGTTAAATACATTACAGGTCCAAAAATCCATATATGGAAGTCATATCAAGTTGAATATGAATTATATAAATATAAAAAATTGAAAACAATCACATGTATTATGTTAAAATTATATAAAATAATAGAATGATATATGATAAAAAACCTACATGGAAAATTAATTTATCATGTTGATTCCCAAAAAGTCTCCCATTACTACATCCATTATATCTCTCTTTAAATTAATCATAATCAATTCATTCCAATAAAATATAGGATCCATTAGATTCTCATAAACTTCCAAAAAAACAATGTATATGTTGATTTTATATAAAGTATGTAAGAAGAATTATCTTAAGTCATACTTGAATATACTTATTGTTTCTTATACATTTTTTTCTTTACATAAAAATTATTCTAGGAAAATAAGAAAAATATATAATTTTATATATCAAAAAAATTTTAAAAAAAATATGAAATAAATGATATTATATATATATAATTGAAGTCAATTTTTAAAAAAATTCTAGATGTATAAACTAAAATGTATCCAATACATTGTTTATCTTTAGGAACCTAATTTTTACAAAATCATACTCTTCGGGATATATCTAGAAAATCCATAATATTGAACCTAAGATGCTCCATATCTATCAAATGAGGAAGAAAAGTATCCCTAATATAATATATAATACAATATTTAACAGTATGTTTCCATGGATCCTTATCATATAGCTCAAAATAGATGTGAAGTAATATTGTAGGAGATGTAGGAGTTGGATGAATAGAGTAGGTGGAGCGGGATAATAAGATAAAGATGGAGGAGTGGGATCTACAAGTAGTGGTGGAGGAGTGGGATTTTCATCCTACAACTATATTTTCATGTTTATAATCATCAACTTTACGGAATCTCTATTCAAGTTATCTACCTCCTTACTCACCTCTTGAACTATTGATACTAAATAATCTACTTTTTTATATATATATATCCCCACTAGAAGAAAATATAGAATGAAAAAACAATTTTTTTTATCAATAAACATCCTTCTTATCCTCATATGTGAACCATGTTTTTAGGACTTTCCAATACAATAGCTAAAATATAATTACAATTATCATATAGAAAGGTCCCCCTATGTTCTCATTATATGAAGGGATTCCTTTACGTAATATTTTAAAATTTCATCAATAAAACACGATATATAATGATTTTAATTAATATAAAATTAAATAAATAAATTTAATTATTTCTGGAAATACTCCCAATTATAATACTCAACCCTTCCATAAGATATTTCCTCCATTTTCTCATTCAGTTCCACTTTTATTTATCAATTATAGTTAAGGGATGATGCTCAACCTCTATGGATCCTTAAGAATGAAAACTCAATTTTTTTTTAAAACTTAGTCGTAATTTTTCTTTTAATATATTATACCATCCATGAGACAAAGTATGAGGGTATATATTTGTGGATTAGATATCCTTATTTTATATAAATTAAGAATAAAATATCATTAATATAAGCCATGATGTAAGAAACTTCTAAAACTTATCATATAAAAAACTAAAAAAGATTTTTTTTCTACCCTCAACAAACAAATTCCATGTATCTTCATCCAAAACCTCCATATATCACACATATTTTATTTTTTATCTCCCTAAAAATGAAATATAATGTGAGAATTGATTTAAAAAACCAAAATCTCTTAGATTTAAAAGGAAAATATTTCCTCATATATCATCTAGTATCTGTTATATCATATTTAATCTGATAAGAATGAATATGAAAAAATATTTTTAAAACAATTTCATAATAATTAAATTAATAAAAAATTAGAATATATAAATCGTCTCCCAAAACTAATATAATTTCACTTTTTCAACACTTCTAAAATAAAAAATTTAAAATAATATATTTCGCTCGATCTTTCAAATCAATGAAAGCATTAAATGGATTTGAATTTGGACCCCAATAAATATAAATTTCATTAAAATAGTTCTGTATCCTCTGTTACCTACTACAAAAAACTAATAAATTTTGAAAACATGTTTTCTCATGTTTATCTAACATGGAATTGTCATCTACCCATGTTGAATTAGATGACTCATGTGCAAAAGGATGAAGAGGCTCCTTAGAAGAAGTATTTGTACAGTTCTATATAGAAGCTCAAGGTGAATATGATGTTTGATATGATATTTCCATAAAAATAAATGTAAAAATCATATTAAAAACAAATAGTAAAATAACATAAAAATTCATATATGATATAAAAAACAAAAAAATGAAAATGATCCTAAAAAAATAAATCTAAATAAGACAAATTTTTATTCATATTTGTTAAATTAGTTAACTAAGATGCTAAAAACATTAATGAGATATGAAAAGAAAAAAATAAAGGAAAAAACTCAATTTTTTGCATAAAAATTTTAATATTATTTTTAAAATTATACAAACAACACAAAAAACAATAAAAAACACTATTTTTTATATATTTAGAGTAGTTAATTACAATATTAAATATAATACTGAAAATAGTCTATATCTTATTTCGTAACAATATTGAAATAATATGGAAAATATTTATGAAACACAAATTGATATAGAAAAAAGAAAAAAAATCTAATGTAAAAATTAATTCAAATCCCACTAATAGATATAAAGCATAATAGTTGAAAAATATTTCAAAGAAAACTATACTAATCAAATAATAAATTCCCCATATCTATTACAATTTTTATTTAAGGTCAAAAAATAAGACAAATATATATATAACATTTAAAAAAATTTAAGAGAAGTAAAAAAAATTAAATATAGGTTTACTATAATATTAGGCAATAACAATAGTATTTTACCCCCACTTTTCTTCCTCATGGTCATTTTTTTTGGGAATAAAAAATTTCTACAACTTGGACACCAATATTCCATATTAATCATTCCATATAAGATAATATAATATCTAAATGAGCTTCATTGTCAAGATTTCATCACCAAAACTGTTTTTCCCTTGTAAAATAATTGACCATTAAATATTTTATGGATTAAGAAGATATAAAATTGGGTTTTAATGTTTTTACATGATAAAAAATGATAAAACTATGTATTATAATCTATTCAGATTATGTTTTGTCATTATAAATTCATTGTTTATAAAACTATTCTTATTGATAACCCATTTCTAGTTAAACACTATAACTCTATATTTAATGTAATTAGCCTCCCATATTTCATCAATCACTCCAGAATAAGCACATGATATGGTGATTGGGTTTTTCATTTGCATTCAAAAAATGAATTTTCTTACAACCACTAATTCAAAACACTTTTGAATAGTAATTCTTCTTTAATGATCATTATTATGAAAGTAATATCCATTAATGTCATACCAAAACTATGTTATCCAATTTAAATGTGGAGTTCCCACTAATAATCTTAGTGTTTCTAATTCATATGATATACCATCCATTGTCTCTTTAAATTAGAAAAAACATTTTGTTATCCAAATTAAAAATCCACATATCTCCCCTATTTATAAAACATTATTTTAATACATTAACTTGTCATGATATATATACATTATCATTATATATACTATTTATGGTGTATAAATACACCTTCTTTATCTGTTTATTTTTCTATGATTTTACCCTCAAGACACAAACCAACTTTCTCAGATAATTGAATCATTCATTGAAAGATGTAATAAAATCAATATACTATCCTACATATAATTAGATTTTACAAAACTCTACAACCACATCATAAATATAATTCTCAATAATAAAGGCTTTAAGTCAATATAGGTACTTAATATATCCAATAATTATTATCTTATAACTCTAAAATGATATATCCAATGTAGATATAAAGGTATATAATTATTTATTCCCTTGGCTAAATGAAAGAATAAATAAAACATAATATAAAAAATATATGGTCGAAATATAATTCTAGTTGAAAAAGTATAGGAACTATACCATTCACTAAATTGTTCAATGCATTTAGAATAATGGATTTTTCAAAAATTGAATACAAAAATTATTCAACTTCTAGATAAAAAAATATAAAACAAATAGTGAATATTCTTCACAATGTAACTACTATAATAATTTGAATCATTATTCGAAAATAATTATCTTTAATTTTTATCAACTTTAAATATTTTAGTGAAATTTTATTTTATCATTTAAAGAATAATCCTACAGTACTTTGATAGTATAGAGACACTGAAAACATGGATTTTTACCTCATGGATTTTGTATAAAATGAAGAATCCATGTATGTTTATCATCCATCAGGAGTGGGTGGTAACTCTAAATGAATGCCTATTTTCATTATCTCTAACCCTGTATTCAATCCATATTTATCCATTCAGTTAATATCTAATAATTTTCCCGTAAATCTATCAAAAATATTCTTCTCCACATAATTGAAATCAGTGTTATATTTTATGTAATTATATCCGAAACAATGATGTTTGTAAAGTATTGATCATTTATTCTATATATTTATTTGATTAGAAGAATATTTTGTCCTTTAAATGGCGACATCATTTTTTTACCCTTTAAAAATACTTATTGCCTAAAACCAGTTTTGGAGAAATAAAAAATTATTTTGATCCATTAAATAACCCTTCTAAGAGAATATATGAGTGATCCATAAACAAGAACCTTTTTTGACCCATGTTTAAGAATTTGTCCCATCTTTTAGTTCATAATATGAAGTATTTTGTTCACAAACTGTATAAGATTTATACCACTTAACACAGTCTCTAAAAAACTATATAATGATAGGAACCTATTTAAAGTCAACATAATCATTTCACATAGTTGATAATGTTATATTTTAGAAGAATAATACACTATAACAACCTCCTCTCATAAAACATTCAATTTATCAACTAATGGTGATAAGAAAACATCAATATCATTTGCAGAATGCTTTAGTCCAAAAAACATTATACTCAACATGATATATTTCTGATTCATAAAATATTTAGGATATATGATGTAAATTACCATTAAAACTTGACATAAACTATTTTTCCTATGAAGAAATCAATTTTGATTCATTACAAATATGAATAGTAAAAGTCCTATATTTCTAACATCATTTCTGAATTTAGAAAGTTGTTGATAAGTTTTCTTGTGAAATGGATAATCATCTAGATGATGTAATTCTGTATCAAATATCTTCTCATCTACATGCCATCTTATATTTTTTGAATTATCAAAATTTGGAAATAATCATTTAAAATGAGGTATTATAAGATGATATAAAAAATCCCCTTTAAGGAGTATATATAACTATAAAATCAGACTATGATTTTCTTTTCAAGTTACATCATGATGCCTTAAAATTACGAAACTTTATTAAAAAAAATTATGTCTTTATATAAAGCACACAATCATGTTGAATGAAATGTATCTTCATATACCACATACCCACTGGGAAATATTTCTTTCACACTATAACATGAAACTGAATGATCAATTTCTTTAGGAAGTATAAAACAATTGTCACTCTATCCATTTTTATGATACAATTTTATCAATCACAAAAAATTGATAAAACCAAAAATTCCATACAACATGGATATAATGGTTTTTTAGAATCAATATATAGATACTCATATTTTGTTTATTTTATAATTCCATTTACATCAATATCATGAATCATTTATCCAATTTGAATATAATTATCACCTTGAATATCATTATCCTCTATATCTCATGAATTCTTCCCTGTTTAACCATTACAAATTCAAGGAATGTAAGTTATTTTACATCTGTGAAAAATTAAATTCTATTCATTTTATCTACACTTCAATGTTATCAAATTTACAAATTTCATGTATGGATAGAAAAACAAGTCATTTTTTTTGGAAAATATCATACATAAAATTTGAAAAAATGTATCCACATTATGATTTGTTTGGATGATTTCCAAGACATATGTATCATGCATCATTTATATATGTGTTATCCAGTTATTACATCCATTCATCCATTAATTTATGTTTTATGGTGTTATTAATGCTTCTGCTATTACTATCTATTTTACTTATGCTGTTTCAATCTCCCAATAAGGGCATAGTTTCCCCACTATCAAACCTAAGGCCCTCGCTGCTAGTCAGCAACATCTGACATTCGGAAAAATGCGCTTGAGGCCATGTGACCAACTGGGTACGGGGCACCTCTGGGTGACTTTTGGAATGAGGACATTACAAAGTGGTATTAGAGGGATTCTTTTCTTCTTGAATTACTGTTTGAAGACTATAGCTAGTGATAGGAAGTAATAGTTACTTGGTAATAAGTTTTGTGTGGGAGTAGCTAACCCGTGTATAGGGAAAAGACAATCTACCTTGTTATTGTAATTTTTCTGGTTTTGTAATTTTACAGTTGATTTTATTTCACCGTTGGGTGATTCACAAGCTTTGTGATGTTATCGTTGATATTATTAAGGTTTCATTTCTATTACAACCCGATGAGATGAGGGTATTCCATCTCATGCATCATATAGGTACTTGTTAGAAATCACATGTCATGCATTCCTGCTATGCCATTTAGGGTGAATTAGGGATTGCATTTTTTTGTGTGATAGAGGTTGTGTTAGATATGCATGTGGTTGTGATAAATGCCTCAATAGAATACCTACTTTTTGATAAGGTATTGGTTGTGTAAGGTTTCATTTGAATGAATTACAAAATTTGGTTCTTGAGGTGTTATGGGCCCTCATGGATTGGAATTTGCGGATCATTACACTATTATCCTTGAATATGACATGTATAAGATGCCATGCTTTGATTCGTGGGGAGAATGTTCCCTCATGGATCAGAATTTGGCACGTTAATGTTCATTTCTGTGTTTATATTGGCTTCTAGAGTAGTTTCTGAGGCTTACTGTCCGAAAAAACCCAAAATACATGGCGTGTAATGATGAATACACACAATGCGTCCTTTTGTTTGGGGAAAAACTGTTTTTCTTAAGTACACACTGTGTTCTTTATGTACACACTGTGTTCTTTAGGTACACACCGTGTAGCCTCTAACCGTGTCACTGGCTGTGTGGATAGAGACACGGGGTAGGGAAATCTTGGTGGGATACGCCGTGTACCAGATGTACATGCCGTGTTGTGTAGACCATGTGTCCACCCCTGTAACTAATGACACAGATGGATACAACTTCGGTTATACATTCCGTGTGAAGTTTGAAAACACCATGTAGTGTGACCCATGTATCTGGCCATGTAACTAATAACATGGGTTGGAGAAATCATTCTAGTAAACGCTGTGTATGAAACAAACACGTTGTGTATATTGAGCCATGTAACTGGACATGTGATGAACAACATGGGTTTGTGAAGTTCATCCAGTACATGACGTGTCTGTAAATAACAGGACATGTAGTATAGTTCCAGGAGAACTATGTGGATTTTCCATGTATAAGAACATAGGAAGGGGAAGAGGATTCCATTAAATGCCATGTGTTAGGAAAACACGCCGTGTGTATGGGGTGTTAAAAGACCTGAGTTAGAAGAAGTACATTCCCATGTGAAGGCTTAAGGGAACACACCATGTAGGCATTATACACACCATGTATCCATGTTTTGAAAAACATTAATTCTTTCTTTCTCTTGTTCCCCTCTTACACATCTACAGTTTCGGTCCATATTTATCATAATCTATGGTGTGCGCTTTAACTTGCATAGTCATGCCACCGAGACTTCCTCTGGTTGTCCACCAATTACTGGGCAGTGTTCAGACACTGGATATAGCTGATCAGGGAATACCACCAGATCCTCCAGTTGTACCAGTCTTGACACCGACCATCATTCCAGACACAAGTGATGATGCACAGTTCCAAGAGGGATTTATGAGGTTTATGCATAACTTCCGAGGATTACAACATCCTGCCCCTTCTATGGCAGAGTTGACATGGGTTTTCTAGTTGCAGAATCCTCCTGCCTTCATAAGGGATGAAGGAACTCAAGCTATATATTCACCGTTATAAGCCATGCTTTCTATCTTCGAGCATCTAGAGATGACTCCAAAGATGAGGGTAAATCTTGGTACATATATGCTTCGGGATTCCACCAAGAGATGGTGGGATGTGATCTTAGAGGCAGGACGCCAGTAGGTTATGTATTGCGATGAATTCTAGTGTGCCTTTTATGACTACATCTACCTGGAGATTTGGAGGGTCAATTGAGCCTAAGAGTTCATGATTCTGGAGCAGGGTACTCTCTCAGTGATAGAGTACTCTTCTTATTTCACTGAGCTGCAGCGCCTCATGCATATCCTAGGAGGTGATGAGTTATTCCTGACAAGGAAGTTGGAGGACGGTATTAGGAACGACATCTGATCTTAGGTGAACATATTCAGGTTGACTTCCATCACTTCTATAGTCAACCAAATGCTAATCATGGAGCACAATATGAGGGATTCTGGAGTGGTGAGCCAGGGCACTTCAACATCTGGAGTTGGTATCCCTCCTACTGTTAGCAGGAAGCACTGCAAGGAGTTTAAGATCAGGGATCTAAGGAGGCAGGACACTACATATGGTATCTAGGTGGTGATCTAGTAGTGCGAGAAGAGTGGGAATATGGGTCCACATTACTCTAGAGACCCATTGGAGTGCCGATCATGTGGAAAGATGGACCATATTCAGCACTTCTGTTAGTTCTTCTCACCAGCATCTAGTTATAGGGGTTCTTCTATGACTTTGTGTTCTGGAGAAGCAAAACCAGTTTCTCATCTGTCAGGGAAATGGAGTTATTTCGGCCGTTCAGGCTGAGGTGGAGGTTGTATCCATCATAGCCAGTTTCCAGGCTTTTAGCAACAATAGGGTGGATCAGCTCAGGGTGTTCAGATAGGGTCATAGGGTCACGGTAAAGGTCAGACTTTTGCAGTGGAACAGACCTAGTAAGAGCACGATCCCGGACCCTCTAGAGTTCGAGGTATGATCCTAGTTTCCTTAGTTTTAGCTACTACTATTTTCAATATAGGGGCTTCCCATAGCTTTATATCTGTCACTGTTGTGGAGAGCCTTGGACTCTGTATCTTTTCTTATGTTGAGATCTTTACGTTAGACACTTCGTTGGGGACTAGAACGACTAGTGTACGTCAGTGCACAAAGTTCCTTCTAGAGTTTGGTTGGTGTCACTTATTGTGGGACCTCTATATCCTAGAGATGATAGGCTATGATTTCATTCTCAGAATGGAATAGTTAGTTCCCTTCTAAGCAGTTTCCAATTGATATCACCGTAGGGTGAGTTTCATATCACCAGAGGGAGGATCGTTTCTTCATAAGGGCGAATGAGATCTCCAGGTGAGTAGAAAGGAACCCAAGCATCATGGGTTGGGAGGAGTTAAAGCCTAGATTTCTAGTCTATATCTAGATGACTAGGGGACTTCACAGATGTAATTTCCTTCAGTGGTGGATCATTTTAGGGATGTCTTCCCAAAATACTTTTCAGGTTTGCCTCTAGAGCGAGAGGTTGAATTTTCTATTGAGCTTGTTCTAGGCGTGGAACCAATGTCTATTCCTCCTTATAGGATGACTACACCTATGTTTCAAGAGCTCAAGAAGCAGTTAGTGGAGTTGCAGTAAAAGGGTTTCATCCAAACCAGTACTTCTCTCTGGGGTTCTCCTGTCCTGTTTACAAAGAAGGAGGACAATACCCTTAGACTTTGTGTGGATTATTGGAAGGTGAACCAGTTGACAATCAAGAACCGATATCCCTTTCCATGGATTTATGATCTATTTGATCAACTTAGAGGAGCCCAGGTGTTCTCGAAGATTGACTTGAGATCTGGTTACCATTAGTTGCACATTATACCATCAGATGTACCTATTATAGCCTTATGGAGCAGGTATGGTCTATAAAAGTATGTGGTTATGCCGTTCATTCTCACGAATGCACTAGCAGTTTTCATGGCACTGATGAACTGAGTGTTCCATACATATTTGTATTCTTTCGTGGTAGTCTTTTTGGATGATATCTTGGTGTACTCTCACACTCGACACGACCATGCCACACATCTTGAGATTATTTTGAGTACACTAAGAAGGAATCAGTTATATTCTATGCTCTCAAAATGCCACTTTTGGATGGACCAAATTCACATATTGGGTCATGTTTTCTCAAAGATAGGAGTATCAGTAGACCCAGGGAAAGTGAGAGCAGTAGTTTCTTGTGAGAAACTAAAGAATGTATTTGAGGTGTGGAGTTTTTTAGGGATGGATAGTAACTACAGACTTTTCATACAAGACTTTTCATGATTAACATCACCACTAAAGGGTCTAACTAAGAAGGGTGGGAAGTACTTGTGGTCAGAATCTTACGAGTCAACCTTTCAGGAGCTGAAAGGGAGGTTGACTTCAGCACCAATACTAGTTTTAATAGAGCCGATCAAGAGATATACTGTTTACTATGATGCATCAAGTATCAGTTTGGGAGTAGTGCTTATATAGGTAGAAGGGGTCATTGCAAATGGGTCTCGGTAGTTGTGGCCACATGGGAGAAATTACCCGAAACACGATCTCGAGTTGGCTATAGTTGTTATCCTTTATGTTGTTGGAGACACTACCTGTTGGGAGATCATTTTGTGGTTTTCACTGACCACAAAAGTCTCAAGTATATATTCACTCAGCGTGACCAGAATTTGAGACAATAAAGGTGGGTTGAGTACTTTTAGTCTTTTGACTTTGAGCTTTCCTACAAACCTATGAAGGGAAACACAATGGCTGATGCGCTAAGCAGGAGGTCTTAGATACAGGTAGTTCAAGAGGACAACAGTGAGTGGAATATTATGGATCTATTATCTGAGATGCATTTGGAGGTGCAAAAAATATAGGGGCATGCGTTTCTATCTTCTGAAGCTGTTACCTCTACTCTTCTTGATCGAGTGCGAATTAGGCAGCTATCAGATTCAGAAGTCCTAGTCCTACTGGAGAGTGTGTCAGTAGAGGACCCTATTCCTGGATGGATAATAGGGGAGGATAATATATTTAGTTTTCATGGATACATGTGGGTTCCAGCAGACATATTCCATGAGCTAATGCAGTACTTTCATTCCTCATTTTAGGCCATTCATATTGGTGTCATGAAGATGTATCGGGAACTACACTATCAGTATTGGTGGCTAGGTATGAAGAGATATTTTTCTGGTTTTGTCATGAGATTTTCCACCTGTCTGTAGGTAAAGGTGTAGCATCAGTGACCCAAAGGGATATTGCAGTAGTTACCCATTTCTGAGTGGAAATTGAACAATACCATGATGGAATTTGTGATGGGTTTATCGAGGTCGCCTTGAGGGAATGATGCAGTTTGGGTTTTCATTGATAGACTCTCAAAGGGTTCTCACTTCTCATCAATCAAGGAGAACTTCAATGTTGATGAGATATGATAGTTGTACATCTGAGATATTGTGCATCTACATGGGGTTCCATACTCTATTGTTTCAGATAGAGATGTATGTTTTACTTCTAGGGTCTGGCAGGGACTTCAGAGGGATTTGGGTACACAGGTACTTCTGAGTACCAATTACCACCCCCAGAGAGATGGCCAGTCTGAGTATATGATTCAAGTGCTTGAGGACATGCTTCGAGCACGCATCCTAGATTTTATAAGTTCTTGGGAGAATCACATAACTCTTGTGGAGATTTCCTAGAATAATAGTTTTCAAGAAACTATTCAGATGACACCTTTTGAGGCTTTGTATGGTAGGCCATACCGATCACCCTTATTTTGGATGGAGGTAGGAGAGACAACTATGCTGGGACATCATCTTGTCTAGGAGACCACGAAGCAGAGAGAGTTGATTTAGAATAGGATGAATATTGCATAGTAATGACAGAAGTCTTATGCTAATCGATGGAGATGACCTCTAGAGTTCGAGGTTGAAGATTAGGTTTTCCAGCATGTTACATCGAGTTTGGGATGTATGAGTATTAGGAAACATGGTAAGCTTTTTCTGAGGTATGTTGGGCCATTTAAGATTTTGGAGAGAGTTGGACTGGTTGCCTATCGGGTATAGTTACCTTAGAGGTACCAGGTTATGCATAATTTCTTCCACATTTCTCAGCTCCAACATTACTTCTTAGACCCGTCTCATGTTTTCCAACCTGAGGAGGTTGAGCTTGAGGTGGGCGTATCTTTTGAGGAGCGTCATACCCAAACTGTTGATCGAAATGTGATGGTTCTTCATGGACAGTCTGTTTCTTTGGTATGAGTGCTATGGCAGCAAAGTCGAGTACATGATGAGACCTGGGAGAGGGAGGACGATGTACAATCACAGTGTCCATAGCTGTTTGAGGATTATTCTTCTATGCAGCCTTGATAGGGAAATTTTTGGATGAATTTATTTAAGGGGTATGTTTTTAAGAACCCATATATTCTTTTCAGGTATGTTTTTTTGTTGTTTTTGAGAAAAAGAGGAGTTTCTGGAAATTTCAGGAGTACACACTATGTACTTTTAAGTACATGCCGTGTACTCGGTTGCCACTGGTGACAATGTGCTGGCCGTGTAATGGATGAGAAAATGGCCGTGTGTGGTTACATGAAGACCACCTAAAGTGAAGGCTGGAAAAGGAAAGTGCATGCCTTGTACTTTTAAAGAACACGTTGTGTACTTTCTTTTTTTCATTAAAAGGACCAGGGTTATGTCTAATTGAAAAAATGTTCTTTTTCATCATCTGTCTTGTCTAGGAGCATCTGTACGAACACAGATCTTCTCTAAGCCCCTAACTCACCATCCGTTCTTCGAATTGACTACCATCGATTACATTAGAATATCATAAGTGAGCTCTCCCTTCTCCTTGAACATCATTTTCTTATTTCTCCTCTTTCACGAGTTATCCTCGACTGAAAATCTTTAACATTTTTGTTGATCTATGGTGTTATAGGGTGATTCAAGGACCATGGTTCATGTATATCGATCTCACGATGCCGAGGTAGGTGGTTTGTGCCTTTCCATAGATAGTATTTTAATTTTAGGTGGAAAAGTTCCCAATACCCTCGTTCGGGGTATTGCGTGTTTATAGTTTTTAGCCCTGTTTTTCCAACTATGCCTTGTTATTTAGATAGAGGTTATTTTTTTATAAATAGGGTTAAATTTTCAATGATATGGAGGTTTTTCCCATGTTTTCTTGTTTTAACCATTTGGTCTAGCATTCCTGTTAGGCTGCTTTGTTTCCCATGCCTAATACTATTAGGATGGAGTGATTATTATTTGGCATGATATGATCTGATGTAGATTGTTTAACCAAGTATTTATTGAGGTTAACTTTGGTTTCCATGTATCTTTGTGCACCATTGACTTACATAGGGTCGTGAGAAATTGGTGTAGTGGACCATAGGGAGAATGGACATTAGGGCTTCTCTAGAGTGTCTGTTTACCGTTACGTTGTGATACTATATAGGGGATGGAATTTGTGATCCCAAAGAGTGTCTGTAGTATCCTCGATATGGTCCATAGGGGGAATTGGACATTGAGTGCATACTCAAAGTGCCTATTAGTCACCGATACGATACCATGTGGGGAATTGGCTGTGAGTGCTTCCTCATAGTGTCTTTTTTAAAGCTGAACCAGAGGGGTTAGACTGTGTGTACTTCCAAGAGGGTTGTTTGTGTTTGTTTGGATGAACCAGAGGGGTTAGGCTTTGAGTACTTACTATATGGTTACCTTCTTTTAATTATATACTTACTTGATATAGAAAAATTAATTCAATTGAATTTGTAGGATTGTTACTATGTGTACTTCTCTATTTACTGCTTCATTTTGTTTATTTCCTACCATATATATTCACTGACTATTAGGCATAGATATTTGGGTGGTTTCCTACTGGGATTTCTTTCACACCCTATTTGGGTCATGCTTTTGGGCCCAAATAGATTATATTTTTGTAGGTCTAGATAATGGAAACACCCTTCTAATTCAGGTACTTGGTTACTATGGAGCTGGGGAACATGGGACCAAGTTGAGGCTTGCGATGCTGTGGAGCTATTTGCTTGATTTTCTTTTGTACTTGGGATTAGTAATGTATTCCAGAATTGTGATTTGTTTGTATTATTTCCTAGACATATGTATCATGCATCATTTATATATGTGTGCTCCAGTTATTACTTCTAGTTATCCACCGATTAATATTGTATGGTGTTATTACTACTTCCGCTATTGCTATCTGTTTTACTTGCACTATGTCACTCTGCCAATGAGGGCATAGTTTTCCCACTATCACACCCAAGGCCCTCACTGCTAGTTGGAAGCCTTTGGAATTCAGGAAAATGCACTTGAGAACGTGTGACCGACCGGGTATGGGGCGCCTCTAGGCGGCTTCCGGAAGTGAGACGTTACACATATTACATATCATATTCCTATTAACTATTAATATATGTGATTTATATTTTTTTAACTATTTATATAGATTCACATGATCTCATGTATGCCTGAATGTGTATTTGGAGGTTGCACTATTTATTATATGTTTCTTCACAAACACTGATGTATATTCACATGGGGCAACACAAATGCATGTGTTTAATATAATTAACTATATTTATATAATTATTTCATAAAAATAAGGCCTAGGTATCTCACCATTCTCAAAATCCTTAATTTTGGTGAACACGTGATATATCAATAATCCTCTATCCACACACCATAACCGGTATGAAACCTTCTTCTTCATTAAAAACTATATAGTTTCATGATATATCATCTATCCCATGTAATAAATGAATGTGTAGTGTAATCTCAATTTATTCCAAATTACCTTGAGTGAGAATTTGAAAAATCATGAGTTCATGGGATCCTCTTCTTTTTATCACAAGAATATGATTTGTAGAACTAACTTTTTCATAGTGTAATTTCAAGGAGATTCACTATTTAATGAGTTCTCTCAAAGATGAATGGTAATAGTGACTCATTGAATAGATTATTTGATTTTTATAAGCACATCACTACTTCCTCACACCACATTAACTCCAATAATTATTCTACATCAATGAAAACCATCAACGAGCCAAAAATGTAATTGTATCTTAATAATTTTGAGCACGTAAGGATTTATCCATTTTAGTGTTCACAAAAATAAAGTGATACTGAGTATTGAGTCATATTTTCCTTCATGATGATTCCTATCAGGAATTGATAAATGATCTTATGCTCCATCATTTCAAGACTTGAAACCCAATCATGTACTCAAATTCTCTAACAAAATACAGAAACATCATTTCTATTTTTTAATATTTTCTTCATCAAATATCCTTATGGATGAAATATTATAGTGAAACAAAAATATATAAATGAAATTACATTTTTAAATTAGTAAATTCATTATTAAGAAATGAAATTACAGAAAATTCATGCACTAATATAGTTTTTAGAACTTTATATGTTATATCCCTTTGGATTAGAAATTCCATTATACATCAAAACAATTGATATTATAGATATTATAAAGTGATCATATGATTAGTATATATATATGGTCATGAAAAATCCATTTACAAAGACAAAGGAATCGATGGCCACGATCAGTTGGATCATATCATATGAAGCCTATTTATTAGATCTTCCAAGGGAGATAACGTCACTTGAATTTTCCCTTGACCTAGACAATTAGTTTGAAAACATAAATCAAAATATTGACGATTTATGGGATAATTTTAAACTCCTCAAGGTCATTACCCAAACCATATTCGCCAAAGATTCCCAGAAAACCCTCAGTATTACACACCTTACCAATAATTTTTTTAATGTAATAAAGTCCTATGTATATAAAATATTATAGTATGAATTTGTATAAATATAGTTTTAATTAAATAATGATTATTTTTTATCCTTTATGAATTTACAATGGCTAATTAATAATTGATGATAAAAATTATATTTTGAAACAATGAAACACAAAATGTTTTTTAGAATTACAATACTTAAAACAATACAATCTTTTTTGATCAATTCAATATTTTTTAAAGAAATTAAATTTTAATAATATATTATTATTCAATAATATTTAATAAATATAAATGAAGATATAATTTTATAAAGTAAAGTGTAATTGTTAGAAGAGTTTGAAAAATGTTCTTGTAAAAAAATGTATATTTAAATAATTGGATAATTTTTTTTATTTAAAATAGAAAATTCTTATAATTATTTTATTATTTTGGTAAAATAAATATTTTTTTGTGAAATAATAAAATTGAAATTATCCGACAATTAATTTTTCCTTATTTTTGGTAGTAGTCTTATTTTCTTTGAACAAATTAAATAGGATATAGTTATGCACTATGTATCATGACATCATAAAATCCAAAAAGTGATGTAATAAATATAATATAGATTATAAAAGGACATATTAATGTTTCTCCTTTAAGATAATGTATTTATTCTGTTTGATTTATTTTATAAATCCATAATGAAACCTCAAAACACAATTTTTTATTTTATGGTTTTAAAATCAATTCTTCAGGAACATGGATCACTTCCATAACACCTAGGGTATTAATTTAAATAATTTAGTCTTTATACATGTAAACCAATTAAATGAACTTTATTTTTTCATAATACCTATTAGAAAACCATGGGTCTTTTTGAGGGTTTGATAAATTTATCATATAGAGTCGAAAAACTATTTTTTGAATTAATAAATAATTATCCTCAATTTTTTTATAATAACCCACCAAAACTCCTAATACTATTCATTTAAAACCCCTAGGTAATTAATTTAGTATTACCTTCACTATATAGATCTCTTTAAGGGAGTTCCCATGATCTAATATTGCTTTTCCAAATCTTTTAGAATCACCCTCTCAAGGTAAGGGATCCTCTATTATCCTATTTATTCAAGAACCTTCATTATATTATGCCTTTTGATTTTTAAATTGTCACATTAGGATATAATTTTAAACATCCCATTACTATCATTATAATGTACATGTTTTTACATACCCCTTGAACTCTCATTAAACCCTTCCATGAATCTTTATATAAGCTCATTATGATTCAAAAATTATCTATCTTCCATGAAAAACATTTTTGTTACAAATTCCCATCAAAACATTTACTCAATGATATTCAAGAGGTTATACATACCCATCATTGATTATAGACTCCTATACATGTAATATAAACTAAAAAATCTTGGTATTCAAATTGATGAAAGAAATCCATATGTAGTATGATCTATTTGGAAAACTTATGCATGTAAATGATATGAATGTAATAAGTGGAACTAAAATTATATGGACCTCCAAAAAATTGGGTAATGTTTTGAACTCATGATTTTCCAAGTATAGTGAATGGTATGTTATATTATTATAACTATTTAATGATGTCCTTTTAGGTATCCTTAACTAATGCTTATGAGGAAATGTTTTATGTTTATTCCAAATTACAATGTTGCCTTTGAATCTAAATGGTCTGAGGGCCTTCTATTTTTATTCATTTTTAATAATACCCCTTTTAAGGGTTGAAGGGGAACCAATACATGGCCTGTAGGCTTCATGACATTACATGACCAAAATATCTTAGGGGAAACCATCCAGACTATAACTACTTGGAACTACTCCTCCGTAGCATCTACATCATGATGTTAGCAATCCATATTTACATGGGTATTCAACTAGGCTTCCCATGAATACATAGGTTGGTCTTGATGAAAATTTCCATACCCTCTTATTATTCCAATCTATTAGCTCTATTATGGTTAATGCACCTTGCTTTGAATCATCACGATTCAATGATCATTTTTATGATTCCCACCCCTTTTATGTTACAATGATATTCCTATTGACTAACATGTACTACTTTTTTCCATGTTATTATTTGATTATTCACTTAATAGTATTTATTTATTACCCTTTTATTATTTACATCCCCATGTTATCCCATACAAGTTTAGAAGATCTAGGAAATGTATGGTCATGTTATAGAGTTTTAGTTTATGTATATACATTCCCCTTTTATGTTATTATTCTAGGTTCCAAATTACAAAATCAAAATATGACAAAATATTTTATGGGGTTTTAATGATTTTATCTTTATTATATAAATAATTTAATAAAGTGAATGAAATATAAGTTCTTCTAAATTCGATATAAGATAAAAGTCTCATTATTTCGGGGATTAGGATTAGTGAACTCTAGCGACTTCTATAAGGATAAGTTGAAACAAAGGAAAATATCCCTAAATTTATGTAAATATTAGGTATGTGTATTCCATGTTAATACATTACTATATGGATACAATAAGTGTATTTCACTCTATTATAGTATTATATTGGGTAATAACTCTAAAAGGGAACCATGAGTTAAACTAGAAAATCACATAGTGTTAAATAAAGTATTTTTTATGTACACATCATTTAACACTCTCTATGGATATTATTTGGTTAATTAAAAATATTTTTACAATCCATAAATAAGTGAAAAAATTAAAATTATTTTTTATGTTATAAAATTTGATATGTCTGATTGAAACCTGCATATTCATAGGATAATAAATGTATACCATTTTTAGGTTATCTCTTCAATGTTCATAATATCCCTTTTATATGTTTAATAGTTTGAAAATTTTCACCCCATAGTCTATTATGGTATAAGTACATGATTATAACCAAATTAATACAGTTAAAAGTAAGCTTATCATCCATTAATAAAAGTTAAATCTCCCATCTAGCCATAGTTCTATTCATTCTATCAAATAATTTATGATTACAATAACTATTGAAAAATTTCTCTAAAACATGGAATATCCAAGACTCTCTTCAGTGGAATTCAATGAAATTCTATGTAGAAATTGTATTTCATTTCATAGACCCAAAATAAATTTATTAGGGATATAAATAACCATAAATATCAAAAATAAACCTCTTATTATATACAAGTGAAGTGTGGAGGAAAATTATCTTCTTTTATCACCTTATTAGGAATGAATATTGTTTCCTTGTGAGCATGTGTATCTAGTGAAAATGATTCAATCTAATGAAAATACCATCCTTCATGGAATTCCCAAAATATAGGAATTCACCATAGTGTTTCCAAAATAATTTCCTAATATTCCTCTAAGACGAGATTCTTATTTATCCATTGAACTTATACATTCATATTTTTCAATATACAAGACTCTATATAGAATGACCATTTATTATCTTGGGTAGATGAAAAAGAAACTGCATGATAATCCTGATAAAGATTGTATACACGAATGTTATTCACTCTATGGTATACTGGTCCTATCCATATAGAATATGAATGAGTCAATTAACCACCTAAATGATTATCATGATATCAATATTATAATGATATAGAATAAGTATCATCTTCCATAGAGTGGTGACTTGTTTGATCTGAAACACTAAGCTTAGTAATTATTTAAAGAAGATGCTTGGTTGGGATATTATCATGTAAAGGTGGTGAAAGAGGATATCCCCATGACTAATTTTCAAAAAAAATTATAGTCACTATAATTTGATTGTGATTTTATTCAGACTCTATAATTATTAAATAATCATCATGTATATAAGGAATAGTGTATCTAAGGATTGCCTCAAATAATTTGTGGTCATCATTGTAGATAATATTCATTTCTAATCTAAATGAATAGAGGGGTATGATTATAATTCATATGATTTAATAAAGACCATATGTAATGAGTATATGGATGGAAGGTATATCAATTAATATTTTTGTAAGGACATATTAACATTGTTTTGGAATGTTATCACTAAAAAAAGTGATTTCTATAGACTCTTAAGAAACATAGGTAAATGAATGATGTCCTCGATCATCAACTATGGTTTAAATCCATATTTTTTCACATATTCCATGGGTATTAACATTTATTTTGGAGAAGCTTCTCATGATTTTCAAGGAAGAGAACTAGGTAATCTCAGAAGGTGGTGCAGATTTTCTTGAATGATGAATGTGATAAAATATCGAAAGAGATCAAGAAGAAGATTATAATTACACATGTTCTCAAATTATCCACCAATGAGTAAGAATTTTTTATCTATAGTGAATAATCTAAATATTCCTTCATTTATATATTCATGAATGAGTAAACAATGATAGGCTATGCCTTCCTACAATTAATGATCCATGATAAGAAGTACCCAACACATGATCCAAATTTAGGTTTATTGATCTTTATACTGAAAATTTGGAGAAATTATATCTATGGGGACAAGTATAACATGTAATTAGATCATACAATCATTAATTATGTATTGAAATTAAAGGAGATAAATATATTCCAAAGAAGGTGGTTGGATCTGATCAAGGATTATGATTGTTCATTCTATTACCATCGCTAAAATTGAAAAAAATAGATTATACACTGAGTAGAGAGGATCCTAAATCCTTATCCATGATATGAGTTATATGGGATCAATTATTCCTAGAAATGTATTGGAAGGATGTTGGAATAGAAAAATGGTCATAAAATTACCTTTATAAAATAACTTATCAATTATATAATATTTAGAGGATCAAGTATTCTCATAATAATGATGAGGTGCTATAGAAGAAGGAAAAGAATAATCCAGATTCCATATTTTATAATGATAAAGATATATTTATTGGAACCTTAATATGTTTCATTTAAAAACCAAAACAGAAGAGGTTATTTCAAGATGGTGCATAAAGATCATCATCCTCTATTCATCTTAGAAGCAATAAAATGTATAAATATTTGAAATTTTTTTGGTGAGAAAACATGACGTAAAAGATATTAGAATATGTATCATGATTTTTCATATTTCTACAAGTCAAGGATTACTAATAGAAGTATAAGTTTATTATGAAACCATTTAACATAACTATATAGAAATAGAAGAATATAACCATGGATTTCATCATATGACTTCCCAGGACCCCTAAAGGCAATACACCATCTTATTAGTCGTCGATCACCATACGACACTAGATGATTAAATTTATATCAAGTTATATTTATCTCTTGACCATATCAATCAATATATATTTAAGGGAACTAGTAAAATATCATAGATTTCCACTCTCAATTATTTATAATCAAGATCTAAGGCTTACTTCATTGTTTGTGGAATATTTCTATAAGGTTTGAATATAAAAATGAATTATAGTAATTTTTATCACCTTCAAATGGATATTCAGTATAAAATATCCACTCCAAGTGTAGAGGATATGAGAAATATTATTCAATTGATTTCCCATGATGTTTGGATCAATGCCTTCCACTATTGAAGTTCACATATAACAATAGATTACATTATAGAATTCAAATGTATCTTTATAAGGATTTTTATGGGAAGAGGTGTCAGAATCCAACATACTGGGATAAATTAAGAGAGAGGAATCTGATTGGACATGATCTTAACCAATAGTTAATGAAGAGATATCAATAAATTAATTATCATAATAAACGAACATAAATTCGACAAAAAACCAATGAATGAAATAATCAGAGAGTCTAGATTTTTAGATCGAATAAAAAATATTCATTTGTATATCTCTACAAAATAAATGAATGAGGGATTAAAATAAGTGAATCTAATTCCATGATACATCATGCCCTTCGAGATCCTAGATTTCATTAGAGTGGTTTCCTATCAACTATCACTCTAACATAACTAAACACAACTATATGATTTGGTCCATGTATCCCTATTATGTAAGTACATACTAGACCCCTAAGATATAATGATTATAGATGTAGTACCATTGGAGAATGATAATTCATATAATGATTAGCCGTTGAAGATCTTATATCATATTGAAAAGGGACTATGAATCAAGAAAAATCACCTTGTGAAAGTGATATGGAGAAACCAAAAGTTTAAGGTAGTAACTTGGGAACCAGAAGAGGTGATGAATTAGAAGTACCCTTAGATATTTTAGAGTATTAATGCAATTTAATGGTGTAAATTTTTGAAGTTGGAATAATATAATGTCCTAAACATTTATAAATGAAATTCCCTTATTAAATTTGTTAATTCCTTATTAATAAATGAAATTATATATAATCCATACAATATTGTGGTTATTTTTATCCATTATAAGATATATCCTATTAGATTCAAAATATTGTATAACATCCAAACTATTAATAGTATATAAATTATATAGTGATATAATGATAATTTTTTATATATCATTCTTATACATACATTTAAAAAATAAAAGGGAATTGATGACCTCGATTAATAGGATTATACCCTATGAATACCAGTTATCAGTTCTAACAATGTATATTGTATCATTTGAATTTTACACTGACCATTACCAATAAAATATCCATCAACTAAATCAAGAATGAAACCATTTATAGGATAAGTTTATTCTCATCAAGATTAAGACCCATATTGTATTCTCCAAACCACCCTAAGAAAAACGCACCATTTCACACATTACCCTTAGGGAATTCTATGTGGTAATATAGGTATATGTATCTAGACCCTTAAAAATGAATTTTTATATATTTTTTAATAATATAATTGCAATATTTATATTTTATTACTTTTTAATTGTTAAATAATAATTTTTTAGAAAAAATAGATTTTGAAATGATGAAACACATGTTATAGTTTTGGTAAATGTATAGATTCAATCATGTGATATGGTTTAACTATTTCAAGAATTTTTGAAGAAAATAATATATAAGTAAACTATTATTATTAAATATTATTTATTAAATAATAAAGATAATATCATTTTATGAAGTCAAATGTAATTATTATAATTTTCTACAAAATGTTATTTTAAAAAATCAATTATTTTTTATGAAATGCTGATTTTTGAAATAAAAGTGTATATTATCATATTATGAGAATTATTTTCATACAATAATTTTTTTTGAAATGGTGAAATAAAATTTATAAAATTGTTATTTTCTCATAATTTTCTGAGATGAACTGATTTTTGGGTTAAAAATGAATACTATATAATTATTTTGTTGTATTATGAAATCATAAGATCCAGAAGGTGATTAACGAAATACATAAATATTATAAATTAACAAAATTATGTTTCCTATTTAATATAATTTTTTAATTCATTTTTCTTATTTTTTTTAACTATATTAAATCATCCAAAACCAATATTTTTAAGGTTTTGAAATCAATTCTTCATTATTATGAATCACTTACACATCACCAGGGGTATTATTTTAATGATCCAGTTTCTTAACAATATCAGGTAATGAAATCCAATTTTTTTAGAAGAAACTATGTGAAAAAACAATTGTATGGTTTGTTTTTTTGATCAATTTATGATATATATTCTAAAATCTATGTTTGGAAATTAATTATGAATTATACTATCTATTTTTATTAAAAACCCACCTAAACATCAACTCATCTTCACTAAAAACCCCAGAACCATGACGTTTCTCTTAAAATCCCTTTCTATATACACCCAATGTGTTCCCAAGCTTTGAAGAAATTATTCCCAAGCTCTTGGAAGATCCCTCTCAATGTAATTGATCCTTTATTTCTCCTATATATTTAAGTAACTTATTTATGTTTTGAATTTTTATTTCCAATTGTTAATATTAGGATATATTTTTAAAAATAAACCATAATATAATTATGTTTTACTATGGATTAGAAACCCATTTTACTCCCATTAAATGTAACACCCCAAGAATTCATAATGTGTTATTTCTTCAAAATAATTCAATAACTTGTACTACACGCAACACCGAGTTCAATCACACCTTGACTTACAAAAAAAGGCCATTAAAAGAGGTCATGAATAGTATTAACTAAAATTTTAAACTTTATATAATCCTTATAATTTTAGAATCCACATTATGAGTTTCTTAGTCATAATGCAAGAACAGATTCATTTTCAGTATTGCACTTTTATCAACATTTAATAGTGAAACCTTTTTAAATACAATATTTTAAACTTTTTGACTAAATGGGGACATCAAAAAATTTAAAATGAAACATCCCAAGCTTCCACGGTACGCTTTCCTTTGAATAAAACAGTAGCGTGTGTTGTACGTAACTTCGTGTTTTAACACGTACCACAACCGATCAAACTAGCCGTTATGAATAGTAATACCTAATTTTTGAAATTATATATATTTTATTTTTAAAAATGGACTTCATTTTTGGATTCGGAATATCAAATTTAGCCTAAGGTGAAATTTTGGTACTTTTCGGATAACTTTAATATTTTGATGAATAGTGAAAATTACTAAATTTTAATTAAAAACAACTTTTTTAATCAAAATAATTAATAGTGATAAATTATTAATTTGAGTGGTTTTAAAGTATATTTAGAATATATTTTTACCACTTAATATAATGTTGGTCATTGGACATAATTTTACAATTAAACCGAACATAAACAAGTGTCAATCTTTTGATAGTTATTATCTCTTAAAAACACGCTTTTTGTTTTGACAGCGGGAATTAATTTTAAATTAATTTCTGCCACTTCTGTGTATTGAATTTAGAAAAATGGATTCCATATTTGGAATCAGGATGTTCAAATTGTGTAAATAGGTAACTTTTATTTTTAGACATTTTGAATAATTACTGCAGTAAATATTTTATTTACCATGGTTAAGGGTAAATCCGGTAAATAAGGGTAAAACAATAATATTATAATAATACTAAATTACCCTAAAACGTGTCTTAACCCTATTGGATGATACATGGTCGACCATGGGAATCTTTGGGTCTATTTTGGGACCCCATGGATCCACTTGTGAGTGATAATGACACTTTATTTTAATTAAGTTAAAATGAATACAAAAATGGCATAAGCTTACATCTTTTAAAAGAACAATTTTTACATAGGGTTATACATGTTGGATTTTCGATTATAAATATTCATTAGAAAGCTAAAACGATTTACTACATGATGATATTTTATTTATAATTTTTAGACATCAAATAAGTTAAATTATTAATGACACAATGATGATGCAGTAATTACTATAATAGTGAAAAATTAAAATAAGTGATATTATAAATACCCAAATAAATATAATATGAAACTTTTAATGAATTAAACTAATTTTCAAGGATAATATGATATATTAGGATTGATTTAATTTACTTTTTTCGAAGTAATCAATCTTTTATGAGTTTCACAAAAATCAACTAATGAATAGTGTCAAAATTGACATAAAAGAGTTCTTAAAACAAATATTATATTATTAATTGATATTAAATTCCTAAAAATCTAAGGTTCGGCCAAAAGACTTATATCATGATAGGTTAATTATTAATGGACCACTTGGGGGTCGCTTGGATGTATATAGTAAGTTTATTAACCATATTATATAAAAATACAAAGACACATTGTAAAAGTGAAACTAATTAACTTAGAGTTAATACTTAAAGATAAGGTTAATATAAGTACCCAAACCTGTCTAAATTCTATTGGATGAGTTGTTTTCGACCCATCCCCACCTCATCCTTTGAATAGTCAACTTTGGAGCCTTTGGAAACCGAATATGAATTTATTATAAATTAATATTTCTAGCTTTTCCAAAGGTGCCCCTCACCCCTCTTATAAAAGGGAACTCCTCCTTCTCTTTTCCTCACACCTCTCAAGCCACTTGGCTCGTCCAAACTCTGCCCAACTAAGCTCCCCACATCCCTCTCCTCCTCCTTGAAGCTTCCCTTTAGGCAGAAAGCATTTCAAGAAGTCCTTTGGTTCCAACCAAAGTGAGTTACCTAGATTAAAGGTAACGATTTCTCTTAAATTATTTTCATTTATTTTGCTTCTCCAACCCCCAAAATCTTTTTATTTCCCTTCTTTTGTAACAACACCAGTATCCTCAATATACTAGGATTTTTTTATAAGAAGTATTCAAACTACACATACACACAACTCCATCTAATGGATGATGAACATAATGTTTCTGTGGATGGCAAATTAACGCCTCACGAAACGATGATTGTTCAAATACATCTTACCGCCTCTCATGGTGGCCATTATGATGGCACTGTAATTAAATATGATATTAATGATATATATTTTATATATAAGCTTCTGTAATTCCATTTTATTTCATACCATTATTCGTTTCATGTTGTATATATATACGATAATTTCATTTGAGGAAGTGCGGACTACCGCCCCCTTAAAATGATATGACTCGTTCATACCACACATGGAACATATAAAGGATGGTGTTAATGAACATAAGTAACATATATAAAATATTATATTATACTGGAATAGTAATATACCTATGTATCATTTAGATTCGATTCTTTTAAAATAAAAATTAAATGGAAGTAGCGTTCGTGCGTACGTACGGACTACCGTCTCCACGAACGCGATGAGATTCATTCTCCATCGTATCCATTCAAGTATAATTATCATTTAATGATTTAAAAATGATGTTTAAGGACTTGATATCATTCTGGATATGAATAAGATACAACAAACATGACTTATGTAACAAAACATATAAAAGAAAATGAGTAAGTTAACACCCGAAACGACGATAATTCTAAGATATTATTAACAAATCAATGTTAAAAGATCATATATGATATCATATATGATTCTTGTATAATTTAATAACAATTATTTCACCATTATACAGGAGGCTAACCTACCCCAACCAAGGAAAAGTACAAGGTAAGGGTTTATTTCACAATCTCTTCATTATCCGAGGTTGTTTATACGTAATAATCTACTGGGATATCTTTATCATCCACATCCATGTTTCTTAAAAATGTATTTCAAAACATTTTTACTATTTACCAGAATATGGGTTAAAGTCATTTATACCCTTGTTTTACTTTTTATAAGAGGTTTATAAAGGAATCTTTCCGTCGTTTTCAAAATAAGGTCCTTTTTAACCTTTTCGACAGAATTGAGGTAAGAATGTTTTTTTAACTTATACGGCGGGTGCGGTTATTTTCCGCCGTTATAAAATCGTCGAAGCTTTCCATACAAGCTTATAAGAATATTTTCAAAGAAAATGTTTTATTTTATATGGATCTTAAATGATTTCAAAATAAAAGGAGATACTTCTTTAAAAAGAATTTTGATTTCATCTATGTCAACATCCTTTTATGGATTTCAAGATTATTTGACGTTGATTTATTATGATACAAAACTTCTATATTGTATTGAAGGTTTGGTGATATGTTTGACTGTGGATGTGCTATTTTTATACCATTCATAGTTTATGGTGAAATTATTGACATTTCGTATGCTAGTTTTAATACGAATGTTTATGTTATGTTTAAACCTTTTCATATGGGAATGCATTGGACTTAATAAGTGACGGGTGGAGCCCGCTATAGCTCCTCGATGCATCGGTAGGTCTCATGAGACAAACTAGTGTCTTGGCACAAGGCCTTGACAAAATCTTATTTGTAGTCTTGGCACGAGGCCTTGGCTATGTGGTTATGATAGTCTGGCATTATGCATTCCAACATTATGAAAGTGGTTATTGATTTTTGCATGTGATTATTCGATTAGTAGAATATCCATGTGAATAAGTAAATGGCATTATTTAATTTTATTTATGCTATACCATGTTGAAAGTTCATGTTTAAAAGGCTTTTTTTTAGTTATACATTGCCTTAAATGTTTATGCTTATTTTGAATGTTCCGCTATACTGTTATCCTTACTGGGCATTTGAGCTCACCCCTTTTCTATGTTTTATTTTTCCCAGGTAGTGAAGAAGTAAATTATGAATGACTTGCAGGGATATTATGAGGGGTTAATAGTGTGGATATGAAGACTTTGTTGTTGTAGTAGTTTTTCACTTTGAAATGTAATGTAAAACTTTATGATTATATCTAGTGTTTCCAAGGCTACTAAACCAATCGGTCTTTCGAGATTTGATCTTTCTTGTGATCATGCCAATGTTATGTAATAATGCACCGACTCTGGGTAGCTGGGGTCGGGGTGTTACAGTTGGTATCAGAGGAAGTTTAGTACAAACCTTGGAAGCTAGATTTAGATAAACTCTGATTAGAGCACGTAGACCTAAGATGAACTTTGAGGATTAGTATAGAAGAACTTCCTAGAATTTTGGTATTGTAGAGATTTTGTGAGTTTTCCGAGCAATAAATCCCTGTCTGGATACGAGCAGGTAGAGGCGGCTCTGGCACATATGTACCTAGGGGTAAAACCCGAAAACACCGCTTTGAGCTAGACTCGAACGGGAACTGGTGCATGACAACGGGCCTTGCTGCACTCTTGGTTACGACACTCCCGGGGGATATGCTTAGGATAACTCTCATTATCTTTACAAATCATTATGAAGGGTTTATGAGTATATACTTCCTCAAAGAAAACATTTTTATGATTATGGATTATATCCATAAATAGTTCAATTTATGTTAAGTGTTTTATAAGTATGGGATTATGTATTTTGATTCATAAACTGATCTAGTGTATGCCATTGTTTAGAAATGGCGCCCAGTAGAAGGAATGAGAACTCCAGAAATGCACATGATTCAAAGAGAAGGAAGGATCATATCTTTCATGGTCTTAAGCTAGAATTTATAAGAGAAATAGTCTCCCATGTATTATCATCATATGAAGAAATAATATCATGTGTTGATAAGATAAGTAAAGAGTTTACTGAGTCCTATGGCTTTGAAGGGAAGCAAGAGAAGAAAAGGATGGAAGAGAAAAAAATGGATAAAGGGAAGAGAGAAAAGAAGAATTTTCCCATATGTGGTAACTGTGGGAAGAAACACCCTGGAACTTGCCTGAAAGGAATGGGAGTTTGTTATAAGTGTGGAGGAAAAGGGCACAAAGTAAATGAATGCAAGGGTAAGAAAATGGTTTCAAATGTACAATGCTTCATTTGCAAGGAGATTGGACACTACGCGAACCTATGTCCCAGTCATCAGACTATGCCGCAAATGATGCTATTGGATAATAATCAAGTTATGATACTACCACAGATGAAGAGGAATGATTAGAGTTCTTATGTTGATTATGTCAATTGAGTGTTGTATCAACAATGTACTTGTTATAATAATTATGGAGTATATAAGGATTGTACTGCAGTACTATTTCATTAAGGACTTGAGATTATGTGGAACAAAGAAGAGTGACTCAATAGCAGGATAAATTTTTGGAAAATATATGGTTGAGAGAATGATAAACCATAATATAGTTCTGATACCGAAGTAGAGATTTTGGAATAATACATGATTGTTTTGGATAAATTATATTGGATATTCTTGACTACCTTCGAACTGATTAATGATTTGTATATTCCATCATTGATGGGGTTTAAAACATTTTTGGATTGATGAAGTATATCTAGCATTCTATATGGAATAATGGAGCATGAATGTAATCAATAAAGATTATGGTAATTCAGGATGTTTCAGTGTATTAAAAGAATACATGATGAAGGTATTCATAAGCTATTACGGGGTAAAAAGGATCTACATAATGTTTACCTTCCTTATAAATGTTGGACTGTGAGTTTGTACAGAATTATTTTGGATAGTTCTAGTTTGGATTATTTAGGATTGCCATAAAAGGGCAACCCAGAGGTCGGGCGGCAACCTGTCGCGTCCGGCAAGGCTGCGAGACTTGAACCCGCAACCGAAGGGCGACAAGGGTGTATCACCTACCACTGGCCCATGAGATGTCCTGGATTAAATAATGTAGTTTTTATTAAAATATCTTGTAGATGAATTATAAATTCGTTTATTTTGGAACCCTATACGAATAGTGTAAATAGATTTTTTTTTACATTCTATTATCTTTTAGAGTGAAAGATGAGTTTGTGGTAGAAATTTATTAATGGATAAAACTATAATTATAAAGTATGTATACCTCCTTATGATCTTAGCCAATCTCATAAATAAATTCCACAACGTTAAGAAAAGGAACTTAGAACAAAAATGTTGTCCTAGATGATACCTTAAATCATCACTAATTTATGGCTTTGGGATTGTTGGCCTTTTCATAGCCATGTTCTCTACCACTCTCCATCAGATAATTGATGGTTAGATTTCTCCTCCATATCCATATTTTCCTACATGGAACCCTAGTATGTGTTATTTTCGGTAATCTTCATACTTTCCACTCTTTATTTTAAATAGAGGCCTCATTAATTCATTTTTCGATGTGGGATTTCAACTAAGATATTTTGAAATGTCAAAAATGTGTCATCCCAATATTCTATGTTTTGTTGAACCAATGGTATTTCAAATCATCATAGATTGATGAGTTTAAGGACCTCAATTTTATACTTGTTTGTGATTGATGACCTCAATCACTACCTATAAATATTTACGTTTTTCCTCCAATTATATGTTTCTAATTTCCACCAATGTTCTCCTAATCGAGATCATAATTTGGTGGTGACCCTTTCATTTCTCTTTTCCTCATATTAAGACTAAATTTTAGTAACCCAATTTCCGATGTGTGTTTTTCCACAAATATATTTTCTATTTTCAACCTTTTATTTTCTAAGAACAATTTCAAATTGCGAGGACGCAATTTATTGAAGGAGGGGAGAATGTAACACCCCAAGAATTCATAATGTGTTATTTCTTCAAAATAATTCAATAACTTGTACTACACGCAACACCGAGTTCAATCACACCTTGACTTACAAAAAAAGGACATTAAAAGAGGTCATGAATAGTATTAACTAAATTTTAAACTTTATATAATCCTTATAATTTTAGAATCCACATTATGAGTTTCTTAGTCATAATGCAAGAACAGATTCATTTTCAGTATTGCACTTTTATCAACATTTAATAGTGAAACCTTTTTAAATACAATATTTTAAACTTTTTGACTAAATGGGGACATCAAAAAATTTAAAATGAAACATCCCAAGCTTCCACGGTACGCTTTCCTTTGAATAAAACAGTAGCGTGTGTTGTACGTAACTTCGTGTTTTAACACGTACCACAACCGATCAAACTAGCCGTTATGAATAGTAATACCTAATTTTTGAAATTATATATATTTTATTTTTAAAAATGGACTTCATTTTTGGATTCGGAATATCAAATTTAGCCTAAGGTGAAATTTTGGTACTTTTCGGATAACTTTAATATTTTGATGAATAGTGAAAATTACTAAATTTTAAATAAAAACAACTTTTTTAATCAAAATAATTAATAGTGATAAATTATTAATTTGAGTGGTTTTAAAGTATATTTAGAATATATTTTTACCACTTAATATAATGTTGGTCATTGGACATAATTTTACAATTAAACCGAACATAAACAAGTGTCAATCTTTTGATAGTTATTATCTCTTAAAAACACGCTTTTTGTTTTGACAGCGGGAATTAATTTTAAATTAATTTCTGCCACTTCTGTGTATTGAATTTAGAAAAATGGATTCCATATTTGGAATCAGGATGTTCAAATTGTGTAAATAGGTAACTTTTATTTTTAGACATTTTGAATAATTACTGCGGTAAATATTTTATTTACCATGGTTAAGGGTAAATCCGGTAAATAAGGGTAAAAAAATAATATTATAATAATACTAAATTACCCTAAAACGTGTCTTAACCCTATTGTATGATACATGGTCGACCATGGGAATCTTTGGGTCTATTTTGGGACCCCATGGATCCACTTGTGAGTGATAATGACACTTTATTTTAATTAAGTTAAAATGAATACAAAAATGGCATAAGCTTACATCTTTTAAAAGAACAATTTTTACATAGGGTTATACTTGTTGGATTTTCGATTATAAATATTCATTAGAAAGCTAAAAAGATTTACTACATGATGATATTTTATTTATAATTTTTAGACATCAAATAAGTTAAATTATTAATGACACAATGATGATGCAGTAATTACTATAATAGTGAAAAATTAGAATAAGTGATATTATAAATACCCAAATAAATATAATATGAAACTTTTAATGAATTAAACTAATTTTCAAGGATACTATGATATATTAGGATTTATTTAATTGACTTTTTTCGAAGTAATCAATCTTTTATGAGTTTCACAAAAATCAACTAATGAATAGTGTCCAAATTGACATAAAAGAGTTCTTAAAAAAATATTATATTATTAATTGATATTAAATTCCTAAAAATCTAAGGGTCGGCCAAGAGACTTATATCATGATAGGTTAATTATTAATGGACCACTTGGGGGTCGCTTGGATGTATATAGTAAGTTTATTAACCATATTATATAAAAATACAAAGACACATTGTAAAAGTGAAACTAATTAACTTAGAGTTAATACTTAAAGATAAGGTTAATATAAGTACCCAAACCTGTCTAAATTCTATTGGATGAGTTGTTTTCGACCCATCCCCACCTCATCCTTTGAATAGTCAACTTTGGAGCCTTTGTAAACCGAATATGAATTTATTATAAATTAATATTTCTAGCTTTTCCAAAGGTGCCCCTCACCCCTCTTATAAAAGGGCACTCCTCCTTCTCTTTTCCTCACACCTCTCAAGCCACTTGGCTCGTCCAAACTCTGCCCAACTAAGCTCCCCACATCCCTCTCCTCCTCCTTGAAGCTTCCCCTTAGGCAGAAAGCATATCAAGAAGTCCTTTGGTTCCAACCAAAGTGAGTTACCTAGATTAAAGGTAACGATTTCTCTTAAATTATTTTCATTTATTTTGCTTCTCCAACCCCAAAACTCTTTTTATTTCCCTTCTTTTGTAACAACACCAGTATCCTCAATATACTAGGATTTTGTTATAAGAAGTATTCAAACTACACATACACACAACTCCATCTAATGGATGATGAACATAATGTTTCTGTGGATGGCAAATTAACGCCTCACGAAACGATGATTGTTCAAATACATCTTACCGCCTCTCATGGTGGCCATTATGATGGCACTGTAATTAAATATGATATTAATGATATATATTTTATATATAAGCTTCTGTAATTCCATTTTATTTCATACCATTATTCGTTTCATGTTGTATATATATACGATAATTTCATTTGAGGAAGTGCGGACTACCGCCCCCTTAAAATGATATGACTCGTTCATACCACACATGGAACGTATAAAGGATGGTGTTAATGAACATAAGTAACATATATAAAATATTATATTATACTGGAATAGTAATATACCTATGTATCATTTGGATTCGATTCTTTTAAAATAAAAATTAAATGGAAGTAGCGTTCGTGCGTACGTACGGACTACCGTCTCCACGAACGCGATGAGATTCATTCTCCATCGTATCCATTCAAGTATAATTATCATTTAATGATTTAAAAATGATGTTTAAGGACTTGATATCATTCTGGATATGAATAAGATACAACAAACATGACTTATGTAACAAAACATATAAAAGAAAATGAGTAAGTTAACACCCGAAACGACGATAATTCTAAGATATTATTAACAAATCAATATTAAAAGATCATATATGATATCATATATGATTCTTGTATAATTTAATAACAATTATTTCACCATTATACAGGAGGTTAACCTACCCCAACCAAGGAAAAGTACAAGGTAAGGGTTTATTTCACAATCTCTTCATTATCCGAGGTTGTTTATACGTAATAATCTACTGGGATATCTTTATCATCCACATCCATGTTTCTTAAAAATGTATTTCAAAACATTTTTACTATTTACCAAAATATGGGTTAAAGTCATTTATACCCTTGTTTTACTTTTTATAAGAGGTTTATAAAGGAATCTTTCCGTCGTTTTCAAAACAAGGTCCTTTTTAACCTTTTCGACAGAATTGAGGTAAGAATGTTTTTTTAACTTATACGGCGGGTGCGGTTATTTTCCGCCGTTATAAAATCGTCGAAGCTTTCCATACAAGCTTATAAGAATATTTTCAAAGAAAATGTTTTATTTTATATGGATCTTAAATGATTTCAAAATAAAAGGAGATACTTCTTTAAAAAGAATTTTGATTTCATCTATGTCAACATCCTTTGATGGATTTTAAGATTATTCGAAGTTGATTTATTATGATACAAAACTTCTATATTGTATTGAAGGTTTGGTGATATGTTTGACTGTGGATGTGCTATTTTTATACCATTCATAGTTTATGGTGAAATTATTGACATTTCGTATGCTAGTTTTAATACGAATGTTTATGTTATGTTTAAACCTTTTCATATGGGAATGCATTGGACTTAATAAGTGACGGGTGGAGCCCGCTATAGCTCCTCGATGCATCGGTAGGTCTCATGAGACAAACTAGTGTCTTGGCACAAGGCCTTGACAAAATCTTATTTGTAGTCTTGGCACGAGGCCTTGGCTATGTGGTTATGATAGTCTGGCATTATGCATTCCAACATTATGAAAGTGGTTATTGATTTTTGCATGTGATTATTCGATTAGTAGAATATCCATGTGAATAAGTAAATGGCATTATTTAATTTTATTTATGCCATACCATGTTGAAAGTTCATGTTTAAAAGGCTTTTGTTTTAGTTATACATTGCCTTAAATGTTTATGCTTATTTTGAATGTTCCGCTATACTGTTATCCTTACTGGGCATTTGAGCTCACCCCTTTTCTATGTTTTATTTTTCCCAGGTAGTGAAGAAGTAAATTATGAATGACTTGCAGGGATATTATGAGGGGTTAATAGTGTGGATATGAAGACTTTTTTGTTGTAGTAGTTTTTCACTTTGAAATGTAATGTAAAACTTTATGATTATATCTAGTGTTTCCAAGGCTACTAAACCAATCGGTCTTTCGAGATTTGATCTTTCTTGTGATCATGCCAATGTTATGTAATAATGCACCGACTCTGGGTAGCTGGGGTCGGGGCGTTACATTAAACCTTTCAATGAAATTTTATGTACCTCCGTTATGCAATTGTAATTTTTATGGAATTTCCCATGCTAAACATTTTATAGTAAATAATCATCCCTATTTACACTACAAGTTATTAAATTAGTTTAACATAAACTTCCTTGCTTAGTAATTTACATTTATATAACCCACACACATTAATAGTTGTAATAATTTTATGAAATACATCCTTATATTGAATGATCTACATCACACACTTATGCATGTAAATTATATGAATATGATTAGTGGGCCTAAAATTATATATCTGTATAATGAATTTGGCGATGTTTATATCTCATGATATTCCATTTATGGTGGAATAGATCATATTATATGAACACTATATTTTTATTTATTTGTTGTTATCCTTAACTTATGTTAATGATGTCCTTTGTTATATTGTTACAACATGCATATGTTCTATTTATGTTATCATCTTATATCATCATTTAATGACCATGTTAATAATTCTCACCCATTTTTGTCACCTTGATATTATAATTGACTCACATGTTTTACTTGTTTCATGTTATGATTTTTTATTCACTTAATAGGATTTTTATTTCATCTCTTTCTTATTTACGCCCATAGGTTATCCCGTGTAGTTTTTTGAGTTTGAAAAAAATTAAGGGAATTTTACTGTGTTTTAGTTTATGTCTCTATATTTCTATTTCAAGTAATTATACAATATACCAAGTTACACAATGATACTAGGACTCATGATATTATGGGGGTAGTATTAAGTTATTATTTTTATATAAATAATGAAATAATATTTTTTAATGAGATGGTATGTAAAAAACATGGAGATTTCATGAAAGAAGGATTGTAGTATAATCACCCTATAAACTAGATTATAGTTTTCCCATGAAATCCCTGGGTTCAATCATCAATGGTTTATCATTATTTATGGTGTACTAGAACACTCAAAAATGGATCTAGAAAATATGTGATTAGACTGATCAAATGGACCTCAACAAATTGATTAGAGGGATACAAAAACTCTTATATCCTTTAGGTCAGGAGTGAATAGTTTCAAAATACTATAGTAAAAAATTGGAAACACATTCAGCTTTACAGATCTTAATAATAAATATCATCCTATTATCACTTTTAGTTGCAAGTACTGTTCAACACCTAAAACAATCTACTACTATAAGGGCCTAATATATTCTTATATAAATATTACCTCTATTTAAATGAATATTCAGTCACTATCATTTGGATCCATGCTAGTGCTAGAAAGGTTTAGTGTGTTTATACAAAAGATATAAATAATATTATGTAATAAAGAATCTTCAAAATCTCCCATAATGATATTATATTATTTCACTACTTATATAAATACCCTATAAAAAATATTCTTTATAACCTCGGGAAATAAACCATAATAAAAGTGTGATCTCAGATAATCAGTAAGGATAAACATGGTAGGTATCAATTAATTAACATATGAAAGAATAGAAAAATAATTTGGGTATGATTTCATGAATATAACATAAATAGTTTTTATCCAATCTGGTCAAGATAATAAATATGAGTTATGGAATAAAAAGTTATAGTTTCAAAATAAATAAATCATAAGAATAGAAACTCAACAAAACTCAATCATAAACCATATTTTCATGTCATAAATATGATTGTAACAATCATAAGTATAAATACTATTTCAAATGTCAAGGTTAATTACTAAGACCATCAGATTAGGCAATAACACTTGTTTACCATAATTGATAAAAAAATTTACTAGTTTCCCAAGCATTTCAAGTACATGGGCCTGTTTCCCATATTAGATCAAGCACTTAAAACTATTTTTCCTAAATAGATCAAGAATATCGACTTCGTTCCCTTAACTATCTATAAATATTTAATACATTACTGACTTCATCAGAGGGAGATATTAGTTACACAAATCATATAAGGAAAATATTTTATATGTCTTCCACCAGATCATAAAACATTCATCATATCAAAATCTAAGAAGTTAAATGGGTTTTATAAACATTTCATCATAGCATAACCCATGAAAATAGATTTTATAATAATTTTTCATCATAATCATAATCCATATAGATAAATATTTAGGATGATATACATGGATAATAACCCTATTTAATCATATGTAGAATAAATGGTTGTTGTCATTTATGAATAGATATTTCATTAAAGCATGACTAAAATATTTTTGAGGAAAATTAACTTTGAAATTAAAAAATTAGTTTCAAAAATCTAAAAAATGTTATTGTAATAAAGAAACCATAAAATTTTAAAGTAAACATTTATACTTTTATATAGATCTCAATAGCATTGTCATATCATGATGTTGGGAAATTCTATTCATCTTGTATATGTTAAAAAATCCTTCTCATATTTATTGTAAAAAGTAAAAAATTAAAACAATAAAATAACAAGAAGAAGATTCATGGTAAATAATTTTTTAAAAGTATACTATTGGTATAAATGTATTTTAACTATCATAATAAATTATTTAAATCAATTTTTATTGTAAAAAAAAATTGGATATGTAATAAAAATCAATTTACACTAAAGATATAATTAATGAAAATTTTACTTATAATAATATGTTGATCTCTTAAAAAATTAAAGCATGAAAAATGAAGGGAAAATATGTTATCCCAAGAAATAAAAAATAGTAGAATAAAATTAAAGGTATTCATCAGATAATAATCATATAATCTCCTAAACTAAATTTAAATATAATCAATATTGATTAAAATAATATTAAAACGTAAACACCTTACCTCAAGTACTACATTTACTATTTAATGATTGAATATCCTATATAATAAATATGTATTTATTATGAATTTTTTAAAAATATTAATATATATCATAAAATTTATGATAACTTATTAGTTGTTTATTAATAATTCTATTATTAAAATTACTATTTTTGGTGATAACTACTTCGTTTTTGAACCATGATTCTGTTTGGATGTCCCGATCCTTATACAAAGATCATGATTCTATCATTTATCAAATTTTATCCATATAATAAAAATTTTATATATTCATTATATACATATATTTAATCATTAATAAAATATAGTGATTGAAATTTGAATTACACCATTCATGGAGACAGAAGGTCATACGTACACATAAATACAGTTTCGATATTCTGACTGATGGAAATAAAGAAAGGTAAATAAAAATTAACCTTTACAGAATAATTATTATGACATAAATATCATACATTTTAATTAATTTTATCTTCCATTCCAACCAAGTAAAATATAAATTTTAAATTAATGTTATTTCTTCATAGAGGCGGAGTCCACACGTACACATGAAAAACATTATCATTTCCAAAAGGAATAGATAATAATAAATTAGACATGATATTATCATTATAAAATATTAATTATTTCATAAATATCATAAATAAATATTAAACACATCATATTACCAACCCATAAATGATTGGATGAAATATTAAATTTATCATAATGTGGAGACAATAATCTGTATGTACACATGAGTGATACTTTCACATATTGTTTGATGAGAAATATATTGTATAATGGTGTTTTTATAATCATAATAAAATCTAAGAAAATTAATTTTAATAAAGATAATATCTTATAATAAAGATTATTGTTTTATAGATGTTAAATAAAACTAGAAAATAAAGAGATCATTTAAAGAGATTATTTCTTTTCGGAAAGAACTCCATTAAATCTCATCTTAAGGACCATATAGTTAGTCTTTCGAGATGACACACACCACTAAAATGTGTGTAGTTAATTTTAGAATATAATATGGTAGAGTATGGTAGATCTAGAATTCCAAATTTTATGTGAACATTATAAATGAGAGGTTCCCTTTTATAATACAGGGGTGGGGCACTCTTGGAATTTCTTAATAGATAAAAATATAATTAATCAAATCTCAAGGTAAATTGTTCTAAATTTCCTATAAAAGGATAATATATGATAATTTATAACATATATTATCCCATTTTTCTCCTTTAATATTTATTTTTATTTCTATATGATTTATTAATATATTATTCTAATAAAATATAATTTTTTTCATTTTAGACACTGTTAAATTAATTGGACATAAGAGACAAAAATAAAAAATATTATTTGAATATAATCTAATTACACAATAATAATATGTTATAATCACCTATAAAATTCATGTAACTTGTTAACTCTCTCAAATTATACGTCTTTTAGTATTTATAAAATCATTTTTTTATTAATTGGAGAAATAATGCATTCGTTACCTATAAGAATTTATGGCCATTATATAATTTATAAAAATTATAAATAAATTTGAATCATGAGAGTAATTTCATTAGAAATAAAATATACATTTATATTCATTCAGAACTGATTTTTTTATATTTGGAAACATTATATATATTTAAAAGTAATAATGTAAGAATTTTGAATATTTATGAATGAAATATTATATAGGTCATTTCCATTGACAAGTTTCAATTAAGGTAAATTTAATTCTTTAATATGGTGATAAAGTTAAATTTCTCTCCATTAATTAATAATTAAGAAGAATAATTATGACCTCATCAACTATTTTAAACCAAGATTATCCTGATTTTCCTTTTACCAAGGTGATAAATTTTACAATTATTTATATTCATATCGATTTAAAATAAGAGACTCTTATTTACCATATTTAAAATTAATTATTATAAAATTATAATATATTTCATCCAATTCAATACCTATAATTAGAGGAAATTAATAGTAATGTACATGCAAAAAATGTGAAAAAATATTATTTTTATAGAAAAACATTACAATTAGATTTATTCTTATTGTATTATTAGAAAAATATTTGTTGAAATTATTAAAATTTTCATAAAGTAAATAATATATAAATATCATTAAAATCATTAAACAATAGGTATTAATTTAATTTATTCATATAAAATAATTTATGAGCGTAAAAATAAATTTTCATAAAAAACAACACTTACATTTTCAAATAATTTTTTTTAATTCAAATGATTTGATAACCATGAAGTTAAATTTATAAATGTTTACACTATATATTTTTCATAATTTCATTGTCAGCATTCATACATAGAAATTCAATGGATAATATATTACAATCACATAATATTTTAATAATGTTATGCATTTTATCTAAACTCATTATTGTATATAACACAACCTTTTGAAGAATTCAAACTATTTAAAGAATGGTTTTTCATAATAATCTAATGGTATTGCAAAATAAACCCCTTAAAATGAATGTAATAGATGAAATTCATTACTCTAATATATTAAAATGATTATATCTCCCTTTCATTACATCCTCTTGTTCTGAAGTGGTTTCTTTGAATTTGTGGTTTCTATAGAGTACTTGAACGAGGAAATTATCCTTTTCTATATCACTTCATCTCCATGATAAAAGATTTAAAAAAGTTGTTACCCATGGTAAATATAATTATCTAGTTCTAAAACATATGATTTTTTTACTTGTAATGAATCAGGTATTTGTATTTTAAGGATAGAAATAATGAACACATCATGATCTTTAGAGAGGTTCAGTGGAAGTGCTAAGAGATAAACTTCCATCCCTACTCAATAAATAACCTCAAAGTAGATAATATAATTATATATCATATTCCATTTCTTCCTGAATATCATAACATTATTCTGTGGATAAATTCATCAAAAAACATTATCACCAATGTTAAATTCCAAATTACTTCAATTATTTTCTGTAAAACACTTTTATTGTCTATGAGAAACCTTCATGTGTCAATTACTAAAACTAATATTTTTTCCTATTTCCATGCATATCTCAGGTCCCAATATCTTTATTTCCCAAAATTTATCCCATAAAATTTTAGTTCTAGACTTCATTACATATACAACTTCATAAGGATCCATCTGAATGCTTGAGTTAATGATATTGTTGAAAAGAAACTTGATTTGAGGAAGGTGTTGATCCAGAACACCTTTGAAATTTCTAGAAAAAATATCTCAAAAATATACTCTAAGGTTTGGATGGATTTCTCGAACTAACCATCTTTATGAGGATAATATAATATACTAATACTCAACTCTATATCTAGAGTCTATTGAGGACTACATCAAAATTTTAATGCAAACCTTGGATCTCACTCCGATATAATGGAAAGTGGTATTGAATTAATTGTTACCTCTTATTTAATAGATACTTTAAAAACGTAATAAAGATATAAATCTAATATAATATAAATTACGCTTTCAAACTTCATTAGGTGATAGACTATAACCCACATAGCATTATTTCTTTTAAATGTTTTGGGGGGTTTGATGAAAAAAATCCATGGTGATGTTTTTTAATTTACATTTAGTTATAGTTAATGGTTTTCACATACCATTAGACATATGTCTCTCAAACCTAATTTTATTAAAAAAATAATTTATTTACTCATTATAAAACATCTATTTTCATTTCATAAAATTAAAAATACACTTTCATTCCCTATACACATTTTTAATCTATGCATGAGTATAAAATTATGAACTATGAGATTCAACTAATATATCCTTATTAAAATATTGAATGTGAATGACACATACACAAATACTAAACCATATTATTCCCTCAAAATCATGGTTGAAATTAGGAATAGTTTCACCTTATTTTAAATCTCTACATCCTCCTCTTCACCTCCTTAATCCTCACAGGAATAGATGGTTGAAAATAAATTTTCTAAATGATACGATTTTCCCATTCCTTTTATATTTTGAAATATATTCATTGTAATTCAATAAATATTAGATCATGGGTGATCATGATTATATATAGGATTGAATGGTTCCTTGTACTGAAAGAATCTACCATATTTTCACCTTTAATGGGTGGTAAGGTATTTAGAATTCATAATATTTATTTATATCTATCAATATTCTCAAGAGAATATTCATATTTTACATAGTGAATATACATTAATATTTTATGATCAGTATATATATCTCACCTCTATTAATTGAGATAACGACTCCATTTTTTATGGAAAAAACTACTTTAGATAACTCCATGTTATGAGTTGGGTGATTTCATCCATAACCTTTCAGTTGGAGTGAGTCATAAGCTATCACCATATTAATTTTCCTTAAAAACTCATCCTAGTACATTATTTGATGAATCAATATATATTAAAAACATTTCAACCCTATAGGGTAGTGTAATAACATGTTCACTAACAAATATTATTTTCATTTCCTTGAAATTCTCTTCATACTCTTTCATCCAAATAAATTTAATGGCATTCTAAGAAATTTTTTTAAGCTGAACCTCACAACAAATCAAAAATATATAGTAATCCCAAGAAAACAATGGATTTTATTTACTGTGTTTGGTCAAGGACATTTATTAGTAAAATATATAATTGATGGATCTAATCATATACCAACAATTGAGATTATATGATTAGTGAAAAAATCCTTCCATATCCAAAATTGACACGTAATAAGTATCTCATAATGCTTCCGATTCAATAGGGTCTTCAGTGCAACCCTCATGTTATCATTATGCTCTTCATTTCTCATTGAATATAGAGGAATATCATATATAGATAGTATAATAAACTAATCAAGGTAGTATCTAATAATTCTATTCATGAAATCCTTGAGTATAAAGTGGAATTTATTAAAAAAAATGCAGCATAATTAACCCATATATTCCATACCCTGTATTGATTTTTTTGGGTATATACTCATTCTTGACCATTAATTAATGATATCTAAACGAAGGTAAATCTTGGAATGTTATTGAGCTCTATATATTTGATCAAGTAAGTCATCAATATGTGGGATATGATACTTGATCTTGATTTTGATCTTGTTCAAATCCTGATAATTAGTGAAAAGATTATTTTTACCATCATTATTCTCAACAAATAGTACATGTGAACCCTATGTTGATTCACCAGGGTGTATAAATAACTTATCAATATTCTCCTGGAGTTACTTATTCAATTCATGAAACTCAATTGGGACTATTTTATAAGGATTCTTTGAAATATTCATAGCACCAGGTCAGGGTTCTATTGAAAACTAAACTTCACGATTCAACAGAATACCCAAATATTATTCGATAAATACAACTAAAAACTCCCGTACAATATGTGTATCCTTAATGTTGTGTTTCTCCCCAAAAACATAAGATAGATAACCCTCTATTAAATGAATTAAGACTAAAAAATGGTTACGATTTTGATTGGTTGTTCATATTCATTGTCTCATGGATAAATGATCATATGTTTATTCACATTAGGAATTGTGACATACCCTCCTCAGTAATTGATATGGTCTCCAAATAAAGAATTCCAATCCATGACACAAATCACATAACATTTTACTAAAGGTAGAATCACAATATTTTTTGGAATTACATTACTATAAACATCATCAGAGATGATATATAGACCTAAGATGAGACTGTAATCCATTTAATAGTATTCACAACTAACTAAATATTTAATAATTGAGGTTATAAGGTGATACCATTAGAAAATTACTTAGATATAAAATAGTGAATGGATTCATATTAGAAAATTAAAATATCTGTTTTATAGTATATTATAATTGTATCTTTCACCATATCATTCTTGTAACCCACTTCAATAGTTGTGAATGTATGATATTTCCATTTTAATATGGGATTAAAGGGTTGTTGATTCTGATCATCACAAAACCTTGGATTCATGTAATGGTTGGAACTATTCCCATACTCCATGAATTTGATGTAGTGGACCATGGGTGGTGCATTAGTGGTCATATTCTTTTCATCCATTACATTAAATAGCATATTCATTGAACATATACATTCATGGTATTTATGACCTACATTGCTAAATTTAGTGTGTGACATCCCAAACTAGGTGCCACATGCCGATTCCTCAACTCAGTTGGTTGTATGACCTCAGGCATGACTCCTCATACACCAGAGGCTGAACTAGTAGTGAGGGACTAATATTGATCTTGAGGAGACTGTACCATCTTTATCAAAGTAGAACACAATTGAAATAAATCAAAAATATAAAAATGAATAACCTTAATTAGAGTAATACCAGTATTACGTTATGATCAAAACAAGAATACAATATCCAATACTAAAGTAGTAGATATGTACTGTGAAATGTGTATCATGTGTCAAATTAAAAACCAAAATGAAGACTCATTAACACTCCCAAGAAGACCCCAACACCATTTCTGGTTCCCTCATCCATGCTACAACCCGACCTATCCATCTATCCTAGGTATATTTCCCTTATCATTTCCTATAATTATAAAGTCTATTTGGGTACTAATTAGTCATCTTGAGTAGGGTATGAGTACAAATTAGAAGGAAAAAACTAATGTTTTATAAAAAAATATTCAGTCAATAACAGTGTATTTAGTTGTATGAAGAATAAAATACATGTGATTAAACAAAAAATTTACATATCCAGTTAATCTTTATTTATCCAAAAAAACCCTAGGGTTGTTAGGACACCTAAACCATCAACACATGCTTTAGCATGCTCTGGAGCCAGAACCATATCACATATTCAATTCAAAATTCATCATAACACATGGGATTTAATTATCCATTTCATTTCAATTCATAGAACATCCACTTGAAACCATTTTTCAATTTAAATCTCATGGGTGTATAACATCATTTCTAGCACCTAGTTGGTATTTGGAGCATTAGTCCATGTCCCACACAACATGGGTATTTGAAGCATCTGTCCTTGTCCCATAAGATATTCATATTAATGAATTTAGACCTAGAATACCATGGATAGAACCCAAAGGAAATTTGGATCCTTATTCCATGTCCCACACCCCATTTCTTAATCAAACACATATATAACATATATCACATTTAGCATGGTTAATATACCATAACCCACGTATCACATTAATCATTATGGTATACCATTTAAAATATAAATTAAATCATAATTATTTACTTCAATAAAATGGAATAATAATTTTAGTTCACTATTAATCCATCTTTTAATGTAACACCCCAAGATTTTATGATATATATCTTTTTAAACAAATTCAATTTCATTGATAGTATACATTTCACACAACATTGAACTTAGACAAACCGCGATAGAGTGTGGAATATTATTATTTTAACACTAGATATAATGTTAGAGATTTTGAATAGGATTACCTAAATTATGAAAATATAGTTCACACATTTTTATAAAATTAATTGATTGGAAATGAAAATAAAAACCAATTGAATACAAAGGATGTGTTTTTATTAAAAAATTAGTTTTATTACCCCAATGGTATTTTATGATAATAAATTAAATTAATCACTATCAGTGAATTATATTCATGAAATATATAAGTTATATATTCAAAAAAATGTTTTTAAATTCATCTAATCCATTTTATATACTTAGATAAAAATAAAATCAATTTTTTGGCATAAAGGGATATATTTTTCTAAAGGCATTTTTGCAACCTTTAAATAGAGCTCTTATTTTGGATCATGTTTTTGAAAATCTTATAAAATATATTTTAATTAAATAAATTCATATTATAATTTTGAATTTAAAATTTTAATTTGGTGGAATTTTAGATATTTCTTTGACATGTTTCAAGTCTTGATCAATAGTAAAAAATATATGGCATTTTAATTTAAAACCATTTTTTCATCTAAATAATTTATGCTGTTAAGTTATATTTTTCATTGGTGTTAAATTATTAATAGATAAAAATTTTATCACAAAAGAATTTTTTCATAGGAATAAATTTCATATTGAATTTGGATATGAAAACACATTAATCTTTTGAATGTTTTTACTTTAAAAACATGTTTTCTCGTTCTATAAATGGGGTTATTTTTAAATTAATTACTGATTTTTTTGGTTTTAAATTTTGAAATATGAATTCCATATTTGTAATTAGTGGTTAAAAATTATTTAAATATGTTTATTTTTTGGGACATTATGAAGAGTATCATTAGTAATTTTTTATTAACACTGTTAAAGGTAAATAATGTAATTAAGGGTAGAAATAATATTATAAATATTATGAAATTACCCTAACACTTTTCCTATTTTTATTTAAAGAGTTAGTTTCAAAAAAAGAAACTATGGGACTATTTTACATCTTCTTGGATCCCCTTGGATGACTTTACAATTTTATAGTATTTTATTCTAAGTAAAGTCCAATATGTTATACTCATGTTTTTAATAAATATTATATTTATTATATATGGTTAATTAGAAGATATATTAGTCAATAAATATTCCTTTGAAAGAAAACATTTTTTTTCTTTTTTATGATAATTATTTTTTAATTTTTAGTGGAGAAAATATTAAATAAAAGGATTTCATAATAGTGATGTAGTAATGGTTAAATTAATGGGAATACCAAATAAATGTTTTTAAAAATAATAAAATAAATATAATTTTATAAAATTAATGCAATAAATGAATTTTTAAGAGTACCTAGACATATTACAGATGTATTAAAGGTTTTGGTTTTATGTTATAGTGTTAATGTGGGTTTTTAAAAAAAATCATAAAATGAATTGTGTTAATATTTAGTTTAATGATATTTTAAAATAAATAATATTATATTAAATGATATAAAATTCATAAAAATATAAAAATTGGAAAAATGATTTTAATAAGGTTTAAAATTTCATTCATGACTTATTTAGGATTTTTGTTTCATTTTATAGTGATTATACTAACCCTTAAAAAGTGAAAATCCAAGTTATCAAAATAAGAGTTAAAGTCATTGACAAAGAGATAATGATAAAATATAAGGGTATAAGCATGACCTAAACATATCCATTATTTTTTTGGATAAATAGTATAAGACTGTATTAATATTAATATTAATTTTTAGTTGTTTAATAGACACTTTTCATTGAAAATTTCTTATATATTATTTAAATTCAAGATAGTTAAAAAATGTTATTCTCATGTATTTAAGCTCTTTTATGTGTTCACATGGGGAAAAATATTGATATGAACAATACAAAATATATATATTGATGCTAATGAAATTAGTTTATTTATACAATTTATCCTTAATTTTTATAAATTTTATAATCTACATAAATGATTCTTCAATACTAAAACAATATTTATTAAATTGACAAAAAATTTTGATTTCAAAAGATTTAATTTTTATATATATGGGTTAATTTAATGAGAATAACAATTTTTTCAGATCTATGAGATACATTATATATGTTTGAAAGCATTATATTCAAATTTTGACTTTTTCTTGATTTATTTGAAGCCAATTAGATGAATATTATCAAATTGCTTGACAATGATATTTTATTAAATTAAAATATTATTAAATTATTTAAAAATCACAAAGATGTTAAACAATATCAAAGTGGATAAAATATGATCCGAAATGTCTTCCCCTTTTCATTTATATGCCATAGAAAAGTATTTTTTCCATAATAGGCTTACTATATTTTAATATTTTCAGAGTTTCCAAAAGTGTCTCTCACCTCAATTATAAAACGAAGCCTCCTCCCTCACTTACTCAATCCAATTTTAGCCTTATAGGTTGACCAAAACCTACCCATTTATCCTCATAACATCCTTATCTAAGTTATGGAGTTCTTATTATTAAAAAAATACAAACTCTAGATCCTAGAGTAAGCGATCGTAAAGAAGTCCACTGAAGTAAAGGTAATTGTTTTACCAACTTATTCAAGTTCATCTCTTCTTATACTTCCTATTCATGATTTTTTCAATTATAAAGTAATAAAAATAATATATTATATATTATAAGATGTTATTATGATTATGGGACAACCATATACCATAATTTATCCAGCCGATGAAAAAATAATTCACCACACGTGTGTACGTACACGTTATTGTCTACACACCACGGTGTAATTTCTTTTCATCACCACAATACATGGATGGGTATAATGATGGAAATAATGGGTATATATAGTAATTATATCATTATATTTATTATTTAAAATCAATATATCATCCAATTATTTACCCTTTCACCATTAAGGGAATGCTACCTTCGCTCATGCGTACGTATGACCTACCGTCTCCACGACGCGATGCAATTAATTTTTCTTTATAACCATTCAACAATGACTATATAAATTTATAAAATTAGTAAATATGATATATATGAACATAATATAAATTTCAAGATGAAATAAATGGATATTATACATAAGAAACAAGATATACATGACAAAACATGCACAATAAAATGAAGCAATTAAAACATAAAACAAAGATAATAAAAAAATATTTTTAACAAGAAAATATTTTAGGATCATATTCGATATCATAAATTTGGATATGATTATATTATTATTTAATATTAATATTTATACCATTATAAATGATGTTAAATCACATTCAACTAAAATAAAGTGTAAGGTAAGTGTTTATTTCATAATATATTTATTATTTGGGATTGTTTATATGTAAGTATTTGTGAGGGAATATTTATCATCCATGTCCATGTTTTCTAAAAACAATTATAAATGGTTTTTTCTATTATCTTAAACATCATTAATTTATTTTCACCTATTTTGAAATTTTAATAAGTGATTTTAAATGAATCCTTTTGTTGTTTTCTAAACGAATTACTTTTTCAAATTTTCGACAAAAAAACGAAAAGAATTTTTTTAACTTGTATGACATGAGATGAATTTTCCACCATCAGGACACCTTAATTTTTTGAATAATACATTACAGGTTTATATGATTCTTTTTAAAAAAAATGTTTTTATTTTTAATTGTGATGTTTTTTAAATTAATGATTTCCTAATAAATAGGGCATATCTATCAACATATTTTAATGTTTTTATTAGAGTATTTTCATCTATGTCAACGCCATATATTGACTATTATTCTTAATTGTGTTTGATCTCTTTTGAAATCATTTACCACATTTCATTGAGTGGTTTATAATTCATTTTTACTATGGATGTGATATATTGATAACATTCACAATTTATGGTTAATGTATTCACATTTAGTATTTCAGTTCTTAATATGAATGTTTATATTGATTTTGTTTAACCCTTTCATAAGAGGAATGAATTAGAATTAGTAAGTATCAGGAGGTTCCTACTACATCCAATCAATGAATCTGTAGGTCTCATGAGACAAATTAGCTTTCTCTTTGGCTAATATCTTACCTATTATATATAGTGCCTTGGGTGAATACTTGACAATATGTTTATGATGTCCCACATTATTCATTAAATCTTTATGAGATTAGTTATTGATATTCCACGTCATTATAATACTAGTAGAATATCCATGGTTAAGATTCATTTTCATGTTATTATTTATATTGGATTATTTGATCATAAGTCATTTCTTCCATATTATTCCCAAGTTAATGATTAACTGGAATGTGCTTTCATTAATCACCTTTCTAAAATCATTTATGATTATTTATGATATATTCTGATATATGCATAACATTACTAAGAATCTGATCCCACCCTTTTATTTGTTATATTTTCCCTAGTTTATGAAGATGAAATATTTCAATGTGTTGAAGGATGAAAATTATTTCCCTTTATTATGTTTTATGTTTTACCAATGTAATAATGTAAATGATTATATATCTAGTTATTCAAAACTACTAAACTGGTCGGTTTTTTGAGATTTGATTCCTTGTAATCATTCCAATATAAGAAAATAATTCACTCTCTCTAGGCTTCTAGGGATAAGGCGTTATATTTATTATTGATGTAAGTTTATTAGAAACCTTAGGAACTAGATTTAAGAAATTATAGATTAGAAAACATTACTCTATAACTAACTTTGAGGATATTTTTAAGTATAGAATATCATCCTATATATTTTTTAATACCATGGATAACCAATTTTAAACTTATGAAAACATTTTTTTTGAAAAATATTTCATGATTTTGAAATCCCATAAATGATTCATCATGAATATATCACTTTGAAAAGTGTTGCTCGCATTTATATTTGGGTTTTGGTCAATGGTTAGAATTAGTCAGATTATAAAAGTAGTGGTTATACTATAGATGATGATAAAACAAGAAAAGAAAAAGGAATAGAAGGATATATTAAGGAATAAGATGATGAAGCATAGTTAATAGAATAAGAATGAAATAAAATGATTAATTTCCTTTTTTATAGGATTCGAGAATTATTTCATCAATGGTAATTTGGTTATAATAATCATGAGATATATAGGGATTGTTCTACTTTAAGGATTTATAATCATGCATGTTTTCATTATATATTTTTTTGTTATCAAATTTTTGATATGTGACAATAAGAGCTAAATTATGCTATTTGGGGAATCTGATGTTAAGATTGATTTTGGAAATTTTAGAGACCATTTTTTACTTTGAATTTTGACAACAATATGTTGGACTAGTCTTAAGGATGGAATAGATTAAGTTAAACATTGGATATTATTGTTTGTGGTTAAAGTATGATTTACTGGATACTATGTGCTAACATTTCTTGTTTCAATAAATATTTAGAGGATAAATAAAAAACATAAAGACCCTATCTTTCATCAAAAGTGCATCATGTATAAATATTCATCTTGAATATCCATCTCCATGTGTACGAAATGAAGTAAAAATAGATCGAAGAACAAAAAAATAATGCAATTATAAATTGAAATAAATCAAGTATGTTTTCTTGATTTCATTATCAAGATAGTAAAAGAATCCATTAACATTAGGAAAATGATTCTTAACAAAAATGATGTTTTTTTAATTTTCATACAAATAATGTAGGATCCTTGATACTGATTGTAGTATCGAAATACTGATATAGATGCTCAATATAAAAGAGGGGGGGGGGGGGGTGAATTGTATACTTTAAAAATTACTTAGGAACTTTTAAAGATGGTAATGTTTAACAAAGTTAAACAAGGTAAATTCAAAAAAACTCTTAGTTCTACAAACTTGCTAGATTTCAGAAATGTGGTTCTGAAAATGAAATTCCAGAAATGTGGTTCCAAAAATGAAACTTATTCTACAAACTTACTAGATTCCAGAAATGTAGTTCTGGAAATGAAACTTAACAAAAGTTTACAAAAACAAATATTATACCTTATAGTGTATATAATATTATTTAATTATAGTACAAGTATAAAAAAGTATAAGATAGTTATACTTTTCCTATTAGTAAAAATACAATGGAAAACAAAATTGATACAATACAAGTAATAAGTAGTAAATATTTTAACCCAAAGAGTAGGGCATCCAAAAGCCTAGTATAAAGGTCCCTTGATTTATAATTTCAATAAAGTCTGTCTTACCCACACCAAGGTAAGCCCTCAATATGAATATCAGAGTCTATCTTGCTACCCCTGCAAGCCCTCGATATAGAAGGAAATTGGAACCTCTGTCTTCCAAACCTGGAAGCCCACAATCATCACTATCGAAGTCTGCACGAAGCAAGTCTGAACAAGTTGTTCACATCCGAACAAGTTTTTCACAACATTTGCACAAAGCACTGATAGTTGAAAGCGCCTCTCTCTCTAGCATGTAATCTCTTTATTGGTAGAACAATTCATCTATTGTTTAAAAGTCCAAAAGTTCTCCAAAGCCTTTCAAAAGTCCGGAGGTCGTTAAAATGAGCTCTTATTTATAGGGACATCTTCAACGGTCAACTCCCTCCTCCAACGGTCATATTTCTCCTTGAATTTCGGAGGGACTTGTATACATGTCACTCAAAAAATGGTTAGTAAATAACAGAATGAACGACATAATTTTATACTTATAAAAAAGGTAAGTAAAAATATGGTTTCTCAAACAAATTCATTTTTCAAAGTATAAAGAAAAATAGAATTTAGAGTCTAATAAAGTTAACCTATGGAGTCTATATTACAAGGATATTTGGATTCTATTTCTCAAGAATTTGTAAACATAATTCTATAGACTTTAGAGTCTAAATTCTGTGGAATTCGGATTCTGAATTCTAAAGAATTCGGAGTCTGAATTCGGAGGAATTTCAAGTATGAATTCTGAAGAATTCAGAGCCTAAATTCTTAAAGAATTCAGAACCTGAATTTCAATAAATTCTAATTCAGAATTCAAATGAATTTGGAGTCTAAATTCATAAGAATTTAGAGTCTGAACTTAGAAATTTTAAAGTCTAAATTCAGATAATTAGAAACCTGAACTCAGAAAGTTCAGAGTCTGAATTCAGAAAGATCGAAGTCTGAATTTAGAGAATTCGGAGCCTGAATTCGGATCCTGAAAACAGAATTCTCTATATATAAGTATTTATAAGATTCCATTGTTTTAAATACGAAACCTAATTTTATAATTAGAAAGGAAAAGAGTTAGGTTTATAGGAATTATTACATGAATAATGAAAACAAGGTAAAGAAAAATTTCCTAGGGGAAGGAAAATTTTCTTTATGAATATAAAATATAGGGGAAAAGAAATTTTCCTTAAGAGAGAGTGTTTGTGATTTTCAGAACAAGAAGGAATGGAAAGTTCATAAGGAAATTTTATTGACTCAACAATCTCCCCCAAACAATAAGGAATGAAAAAGTAATAAAGAAACCTTATTGACTCAAAAATCTCCCCAAACATGAAGGAATGGAAAAGTCATAAGGAAACCTTATTGACTCAAAAATCTCCCCCTTTTTGGAAAGCACAAACATCCTTACGAAAAAGAATATAAGGACTTTAGATATTTTATTGGCTTGTAAATAAAAACTTATCTCCCTTTACTTATGGATCAGAGTGAATAAAACTAATTACCCCTTAGGCCTTTGAAACCCTAAGGATCATATTCTGAATTTTCAGAATGAGATTTTCCATTTTCTTGCATACGAAAATCTTCATGATGAAAAATCCCCCTGAGATGAACTCCTCCTTAGGGAAATTTCTTCTTTTACTTTTTATTATTTTTTTATCATTCCTTTCTACCCCTTTGTGATATTCAAAATGGATTAATGGGAATGGAAAAGAAAATATGGTACCTGAAATATTATTACAAAACAACCAAAAGCCAAGCAACCAAAAATTTCATCTGGACTGGAAAAAATTTATTCAAGGAAGAAATATAACAAAATATTAGAATTGAACAATATTAAACTTCCTCATCCTTCTCCATAGACTTCTTTATAATGGTTTTGAGCTTCTTGAGTTCCTTGTGATCCTCCTATGCTCCTTTGAGAAGCTGGTCCTGATCTTATGTTTTATTTTATAAGGATTTGATTTTTTTATCTTGAGACTTAAGAATTTCTTCTTGAGACTTCAAGGCTTCGTCCTGAATAGATAGATTCTCTTCTATTTCAATCATGAAATCCCTTTATCTTTTCCAACATTGAGCAACTGAAAACAACTTCTCATTCAGGTCTTTCACTTCTTACTTTTGAGTATTTTCTTCAAGAGATAACTTTTCTTCAAAAGTCTTGGTGAGATATTTGAACATATTATCTTCGGTTTCAAATGCATCCTTGACATTATCTTGAAAATCATCAAGAACTCTCATGTCTTTTACAGCTTTCCTTGACTAGCTGGTCATCCTCTTGCAAGATTTTTGTGGGCTTCGTAGTTTATGAAAAATGTTTTAAAATTGGCCTCAAGCTTGAAACACTTGTCCATCAACATGGATACTGAATCCGATTTTTGATATAATGTGTGATATAGCATATGGAATCTCGGGTATATAGTGGGAAATATTGGAATAGTCCCAAAAATATTATTTAAGTAATGCACTACAAAATCATGTCCAAGAGAGGATGATTCCGAATCAGATATTTTTCTTGGTGAGGATTCTTTTTCAATATAAAAAACTTTCCTCTTTGATGAAGCAACCAATTCTTTCTTCTTTAACCCTAATCTTATAGGTGTATTAACAAACAACTATTTTCTCTTAATCAATTTTCGAAATGATATATTCTTGATTGGGCGATTCGTGTTCCCTATCAGATACTTACACAATTTTATCTTCATCTACCTCTTCCTTCTTAGTTGATACCTCAGCATCCTCTGGTTGAATGAAATCATTGTTGGAGTTTTATTCTTCAGATACTTTCTTCAATTATTCTCCACTCTTCTCATCTTTCACTGGGGTAGAATGTTTTGAAGAATTAGCTTCAGAGGTTTGGAATGATAATTTTTCAGAAGGGATTTCCTTCTCATAACAATCCTTAACTTTATTTATCACATCTTCAGTATCAAAACTGATTTCTTTTTCTTCTTATACTACTTCTTTTTATTCCACTTATTTTTCTTCGACTTTTTCCAGAGTCACGGACTTCTTTCCCGGAGTCTTTAGTAAATGTTCTAATAGGAAGGATTCTGGTACCAGAAAATTCTTGGATGATATCTCAGCAGCCTTCAGAAGTTATTGGACTATCCGTACCTTAGAAAATGTTTTCTCCTACTTCTTCTCTTTCTTTTGATTCTCAAGTTCTTAAGCTACCATTTCCTTCAATGATTTTTCCTTAACAGGGTCCAGGCCAAACTTAGGCTCCCATTCTTTTTGATTTTTCTTATCTTCCCTATACATTCCCACAACCTCACTAGGATAAGCTTTTTATTTATTTGTCTTTGGGGGTGCTTACTGAATTTCCTTTTCCACTGGAGTTTTTTCCTTCTCTTCCACTTTCTTCACCTTCCTCTTCCTTCCACCCTTCTTAGAGGTTTCAACAACCTCCAGTTTATTTGAAAGAATTTCAAATTCCTCTTCAGGAAAATCATAAAATTCTTCGGATTCTTTGGAAAAACCAACTTTAATCCTTCTCAATGTGTCATAACTTAGAAGCATGGTTTTTTAATTTCTTGAATTATATTTGCAAGGAATTTTGAAGGATTCAGCAGTCGTACCTTATCTATAAGGCATTTATTTTGAAATGGAGCTCGGGCTATTAAACAAATATTCTTTTGCTCAGTAGATTCATAATCTGAAGAATCTTCAGAAGAATATCCACCACTAGCACTCCAAGTGTCATTGGATTTTAAGAACTTATTTTGTTTTGATCAATAGAACTTATTGTTGTTTATCTTAGAATTATTGTCCTTCTTGTCTCTTTTCTTAAGTAAGGGAAAATCTGGTCTGATATGACCAGTTCTTCTACATTCATAGCATGTCACTTCTTCATCTTTCTTATCTTTTACATATTTCTTATTATATCTATATTGAAAGTTCTTTTTCCCAACTATCTTGTTCATCCTTTAAACAAGATTAGCTAGTTAATTCTCAGAATGTTCACTTTTACTAGATTAAGATAAAACAATGACTTTCTTTTATTTAGATCTTGTAACTTTCTCAGGAGTCTTGGATTTCATATGTTTTGAAGTAGTTGTAAAAGAAACACCTCAATTCCCATTATTCTTCTTAATATTTTCAGTATCTCTCTCCATTCTAGTCTCATGTTGAAGAAGAGTTCCAAAAAGATCATCAAGAGTAATATGTGAGACTTTCTTATTCTCATCAATAGCTGTTATATTTGATTCCCACTAATTAGGCATGATGTCTATAATCTTGTCTACAAGTGCCACATCATCCAAACCTTTTTCACCCATGGATTTTAAGCTGTTGACAATAGTCATGAATATCTGTTGTACCTTACATATAGGTTCTCTATAAGGAAAGAAAAAATCATGGTAATCAGCTTTAAGAATAGCTCTTCTAGTTTTAATAACTTTGGAAGTACCAAAATGTGAAACTTCAAGATTATTCTAAATATAGTTTGCATCTTCACAAGAATAAATTTGGCTATATATATTCATGGACATGGAAAACAACAAATTATTGTGTATCATATAGTTTAGTTGATATTCTGACTTCTCTTGATTAGTAAAAGTTCTAACTTCCTTATCAGAAATCTTTTAATATATAGTAAGCATAACAAAGTTTGAAGTGCATTGTGTTGCATTTGTTGTCAATGAGGCATGAAGTTGTCTTGGAATGAATGGATGTCAAGGAGTCAAGATGTGAATGTCCAAGGATGTGATGGTGATGGTGGTGAAGGAGAATGGCCATGGTACTAAGAGGCATGTCACTTAGGAGATTCACTAAGTGGTATTGGAAATTGTGGTTGAAACATTCTCCATGTATATCTGACGATTGATGAACTGGTCTTTAAGTTCTACGAACTTGTATCACCTGGATACAATGTCACAACAGTGATTGAAGACCATGCATTGATATTGACAATGCATGAAGAGAATGAAAGTGTGCTAATGAAGTCCATGTACTATTTCTTAGTGCATGTGAATTTGAAGTTGATCCAATTGATCTCTGATTAGATCAATGAAGCACATTGAAGAATTTAAGTGATTCAGGAGTTCGGTTGAAGAAGAAGAACCTTCGGGACTTCCATTCCTAAGTAATGAATACATGTTGAAGAGAATTGGAGGAATTCAAATGAAGAAGAAGATGAGAATAAATGAAGAGGAAGAATGGCTTGGAAGAAGTGGCATTTGGATTATACTCATATAGAGAACTTTGTTTTTAATAGTGTTTTAATTCAACACTTAGCCAAAAATTAGGCCAGCCAAGGCCAGCCCACGGGTTCAACCCCAAGGCACTTGTGGGCCTAAGGCGCCACGCCCATGGGGGATCCCATGGTGCAAGCACAAGGCAGCAGGGGGGCCATGTGTAAGCCCCCGAGGACACGCGGTGGTGAAACCCGCGCGCCCGGAGGGTGCATAGTGGGCGCTAAGCACGCCCGCAGAGGCAAGAGTGGGCGCAGAGCGCACCCGCAGGGAGAACACGGTGCGGGGCGACACCAGGAAGGGGGAAGTTCAACTGGGCGGCTGAAGGGAGCGCCTGGTTGATAAGCCGCGGATAAACCGGGCTTCGTTTCGATGTGGGACGCGGGATTTTCCCGCGGAAGACATCCTGGCCGCACGATTGATAGCGCGCCAGATCTCCGCCGCTCATCGCATCCCGCGCGAGATCTCCAGATCGCGGCCGTCCGATGTATTTCAAATGCCGCATCCAACGGCCCAGCGTCCGTCTCCTTCCTCGAGCTCAGCCGAAGGCCACCCGAAGCCACCCGCGAGCTCCGTTCGAACCAGGAGCCTCCCGACGACATAATTTGAGTTTCCGGCCGCCGCTGATCGAGCCGAAGCCTCCATTGTGATCGTCTGGCCTCTACGAACACGATCATGCATTAAAATGTTGCATGCATGCATCGAGAGAGAATTCTAAGCAATGCCGAGGCAAACAAAGTTGCCGAGGCTTCATGGGTTCGTGCCTTTGCAGGTTTTGGATCAGAAGAAGGTCGTGCATGCGTTCTAAGTCGCATGCACGTAGAGGAAATTAAAAATGAGAACCCGCGTAAAACAGAGGATAAAAGTAAATATTTTGAAGATTTTAAAAGATCCGAAATCTTCGGGAGATTAAATGTATCTCTACGCGGATGAACTGCCTCTGCTTCGCCTATAAAAGAAGAGCCCAAGGCTCCAAAGAAGCTTGCTGATCCTTTGTTGAAAATCCGAAGTCCCGTGAGAAGCCTTTGTGTGCCTCGAGAAGTTGAAGCCCCGCGCAAATTACTTGCGCGGCTGAAGATCTCGGTGCCATCCTTGGCCCGAAGGAGTCCCTTGCGCGCAACTTCTTTGCGCGACAAGAAGAAGGAGGAGGAGGAGATCCCCTGCGCGCCTAATCCTTTGCGCAGCAGGAAGACCTCGTGGCCGCAACAACTTGCGCGCCCGAGGCTTGTTCCCTCTCTGCCCGCACCCTTGCGCGGCAAGAGGAAGACCCCGCGGGTGTTGCACTTGCGCGCCCCGCGGCAGGAGGAGCTTGCGCGCCCGCGACTGCCCTGCACCTGAGGCTTGCGCGGTTGTTGAAGTGAAGGAAGGTCGAGCCCCTTTCATCCGTCGGTGTGTGCTAAGTGCAAAGAATACCCGAGGCACTGTGTGTGCAAGGAGAACCCAAGACTTGGCAGTGTGCGTGCATAAGGAGGAAGACCACACTATTTGTGTGTGTGCAAAGTGGACAAGAACACCTACGGGCCAAGTGTGTGCCAAGTGGAGAAGAGGACCCGAGGCATAGCCTTGTGTGTGCACCAAGTGAAGACCACACCTTTTGTGTGTGCAAAACAAGAAGAGGACCTACGGGTTATGTGTGTGCAAGAAGAAGTGAAAGGCCAAGCTCAAGTGTGTGAAAAAGTGAAAAACAAAGTTTGTGTGCAAAAAGACAAAGTGGCTGAACCTTAGTGTGTGTGCAAACCAAAGTGTGTACACACTAAGAAGAAGAGAAGATATCCACACTAGTGTATAACACACATTTATGTGTGTAAGCAAATTGAATAAAGTGTGTGAAGAAGTGAGAAGGTGTGTGCTTAAAGTTACTACACCCTTTGAGGGTTTATTGCACCAAGAGGAGAAAGAGGGGAGTGCATGCTTACATGCATGCACGTGCACACGTAAACAAGCCAAATCTTCTTGTGTGCATTTGAGTTGACCAAGACCAGAGGTTCTTGAAGAATTGAGAAGGCCATGCAGTCAGTGCATGAGGAACCAGAGTTGCCATGCATTCAGTGCATGAAGTTGTTTTGAAGTGAGACTGAGCCAGACTGAAGTGAATGATATTGTTTGTCTGAGTTTTCAGTATTTGAGAAGATCCTGATCAACAGAAGTGATCATAAGTTGATGAGCAAGACCAACAGACCTTTTCAGAGGCTGTTGAAGATTCTTGAAGAGAGAAGCCGGGTCATCCTTAGAAGAAGGTGATAAAGCCCGAGCTAGACGAGAAGACCTGATCAACTCAAGTGATCAGAGGTACAGAGCAAGGCCATCAGTCTTTATCCCAGACTGCTAAAGATACTTGAAGAAGCTTAAAGAGAAGATGAGCTACTCGTGTGACTCGAGGAGCCAGGAGAAGACCCTGTGGGACTCAGGGAGAAGAAGTCTTCAGTGGGATTCTGGAGCAGGCCAGTGGGACTCTGGTAACACTGTGTGAAGCAGTATAAAGACCCTCCTGTGGGACTCAGGAGAGATACAGTGGGACTCTGTATCGACCATTGTAATTCTAACAAGTTATAATGGGAGAATCCATGCTGAGAGAGCATGGCAAGGATGTAGTCCTTTGGTGCCGAACCTTGTAAATCCTTGTGTCCTGTGCCTTTTCATTACTGCATTATCCGGGAAAGGTTGAGAGACATAAGAAGAGTGGATCGAGGCCTTAACAAGCCATAGAGGTTTAATTGATAAGAATCAATTAGTAAAAAGTTTTAAGGGATCACTGATTCACCCCCTCCCCCTCTCAGTGATTCACACTGATCTGGGCACTTCAATTGGTTTCAGAGGGAGGTTACCTCTAAAAGATCCAAGAGAGTCTTTATGAAGTGCAGATTTGAGGAAACGAGCGACCAGCCTCAAATGGAGATATCTTCCAAGACTCAGAAAAATAGAAAGAAGAAATAGGCCAAGAAGATGAAGAAAGCCTGTCCTAGCTGTGATGAAGTTGAAACAATGAATGATCTTCAGAGTGCACTCAAATATCTTCAGAAGACAGTTCCCATGGAAGTGGCAAAGTGTATAGCTACAGGCATCCATGATCTTCAAGAAGAAAAATCACAGTTAGAAGAAGAAGTCAATGCAATGGAAGATCAATTGGCAAAAAGGGTTGGCATAACCAACACTCTCAGAAAGCTGGTGAAGGCCAAAGATGAAACCGTTTCTCTTTGCAATGAAAGATATGAAGACACTGCTGAAGAATTGCAAAGAAGCCTTTCTGAGAAATAATTCTTTAAAGTAATAATCAAATATGTTTACCATGCACTGGAGAAGAGGCATAGAGTATCAATGGTTGTTAAAGATGCTCAACTTGAAGACAAAGTAAAAAGGGTGAAGGAGCTTGACAACTCATTGCTTGAAATGAATAAGGTGCATGAAGAACAGATAAAGCAGCTGGATGAGAAATGGGAAGGAAGGCTAAGAACTATTGAGGATGAGAAGAACTCCCTCAACATGAAATACTTAGAACTGGAGGTGATATTGAAAAATCAGCAATCACCCAAAGCCAAAGCCTCCCAGTCAGCTGAAAGAAGAAATGTTGCTACTCAAGTGAGCTTTGAGAAGGATGATTCTAAAAGAAAGACATCCTCTAATAAAAGGGCAACAACTTCTAAAAAGAAGGTACCATCCATAACATCTTGTACTCATGCTTCTAAAAGTGTTTCTACTAAAAGTGCAGGATGGAAGAATGAATCCAAACAAGTATGGATGAAGACAGTGAAGAAAGAATGCTCTCCTGAAACAACACAGCAAGTCAAGAAAAGTACCCAACAATCAGAAGGACTGAAGAGGTCAAGATTTGTGGGTCAGTGTTGGTGTTGTAATAAGTATGGGCACTGTGCAAAGGATTGTTGGTACAATCCACTAAATGTCAAAGCACAAAGGAAGACCATGCCTAGGGGGAGCAAGCCAGAAGAAAAGAAGCAACATCCACAGGTCCAGAAACATCTGTTTACTGCTAACAGATTTGGATTACTTGACAACATCTGGGATGGTTGTAAAAGTGGTCAAAAATTTGATACATGTCAATCTCCGAATGTATCCAAAGCTGGAAGGAAGAGAAGATCACAGAACCTGGCTAAATTGGAAACCTTGGGAAGCAAGAAGAAGAAAGTTGAAGATGCTCCCAAGAAGATTTTGTCAAAGGAAGAGAAGGACTTGGAGTCTAAATCCAAGAAGGGTGATGCATCCAGAAGGACCACCAAGAAGAAATGCTTCTACTGTGGAAAGAAAGGTCATATCATGGATCTTTGTAAAGAAGCCATGAAATTCAATAGAAGCAGACTGGACTCAAAAAGACAATCAATCCAGAAGAAGAAGAAGGGATTGATTGAAAACAAGTTGCCTAAAAAAGGTATCTTGACAGCATCTAAGGAACCATGTGGAACTTCCAGAACTGGGGCCACTCTTCCAAATGATTTACTTTTCATATGGCCACATCAGTTGCAACTTGCCAGAGAACTACAAAGAGTTGAAGATGAAGCTCTGGCAATTGCTAAAGCAAAAGGGAATAAGAAGGTTTCACATGAAGATGTTTTGGGATCCACACCAGCACAATCATCATTGAAGATCAAATGTGCAAGTTTGAAGAATGGTGAAAATGGGACATCTCGGTTGAGAGAATCTTCTCAACCTTGTTGTTCACATTGATGAACCAAGGAGGTTCCATCTTATTCCCTAATCACTTGTATTTACATGTACTAACATTACAGAGAATTGAAGATGATGATCATTCTCAACTGGAGGATGGTTTGGACAGAATGGAGTGCACCCCTTGAGGGGGAGCCTATCTGTAGAAGATGGAATTCTTAGATTAATACCATCTTGAGAAAAGTGAAGGTATTCCAATCATACTTTCATCCCTTGTTTCTTAATAGAGTTTATCTTGTCAATTAAGGGGGAGTATGGATGGAAGACAAATGGATGAAAGGGGGAGCTTTATCTTTGCACCTGAACTTTCTAATGAGTTTTGTGAAGTTGTGCAGGATTTAGCAAATTCATTGTTATATCTGAAAAATTTCAAACCCCTAAGCATGATCTCACATGTGTAGAGAGTTATGGACAGCATTGAGTTCCTTGGTTATATCACTCTTGTTTTCTACACCGGGTTAGCCCAAGTAGACTTAGAGTTGATTTACTAAAGGTTCTTTGCTAAAGAAGAACATGTGGCATCATCCCTCTCTTAGTGATTTTCAAGAAGATGCTATTCAAAGAGAGGAATATATTTTTGAAAGTGAACCACACAACACCTTTGCATTTGATTGCCAATAAGGGGGAGAAATATTGGCACACATATTGACCCATTCATATGTGCTGAAGGAGTGTATTGACAACAAATACAAAGGGGGAGAGTGAAGTGCATTGTGTTGCATTTGTTGTCAATGAGGCATGAAGTTATCTTGGAATGAATGGATGTCAAGGAGTCAAGATGTGAATGTCCAAGGATGTGATGGTGATGGTGGTGAAGGAGAATGGCCATGGTACTAAGAGGCATGTCACTTAGGATATTCACTAAGTGGTATTGGAAATTGTGGTTGAAACATTCTCCATGTATATCTGACGATTGATGAACTGGTCTTTAAGTTCTAAGAACTTGTATCACCTGGATACAATGTCACAACAGTGATTGAAGACCATGCATTGATATTGACAATGCATGAAGAGAATGAAAGTGTGCTAATGAAGTCCATGTACTATTTCTTAGTGCATGTGAATTTGAAGTTGATCCAATTGATCTCTGATTAGATCAATGAAGCACATTGAAGAATTTAAGTGATTCAGGAGTTCGGTTGAAGAAGAAGAACCTTTGGGACTTCCATTCCTAAGTAATGAATACATGTTGAAGAGAATTGGAGGAATTCAAATGAAGAAGAAGATGGGAAGAAATGAAGAGGAAGAATGGCTTGGAAGAAGTGGCATTTGGCTTATACTCATATGGAGAACTTTGTTTTTAATAGTGTTTTAATTCAACACTTAGCCAAAAATTAGGCCAGCCAAGGCCAGCCCACGGGTTCAACCCCAAGGCACTTGTGGGCCTAAGGCGCCATGCCCATGGGGGATCCCATGGTGCAAGCACAAGGCGGCAAGGGGTCCGTGTGTAAGCCCCCGAGGACACGCGGTGGTGAAACCCGCGCGCCCGGAGGGTGCATAGTGGGCGCTAAGCGCGCCCGCAGAGGGCAAGAGTGGGCGCAGAGCGCGCCCGCAGGGAGAACACGGTGCGGGGCGGCACCGTGGAGGGGGAAGTTCAACTGGGCGGCAGAAGGGAGCGCCTGGTTGATAAGCCGCGGATAAACCGGGCTTCGTTTCGATGTGGGACGCGGGATTTTCCCGCGGAAGACATCCTGGCCGCACGATTGATCGCGCGCCAGATCTCCGCCGCTCATCGCATCCCGCGCGAGATCTCCAGATCGCGGCCGTCCGATGTATTTCAAATGTCGCATCCAACGGCCCAGCGTCCGTCTCCTTCCTCGAGCTCAGCCGAAGGCCACCCGAAGCCACCCACGAGCTCCGTTCGAACCAGGAGCCTCCTGACGACAGAATTTGAGTTCCCGGCCACCGCTGATCGAGCCGAAGCCTCCATTTTGATCGTCTGGCCTCTACGAACACGATCATGCATTAAAATGTTGCATGCATGCATCGAGAGAGAATTCTAAGCAATGCCGAGGCAAACGAAGTTGCCGAGGCTTCATGGGTTCGTGCCTTTGCAGGTTTTGGATCAGAAGAAGGCCGTGCATGCGTTCTAAGTCGCATGCACGTAGAGGAAATTAAAAATGAGAACCCGCGTAAAACAGAGGTTAAAAGTAAAGATTTTGAAGATTTTAAAAGATCCGAAATCTTCGAGAGATTAAATGTATCTCTACGCGGATGAACCGCCTCTGCTTCGCCTATAAAAGAAGAGCCCAAGGATCCAAAGAAGCTTGCTGATCCTTTGTTGAAAATCCGAAGTCCCATGAGAAGCCTTTGTGTGCCTCGCGAAGTTGAAGCCCCGCGCAAATTACTTGCGCGGCTGAAGATCTCGGTGCCATCCTTGGCCCGAAGGAGTCCCTTGCGCGCAACTTCTTTGCGCGACAAGAAGAAGGAGGAGGAGGAGATCCCCTGCGCGCCTAATCCTTTGCGCAGTAGGAAGACCTCGTGGCCGCAACACCTTGCGCGCCCGAGGCTTGTTCCCTCTCTGCCCGCACCCTTGCGTGGCAAGAGGAAGACCCCACGGGTGTTGCACTTGCGCGCCCCGCGACAGGAGGAGCTTGCACGCCCGCGACTGCCTTGCACCCGAGGCTTGCGCGGTTGTTGAAGTGAAGGAAGGTCGAGCCCCTTTCATCCTTCGGTGTGTGCTAAGTGCAAAGAATACCCAAGGCACTGTGTGTGCAAGGAGAACCCAAGACTTGGCAGTGTGCGTGCATAAGGAGGAAGACCACACTATTTGTGTGTGTGCAAAGTGGACAAGAACACCTACGGGCCAAGTGTGTGCCAAGTGGAGAAGAGGACCCGAGGCATAGCCTTGTGTGTGCACCAAGTGAAGACCACACCTTTTGTGTGTGCAAAACAAGAAGAGGACCTACGGGTTAAGTGTGTGCAAGAAGAAGTGAAAGGCCAAGCTCAAGTGTGTGCAAAAGTGAAAAACAAAGTTTGTGTGCAAAAAGACAAAGTGGCCGAACCTTAGTGTGTGTGCAAACCAAAGTGTGTACACACTAAGAAGAAGAGAAGATATCCAAACTAGTGTATAACACACATTTATGTGTGTAATCAAATTGAATAAAGTGTGTGAAGAAGTGAGAAGGTGTGTGCTTAAAGTTACTACACCCTTTGAGGGTTTATTGCACCAAGAGGAGAAAGAGGGGAGTGCATGCTTACATGCATGCACATGCACACGTAAACAAGCCAAATCTGCTTGTGTGCATTTGAGTTGACCAAGACCAGAGGTTCTTGAAGAATTGAGAAGGCCATACAGTCAGTGCATGAGGAACCAGAGTTGCCATGAATTCAGTGCATGAAGTTGTTCTGAAGTGAGACTGAGCCAGACTGAAGTGAATGATATTGTTTGTCTGAGTTTTCAGTATTTGAGAAGAGCCTGATCAACAGAAGTGATCAGAAGTTGCTGAGCAAGACCAACAGACCTTTTCAGAGGCTGTTGAAGATTATTGAAGAGAGAATCCGGGTCATCCTTAGAAGAAGGTGATAAAGCCCGAGCTAGACGAGAAGACCTGATCAACTCAAGTGATCAGAGGTACAGAGCAAGGCCAGCAGTCTTTATCCCAGACTGCTGAAGATACTTGAAGAAGCTTGAAGAGAAGAAGAGCTACTCGTGTGACTCGAGGAGCCAGGAGAAGACCCTGTGGGACTCAGGGAGAAGAAGTCTTCAGTGGGATTCTGGAGCAGGCCAGTGGGACTCTGGTAACACTGTGTGAAGCAGTATAAAGACCCTCCTGTGGGACTCAGGAGAGATACAGTGGGACTCTGTATCGACCATTGTAATTCTAACAAGTTATAATGGGAGAATCCATGCTGAGAGAGCATGGCAAGGATGTAGGCATTTGGTGCCAAACCTTGTAAATCCTTGTGTCCTGTGCCTTTTCATTACTGCATTATCCGGGAAAGGTTGAGAGACATAAGAAGAGTGGATCGAGGCCTTAACAAGCCATAGAGGTTTAATTGATAAGAATCAATTAGTAAAAAGTTTTAAGGGATCACTGATTCACCCCCTCCCCCTCTCAGTGATTCACACTGATCTGGGCACTTCAAAGTTGTCCACTCCAGTATTAATGAAAAAAGTCTTCATACGATCTCTCCAATATTCATAATCATTCCCATCAAAAAATAGGTGGTCTAGTTGGATTATGATTTTCAATTGAAACAAAATCCATTCCTACCACCTTAAAGAGAATATCATTCCACACAAACATGTTAGTAATAAAAGTTTGTAAACAAGGATAAAATATCCTAAGCAAGGAAAATATAGAACAATAAAAAAATGTGAGCAAGAAAACTTATATGTTAATATAAGTGTTTCAAAGACCAGTCCATTGATACCAATTATAGGATAACTGATACTAATTGTAGTATCAAAATAATGATATAGATGCTCAATATACAAGAGGGTGGGGGGTGAATTGTATACTTTAAAAATTATGTATGAACTTTTAAAGATGGTAATGTTTAACAAAGTTAAAAAAGGTAAATTCAGAAAATCTATTAGTTCTACAAAATTTCTTGATTCTGGAAATGTGGTTCAAAAAATTAAATTATGGAAATGTTGTTCCAGAAATGAAACTAGTTCTACAAACTTACTAGATTCTGGAAATGTAGTTACGGAAATGAAACTTAACACAAGTTTACAAAAACAAAGATTATACATTAAAGCGCATAGAATCTTATTTAATAAGAGTATAAGTATAAAAAAATATTATATAATTATACTTTCTTTATTAATAAAAATATAGTGGAAAACAAACTTGAAACAATACAAGTAACAAGTATTAAATATTTTAACCTAAAGAGTAGGGTATCCAACAACCTTGGGTAAATGTCCCTTGATTTATACATTCAAGAAAGCCTGTCTTACCCACACCAGTGTAAGCCCTAAATATGAATATCAGATTCTATCTTGAGATCCCCGATAGACCTTGATTTGGAAGGAAATCAGAACCTCTATCTTCGAAACCCAAAATCCCACGATCAGCATGATCAGAGTCTGCATGAAGAAATTCCGAACACGTTGTTCACACCCGAACAAGTTGTTCGCAACATCTACACAAAGAAATGAGAGTTGAAAGAGCCTCTCTCTCTAGAATGTAATCTCTAGATTGGTAGAACAATTCATCTATTGTCCAAAAGTACAAAAGTTATCCAAAGTATTTAAAAAGTTCTGAGCTCATTCAAATGAGCTCCTATTTATAGGCACATCTTCAATGGTTGTCTCCCTCCTCCAAAGGTCATATTTCTCCTTGAATTTTAGAGGGACCTGTATTAATATCACTCAAACAATGGTTAACAAATAACAGAATGCACAACATCATTTTATACATATAACAAAGGTAAGTAAAAATATGGTTGCTCAAACAAATTCATTTTTCAGAATCTAAGGAAAAATACAATTCAGAGTATAAGAAAGTTGACCTATGAAGTCCATATTACAAGGATATTCAGATTCTGTTTCTTAGGAATTCAGAAACAGAATTCTATAGACTTCAGAGTCTGAATTCTAAGGAATTCGAAGTCCGAATTCTGAAGAATTCTGAACTAGAATTATTAAAGAATTCTGAGTTTGAATTATAAGGAATTCGGAATCTGATTTCAAAGGAATTAGGAACATGAATTTCAGAGAATTCGAAGTGTGAATTCATAATAATTCAGAGTCTGAATTCATAAGAACTCGGACTCTAAACTTATAATGTTCGGAGTCTTAATTCAGAGAATTTGGAACTTGAACTCAGAAAGTTCGGAGTCTGAATTCAGAAATTCCAGAGTCTGAATTCAGAGAATTCGGAACCTGAATTCAAATCCTGAAAATAGAATGCTCTATATCTAAGTATTTATAAGATTCTGAGGTTTTAGATAAAAACTGAATTTTATCCTTAGAAAGAAAAAGAGTTAGGTTTAGAGGAATTATGACATGAATAATGAAAACAAGGTAAGGATAAATTTTCTTGGGGAAGAAAAATTTTCCTTATGAATAAAAAATATAGGGGAAAATAAATTTTCTTTAAGATAGATTGTTTGTGATTTTTAAAACAAGAAGGAATGAAAAATTCATAAGAAAACCTTATTGACTCGACAATCTCCCAAAAACATGAAGGAATGGAAAAGTAATTAGAAAACCACGTTGACTCAATAAATAAATCATTGTTCTTTAAACCAATCATAATATTTGAGGTTTTTATGGTTAAAATTATAATTATCGGGTTCTATATGGATCTACATAAAAAATTGATAGATATATATCTCTTCCAGGACCTTGTTTTCTCTTTCCACTAATGATAAACTGTTAAAAAACCTAATTTTGTGGTGGCCTTAAAATTTCTCTTTCCCAATTATTAATTAGATGTTTTATTAACCCTATTTTCTATGCGGGGTTCCCATAAATGAATTTTGATGTATCAAGCTCTGATTTTTCAAGTGAAATTTCAAATTTTGAGGAACAAATTTATTAAATGAGGTAATAATATAACAACCCAGTATTTTATAGTATGTTACTTATTAAATAAATTAAATTTCTTCTATATTATATGTTTCACACAACATCAAACTCAAACGAACCATGATATTGTATTAAATATTATTATTTTAACCATAGTTTCTACATTGGAGATTCAAAATAAGAGTAACTAAATTATGAAAATATATTTTATATATGTTTATAAAATTAATTATCTCTAAATGGATATAAAAACCAATTGAATATAAAAGATGTGTTTTTATTAAAAAATGCTATTTTGATGACCATAATAGTATGTTATCATTATAAATTAAATTAATCACTATTGGGAAATGATATTAATGAAACATCTATGTTATATATTCAATTTTTAAAAAATTCATCCAAAAATTCTAATAGACTTAAGATAATAATAAAATCAATTATAAGCATAAAAGGCTATATGTTTTTATAGGTAGTTTTCCATCTTTAAAAGAGGAATTATTTTAATTCAAGATTTTTAAAATTTTATAAATGATAATTTTAAAAATTATTTATTCGTATTTTTAATATAAAAATTTACATTATCTTATTTTTAATTACTTTTTTGATATGTTTCATGTTGTCCAGAATAAAAAAAATGTATTTTCATTGAATTTTTTTTTTCATGAAAATAATTTATAGGGTTATATTATATTTTATATTTATTTTAAAGTATAATTAGATCAAATATTTATCATTAAATATTATTTATATCATTTTAATCAACCTCACATTGAATTTTGATATAAAATCATTTCAATTTTTTGAACTTTTTTACTTTAATACACTTTTTCTCATTTCGTAAATTGGATTAGTTTTAAAATAATTACTGGAAATTATATGTTTTTTAATTTCAAACAATTGATTCCATATTTGGAATAATTGGTTCAAAATTAGTTAAATAGGTTTATTTTATTTTTTTACATTATGAATAGAAACTTTAGTAATTTTTTATTAACATGCTTAGTGGTAATTTAGGTAATTAAGAGAAAAAATAATGTGATAAATATTATAAAATTTCCCTAAAACTTGTAATAATTTTATTGGATGAGTTACTATCATCCTAAATCATCCTTGGACATATTTTATATCCTCTTGGAGTCACTTTAACAACATTAAGGATTATATACTTTTTTATTCTTAGAAGACTCCAATATGTCACACTCATGTTTTTAACAACTATTACATTTTTTACATATGGTTATTCAAATGATATCTTTGACTGTAGATAGTAATTTAAAAAATTAATTTTTTATCTTAATCAGGATAATTTATTTTTAATTTTTAGATAAGGAAAAATTAAATTTATGGCCTACAGAGTGATGGTGCCATAATTGTTTAATTAATGGACATATCAAATAAATGTTATGACAAATATTAAAATAATTAGAATTTAAAATAATTTATGTAATGCCTGTATTTTCTAGATTACCTAGACATATTATGGATTGGTTAAATGTTTTTATTGTAATCTATATTGTGGATTAGTATTTTTCCAAATGTCATGAAATTAATAGTGTAAAAATTGACTTGAAGGATATTTTAAAATATATAATATTTTATTAAATGATATAAAATTATTAAAAATAAAAATATCATCCAAATGATTTGTATAAGGTTAAAAATACAATTTATGACTTATTTATTGTTTTTTTTCATTTTACTGTAAATATATTAACCCATAAAGTGTAAAAATCCAAGTTGTTAGGGTAAATGTTAAAGAGTTTAACTAAGGGTTAAAGCCAAAAATATAAGGGTATAACTATGACCTCAACTTGTCCAAAATTTATTGGATGAATAATATTCATCTCTATTAATCATAATATCAAATTTTATTTTTAATGTACACTTTTCCTTGAAAATAACATATATTTTATTTAAATCAATGATTGTTACAAAATGTCACTCTCTTTCTATTTAATATCTTTTATCTGTCCAGATAGATAAAAAATCAAGATAATAAAGAAACTGAATGACTATTTTTATCTTAATGAAATTATTCTAATTATTCAATTTATTTTTTAATAAATTACTCAATTTCCTAAAATTCTTCACCAATACTAAAACAATATTTATTTAAATAACATAAAAATTTAATATTTTTTAAAAGTATTAATTTTAATATATTTGGGATGATTTAATGTGAATAATTAATTTTCTATATCTATAAGATATATTAGAGATGTGTAAAACCATTATATTCAAATTCATACTTTTTCATGATTTATTTGAAATCAAACTATATAAATAGTATGAAATTTTAAAATAATGATATTTTGTTAAATTAATATATTATTAAATTATTACAAAATACAAATAATAATAAATAAGAAAAAGGGTATAATATATGGTATAAAATTTCTTCCCCTATTTATTTATAATCCATAATAATGTATTTATCTCTAGAATAATTTTATTATATTATAATTTTCTGAGAGTTTCCAAAAGTTCCCTCACCTCAATTATAAAAGGAAACCTCCTACCTCGCTTCCTCAAACCAAATTGAGGTTTATAGATCAAATAAACCATGACCATTTCCCCTCATAACATCTTTATCCATGTTATGGAGCTCCTGGTCTTCCAGAAATAAAAAATCTAGATCCCTTATGAAGTGATCTAAAGGAAGTCCATCGAAGAATAGGTAATTATTTAACCAATTTATTCATGTTCATTTCTTATTTTAATTCCTATTCATGAGTTATTTCTAGGAAAAGGTAATAAATAAAATTTCATATATATGATAATATTTTATTATGATTATTGTATAACCATATTCCTTGATTTATCCATCCTATGAAAAACGAAAGCACCACATGAGCATACATACGACCTACCGTCTCCAAGATCTAGTGTCATTTTTTTCTTCACCGCATTTCATGGATGAGTATAATGATGGAAATAATGGATATATATAGTACTTATAGCATGATATTTATTAATTTTAATTAATTTCTTATCTAATTATTTACCCATTCATCATTATGTGAATGCTATCATTGCTCGTACGTACGTACGATCTACCGTCTCCATAATATGATGTGATATATTTTTCTTATTTACCATTCATCAATGATTATAAAAATTTATATGATGTGTAAATATGATATATATATATAAATATATATGAAATTAATATAACTCTATAGATGAAAAAATATATCCTACAAAGAAAGAAGTAGATAGACACGAAAAAACATGCATAGGAAAATAAAGTAGTTAACACTCGAAACAAGTGTAATAGTGAAATATTATTAACAAAACAATATAAGAGGATCATTTATTAAATTAAATATTTGGATATAGTTCTTCTATAAATTAATAACATTATTTTATTCATTATAAATGATGCTAAATCATGTTCAACTAATGTAAAATATAGAATAAGGGTTAATGTCATAATCTCATTATTATTTGGGATTTTTTATACATAATTATCTGATGAGAAATATTTATCATCCCAATCCATGTTTTCCTAATTTTTTTTGAAAAAGTTTTTTACTAATATACTAAAAACATTAATTTATTTTCTACCCACTTTCAACTTTTTATAAAACAGTTTTAATAGAATATTTTTGTCATTTTCCAAACAAGGTACTTTTTTGACTTTTTCAAAAAAAAAATAGATAAGAATGCATTTCTATCTTACATGGAATGAGGAGATTTTTTCTTGAATTATGACGCCTTAATGTTTTTAAGAATATTTACAAGTTTATAATCTTTATTTTCATATAAATTTGTTTCATTTATAATTTTTCATCTTTTTAAATAAACGATGTCAAAATAAAAAAGGTATTTCTCCTAAAAAAATTAAATAATTTTATTAGTGTATTTTCATATATGTCAACACCACCTATTAAATCATATGCTTAATTTTGGATGGTATCTTATGATATCATACTCCATATTTAATTGAATGGTTTATGATTCAGTTTGACTACAATTGTTAAATTTTGATATCATTCATTGTTTGTAGTTAAAGTATTAACATTTCATATTCTAGTTTTTAATATGAATGTTTACATTGATTATGTTTCAACCTATTCATAAGACAAATTTATTTTACTTATTAAGTGAAAAATAAGTCTAGATATAGCCCCTAAATTCATTTTTGGGTCCCATGAGACAAATTAGTTTGGGTTTTGTGTAATGGATTAAGTGATTGTGTATGGTGACTTTGCTGAACCCTTGAGAGTATGTTTTTGATGTCCCGTATTATGTATTCCCTCTTTATGAGATTAGCTATTGATATTCAAGGTGATTATTCTACTAGTATAATATCTATTGTTATGCTTCATTCTCATGTGATTATTTATGTGGAATTATTTCATTATATATCATTCTTTCCATAATATGACCATGTTATTAATTAAATATCATGTGTTTCAATTAATCACCTTTCCAAAATAGTTTATGGATTTTTATAATTTATTTTTATATATGTATAAAATTACCCTACATATTTTATAAAACTTTTATTTTTTTACATATTCCATATTTTATGAAGTTGAAATTTTTGAATTATTCCATGGATGAAAATTATTTTCATTTGTTATATTTTATGTTTGACAAAAATAATAGGGAAAACTTTTATGTATCAAGTTCTTCCAGACTACTAAATTGGTCATTCCTTTTATATTTAATTCCTTTTATAAATTCCAATGTAATATGATAATGAATCAACTCTAGGATTTTGGGGTTTGGGCATTACTATTTGTATAAGAGGTTGTTTAATAGAAAACATAGTAACTTGATTTAGTAAATAATGGATTAGAATGAATAACCCCATGACTAACTTTGAGGACATTTCTATGTATAGGATATCATCCAATATATTTGTTAATAATATGTATAACCAATATTAAACATGTGAACTAATATATTTAGAAAAATATTTCATGATTTTGATATCCTTTAAATGATTCTTAATGACTATATCACTATGATTAGTGTTTCCCAAATTGTGCTTTAGGTTTTGGTCAATTGTTAGAATCATCATGATTATACATGTAATTTTTATACTAATGATTATGTAGAGACTACAAAATATAAATTAAAGGAACAAGGTATTAAGGAATAAGATGATAAAGAATATTTAAGGTTCTAATAATTAATTAGAATGATTAAAGTTCTTCTATTTTGTTAGAATCAAGAATTATTTCTTCAATGGTGCTTTGGGTATAAGAATCAGGTGATATACATGGGTTATACTATAGTATTTCTACTTTAATTATTTGGAACCATGAAAATTTTCATTATTGTTTTTAAGGTGATCGAACATTTTTATGTGATAATAAGATGTACATTACGTTATTTGTGGAATTAGATGTTAATATTTATTTTTGAAATTTATAGACATTTTTGGACTATAAATTTGGGCCAAAGTATTTTGGGTGACTCATAAGGTTTGAATGGATTAATTTTAACATTTGATATAATTATTTGAGGTTAAATTATGATTTTATAAATACAATGTACCAACATTTTTTTATTAAACATTTAAAATATAAATAAAATACTTCTTGAATCACGGGATTAATCAAAACTGCATCATACATAAAAATTCATATTGAATATCAATCTTTAGGTGTATTAAATAAAGTTAAAATAAATCAAAACACAACCAAATGATGAATTTATTAAATGGAAACAAATCAAGTAAGATTTATTGAGTTCTTTTTATAGATAGTAAAATAATCCCTCAAGTTTAGAAAATGGGTTTTTAACAAAAAAATTATCCATTTAATTTTATTAGGATAAAATCAATGGTATTTTAACCAATCACAATATTTTTGGTTTTTGGATGGCGAAAATTATAATGACTATGTTCTATATCACTCTTCATAAGAACTTGATAGTTATATATCTATTCTGTGACCATATTTCCTCTTTCCTATAATGATTTCCTTCTTACAAGCCTAATTTTGTGGTAACTTTCACATTTCCATTTCCCACTTATTAAGATAATGTTTTACTAACCTTATTTATGATGTGGGTTTCCCATAAAAGAATTTTCGAGTATGAATATTTGATTTTTGAAGATAAGTTTCAAATTTCGTGGAAAAAATTTATTGAATGAGAGGTGAATGAAACATCGAAATATTTTACTATTTGATTTTCTTAAATAAAATCAAATTCTTTGATAATATAGTTTCACAATACACTGATCTTAAAAAAACCACAATCTAGTATTAAATATTCATATTTTAATACTAGCGCTTAAATTAGATGTTGTTAATAGGATTCACTAAATTATGAAAATATTGATTATGCGTGTTTATAAAATGAATTCATTTTAAATGAAAATATAATCCAATTAAATATAAATGACATTTTTTTATTAAAAATACTATTTATATGCCCACAATGGTATTTAATCATAACAAATTAAATTAATCACTAATATTGAAAGATATTAATGAAATAAATATATTATATAATAAATTAAATTCTTTTAAATTCATCCAATATTTTAAATAAACCTAATATAAGAATAAATTCAATTTTAAGTGTAAAAGAATATATTTTTCTAAAGGGAGTTTTGCTGATTTTTAATAAAGAACTTATTTTAAATCATTTTTAAAAATTTTGTAATTTATATTTGAAAAAATAAAATTATTCATTTAATTAGGAATATAGAAATTTACATTGGGTTAATTTTTTGTGTTTTTCTGACATGTTTCAGGTTTTGATGAATAGTAAAAAAATTATATTTTAATTGAAGAGAGGTGGCTCCCCCCTGAGTCAAGGAGGCATGAAAAATTATCGGGGTTTAATGGTGTCCATGGGGCTTCTGGATTTGGGGTTATATGCCTCCAGGTACACTTGGTGCAATAATCGAAGGGGGTCGATCCACTTTTGGAGCCGCATGGATAGATGTCTTGTGAATATTCAAGGGTTGGATTTATTCTCTAAGATGTTTTTTACCCATCTTACTCATTCACTTTCAGATCATGCTCCGCTTCTTATAGAGATCGGGCATGATCTTGTGGTCAGTCAAGTCTTTACCTATTCTAGCACCTGGTATCGGGATGCATCCTTCATGAAGTTACTGAAGGAGTCCTGGAAACATGGGGATGTTGGAAGGTCCTAGGGTGTCTTAGTGAACCACTTGAAATGTCTTATGAAAGATATTATAATATGGATATATAATTGGCCCGATGATGTGTCTAGGGTGGAAAATATCCAGTTTGAGGTTGATAGACTGGAGGAATCTTTTCATAATGTCTAGGATAAAAACACCTTCATTATGCTCTGTGATAATCAGTCTACTCTTGCTGAAAATCTCTTAGAGATTGAGAGAATTTATAAAAAATGTTCCTACATAAGATAGTTAAGGGATGGAGATCTTAACAATGATTTATTTCATGCATGCATGAATAAGAATAGGAGCATGAAGATCAACCTAAGCCTTAAAAGTAGGGTCTTCACATTAGATATGGAAGTTTTTGGCAAAATGTATTTGCAACACTTTGAAATTCTCTTGATAGGGGATTCCTCCACTAACATTGATTGGGATGAAACAGATGGTGAGGGATTCCAGAGTTGTCTTCTACAACTAGTGAGGGAGTATGATAATAACTCCCTTACCACATTACTAATGGAGAGTGAGATAAATATGTCGATTATAAGAATGCTTCATGAATGTGCACCCAGACTAAATGAATTTCCTATCTCCTTTTACATGGCAGCTTTGGATGTGTTTGGCCCTCAGGTTGTGGAAGTAGTGCAAAATGTTTTTAGTGGTGGGTCTCTTAATATGATAATTTTTTCTTCCAGGGTTGTTATTATTACAAAGATCAATAATCCCACCCTCATTAGTCATTATAGACCTATTTTCCTCTACAATGCCTCCTATAAGAATTTGGCTAGGGTTATCCCAAGAAGGCTACGTGGGCTCATACTAAAGTTGGTTTTTTGGGAACAACACATGTTTATCCAAGGTCAGAGCATTAAAAGGGGAGTTGACATTGATAGTGAACTTGTGAATGATCTTCACAAATGTTTAGTGGGATCCAATTTAATCTTCAAATTTTATATGAACAAGGCCTAATATAAAATAGAATGAAGTTTCATTATTTGTGTTATGAGGAGGTTTGGGTTCCAAGAGTGATTTTGGGACCTCTGGTTTAGGTGTTACTCTTGACTTTTTATTTCTATATCTTTTATGGGGAAGTGTTTTGGATATTTTAAATCGGTTAGGGGTGTTTTTCAGGGAGATCCTTTGTCTCCAATACTCTTTATCTGGGCCCAAGATTCACTATCCCGAAACCTTAATAGGAGTTTGGAGGAGGCAGGATGGAACCATATTGTTTTCGGTGGGTTATTGAGAATATTTATGAGTTAATTTTTGTAGAAGATGTGTTTAATTTCATTAATGTAAGGTGAAGGTCCCTAAATCATCTTATGTAGATCTTGTCTAAGTACGATCACTTGATAGAACAATATATCAACCCCTCGAAAGGCCTTGTGTTCATTTTCAAGAAGTGCTCTGGTAGGTGGTGTAGAGGAATTTAAGATATCCTCGGTTATCATAAGAAGCAATTACCAATCCTCTATGTTGGTGTCCCAGTTTCATGTGGTTGTATCAAGAAGAAAAAATTCAAAGATATTCTTTAATGGCTGCTAGGAAGGATCTTCAGTTTGAAGAACAAGTTGCTGTCATTTGGAGGGTGGGTTATGTTGATCAATGGACTTTTAAATTATATTCCAATTCATATATTCTCCATTATTAAACCCTATAAATGTTCTTTTGAGAAAATAGAGATAATTATTTACACTTTTCTATGGGATTCTAACCAGATTGGGTGTAGTCATTGGGTCTCTTGGTATCTCTTGAGAAAGCCAGTTGTCGAAGGGGGTGTTGGCATATACGATATTAATGAAGTCATCTTGGGAATGCAAGCCTGATTAGCCTGGGAGATTATTGCTGGGGATTATCTATGGGAAAGGTTTTTCAAGGGGGGTTAGAGTTCCCAATGGGAGGTGTCTAGATATCATGGTGTATCTGGACTAGCGTGCCACATGCTTTCTTATCTTGAGGTTCTATGCGGTTACACGCAGTGGGTCATTGGTAAAAGAGACATAAACTTCCAGGAAGTAAACTGGTAGGGGAAAAAGATGGAATACCTAGACTTCCATTCCCCAGGCATTAATTTTTGTGAATAAAGTGTTCAATATGATCTCATCCACATAACAATGAATCCTAGAAAAATAATGGTATTTGAAGGTATCGTTATGAATGAATAACCAAACAAATTCTGCTTTACCAGACCGAGTATGGGTAGGTTCAACACCTAGTATTACAGGATGATCCTCTATACAAATATTGTATCAGATGAGTGGGAAATAATGGTATGGTGCAATGAGATTCCTACTAGAATGAAATTCCTTGTTTGGCGTATCAGAAATAAGAAAATCCCAACTGAAGGGAACATTCAAAGAAAGGGAATCTCTATAGCTTCTCACTGCTTCTATCTTGTGAATTTGAAGGTAGAGTCGATGATTCAATAGTTTATTTAGAGTATTTGGGCCACTTAACTCTGGTATTTCTTCACTTCTCATCCATGCATTTATAGTGATTATCTATCTATACAGGGATTCTTGGCTTCCTGGTTTCATAGATCTGAGAACAGAATCCTGGAAAGTAAAGCACATGTTGTCATTCTTGCATCTATATACTAAACTATATGGGAGGCTCACAACTACGTCTGGTTAGGCTCCATTATCTCATTTTTATTCATTTATATGTGGTTAATATCCCTTATTTTCAAGATGGATTCATTATTAGGAGGGGAAAAACCTTGGTTATGATCTGCAATCTCCTCAACCGGCCCTGCATTCAGGGCACGACGAACAACCATTGAGTTAGATGGAAACCTCATAGTAGAGAACTTAAAATAAAAATTGATGGTTCTTATATGGAAGGGGTCATGAGGTGTGGTGGGGTTATTTGGGTTTCTTGGTGCTTGGTTCACTTGGGGTTTAGTGCATTTTATGGTCCGGGAAACTCCCTGGGTGCAGGTGTTTGGGCCCTTCTCTCATGTCTGATGGTTTGTAGGAGGCCGGGCTAACAGGTGGCTGAGATCGAATCTGACTCAGAAATCCTCATGAAGGCTATACAAGGATGTCATTACGTACCTTGGGAGATGATATATATTATTTTCAAATTAATGGTAGAGACCAATAAAGGGAGGATGATCCACTACAATTGGAGGGAGGATAACTTCACGGCAGACTCACTGGCTTGTATGGGTAGACATGAAGAGGATCTTATGATTTATGTTAGTTTATACTCTCTCAACATTAAGTGTAAGAGTGTAGTGCAAGGGGATTTCCTTGGTCTGCACCATTTTCTCTCTCCTTGAGGGGTTTGGGCCTTTATACCTTCTCAAAATTAATAAAAAATAACTTTCAATCTGTCAACCTTAGTAACTTTTTATTAACAAGATTAAAATTTAATCATGTAATTATGGTTAAAAATAATATTATAAACATTATAAAATTACCCTAAAAATTGTACTAATTTAATTGTATGATTTATTATCTAAAAAAATCATCCTTGGGCCTATTTTATGGCCTCTCGGACCCCCTTTGATGAATTTAATGATTGTATAGTATTTTGGTCTATGTAAAGTTGGATAGTTCATACTCATATTTTTAATAAGTAGTATATATTTTATATATTGTTATTCTGAATATAAATTCAACTATAAATACTAATTTTAAATACAATAATTTTATCTTCATCATGATTTTTTTTAATTTTTATGGAAGAAAGAATTAAATTATGGATTTCACAATGACAATGAAGTAAATGTTTACTTAATAGAAATGACAAAAAAAGTTACTAGAAACATTATAATAAATAAAATTTGATGTTATTAATGAAACAGAAGAATTTTATTGATGACCTAGACATATTAGGGATGTATTTAAGGTTTTTTTAATGTCAACTTCAGTATTGATATTTGTTAAAAATTCATGAAATGACAAGTTTCAAAATTGACCTTACTGATATTTTAAAATAAATAATATTTTATTAAATGATATACAATTCATAAAAATATAAACATCATCCAAATTATTTATATAATGAAAAAAGATTTATCCATCACTTAATTTATGCTACTTTTGGCATTATATAGTTTCTATTTTAACCCTTGAAAAGTAAAAAATTCGTGTTGGCATAGTTAGTGTTAAAGGGTTCATATAAGTGTTAAAATGTAAATAGAATGTTATAACCACAAACTTAAGGTAAAAAAAAATTATTAGATTAAAATAATTCAAAGCTTTTCATATTAAGTTAAATTTGAGTTTTTCATGGAAACGTTTCTTGGAAAATGACTTACATATTATTTCAATCAAAGATAGTTACAAAATATCACTCTCCATGTACTTAATATCTTTTATGTATTCACATAGAAAAAAAATAAAGATATAAAAAAACTTAAATTTATATTTTGTTCTTAATGAAATTATTTTAATTATAGAATTAATTTTAATTTTTAAAAATTATACAATTACATTAAATGATTCTTCAATAATAAAATTGTATTTATTTAATTAATAGAAAAATAAAATAATTTATTTTAAAAGTATTTATTTTCATATTTGGTATGATTTAATGTGAATAATTCATTTTACTATTATATAGGAAATATTATAGATTTTTTAATGAATTATATTCAAATTATGACTTTGTCTTGATGTATTACATGTCAAATTAATTGAATATTATTAAATTTGACAAAAATGAATTTTTATTGAATTATTATATTAATAAATTATTTAAAACCAAAATAGGTGTTAAATAATCAAAAATGGTATAATATGTGTTATAAAATTTCTTCCCCTATTCATTTATAGGACATTCTAAAGTATTTGGATATAGAATACACTTATTCTATTTTATTATATTCATATTTTCCTAAAGTTCCCCTCACCTTAATTATAAATGGGAACCTCCTCACTAACTTCCTCAAACAACATTGATTCATATAACACAACTAAAAACTACCATTTTATCCCCATAAAATACTTATATAAGTTATGAATATCCTAGTATTCAAAAAAGAAAAATTATAGATCCTTTTGGTAGTGATCAAAAATAAGTCCATCAAAGTAGAGGTAATTGTCTTACCAACTTATTCAAGTTTATTTCATATTCTAATTCCTATTCATTAGTTTTTATAATAATAAATTAATGAATAAAGTATAATATATATTTTATGATATGGTATTATGATTATATCACACCCATATTTTATTATTTATCTATCCTATGAAAAACAAAAGCACTACGCATGCATACGCACAACATACCATCTCCGCGTCGTGGTGTAATTTTTTTTCATCACCAATTTATTTAGATGGTTAAAATGATGGAAATAATAGATATATAAAGTAATTATAACATGATATGTATTTTTTATAATTAATATACCATATAATTCTTTACCATTTCACCATTATGGGAATTTTACCGTCACTTATGCGTATGTATGGCATACTATCTCCACGATACATTGTGGTTCATTTTCCTATTTAACTATTCATGAATTATTATAAAAATGTAAAAAAAGAGTAAATATGATATATATATATATATATAAATAATATAAATCATTATAAGAATGAAATGTATCTTATTCATAAGAATCATGTCATACATGACAAAACATGAATAAGAAAATGAAGTAGTTAACACCCGAAACAAGGGTAATAAAGAATTATTATTAAAAAAATGATTTTATAGGATCATATATGATATGATAAATTTGGATATAGTTCTATTATAAACCAATAACATTATTTAAAACATTATAGAATATGTTAAACCACATTCAACTAAAATAAAGTTTAATGTATGTTTTAATATAACAATATCATTATTATTCATGATTTTTTATATATATTTCTGGGGGAATATTTATCATCATTGTCAATGTTTTCAAAAAATGTTTTCCAAATGGTTTTTAATTTTATCCAAAAAAATTATATATTTTTTCCCCATGATATATTTTTTATATAATAATTTTCACAATTTTTTTTAAATTTTCTAAAGGAGGTACTTTATGAATTTTTCAAAATAAATATGGAAAAAATATTTATTTATAATATAAAACATGAGTTCATTTCTCTGATGTCCTAAAACATTAATATTTTGAATCTTTACAAGTTTAAAATGTTCTTTTCAATTATTATGATTTACTTTATCATTGTACGGTTTTTTATATAAATGATTTCAAAAATAAAAATCATATTTCCCTAAAAAAATCAAAAACATTCTTATATTGTTTTCATCAATGTTAACATCCTCTATTGAGTCATGTAATTAATTGTTGTTGATCTATTATGATATCATTTACCATAACTAATTTAATGATTTATGGTTCAGTTTGACTATGAATGTGATATTTTGATACAATTTATAATTTATGGTTAATGTATTCAAATTTCACATTCTAGTTTTCAATAAAAATGTTTATATTGATTATGTTTTACCATTTTCAAAATATTAATAAATTAGACCATGTATCTAATGAGACAAATTTTATTTGGGTTTTCTAATGTACTACCTGATTATATATGGTGTCTTGGTCAAACCCTTGAAATTATGTTTATGATGTCCAACATTATGACTTTCCTCTTTATGAGATTAGTTGTTGATATTACATGTAATTATTCATCTATTAGGACATTAATGGTTATGTTTCATTCTCATGTGATTATTTATAGGGAATTATTTGATCATATTTCATTCGTTCTATATTATTCTTAGGTTCTTGATTACATGGAATGTGTTTATGTTAATCACATATCCACAACCATTTATGATTATTTATAATAGTTTCCATTATATTTATACCATTATTGAGAATCTGATTTAACCCTTCTATTTTTTATATTTTCCTCTGGTTATGAACATGAAATTTTTGAATGATTCCAAAGATGAAAATTATTTTCCTTCGTTATGTTTTCAATTTTACCATTAAAAAAGGGAAACACTTCTATATCATGATCTTTAAGACTACTAAACTGACAGGTCCTTCGATATTTGATCCCTTTAAATCATGGTAATTTAATAAAATAATTCATCGACATCGGGCTTTTGGGGTCGGGTGTTACAATTATCATTTAATCAAAACATGTTAACCCTTTAATATTTATCCAGTAATTCCTCAAATCCCATTATCAACCAATTAAATATATCACCAATTTACCAATAAAACAATCCCATTAACCCATTAATTTGAGAACCACATCATTCAGTTAATTAATTAACCAATTAATTTATAAAATTCAACCAATTACAATAACCTCAAATTCAACCTATTAAATTATAACTTGCTAATTAAACTAAATTAAATTAATCTATGATTCAATTAACCAATCATGGAAATTAAAATTTTCAAAAATTATATACACATAATTAAATAAATACTATGAGAATTTCAATTTAGACCACTAAAATCAAGATTATTGACGGGTACTCTCGAATGGAAATACCCAAATTGAAGTATAACATTACATTCAATAATGATGAATAAGATCTAGAACCAAAATATTTATCTTTGATAAAATAGATTATAATATATAAAAAACACCATATATAAACCCATATCAATGAATAATAAAACACTCCTCTACACCTACAAAAGAGTCAGGAGTGAGAGAAAACCATAAGGGATGATAATCTCTTATCGAGAAAGGTGAAAGTTTATCAATCTGTCCTTCTCTTAATCAAGAATAGAGTTTTCAATACATTTAAATATCTATGAGAGGATCCAAAATCATATTAAATAATCCGAGGCCAAATTGGGGAGAATTATGGAGACTTTTAATGGGTTCAAGAATTTGAAAAAAAATCGAAATAATAAACCCCCTCACAATTTCCTTAGTAGGGGTGCACAATTTTCCCTAAAAGTGTGCCTACATATGATCATAATATTAGGGGTGGGGAATTTAATAATAATAGGGAACATGGTTTGAAAACAATATTCCCCAAATGTGATGTCCCCCCCCCCCCCCCCCCGGTTTAGGGTTTCACTATTTTTTAGGCAGGGAGCACCATTTGGGAAAATCATGCACAAACTATGCACTACCCCAAACCCCTAAAATAATTTCCAATTTCATCAAAAAATTGTCAAATGTAGAACTCAAAAAAGATATACACAAAGAAATTAAAAATAGTACCAATAAAAAATTATGAAATATCTCCAAAAAAGTTCAGTATTTTACAATATCCCAACCATATAATAGCTCATCATCGAGCTGTACTCCCAAGAATCACTATGATTGAATGACAAAAAGACCATCAAAATGAACCCACATATATTCTTCTCTCTCTTAGGTGTCCTAATGAACCTACTCATGTTTTCAAAATACCTGAAATATTAGAATGGTGTTTTTCCCCTACACTTTATCACTACGATCTAACATACATATTTGATGCTACTCATAGGTTGAATTAGCCTAAAGATTAACATCATCCAAATCAATCACATGAGAAGAGTCTAAGTGATACCATTGAAGATGTGACACATGAATTACATTGTTCATAGAAAGATACCTCTCTAGAAGAGCCAAATGATATTTCACCAACCTGACTATCTCTTGAACCACAGACAGTCTAACAAACCTGGGTTCCAACATGACCTATATCTATATCATGTGGTAACCCAATCTATGTGACTCTGAAAGGAATACACACTCACCCATAGAAAACTATAAGGGTTTATGAAATCAGTATTCATATGACTTATACTTACTTTGAGATGTATCCACACATTTCTATATCATCTTAACTGACTATGATGTCTCCTACATGTGAGTTAGTCTTAACAAATCCTACATACCTAACTCCATCCATAATCAGCATGGACTACCATGAAGAGGAAGATGTGGTTATGAATGAATAGTCTTAGGTAAACTGTTGTTACAGGAGAACTCAATGAGATCAATGTGAGTCTTACAATACCCACTAAATTCAAGAAATCATTCTCGTAGCATATCCTCTGAAACCTATGTAGTACACTCTGAATGCACATATTTATGTGGGAGGAAAGCCAAATTTTGTAAAAATATGTTTACCAGGTTCCTTCTATTAACCAATCCAAAATATAGATGTATAATGTGAGTCGTAGTATGAATATATACTCCATGGAACCCCATGCAGACAGAAAATATCTAGAATGTTCAAGTATTATAGTTGATCCACTGAGACATTCTACCTTATTGGAACGAAATGTGATACATTCATCAGTCGATCAACAATGACCCAAACATCATCATTCTTTAAAGACGTCCTCTAGAGACCCACCACAAGGTCCAAATTAATATCATCCAACTTCTTTTTCAAATTGTACAAAGGATATGATAAACGAAAATGTTTTTCAAGATCAAACATCACCTATTGATAGGTGTATCTTCATTTCATGAACTATTCTATCTCTCTTTTCATTCCCAACCATAAATATTTATGATGTATGTCATGATACATTTTTTTCAAACCCATATATACCATCCACTTTGAGCCATGAAATTTAGAAATAATATCCTCTTTCATACTCATAATCACAAGTCTAAGAACCTTGAAATAGATTATTTAATCCTCATATATTGTCCAATTGGATGGTGGATCTAAACCATTAAGGATTTCCCTTAAGATGGAAAATTTTGGATCCTGATACTGTGTTTCCCTGATAAGTCATAAAAGTGTAGACTCCACTGACAAAGATATGAGAGTCATATTTTCCTTGTCCTACTAAACCACAAAATGTTTATCAGGTAGTGATTTCATCCTTTTCCACTTAGAACTAGACTCATGAACTAGCTAAGTATGAGTTTTCCTACTTCATGCATCAGCAACACTATTTCCCTTCTCGTGAATATATTGTAGCACCAAATCAAATGACATCGTATAAAAAATCCACCTCCTCTGTCGGAGATTTAAATCTCCATGAAAAAATATATACTTTAAGATTTTATGGTTATTTTAGGTAGTAAACTTATCACCCAATAGATAATGTCACCACCAAATCAAAGCATAAACCACTATTGCTAACTTGTTGACATGTATAGGGTAGTTTTGTTCATGTGGCCTCAACTATTGTGACCCATATGCCACAACTTGATATCCCTACATCAAATATCCTCTAAGACCTATCCCATAATCAACAAAAAAATATACTCCTCACATATCTCAGGTAGGATCAAGATCATGGTCTTAATAAAACAATTATCTAGCTCCTAGAAATCATTCTCAACAGATCCAGGCAATTCAAACTATATCCCCTTCATGGTTAAGCCTAAAAGTGGTGCTGACAAATTATGAAATTCCTAGATGCTCCTCAAATAATAGAATGATAATCCTATAAAAATATAGATATAAAAAAAATCATGGTCTGCCCCCAAGAAACTACTACTTGAACATTATCTAGGTCCATTGACCAGCCTTCCTCTGATATGATTTGACTGAATACAATTTACCTAATAAATCCTAGATTGAAACTCCAATATCATGGTTTATAGATGATTCTCTCTCGATGCACTCAAAAAAATTTCAAGATGTTTGAAATTATATTAATGAGTCTCAGATTACACATTGATTTAATCAACAAATAGAACCAAAAACTGATCCATGTATAGGTGGAATATTCTATTCATCAAGGAAATAAACACTACATGAGAATTTTTTCAACACAAATGGTGTAACAACAAACTCATAAATTATATAACTGATTCTAAAAGAAGTCTATAGTATTTTACAAGGTTAAAAAATTAAATGATTAAAACCTAATATTAATTAATTCTTGGAGAATACACAGTTCCTTCTCAACTAGTCAAAGTGATCATCGATATAAGGAAGAGGATATCAGTTCATCACATTCATCTGGTTCAACATCCCATAATTTTCAAAGAAGTGAAATGTATGCTCATACATATTTGAAAATAAACTAGATAATCATAAGGCAACATACTCAAATGGATAAACCCCTTATCCATAAACTCTTCTAGTTGTTTCTTAATATTTTAATCTTAATTGGTACCATTTTATATAGTGGAATAGAAATTGGATCATCCTATGGAATGCGATCAATTGTAAATTCCTCAAACCCCTCTGGTGGAATCCCTTATAATTATTTTGGATTTTTTTAAACTAGTCCACTAAAGGTGGAATCACATCATGATTTTCACCCACAACATATAGAAATAATACTTGGAACCTAAGAAGTGAGATCCCCTAGTTTCTCACGGAATTACTTTGTATGACCTGCCTAGATATCCCACTCTCCATGATGAACACAATTTTCACCCTAAAAATACATAAACATCACGTTCATATGGAAATAATCTATGTATCCTTGGTATGTTAAAAACTATTACTTACAAAATATGATGTCCAAGCCTGTCATATTTATTATATAAAGATCCAAACTGATATAGTATGCCCCAACCTTGAGAGACACCCCTTTCATAAAAAGATCTATATTGACCATACCCCCAAAGGTGTATCAAGCATCATAACCCCACTCAAAATCACAAATTAGAGGCTTACACCATTCACAAGTTTGGAAGATATAAAATAATGAGAGTAACTGGTACCAAATATTGAACTAGCTATCATGGAAGCTATAAGAATAATACTTATAACTATTTATGGTCCAACCTCATTATCCACAAGGGTAGGTTGAAATATATGTAACTATCCTACACTTCTTCCCTATGATTCTATTTGAGTCCCCTAATATGAACCACTATGGTAATAAAATCACTCTTTCAAAGAAGTACCTCACCCACTGCCTTGAATGCCACATCCAGTAGAACTACAACTGCCACATTGATATGTTGTTGAAGAACCCCTTCAATCACTATGATTCAGACTATATTCTACATCATTACCCATATATTGTGGGGTCTATAATAACCTCTAATAATGTCCTATCCTATTGTAATATCAACACTCTTCCGATGGTTGCATACAATACATATGAATGTGACCCGACCTACTACACTGGTGGTAGAACTGTTGGGTAAGATCCTAAGTAACCGACCCTTCCCATTGGCCACACTTATTTCCATTTATTTTTTCAAAAGTATCATAGAGATTCTATAAACTCTAAGTTTTTTTACCTCCTAATCGCCTATATGAAATTATATATTCCCCACAAGAATCCTCTTTCAGCTTCCCATAAGATAAGAGAGGTTGGTTTACAACTTCTGAAAAATAATTCATCCTAAAGATATTAACATAGGACTTAATTTCACACCTAATCCCATCTTGAATCCACATTTATATAGTATCCTCATCCCCCACATACACTAGAAAAAAGCATTGAAAATACATATAGTGTCCATCATAGTCCATCACAAACACTCTCTAATGGGTCAACTTTACAAACTCAGATTCTCTCTCCTTCCTAAGCGTGTTAGGGTAAATGTGATCAAACAACTTCTCAGGAATGTTCTTCCACCCCATATTTTCCAAATTTCACTCTAGAGTCTAGATGTCCCACAAACTTTTTTTGACCAAATAACATATAAAATGACCATTACACTATCTTCCTAGAGGAATTCTATCAGTGGTCAGGAATGGTCTAGATAGAATCAATCAATAACTCAACTACCTCAGGTCCACCGTTTCCAGTGATAGTAGAATGGTTTTCAAACTGAATCTACCATATTACATCAGACATAATCTTCAAATTCCACCCCGATTATCTTTATATAAAATGAATAAACCAAAAAAATTTCTCATTGAAATTGTCTCAGACTTCCTCACATAACACTTTTGTTTCCTCAAGTTCAAATTCTAGTAGATCACATCCAGCCATAACCACTTATCAACCTCTCAACAAGTGTCATCATGGATGCATATTTCCACAATTAAAAACACATGTCTCATAACATATTAAAAAAATTAAAAAAAATACGTAAGATATATTCATAATAATCCATTACATGTCATTACTCCAAACTCTTCCACAAGGTCAAAACCCAAGATCTATCGCTACCCTTAACCATCCCTCATACAAGCGCAGGTTAAAAAGTACGAACACATTCTCATTATTAAAGTTTATCATTAGAAATCCATTTTCAACATTTTTGAATCATTTAAAAAAATTTAATTTCATATTAAGAACCTTGTATTTATTTAAATAAAGAAAAAATAAAAGAATTTTCATTTAACAAATTAACCAAAACCTTTTTCCCACAATTTCCTAAAATGATGTAATTCACATAATAATCACGAGTGACTAGAATGATTCATACATACTAAACTCTCATTCCATACTAAGCCATGATTAAAATCTCATAAAATATCATAAATCATAATCACACAACTTAATAAGTGAACCATTCGAGGTGAAATATCATCATACTGTAATAACACACATCAATAACAATAATCCATCCTAAGGTACTTGTAATTTTTATCCAGAACATGATTTAGCTACTCTCATAAAAAAACTCTTAACCAAGGCTCTTCTCATCATATTCTAATGTCTACATTTCCCAAATAGTGTGACAAAATAAAAGAAAAGGAATCTGCCATATGATACAACTTTATAACATCCTGACCTAGGGGTCATATATCGGTGCCCCGAACCGGTTTTCCAAATGACCTTAGCCACCCATACTCGTATGATAGAGGATTCAGACAATTAGTGGGGTTCTGATATCAATCATTGGGATACGATACCCTATTTATCAAATAAAAACCATAATGGAAATAAATAAAAAAATATCCAAATGAATGGCTATAATAAGAGTAATACTAGTATCACATAGTAATAAAAAAATACAATATATAAAACTAAATTAGTAGATATGTCAAGAAAAATTCATGCCATGTTTCAAATAAAAAAACAAAATGAAGACACAACAACACTACCATAAAGATCTCGATTTTTTTTGGTCCCCACATCCATACTCCCACCCAACTCATCAATATAACATTGGTATCCTTTCTTACCCTTTCTTATAAACATGAACTATATTCAGGTACTGATCAGGTAGCCTGAGTAGGGTGTGAATATAATTCTGTAGATCATAATAGAGGATGTTATATAATAATATCCATTCACTAACTGTGTTTGTAGCTATATGAAGAATAAAATAAAAATAATAAAACTAGTAGTTTACTTATCTAGTTATTCTTTATTTAACCACATAATACCTTGGGTTCCTAAGGACACCAAAAACATAAATACCTACTTAATCACTCACTGGTGTCTAAACCATATCACATATTCAATTAATTTTTTTTACAACACATGGAATTTTATTATCAATTTAATTTCAACTCATATCATAACCAATAGGAACCATAGTCCAATGAGAATATCCTAGGCATATGACATCATGAATAACACCCCATTGATATTTTTTTACCATTCTTCCCTATCCCACTCCTTATGGTTATTGGGAGAATCAATCTCTATCCCATAAAAATATTTATATACATGAATTTGGGCCTAAAATGCCATGGATAGGACCCCATGTGTATTTGGAGCTTCAGTCCATGTCCCCCAACCCATTTCTCAAACAAACACATACATCACATATATAACATTAAATAAGGTTAATCTACCTTAACACTCTTATCACATTTAACATCACAGTATACCATTTTTTCTATCAATTAAATCATAATTATTTACATTAATCACATTTAATAATATGAATAATTCACTATTAAACCATCTATTAACTTTTAATCAAACCTCATTAAACCTTCAAGGTTTAGCCAAAGATCCCTCAAATCCCATTATCAACATTTTAAATATCTCATCAATTTACCAATTACACAATCCCATTAACCCATCAATTTCATAAAAAAATCATTCTATTAACAAATTACCCTATTAATTAATCTAATTCAATAAATTAAAATTTCCCCAAATTAAACACCTTTAATTATCACATGGAAAATTAATTAAATCAATTCAATTTCTGATGGAATTCACGAATCTTTGAAAGTGAAATTTTCTTTATTTTATGCACATAATTAAATCAGGACTATGAAATTTTTAATTTAGACCACCAATATCAATATTGTTGATAGACACACACCAACATAAATCCCCAAATTAAAGCACAATGTTCAATTTTACAATAAAGAATGAGATCTAGAACCTAAACCTAGATGTAAGATAAACTACTTAATATATATATAAAAATAGTTTTAAACAAATTCTAGTGGATAATAAAGATCTCCAATTCACCTATAAATAGATATTGGAGAGATAGGAAACTAAATGGGATGAGAATCTCTCACTGGTAGAGGTATATATTCTTTAATCCAGTCTTTGATTATTCACGAACGATGTTTAGAAGCCCTTGGAATCCAGTAGAGATGATCTAAAATCATAGGAAATCATGTTCCAACCATGTAATAACACTCTATCTAGTGTATCATGGTTTTTTTGTGGTAGGGTGCATGGTTTTTCAAAACTATGCGCCAACCGTGTAGTAGCCAAAACCCCCAATAATATCCCACTTAACAAAAAGAATCCCAAAGTTAAAACTGAAACAAGGTATACTCAATGAAATGAAAATTATTAACTGCAAAATTTCTCATGATATCTCCAGAATAGTTTTGGATTTTACATAAAACACTTCCTAGTACTATTAAAAATATCCCTTGATGTTTCTTACAAAATGTATGCCATGTAATTGGATAGAATTTTTTACACAATCCAATTTATTCTTGTTTTCATGAGACATGATATTTATTTTCTAATAAAAACTTTGGGAATGGTGGGAATATCTAATTTCAATTTAGAAATTGAGTTCATATTGAGTGATATTTTCATAGTTCCTCAGGTCTTTTATAGATAATGGCTTTCAGAGACATGGTTTTAATAAGAAAACTCAATCAATTATAATTTTAGGGATAATAATTATACCATAGAAACACCTTTAAATCATTGTAAATTTTTCCTCATAGGTACCAATTTATTCATCATCCTTTTCATTAAACTAAAATAATCCTTTTATATATTTTAATGTAGAATTTATATAATGAACTTACCAAATAATATCCACTTATCCCCATCCCATTCCATGATTTCAATTTATTCCTATTTCCTAATATTATTGATAATGTTTCACCATTGATCTGTTATACATTCCAGATGATAAAAAGCATGAAACTTTTTTATGCACAAAGTATTAAAGAAAAGAATTTTTTTCCTCAATAGTGTTGAACCACTGATCAGCAACTAGTGGGACGTGAGATCCACTAAAATATGGATTACATTACCTCATAAATATTCAATAGTACATTGTTGCCTATTTTTATCCCTCTAAAATTTATAATGATGTACATATTGAGAAATTTTCATGAGCATATAAATATGATATTGCATTCGAGATCCCATAAAATTTGGTTTATCAAGTGGAAAAAATTACATTTTCTATAAATTATAGCATTAAAAAGATTCCTTCATATTAAATCCATTAAATAAACCCAAAAATAATAGCATGAAGAAAAATATTCATAGTGTAAAACCATGAAATTATGACAAATAATTTATAGAATGTCTAAATCATGTCACATTTATCCATGAAATATTAGGTTTAACCTAGGATATTCATGATCATATCCAAAAATTAGTATTTTAACATATACTTAGACATATACTTGTAGTTTTCATAATGGTGATCAAACCGTAAATTCTAAATATTGAATAAAACCTACTGTGATATACACTATAGATTCCAGAGTTTTTTTACATAAATATTAAATCTATTTGGATGAATCTTCAACAAATCAAAATGCAATCCACCACATAACTGTATGATCCTATTGTTTGAGTCCCCCTCTTACTTTGTCTTTGTAAATAGGATTTATTGAATCCTTATATTTTTACTAATCATTTAATCATTTTCCAACATATATTTTATTAATGATAATTATTCATAGTATTTCATGAAATCTGATATGATATAATAAAACCAAATAAGTGCATGTGTTTTCTATAACCATAATACACAATAGAGAATTTATTGTTACCACAATGGGATTTTTATTTATAAAATTTTGTGTTATTACAATAAAGTAATAACTTTTCCACATGTATGTTATTTTAGTAATTAATTGTATTAAAAGGGGAATAATTTATTGTAGTTAAAGCTATGGTATTTATAGAAATAAATTGAATGTATTTTACCAATGGATGAATATGAACATAGAATTGGTTAGAATATCCCTAAATTATGTTTGTAGTCTAATCTTACTGAAGGATTTTAACTAACACTTTTATTTACTTAGAATATAAAATCAATTGGGGGGAAGTTAACCTCCTTGTATCATAAATATCGAATGGTTTTCATAGTAATGGGGTTACTCCTGAACGATTTTCTTTTAGGGCCCAATGGTCATTGGAATTACTATGATTTTACAACACATAAATATGTTAGATATATACATTTATGGTTTTATCAAAATAAATATCTATAAATAAATTTAAATATATTTTATTATAGATATTGACTACCATAATAGGTTTCAACGAGGGAGACTTTGGTGTCCGTCTCTTGATAGTTTTTAAAATCCTCAATTAGGTCATCTATGAGTTCATTGGAGAGATACAATTACTCTAATTTTGAAATTCACACTAAAAATGTAAATATTCTTTGAAATTACTCTATTTTTTACTAATTTTTTATGTTACTTTCCCTATTACTATTCTAAATCTTGATTAGTGAGAGAACTAACTATTTATAATGCTGAAATACCTAGGTTTGAATCAAGGGTATTTTTCTATACATGTAGTTTGGGATACATTCCATAGCTGACTCAATGATTATTTATCATCCTATCAATCCAATAGTTTAATAAGAAAAAAAGAAAAATTTTATAGATCATGTATATACTAATTATCATGTGTAATTTATTTCATTATGTTTCCTAAGAATGTACTATATACTCATGGATAACTCTATAGATTCCAAGTATGCACCCTATATTACCTTATCTACCCCTAATACACCAATGGTAATTATTATGTGATATTGAATTACAAAATTAAATATTCCTATTTTATTATTGGTCAATTAGCTAAAGTTGATGAAAATATATGGTGTACACTGTTTAAAAAATGTTTCATTTAGTAAGATAGTTCTCACCCCCCCCAATGATGGGGCAATGAAGTTTATATGGATTTGGATTTGTTTAAGGACCCACATGGGATCCTCTTCCCACTCAAAATTTTATTAATGACCAACATGTCATATAAAAGAAGGATTTGATGTAAATAGTTTATTAATTAGAGTTACTAGGGTAATTCTTGGCATGTTGTAAGATTTATCCATTCCTCAGTAATAGTGTGGATACAGTCCACTAACATCCAATTGATACTGTTAAAAAACCGGTACAAATTACTATTTTCTATCTCATACCATTGGTATACCATTTTTTACATAATTTTTTTCATTTATATGATGAAGTGATCAAATGAATATAAAAATAAACTATGATACTCTAGTGGGATGATAAAAGTTTATAACTCATACCATATCTTCTATAGTGAAAAAATACAATAAACTAATCCTTATAAATTTTCATCATTATAGAATATGTTAATCACTTATATCTAGAAATGAAATCAATGACTCATTAATTAATTCAATAATTTTAATTATAGAAATCATTGAGGCACATTTTCTCACTGTGTAACAGAACTGAGTGATGGATTTATTAAAGGGAACCTCCGAATTATTAATAGACCCTAACACCAAAATCTATATATAACAAAGTTAGATCTCAAAATATTCCCTTTAAATAATTTAATCATGGTCATTTCACATTATTTTATGTTATAAAAAAAAGACACATCAGGAATAATCATGAAGAAAAATGTTTTAACCAATGCATTTGATCACCCATGTCATTGAATATATAGAATTTGGTATTGTAAAATTTGGTTAGAGGAGGATTCATGTATACCCACACAGGGAATGGTTCTCCCTTGTGTATGAAAATTCATATGAGACACTAATATCCTTAATTGGTAAAAAATAATGATATTTGTTTTCATACAATGGAAATATCAATGATAAATTTTATCAGGATGAAATTCCTATGATTGAAATTGATGGGGGCCCTATATCGGAAACACTATTTTTATTAAATGGATCTATAATTAGTGAAAGTGGATTAATTGTGTTTGTAAATCCTCACCAGTATATTTTTAAAAATCCATCTCATGGATATTCTTATGTAAATTTTCTATATTTCCCTCATCATATCCCAAAAAATGTCTATATCAAAATTAATTTATTGTATTTAAGAACATGGTTCTTGAAAATTATGTTAACTCATAGTACTTGGATCAGTTGAGGGGGATCCCCAATAATGAAATATTGGACATGAATTTCTAACACCTGGATCAATGTATTAAAAATTAATACAAAGAAAACCAAAATTTTATTCCAACATGTTTAAGTTGACTTAAAACATTTATTAGTTATTTTTAATAAATTAAAGTGAAAAAATATAGCTATTGTAAAAAAATTAATCTACAGTTTCATTCAAACTCAATAAATGGAAATAAATTTATAACATAATATTTACATGGGGGATTTTTTATATTTATTTTTAAATATTTGTTATCTAATCATTTTAAATGATTGTTATTGTTTTGTGAATTTTACATTGTCAATTAACCATTCCTGGATTAAATATTTTATGAATAATCGAAATATTTTATTCATATTTACGAGTAAAATATGAATCAATTTTTCATAATTGTGACTATATGATCACACTCACATATTTAAATAAGAATAAATAAATAAATTTATTTCATTGTTTTTAATTTCTATCTGCACAAACTTGTTCAATATCTTATGTTATTATATAGAATTTACATAATGACAAAATTAAATAATAAATAAAATAATAATTAAATAATGAAACAATCATGAGATGTTTTCTATTGGTTGTTCCATAATGTATATAAAGAATCAACTAAGATATTGGGGGAATAAATTTAGAATAATCCTAAAATGTATTACATAACTCATAATTCATTCGTGAATTTTAGTTGTTTGGTTTCAAATCAATTATTGATTGAAAATGCATGAATGAGAACTCATGTAATGTTTAAAATGAATACTATCACACATATAATTTCATCTTGACATGTATGAATTTAATTGTTTCACTAAAATGTGGAAACACATGCCTTTGTAGATTTAATGATAAAGGGACACTTCACGGATCATCAAAAATATTTTTAATAAACAATTTTGACATTCGAAAAATGAAATGAATTAATTTAATATTATAACTAAATACTAAACTATGCATATGTCAGTATCGTCCCATGATTAGTATATATTAAATAAAATTTTACAATTAAAAATAAATATTCTAAAATTAAATTGGATGTAAATTTCACATAATTAAAGTGGGATTGAAATAATTTCAATTAATATTATTACATCCTATAACATTCAAATTCCTTTTAATATATATAAAAAATTAAAAAAATTAATTGATTTATAAATTTTCAGGTTCATTTGGACCAATAAAATATATATAATTTTTAATAAATTCCGTCTAATAAAAAATCAATTATACATTATTTTATATTTTTTTGGTAGTATGTACCTAAAAGTGGCCCCTAAAAGGATATCGAGCCCTTAACAGGCATTGTTTGTCTGGGCTGATTGGGATTAACCCTACCTAGCCATTAATGGGCTGTGTAATGTATGATTTTTTGGTGTATCATGAGTTATATTTCATTAATTAATAATTAAATAAATTATTTTCCCTTAATATTTAATAAAATTAGATATATTTGGACATTTTTAGAAATAGATCTTATAGATTAAGTCTATGGTTGTGGACATTAATATATACACTCACCTTTTGAAATTAAATGAAAGATAAATCAATAAAATATGGTGATGATTATGGTTATCACTATTTTTTGTGGGGATATTGCGGAAAATGGATTATATTATATAGTGATTATATAATGGAGGATGTTATTACTATGACATATCCTAATCTCTTTAGGGCCACAATGTGTTTTTCGATACTGTTCTTGGTTTTTGGATTTGAATAATTATAATCAAAAGAAAATAAAAAATGGTTCCACAAAATGTGTGTATCACTATAGTATTTAGTATATTACTATGTTTAAATAAGTCAATGTTATTGATTTCATGCTCCACACACAAAAAACATACATAAAAAACCGTTGTATATTTCGATAAAATATAAATATTTTTGAATGATCATTACAACCTATCCAATGAATTATTGATAATGAATGAGAGTAACCACTTTATAAAAAATATTTATAATGAAAATAATGTCTAATTTTTTTAAGAATGAAATTAAATTAGTTTAAAAAAGTGTAACATTATAAATTATTATTTGAAAAATTAATTTTTTTAAATATCGTTTCTATATGATATGAATGTCTATATTAAGAAATATATGATTAATGATGATAAATTCTTGTTTCATACTAATAATTGTTTTCATCAATTAAGATAGTAAATGATATAAAATAATTTTTTGGTTAATATTTGAATATTATATTTTTCAATTGAAAAGGTTTTCTGTTTTCTAAATTTATTTTTCAAAAATTTACCTCATAAATTTTATAATTTTCATTTGACATTATAGAAAAAATTATTTCATTTATAATAGAAATGTTAGCTTACAAACATATTTTTTATTTTTTCCCAAAATATATATTTCATTAAATAAATATACCATTCATGAAATTATATTATTTTTTATGTTATCAGAATATAAAACATTAAAAGAAGCTTTAAGAACCATTTATGAAATAAAATATATAATTAATTAACATAATTATTAATTTTACTAAATTCTTTGAGCCTAAAAATCCAATTTCCAACATTTTTGAACAATATAAAAAATTAGTTTAATAAAGAATTTCCCTAGTATTTCAATTGTGTCATGTATTTTTAAAGTGAGATTCCTTTTTTTATTCCTAGATGGTAACATAATTTATTTGTTTTATTAAATACCGATTTCTGTCATTATAATCAGAAATTTTAATATTTATGGTTTACACATAAATTTTATGAAAGAATTTTTTAATGACTATTGTGTACGTGTTACATGTGATACCAAAAATATGACATTAAATATCCTAATAAATTTATTATGAAAATGTACTTTTAAATATTAATTCATATGGTCAAAATTACATAAAATGGTCATTATTAATTTTTTCATTACAATTAATTACTATGGTTAAAATTAAATTACCATGGTAAATAGTAAAATAGTTTAAAATATAAAAAATAATAATATAACAATTCATAAAACTCATAGATGAATCCATAAAGTCTGTTTGAGATGGGTTTATAACCACAATCACTTTTCCCTCCACTTTTTACCATTTTCAGTAATTGAAATTTTAATAGTAACATTACTTAATTCAAAATGTTATGGTTAACTCCATAACTATCATTCAATTAATGTATAAAGTGGTAAATATTATACCACTTGGGGACTCACCTCTCCTAATATTTTATTTTTAAAAATCCCAAAATATTATTCTAATATTTATCTCTATAAAATAAATTGGAATCTGGCGACCTTTAGTCTTCTTATGATCTTTATTTCCAAGGAGTTTTTAAAGGGAAATCACAAGTATTCAATGCGACTATTAAATTTACCAAGACTTTTCTTTTACAACGATACTTCATAAATCACCTCTACTATTATTAAGATAATTAAATAATTATCAATATTATACAAAATTATCATTATATTAATTATAAAAAAAATATTTCATCCCTTTTCATCCACTAAAAGAGATTGAAACATTGATAGTGTGTAGGTGTAGACTTCTGCCTTTGTGTTGTGATGTAGTTCACTATAACAACATTCTATCAAGGATGGTTGCGGTGATAGAATTTATTAATAAATAAAATTTTTTAATTAAAATATAAAATCTTAATGGTTCATTTATAATACACAATCATTTCATCAATTATTTGAAAAATGGGATTGTTAATAATGTATACTTGAAGACTACAACCCCCAAGAATGATGAAGTTCATCTATCACCAACACACATAATATAGGGATTCTATAAATGGATTTAATGATGATATATTATAATTTTGAACTATTTAATCTTACGTATATTACATCACGACATTATCAAAATAAATCCCCTCACTCATTAAATCATTAAAACACATTAATGTTTGGGTATATTTGAAAACCTTTTTAAATGATCTTATAACAATTATATCATAAATTATAATGGGATATAACATTATTTTAATATAATTTAATAATTATATATGAATATTCTTCAATGTTTCATTTAATTTTTTGCTATTATTTATAATATTTATTAATATTTGACCTGTTTATCACTAAAAATGTAAAAACGTTATTCATAATGATTTCTATTTTCAAAAGATGTATTCATGTCTATCACTTAATGAAATTGAGGCATAATTAATCATTGAAAATTTATGATTAATATTTTTTGAATTATCATGGAATAATGATAATGAATCCACATAGATATAATCAATATCAACTTATATATGTTTGTACAAAATTGAAAAACATAATGTTTTAAAAAATTGATAATGAAAATAATCTATAATTTATTAATTTATTTGTAATATATGGGTAAAAAATATTTTAAAAAAATAAATTATTTATATATTATGGATCTAAGGTAAGGTATTTCAATATTTATGATAATTATATTAGAGGTTAGAGCACAATAAAATAAGGAGAAATACAATCTAAGGGTTTTCATCTCATATTCTTCACATTGAGGCTTATTGGGTATAATTCATGTAATTTAACTTTTTTAGAATATATACAACCTATATGAAATATCATATCATGAACTATATTTTAATCATTTTATATTATATTCAATTATAAAACCACTCATTGAATGTGTTTTTATTAAAATGATACCCAAGTTTAAAGGGTTGTTTATAGCAATCATTAAATACCCGAGACAAGTTTATGCGGTGCACTACATTTCTTTTATATGAGGTATCATAATCATTTTATTTCTAGGTATCTAAAAACCAATTATTTTTTCCTTATTCATGATGCTATTGATTTAGTTTTCTTCCTCTTATTATGTATTTTTGGTAACTCATCTTTCATTAATTGAGATACTACTATTCTTTTGAATTTAATTCATAATATTTGTGTAAATTATATTCTTATATTGAATTATGTGGTATTCTATAATTTTTTTCGGGGGATATAAATTCCTAACACATAAAACCCTCTATAAATAATTATCATATATTGGTTGATGCTTATTTTCTTCCATCCCACATTATTTTATGGATGATTTATGAGTAAGTTATTCTAGTATTGACATTGTTGTATATTCATTGATCTATAAGGAATGAACATCACATTTAACATAATTTAAATTAGTTAATGTTCAACATGAAATAATGTTATCCCAATTATAGAAATGGGGAAAAGTGTTTTCATTATGTATGATTTATTCCAATTCCACTGATTATTTTCATTTTTACATTATAATGATTGAAAATTATTCCTTGGTATTTGTTATGATGATGTTATCCATTTTATTTACATGGGGATATGTATTGAAATTTCCTTGTATTTATTACAATATGGATGAAACTTTTCATAGTGAATATGTATATTTTGACCACCCACCTTCCTCCCCTCGATGGGTTGTGATCATTTTATCTAGTTTATTAGGATGGAGAAAATAATTAGTGTTCTATATGTTTTTATTGAAATATGAATAATTATTATAAAAGAGGACTATTTATTGTCTACTAGATATATAAAAATATTAGTTTATAGGGAATAAAAAATATATGAATGCAGTTTGGAAATTTATTGCACCTTAATGCAATAATTGATATCATTAGAGAAACTACCATGGGTATTTTAGTTTACGCCTTCGAAGAATAAAATATTTCCTTGATGCTAAAATAATGATGTATTGGATTATGGTATGAAATTAGCTATTTTATATTATTCATTTCATTGAAAATTATATTTAAATTATTATCCATGTGATCTATTTATTTTAATTTATATATATGGATATTTTATGCTATCCTTTTTAGTTGATTATGAAATTATTTTGAGTATTTAGTCCTTACATTTATTTTATGACATGATTATGTGTTTGAAATATTAACTTATATGTTTACCTTACTATGTATTTCAACTCACACATTCTAATATTTCTATATTCCCATTTTATGAAAAAATGTATTGCAAATGATTTTTATAATAAGATAAGTAGTGTGAATAATTTTTTGGTGATATCTTAGACTTATTGAAAATTAAGTAATTACTATTATAGAAATATTTTACATTATTTAATAAATACATGACCGTATATTGGTGATCATTTATCCCAAATCAATATTTATCTAAAAATAGTTCTCCAACAATTATTTAATGCAATTTTTTATTTCATCCATGTACTTATGGGATAGCTATGTAGATGTATCTATATTTTTAATTGAAGTTAGTATCTTCTTATTTTTTATGACACTTATAATGTGCGTGTTTATTTGTGTTTTTATAGTTTGTTTAAGGGTATAATCTATATAAATTTTAAAATTTTAATGTTTATTTCGAATAATTTATGTGTTGATAAGTTAAAGTTGATCATAATTTAAAATATATATAAAATACCTTCGGATAAGTAATGATTTAATTTGAATGATAAAATCCACATTTTATTTGTCTTTTGGGTTGGACAAGATTAATGAAAACCATATATATGATTCCATCAAAAGGATGATATCTAGAAACATTTTTTAAGCCTTGAGTTAGAGGTTTTTATTGCAATAAATCACTTTATGGATACTTGAGTGTGGATGCATATTTGGCACAAATTAACCATTGGTAATTACCTCAAAAATTGTCTTTTGAGAATAGAATCAATCATCACTCTGAAGTATGTTAAGTGGGCGTAAAACTGCACACCTATCTAGGAACTCCATAGGGACACTCTTTAGTTAATAAAATTCTCATTATGAGTCATTATGATGGATTTGAGTGGAATTTTAACTAATTAGGTTTGTGAAACTAATAGAAAAATTACCATGTATAATGTTGGATTAAACCATCAGAGTTATATGTTTAATTCAATGTATGATAAAATTAAAATGAAGATTTTATTGGGGAAATATCGCTTAGATTGAAATTTTTATTGTCAAAAATTGAATATTTTATTAACCATGATGGTTTTAGTAACTGGTTAAAAAATGATCATACAATTGATTTTGAGAAATGAATATATCTAGAAAACACTATGTCTTACAACTAAACAAGGGGAGATACATAAATATTTTATAATTATAGTATATTCCTTTTATGTTAGAAAAATTGAGATTCTCATTCATACTTAATGTAGTGTGGTTGATATCCTAATAGTTATTAAATTTATACTCTTTGAAATTTTCATTAGTGAGTGATATTTTTTCAAGGATATTATCATATATTATAAAATTTATGATGATTATGTGAGGATTCAAAGGATTTTTCTTCTTAATTATTTCTTTAAAGGTATATAATCATATATTTAATGCAATCAATAAACATTATATTTTATTTTAAGATAAGGATATATTTTTTGGTATATATACAAAATAACACAAGTTTGTGCTATGGATAACTCTTAGGACTAAAATATGATTGATGTCGAAGTAACTGAGTGTTGGATAATTTTTATAATAGTGAGTTTGATAGTGTTGATATCAATTGAATTTATAATTATTTTAATTTAAAAAAAATCCATGATATTTATTGTTATATTTATCTAATTTTTGGGAGTATAATGTATATAGAATTTTTTTGGATTGTATGTACTAGTGGATGAAGATACAAACTATTTTTTTAAAGAATATATGATCTAATTATGGTTAAACTATTTTGATACTAAAATGGTTTAGAGAAAATTTTATAATTGAGATTATAACATTGTGGTATACACATAAATGGGTATAAGATTCGATGAATGATTAATTTTTTTTAGGAATGGAATGTATGTTTATATAACCAAAGATATTACGGTTGATACATATTATATAATATATACTTAATGATGGATATATTAAGAATAAACTCAACTAATTTCATTAGGGAGCAATAATTAAAATTGAGAGGAAGGTATTTAATTTAAAGGGGTATAATTTAACTTGTTAATATTTTAATATAATATAACCTTTAAATAGGTTAATGTTTTTGATTTCCACCTTCACACAAAATTCCAAACGTGAATGGAACAATGATATATTTAGTAAAAAATAAATATTTAAGTATGACCATTAATACATATCAACTAAATTACTAATAATGAATAAGAAAAAACGTTATTTTAAAATTATTATTAATTAAAATAAATGTTACATTTAATATGAATAAAATTCAATTATTTTCCCTAAATTGTCTAATAATATCTTTCATAGTTATAAAATTAATTTTATAAAAATTTCTTTTTATTCCATATTCATTTATATTTTAAGAATAAAATGATTTATGATGATACATTATGTTTTTTATTAATAATTGGTTAACACTAATTTAGTTAGTAAATTATATGAAATATGGGTAATAAAATTTAACATTAGAAAATTTCATTTTCAAATAAAATATGTTTTTCCTTATATTTTATTATTTAATTAAAAAGGTGAATATATTAATTTTTTAATTTGAAATTTATAATATGGAAACTATTTTTGAATTTAGAATAACTATATTATCTTAATTAAAAACTTTGTGTTTTTAAAAAATGATTTTTAGAAAAAAATATGTGTTTTGAGAAAATTATAATTTTATCATTATTTAACCAAATCCAACAAGTATAAAAAACCTTTTTAGTAATAAAATTTGCATTCAATGAATAATGTTATGAATTTTGATATTTTATTTTAGACTTTAAATTCAATATCTTAAATTTTTATAACAAAATTATAATATTTTCTTAATAGAAACATTTATTTGTCTTTTAATTGAATCATGTATTTTCCATTTGAGATTTAGTTTTTTATTGAAATTAAAGCATCATATTTTTTATTTTATTTTTTTAATAGATCAATTTATTTCATGCTAAATTCTAAATTTAATTACTATTTATTGTACATAAATATTCAGCATAAAAATATCATTTGTCTAAATTTTTACATGTAATTTGCATTAATCATAAAATTATATTTTATAATCGATTAAAAATTTATTTTCATTTTATTAAAAAATTGAAATATAATGTTTTAAGATAGGTAAAAGGGTTAATATTAATTTTTATCATTTTAATTCATTTGTTTGGTTAGAAAATTATTACCATGGTAAATGTAAAATTGGGTAAAATATAAAAAGATAAATGAAAAAGCCCTAAAATTCGCACAATTTTCTTCAAAATGATTGGTAAAGGTGAGTTTAAACCCACAATCACATTACCCTCTACTATTTTACATTTTTGGATATATTGAAAATTTAATAGTATGATAACATTATTGAAAATGCAACGGTTACTTATAGAACTAATATTCTCTTCACCTATAAAAATGAAAGAACCCCACCACTTCAAGACTCACCTCTAAATCAATTGTTTTATTGAAATTATATAACGTTTTTTCTCATAAAACACTCTAACAACTAAATAAGATTCATGTAAACTTAGTTTTCCAATGTCCATTATTTCTAGGGAGTCTCCCGAAGGAAAAATCAATATTCCAACATGAGTATTACATTCACTTACACATTTATTTTACACGACTACTTACTAAATCATCTCATAAAATATTAATTTAATGAAACTAGTATTATTAGAACACTGAAATTTCATTATATTAATTTAAAATAAATATTACTTTCCCTTTACTAAAATAACCAAAAACACCTATCATGTTTATATGTAGACAACTGCCTCCATGATTTAATTGTGCATATGTGTATGAAACATCCTCCATCAGCTGTGAATACAATGCATCTGGATCAAAATAAAAATACTCATAGTATATCAAACACATTGGATCATTCATATAACTCCTAATATGAGACACATTTAACACATAATTTATATATTAGTAACATGAAGGATGATCCAAATAATAATCCACATATCTAATATGTTCGTTAATCTCAAACGGTCTAACAAATCTAAGCACTATATTCCCTTATATATGAAATCTTCTATCCCTAGTCGAGGAGTCAACTATAAGAAAAATTGTTCAACCATATATAAGTCTAGGGGTATCCTCCTACAATTAGAATATGATCATATTCTACTATATATTTTGGTCAATTTCTTCCATATCAGCTTCACTCTCTTGTAGATATCCTGCACCATACTCATCCCCATAATGTCTACCTTATCTATATAATCCCATAATTATGGTGAAAGAAACCACCAAAAATATAGATCCTCAAAAGTATCTATCTAGATATACTTCTGGTGGCTATTCGTGTATAAAAATTTAACCAATGTTTCTTGATCGTCTAACAATCCACTAAAATCTGGGAAACATGCTCGTAGAATATCCTCCAATATCAGGATTATACTCTCTTATTGACATTCACCTGGTGGATGATATTTTACACTCATTTTCATCTGAGTACCAAAATAATTATGTAATTCCTTTTAAAAACATGATGTGAAATATAATTCTCTATCAGATATGATCCTAAATGGATCTATATACATGAGAACAATATGTCGTACATATAGTTTTCTCATCTCATCCACTGGAAATTACTCTAAACACGATAACAAATGATCCGATTAGATTAGTCGGTTGAAAAAAATCCACAATATAATAATGACACCTCAAGGTCCTTGGTAACCCCATCATGAATTCCGTCATCACATCATCCCAGTTCTATGTTGGCATCATATCTGGCTAATTAAAACTACAAGGATTATGTGGCATGAACATTATCTTCTACAAGGCGAGGTACCAAAATACAAAAATTGTTTAACTCTCTCTTCATAGAAATCCACCAACAAATAGGTTGAATATTATGAAATATCTTCATCAACCCTGGATGCACTACCACATCAATGAATGAAAGTATCTCATCAACTCTTCCCTTATAGAAGCTAGCTCAACTATTATACTAGGGATGCAATTCATGTCATCATCATCTAATGACCACCCGATTATTGAATAACCCCCTTACAAAGAATATGTGATTACTAAATGTTCACATGGTTGTAATCCATGATCATATAATCAATAAAACACCCACTCAAACTTCAAACTCGTCATACATCACTCATCCTGTGATGATAGCTCTCCAAGATCCTACATATTGAACTATTTATTGTTAATAGAAGCTACAATGAAATCACCCACTACTAGAGAATGTTCCATACCAAAGTTGAATATCTATAGATAATCCAACCAAATTCATTGACTCTTATTAATATTCTTCAGAGGGAAGATATATCATAATCGTCTGTTTTATTTGTAAATGAAAAACTTCTAACCAAAGAGATAGGGTCATGATGAAATTAGAGTTTATGTCACGACATGTCCCTCAAGGCCCATGCCCTGACTACCCCAAGCCCACCATCCATAGGCCAGGGGCTGGCGACTAACACCAGAAAGGTGTATCCATATAATAGGAAGGAATTACCTTTAAACCTATAAAAACACAAAGAGTAGAATGCAACAAGAAGCAACCAAAAAGTGAAATGCTGTAGAAAAAGAGTACTAAAAGTAAAGGGGGTCGGAATAAAAACCCAAATGGAAAAGTACAAGTAAAACTGAAAAGTAAAAAAACTAAAAAGTGAAAATCATCTCCTGGATCATCCACCACAGATCCTACCTAATGGGTAGGTACAACTCACGATTAGTAGTCTCTACGTCATATCAGGCCAAATAGTCCACCTCCGAGCACCATCCAGTCCTGGATCCCTCAGCCTTGATCAATGCTATACGTCGTATGAATAAGACACAACTAGGTGTGCGAAAAGCCCATGTAGGGGTGAGTATAATGATACTTAGTAGGGACACTAAGAATTTGTAGGTCTCCTAAATTTTCACAAAGGAAAGACTACAAAGCAAGGCCTAAATCACAAGGCACAAAGCAATCAAAAACTATTCTTAGTTATATTCACATACATATACCTAAGTTATGAATATATACTCATCTCATACATGAGGGAAAAATATCTCAAATGTAACACCACAAAGGTAACACTAATAAGGTAAAAGTACCACACAAATGGCCCCACGAAGATAACACCACAAAGGTAAAAGTACTACATAGGTAACACCGTGAAGATATCACCCCAGAGGTAAAAGTACCAAAAATGTATCACCATGAAGATATCACCACAAAGGTAAAGGTACCACATAGGTATCACCACGAAGGTAAAATAATCAGCTCACACAGGTATTAGTGAAGTATAGAAGTACAGATGATCAATGGCAAAGCTAGATCATCTTATTCTATCAAGAGGCACTACTTATGACCATATAGAGTCTGACCAACACATGATTGATAGGTTCTAACCCCCAAAATGATCCAAATAGGATTAAAACCACCCAGATTCAATAAGTAATAACCTCTGCATTGACCCACACAATATCTGACCAACATAGGATCGATATGCGCTAACCCACACAGGATCACTGAGCACTGACCCACACAGGATCAGTATGCACTGACCCACACAGAATTGTTGAGAACTAACCCACACAGGATCTGACCTACATAGGATCAGTGCTGACACACACAATATCACTTGGTACTAACCTTCGTATGATCTGTCTCCAACCTACACCTCAATGCTAGCCACTGGATTCCTCTCTACTAGTACGCTCGAGTTCTATAGAATATACCCTAGAGATATCGGTCATACCTAAACCACCACTAATATCCACAAAGGAGTAACCCAAAGGATTTCCATGTCTTAAGGGTTCCAACGTGATGGACAGTGCACCAACCAGATGCCCAGTCTATGAGTTTTAAGCATTATAGTTATGGGGGTCCAGTTGGATTTGGGTTCAATACAACCTGGGCATACACCAACTATCTCTAAAACTCATGTGGAGTATACCAAAAGTAATATATCTATCCATGGACCCCAACGACGTATACAGTTCATCAAATGGATGTCCGGTTCTCAATACATGTCCCTTTAAGTATTTCTGAGTCCGGTTGGGCCTGTGTCCGGTCCGACCCTGTCAGACCCACCCAGCCCATCCCAGTCTGGGCTTGGGAACGGCAGGCTTGGCCCACTGGGCCGAGGTTTGGCCTGACCCCCAAGGGGTGAGCCCACAATGGGTGGCCCCCAAGGGTGCCTCGGCCCACAAAGGGCGGTTTGTAAGGTGCGTCCCATCCTGCGTAGAGCGCGACCCGCTTGGGGGGTGGCCCGACCGGGTAGGGCTTGAACGCAAGGGGGGGAACCCAGCCATGTTGGGTGCCGCCTGCAAGGGGGCGTCCAGGACTGTGTAGGGCACGAACTGTAATGGGGAAACCTAAATGTGTAAGGCGCGACCCACAAGGGGGTGGCCTGGCCGTGTACGATGTGACCCACAAGGGGCGGCCCGACCATAGAGGGCACAAAACACAAGGGGAGGCCAGGCCGTATAGGGTGCTAGCCATAAGGGTTGGGCTGACCGTTGTTCACCCGAGCTGGCGAGGGGGGACACCTGTCCACCTGGGTATCTCGAAAGGCCCGAAGGCCTTTTGGTTTTCTGAAACGGCAGAGCCACGTGGGCGCTACCCGGTCGTCCTGGAACCCACACGATAGTTTCCTCCTCCACTGTGGCTTCTTCTCACTAGCGGTGTGCTGGTAGTTCCACCTCTCTAGCTCACCGGTGGCATGCTGGTCACACCTCCTCCCCTTCCACGACCAACCAATGTATCATCCGCCTCATCCGTCCACTGCGGCTGATGAGCCGCGACCCTCTTCTCACTGAAGGTGCGCGACGGTGCGCATCAATTCCTCTACGGTCGGCCAGTGCTGACCGATTTGATGACCACTGCATCTTTTTACTGTGACCTCCACTTGCGACGTGTGTCGAGGCACTCCCTTCTTCATAGCCGGTAGGTGCCACCATTCTGGTGGTCTTCCATGGAGGGGATAAGGATAACAAGATAGCGGATGGTCTAGGCCAAGTTTGTTTGGCCAGCGACCTCTGCGTTATCTCATAAACAAGAGGGAGGATAAAAAGGGGTTCAAGAAACTTCTTTTGAAATAAACAATAATTAAACCCCTACCTATAAAAACCATTGGATAATATCTACACTTGAAGGTGGGTCGTGTCCTTCGTTCCTACAGTAGGTTCCCAACGATGCCACTCTTACATCGTCCTTCAGTTTGTGGTTTGGTGTCACCCATTACCTCCCACTGGGATCGGCTCCATCCTCTAAGGGTTCGACATCATGACAGTCCTTCAGCACATCATTTCTTGGTGAATTCGTGCTGACACCTATCCCCAATATCCCTATAAATAGGAGAGGGGGAGGGTATATAACGATCTGAGGAATTAATGGGGGCTCATTAATTAGGAACCTTCCTAATTCCCCATCGATTTCGTTATATAAGATTGATAGGTCAAGCCATTTATTATCTTAACACATTGTGGGTCCCACACTCTATTTGTCTGTTGGTGGAGAACAAATAAAATAAAATAATAAAATTATATTATTTCATTTATTTTAAAAATAACAAAACCTAACTTTTTATCCCGGCCTATTGTGGTCAAAGAAAAGTCTCTCTTAAGTGAATCTCGATGATACAGATTCAACGGTGCCGTCATATTTTTAATCCGAGCATCGGTTCAATATTTATAAAACTCCGCTCGTGCGTTTATAGAATGTATCTTAAAAAAATCAATAAATTAATTACATTCTCCCTCAACTCGCACCGGCCAAGGTTAGGCTCCACCTAAGGAGAAAACACCCCAACAAACTCAACGATACTCTCAAATTTTCCATCTGAGTTACCATTTAGAAGTTATGTATTTTATAATAAAATAATTATCCCTTAATTATTTTATTTATAACCAAAAACGAACATTCACTAGTGGTCCGCACTGGCCAATGTTAGTATCAAAAATAAGAGAGAATACCCTCAAAAGTTCAGTAGTGGTCTTAGATTTTTAATCAGAGTCACTATTCGTGAATTATAAGAATTTTAAAAATAAAATAATTTTATTTGATAATTTTATTTAATTATTTTATTTAATTATTTTATTTACAATTATGCCATTTTCGGGTTTTCCTACTAGAGGCCTACACCGACTAAACTTATTTCATGCCTAGGGTAAACCCTCCATCCTGAATGCAACGTTGCCCTTATATTTTTGATCCGAGAAACCGTTTAAGTGTTATTCTAATTTTTCTAGAAAACTGATTATATGTTCTAATTAAAGCTTAAAAAACATCGACAGATCATTCTAGGCATTCTGGGACTTGAAATCATGCACCGTCATATTTTTTAGTCTTGAAAAAAATACATAGAAAAATAATTATACGGAAATCCTGGTACATTTCAATTTAGACCATAGAAACTAACTCTAAGTCTTGATTTCAATATTTTCACAAATTGTTTCACAACTAGAGTGACCCATAGGCAACAAACTGATCTACCTATATTAACAGAGCACCAAACCTAACACTAGATGAATCTTAATGAAATGAGTATCCAATCATGGGATTGAAAAGGTATAAAACTATGGTTTCCATAAGTGTACACTTTTGCTCTTGAAATATATCCCCACACTGAATAGACCACATAAAAATTTACCCCTTTTTAGTTAACTCCATCATCAGGGCTTCCAAATTGGAGAAGTCTTGGATGAATTGTCGATAGTGCACTACATTTCTAGGTAAGATCCTAATATAAAAAAACATTACTAGGATGACCCAAAGATATCAAAACCTATAACTTCTGCAAGTCCACTGATATCCATATTTCAGAAATTCAATTTCCATGGAAGAACTCTTCATTATTATAGAGGTTAAACATAATTTTTTTTTATATAAAACTGATTTATTTAAGGTGTCTTAAATATTATCTCAGAGTACCTATAATGTATATCTAAATTATTATAATATATCAAGGTATACTCTATCAATTCATTTTTGAAATAGTAAGTAAATACATGTAATACTCTATTTATGAGAGACATGAACTCCACTAGAGCTGTAATAAATAAAAAGTAATGACAAGATAATAACACCATATATTCACAATCTTTAATGATGTATTATGAATATCCTGCACTATGGAACAAATCTATTGGTATCTTGATAATAATTTGGTCTTTAGAAGCCACCAGGATCCCCATAATTGGTCAAAAAGATTATCAACGCTAGGTTAGGGGAACTAATATTCCTTGTTATATGATTCGTCTTCCATTACTGCTCACTATGTTTGAGACTGTTATATGAATTCAACACTCCCATATTAGTTGTTTCCAAACGATAATGAACAATTTATATTATTTTCATCCTAGTTAGAAAATGAATATCAAACTCAATTACTATATCTGGTGTAAGCTCTATGATGTCATATAGGAAAACAATCTGATATGGATCCACTATAGAGGAAGGATAGAGGGAGATAATAATGATTCTGTTTCATGATTCATGATTTCTACTAGTTTCATGATAGCTCAAATATGAATCAGGTCAGGTCTAATCCTTACTACTCTGAGATCCTACATACTATTCAACACATAACTCTATCACGTAGTTGTGGTGAATATAAAATGTCTTGAATAATAGTTGATATGTGACTGATAATTCTTCAACCATCTCATTCAAATAATACATCAAATACTCTCATCTCCAAGGCCATGAAGTCCCAAAGATATATATAGAAAAAAATATTTATTGGAATTTCAGCACATCATTAGTGATGATTGTATTTCTTCCCCAAGTATTTGTGAGGAGAAAGAAACTCATAAATCAACATAATTGGTATATTGAGACCAATAATAGCATGAGTATATCTAAAATTAAATTATGTTCAAGTGTCAAATAGTTTAGTAAAAATTCAATATGTAATCAAGGTTATACATTGAATATCTGATGGTTCCTCAACTATATCAGCTAAAAACTAATCTTCTAAATATATCCTTCATGATTTGGAATCGTAGCCCTGCCCTAGTTCTATGTAAATTTTCTGAGTCACCTAGGTTTGTGGGGTTTGAAGATACTTATGAGAACCCTATCTTGGCACCTGGGTTATACCCCACATCTGTTCATCACCCCTGTGAGAGCATTTATGTGAATTCTTCTACAGAACATCTGATGAATACTCATCTTCTCATAATTATGAAATTAGATATTAGACCTTGATAAAAATTGTGATCATTCTCATTCTTTCCATTTTTAAACTACTATGCACCTTCTTCTCCCACAAATGGGTTTGAATAACCCCATCTTTATTCAGGATGTCTACAATCTTTTTAGAGTGAATCGTAGTCCTTATTATTCATACTAATGAATAAATCAGAAGGAATTCCATTGAAGTCTGAAATGCGACCTAGAGCTATGTTTTCCTTCCAGACATACTCAATCACTTAGGCTTGTGAATCATGTCACACCATGTGTTTTTGTGAAATATTATTTTGAAATAAATATTCTATTTTTGATATTTTTCCTTTAACATGATAGTGATTTTATAATTAATTGAAAAAATATGAAGTTTAGCATGTTTTAAACAAAATAAATAGTTTATCTTGTGTTACATGAAACACCATGTTTAAACGAAACATTACATACTATTAAAATAATATTACAAAATATAATAGTTATCGTCTACTTGTAGGAATGGCGGTTAATAAAAGGATTAACTAAATTATGAAAATATATGATGAAAAAATGTATATGAATGGAATTATGTGGTGAAAAATTAATTAGAAATGAAAATAAAAAATATTTGAAAAAAGGGATTGTTTTTTTTGAAAATCTAATTTTAAGAACACAAATGAAGTTTTCTTAATTAAAATAAACAAAAAACATTTACATAATTTTTATATTTAAATTATAAAATTATATATTCAATTAAATGTTTTAAATTCATCAGATAGTTTTTCTATATATGAGATAAGAATAAATCCAATTTTACGATTTAAAATTCAATTTTATAAAACAGAGTTTTTTCACCTTTTATGAACATATTTTAAAATTTAATTTTTACACCAGTATAATTTTTTTATAATGATGATTTAATTTTTAAATTATAATGAGGAAATTATATTTAGGTTAATTTTTGAAAATATTATTATAAGAAAAATATTTCAATGAGTAGTGAAAAATACTTGTTTTTATTATGAATTTTTATTTCTTATAATGAATTTAAAAGCATATTAATTGGTTAAAAACTGTTTTAAAAGTAATGATTTTTGAAATATATAATTATTAATAAAATAAATTTCATGTTAATAAATTTTATATTGAATATTTATATAAAAATATTTTAACCTTTTGAACATTTTCTATTTTGATAACCAATTTGTTATTGTGTATGTGTGGTTAATTTTTTTTAAAAATAAATTCACCTTTATGAAAGGAATTTGGAAAAATAGATTTTATATTTTTAATGAGGATAAATTAAATTATATAATATGGGAAACATAATTTAGGGCTCTAATTAATATAAAAATAATGAAAAATTCAATTACTAATGTTATCAGGAAAATGTGATTATTGTCTGTGTGTGGGGGTGGGGGTAATCTAAATGGATAATGGAAAAAATGATCTAAAAAGATATTAAAAACCAATTTATGGACATCTTTAGACCTTATTACCTATTCGGTTAGATAATGTTCTTTTGGTATCCTTTTGGAATGTGCAAAATGTGGGTATAACTTTTTCATTTTAAAATTTTCAGGTGTCCCACCCACATCAATTAAACAAGTCCACCCCTTTCCTCTTAAATTACCTCATAAAATACCCATATTAATTTCCAATACCTACCACATACCTTCATTAGTTATAAAAAATAATACTATAAGCCTTAGTTTAGAAATAAAATCCATCCTATGAATGATTTTGGTGCAAACCAAATGAAGTTGTCTGAAGAAGAGGAAACTTCCCTAATCGATTGTTTTATATTATTTCTTCCATAATTTTTATAAATTCTATAAAAAATTACTCATATTATAATAAAATTATATTAATTATATAAATAATTTAATATTATAATTTCATAACAAAATTTTTTATCCTCCTCCATCACAAGTTTTATGAAATCATCATTCACGTGCACAACAGACTATAGCCTCAAAAACTGATGTTTTTAGTTTCCCATAACCACCTATCATGGATGTATAAAATTATATATTTATTGTTTATATATTATATTTATGATATTATTATTCTTATTTAATTATTATAATGCATATTCCTTCTTAATATCTATTTTTTTGGTAATATGATAATGTCATCCATGTGTACGGAGGAAAACTGCCTCACGAAGTGATGTGATTTGTTTTTCACATAGGATTTACATAGATGATAATAAATAATCATTTAAATAATCACTTTTTTTTGAAGAAATTCAATATTAATGGTATGTTATTTCCATATCACTTTTTACTTCAGTGAGACACTTTCCAAATTCTCCACCATTTTTATATGGTTCATATACGAACCATGAATGAATGTAATGATGATTGTACTGAAATTTATTTATATTTACATATCCATTTTAGGAACATTATTTCATGTATCTTAAATTTCAAATGTTACAAAATAAGCAATTGATATCTAGTATCTCTTTTATTTCTAGGATACATATTCCAATACCCCACTTGCTTACTTTTTGTGGTGTATATACTTCCACTTTGATTTCTATATAATCAATCTTCTTATTTATTTGATATTATAAGTTTCATTAAATTTTAATATTTCACTATTATTTTGATTCACATTTACCAAAGGGGAAAGAGTTTTTTGTTACCATCTCATCATTAATCCGGATTGTTTATGAATATATATCCAAAAATGAAATATTAGATATCTCTCCCAAGAAACTCATGAATTTTCATCCCCAATGGTAATATAATGAGAATATATATTGTTACATCCCCGTTAAATAAGGAAAATGATATTTTCATATTTTTTAATATTTGGGAATTAAATATTAATTTTACTTTAAATGGGATGCTATGTTCGGTGGCATAACCGACATAAAATAAATGGTTTCCCAAAATTCTTATGTTTCACATAAGGATGATTCATACTAATACTAATAATAATAGTAATATAATAATATTTTAAATGTTATTTAACGTCTAGCCATTATAATGGGGAGAATGAACATAACTAACTATATTATGATAAACATTTTTTTAAATGTATTTACATTTATCCAATAAATTTTAAATGCTTATAATAAGAATGAATCCGATTTTAAGTATGGAATACTCTAATATTCTTTAAAAGGCCATTTTACCGCCTTTTGATGGAGAACCCTTTTAAAATATATTTTTTCACATTTATATGTTTCATTTGAAAAAATAAACTTCTTATTTTGAAGCAGGAAATCAAAATTTACTTTGGGTAAATTTTTGGTATTTATCAGATAAAGTTCATTTTTTAATTAATCATGAAAAATACCACATTTTAATTCAAAACTGCATTTTCATTTATTTATTTATATAGATATATTGTAATTTTAATTTGTTTTAAAGTGAAATTAGATTATGTTTTTATAATTTAATACAATTTTTGTCATTGTAAGTGATTTCACTTTTTAATTGGAAATAAACACATGTCAATCTTTTAATAGTTTTTACTTCTTAAAAACATGCCTTTTGGTTTTAAAAATGGGGATTAATTTTAAATTAATTACTGAAAATACTATGTTTTGAATTTTAAAATATGGATTCCATATTTTGAATCAGTATTTTCAAATTGTGTAAATAGGTACATTTTATTTTTAGTCATTATGAATAATAACCCAAGTAAATATTTTATTTGCCACGGTTAATGGGTAAATCTAGTAAATTAGGGTAAAAAATAATATTATAATAACATTAAATTACCATAACACATTTCATAACCCCATTTTATGATATATTTACAACCATGTAAATCCTTGGGTGGATTTTAGGACCCCATGGATCTACATGTGTGTGAAAATTACATTTAGTTACTTTTAATTTAAAGTTAAGGAAAATATAACCTAAAAATGTATCTTTTACTAAAACAATTTTTATAAGTGGTTATATAAGTGATTGATTTGACTATAAATAGTTATTAGAAAGATACAAATATTTAATACATCATGGTATTTTATTTATATTTTTTAGACATCAAATAAATAAATATATTTATGACACAATAACGATGTAGTGATTACCTTATTAATGAATGATTTATATAATTAAGATTATAAATATTAAAATAAATTTATTTTGAAACTTTTTATTCCATCCACGAATTTTCGGTATACTCATGACTTTTAATATTTTAATTAATTATGGTTTTTAGAAGGAATCACGTTTCTATAGAATTTTTAAAAATTCATGATATGAATAGTATTAAAATAGACATAAATGAGTTTTTTAAAACAAATAATATTTTATTAAATGATATAATAGTCCTAAAAATATAATATTTAGCTTAGTTACTTAAATAATGTTGAAAAATTGTTAACTAACCACTTGATATTTGATTGTAATTTTATAGTAACTATATTAACCGTGTAGTATGAATATAAAATAAGACATGGTAAGAGTCAAATTAGTTAACTCGGGGTTAAAGCTAAAAGATAAGGTTAAAATTGAAATAAAAACTTGTCTAAAATATATTAGTTGAGAGGTTATCAACACAAAAGAATATTAACTCTAAAATAAATCAATTTAGGACCTTTTGGAACAAAAAAATCTAATAAAATAGTATTTCAAGATATTCCTTAAGTGCCCCTCCTCCCACTTATAAAAGGGAACCACCTCTAACCCTTACTCACACCTCTCTTTCCCTCTTGGATCATACAAACTATGAAAAAATAATCTCCCAACATACATATATTCCTTCTATAATCCTTAACAAGGGCATAATTCAATTCAAGAAGTCCTTTTAGGTTAAATCAAAAGAAGTTACCCGATTTAAGGTAATGTCTTCTCTCAAGCTTCTTCCATTTATTTTTCTTCTCCAACCCCATAAACTATCCTTATTACATCATTTTATAACAAAACCTGTATATCCAATAAACTAGGATTTTTTATGAGAGTTATTTTGACAAAAATTCAAAACACCTCCATCTAATGGATACAGACATACTATTTCTGTGTACAACGAACTACTACCACACGAAATGATGGTTGTTTGATTTTCTCGTACCACCTCGCATGGTAGAAATTATGATGGAAATATATTTATATGTAATATATATAATATTTATATTTCCTCTATGATTTTTTATTTTTCTTTTATAACATACCTTTATGGTTTCAATAATGGTTAAATATGATAATTTCATTTGAGGAAGTGCGGACTACCGCCCCCTCAAAGTGATATGACTCATTAATTCAAAAATGGAATGTATAAAGGATGGTTTTAATGAACTTATGTAACATATATAAAATATTATATTATACTGTAATTATAATATACCTATGTATCATTTCGTTTTCATTCTATTAAATATGAAAAAGAAATGAAAGTAGTGTTCATGCGTACGTACGGCTTACCGTCTACATGAACAATGCATTTCATTTCTTATATCCAAATGTTATGTACTATTATAAATACATATATACTAGATATATATGATATATATGATTTTTAAATAATGGATAAAATTATGGACATAATGTACTTTTCACTACATTGACTATTTGTAATTATAACAAGTTCATTTTTTAATCAAGTACCAAATATCGGAAAAATAACCGATATTAACTTAAATAATTATGTTATATTTATAACATGGTAATAAGTGATTGTTTCCCTCGGAATTTAGGGATGACCTCCTTGATGGGAGGTTCAAACATTCCAATCGGTTTCTAACGAGTTTGTTCGTAGAACCAGAAACATCCAATGATTCCACATCCATTTGGACCTACTTTCCAAAGGTAGGTACTCATTAGTTTGTGGACTGATGAGGCTTAGGAATTTGCATTGGCCGAGAGGATGGGAGGTTGGACTGATCACACCTTTTTGAGGGGAATTATTTTCTACTCCGGGACTCTCTTTATAGATTTAGGTTATGTTCATGAATCCTTATTACATTACCAAGTATAAAATGAGATTTCCTTCAGATGTGACAATCAATGATTAAATACGTAGGAAATTTAGAGAATCTTTTATATGTATTCGAGGATCTTCATCGATAGAGAATCATCTGTATTTATTAGAGATTCTTGGTCAATGGTATCCTTCGACACATTTATATAGAAGTCTCTTAGTCATTATAATGTCCATGCTGGTTTTAAAGACACTCAGTGGGGCACTTGAAGTTTATTTTCATTCGGAAAGATATAAATTATTTTAGAATTGGGATCAAACCCACAGATGGGCTACCTACGTATCCTTTGTTTAGAAAAGGAATCAGAACCCACATAGTTCAAGTAAGGGGGTATGATGTTTATGATTGATTGCTCAAAGAAGGATGTCATAATTACTTTTACACTCTAAGCTCACGTGAGTCGTGCTCGTTGTGAGAAACAAGAGGAATTGGTAAAAACCAGACAATTGTGCCATGAAAGATGCAATCATAAGAAATAATGTGCGGCTTATGTATGTATGACTGCCCAGATAAATGAAGATTAGGATTTACTTCAGGGAAGAAATCCAGGAACATGGTCCATAAAGGTATATGTGCTTCATGGAGATTTGAATACTCTAACTTGGGGATTACTCTTAAAAGGAGGCCCAAATTAGGAGAGGACTTATGATTGGGTTTTACTCGTGAGAAGGAATCCCAGATCAAAGGTAAATTAGGACTGGTTAAGATAAATTAAGACTGGGGCTTACTCATGAAAAGGAGGCCCAGGTTAAGAGACTTCAAAAATTAAGGGACTTGGGGGTTACGTCTAAAGAGGATGCCCAAATGTGGGAACTTTAAGAATGGGGGCTTACTCTTGAGGAGGATGCCTAGATTAGGGGACTGGGGCTTACTCCTAAGGAGGATGCCCAGATTTGAGAATTATGACTAGGGCTTATTCCTGAAAAGGAGGCCCAAATTTGAGACTATTTCTCTCATCTTAAAGGATGAGGTTGAATGAATGAAATCTCAATCTTTAGTGACATAAAGATGTGTAAATCACTAGGTTGTGAGAGATATTCCACATAATTCCTTTCAGATAAGGATGTCAAATAAAGAAATCATGCCATAAATGGTCTTGAAGAGTGTCTTGAAAACGGAATCTTGAATAGGAGAGGTGGAATGACATAAGATGGGTGAAATGGACAAGAAGGGAACCAAAATAGGCAGGGGCGTGCAAGTCCTGGTAGGCGCGCGGGTACTGCGTGGGCGCGAAAGTCCTGGTCGCGCAGGTATACCTGCGCGACACATGGGTACTTGCGCGACGGTTAACCAGAAGGGTAATACTTGATCGAATCTTGGTTAAAGCCTTTAGAATCATCTTGAGGTTATTTCAGAATAGTGGCGCGCAAGTTCTACTTAAGGATTTAGGCGGCGCACAAGTGTGGCCATTTCCCTTAAGGACTGGACACTCAGGCGCGCAAGTGTTGATGAGTTTCAACACTTAGGCCTTTCTCCCCCTCTTTAGATCTTCCATTCTAGGTAAGAAATTAATTTGGAAGTGTTTCGGAAGCCTTGAAAAGAGACTAGGATGCCGGGAGCTCAAATCTCAGTTTCTGGAAAAATTCCTCCTCGAATGGGGGTCCCACAAGGTCTATTTATAGGCTCGAGAAGACCCCGAGCGGTTATCTTTTAGGGCGCACAAGTCACTTGCACGAACATTATGGGGCGCGCAAGTATACTTGCGTGACCATTGTAGAACTTGCGCGACCCTTGCACAATATTCTTCTTATTACTTCCTTTGTCAATTTTTGATATTTGTCCAAAGGTTTAATCACTTCGAGTTAAGATAACCCCCTCTTCCAATCTTTAGACTCTGTGACGAAATATGAACATCAACAAAAGTCCCCCCCTCAGAGTTGGATCCGAAAGAAATATGAATGTGACTCTGAGTAAAAGAAGAAATCCAAAGGAAGGGCGGCACGCAAATATTGATGGCGCAGAGGGCGGCGCGCAGGTTCATGGAAGCGTCTATAAATAGAGGGCCTCACTTCCGTACAAAGCATCCGGATTACAAACCTTTGAGCTCTCGCCGCGCAGGTCACCTTCGCCGAGAAAGTTTCTCTGTGATGTTTCTTTACTGTCGCACTGCTATATAGGTATTTGGACTTGCGTGGTGATACTTGCGCACCAAATACTTGCGCGGAACATCCATACATGCGCGCCAAGTTTAGACTTTCGCGCATTAATGCCTTAGCCATTTTTTTCAAATTTCTTCACAAATTTTATGAAAAATCAACTTACTTAAAAGTTCATTATTCAACTCTTGTTCAGATTTAATGGCTCCCAAGAGAATCAGAACGGCTGATGGACAGGCTATCAAGAGGATCGATGACATGATGAACATTTTTGGCCATTATTACTATGATATCTGCGACAACACTCTCCCAAATTTGGCTATGTACTTGAAGAAATATCATCTTAATTTCGCACAGAGCATCTATCTTCTTCTGTGTGATAATGGTCATCTACAAGGAGTAAATGTTCCAGATGCAAAGAATTATATACCTGAGATGCAGCTACACTAATACTCCTCTATTTTATTTATGCTGTGCATTAAGAGAAACAACAATGGTGTGAACTTTCAAATTTTTCCTCCATGTCATTTCTTGCAGATATGATAATGGAAAACCCATGGGCTGAAATGTTTTCCACTGCCGGCTGGTGGAGAGAAGACAAACATGGCATTAGAGCAATATCTGAAAAGAGTACTCTCTCCAAATGGCTCTTTACTTCCAATACTCCATTCTCAAATCCATGTATCCATCTTCCAAGTCTCTTGGACAGAAACAGAGTCACTGTTTTATCAGCAGAAAATTTTCTCAAGCCGCACTCAAGAACATTCTTTTACAATTGTTCCAAGAAGAGCTGGTATCACTGCATCTCTTATGGTATCCAGTTGAATGAATGAACTCTAGGTGGCTGTTGATGAAGCTCGGGATACCGTAAATCAAATGAAGAGTTATGTTGAAAGTCTTTTGTAATTCCTTGGAAAAGAGAAGAGACTCCAATCGGTGGATGTCCTTCTAACTCTTGTGCATCAATGAAAAACACTTTCACCTTCAATAATTTGTGCACGTATTTTCTTACTACCTGCTTTAAATTTTACCTAAGCTAATGGGCCTAGTAAGTATAGTTTGATTTTTAATAGGATCAATGTAAATAACCCTACAAACTTTGAATATTTTAATTGCTCAATATTACCTAAATCAACCAAAATGTATGTTTAGATAGATGGAACTTGACTTTTATTCAGAGTTCCCTTGTCTTTTGTGGGCAGTTTAAATTCATGCACATTGGACATAAAGAGGCTAATGTTTACGGTCGAAATATCTTTGACCTAATGAATTAGAATTGACCCAATTCCTTGAAAATTCATCTGAAAACATAGTACCATACTCAAGTATAGGGGGGGGATGTAAACCCTGACTTAAGAATATTTTAATCTGAGGAATGATATGAAAAAGTGCTAAAAGGCATTAGAAGAAGTAGTTCCCAAGAATGAAGTTACCTTTATTTAACAAACCCGTTAGGGGGTTGAATTATGAAGGGCCACCTACGGGCATTGGCTGCATAGTCAAATAAATAGTATCTTTTGGCTAACAAGTCTATTATGTAGACTATTTATGGAAGTCCGCCTATGGGTACATGCTACATAGTTAGGAAAAAGAACTCTTAGACATTTACTTTCCTAGTGCTAAAAGCTAGTGAAAGTTTATGGAGATTCAAATTTTCCAAAGTATAGAGTTTTCTGTATGAAAAGAGGTACTTGAAATATGGAAAAGATATTTCCAAACAAGATTACTGAAGAACTGGATGGATATTACTCCTACAAAGGTCTGACCCAAATGTAGGGAAGGAGAATATAAACCATATACTTGAATACTTTCAGATCATAAAAAAGGATATGGGAAAAATATGTTAAGGATGGATGCTTTTGCGGATCCCTACATACTGTCATTTAAGACAAATAAGGACAAAAGAGGTATTCTTCCCAAGAATGAAGTTACCACTATCCGATAAACCCGTTAGGGGGTTGAATTATGCAGGGCCACCTAAGGGTATTGGCTATATAGTCAAATAATAGTATCTTTTGGCTGACAAATCTGTTATGTAGACTGTTTATGCAAGGCCGTCTATGGGTACGTGCTATATAGTCAGGCAAAAGAATTCTCAGAATTTTGAAATTTTTGTGACTAGAAGTCATGAAAAGGGTTATAAAGATATGGAAATACTTAAGGTTAGTATTATGACACATAAAGATGGGTATTGTCCAATGTATATAGAGATACACAGATCAATGCTAACCACAATCATGTTATGGTTGGGTCCTGAATTGAAATGTTGGACTTCACTACGTATCCCATAAAGATGGGAATCAAGCCATACATAGTTCTTGAACAACAATTTAACTTCGTGTGGGACAAAAGGATTAGAGATCTTAGTTTAGGTTCATATATCTTGGACCATTAAAAGAAATACACAGTGTGTGCTTTAATGGGGACTTTTCAGCCAGGGGACTGAAAGTGGAATTTGGGGTTAGGCCCAAAGACTTGGGGCTGGATTTGAGGGACACTCGAACGTTCCTACGTATCCCATAAGGATTGGAATCAAGCCCACGTAGTTCTAGAAATACCCTCTGAACAAATTTGGTTCGTACATGTGAAGGGTGAAAGGGGACTTTAGTAAAATGATGGTTTAACCCAAGATAAAAGGTTTGAGCATTTCCATGTATGCACGTAGTCTTTGAAATGAAATATGATTGAAAAATCAATGTAAATAATGGTTCCCTCTCATGTGAGGGTATCAAAGAATATTGTAGTTTATTATCATAATAGACAAAAGAGTTGTATAGTTTAACGTCGTATAACAAGGAAGAAAGTGAACCAATGTAAAGATATTGATTCTAGGGGCGGTTTCACGAATCCACATCATATGAGATGGAGGTGAACCGATGTGAAGAGATTGATTTTGGGCTTGAACCTTGGGAGGTTGCCTACGTACCCAGCCTGGAAGGAAAGGATCAAAGATTGCGTAGTTCAATTAAAGAATGAATTAATGATCAAGTTATTCTTGGGGAAAACGACCTAGAAAAAATGATGTTGTTGGGACTTACACATGGTTAGTATCCTAGAGACAGTGTTATGGTTGAGGTTTGATCTAAGCTCACGTGAGTCATACTCGGTGTGAGAAACAAGAGGTAAAAACAACCTTAACGATGCACAGTTTAATTTCATGTAGGACATATAAAGGGACTATGTAGTTTAAAGTCTTGCAGTTAGGACTATTGGTGCTGCACAGTTTAGTGTCATGTAGTAGGGACAAAGTACAGTTTAATGTCATGTAGGACACATCAAAGGACTTTCTATACAGTTTACTGTCATGTAGTTATGATGATGGAGACAACACAATTTAACGTCATGTTGGACGAAAAAGAGGACTGTGCGGTTTAATTTCATGCAGTAAGGACAAAAGAGTACAACATTTAACATTATGTTGGACATATTGGGGATTGTTTTCACAGTTTAACGTCATGTTGGATGAAAAAGGGACGATACAGTTTAGCATCATGTTGGACGAAAGTGCGAATTGTTTAAGGTCATATGCATGGACCGTTGCTGTATAGTTTAACGTCATATAGAAAGGACGATGAAGGGTACATAGTTTAACGTCATGTTGGACGTATGTGAAAATAGTTTAGGGTCATATGCTTGGACTATTGATGATTCAGTTTAACGTCTTGCTGGACCATGGTGTAGTTTAAGGTCATACTAGACCATTGATTATGTAGTTTAACGTCTTTCCGGACATAAGGGACTTTTATACAGTTTAGCGTCATGTAGTGAGGACATCACAGTTTAACGTCTTGTTGGAAAGTGGTGCAGTTTAAGGTCATACCGGACCATAGGTGGACTCTGCAGTTTAATGTCATGTAGTGAGGACAAATTAGGGAATTTTTTCCCATAGTTTAACGTCTTATGGGACGAAATTAATACAAATAGTTTAAGGTCATATGTATGGAACATTTCTGTGTAGTTTAACTTCATATAGCAAGGATGAAAGTGAACATTTTGTGATTATACAAAATACTTCTTAAAAAATATGGCATTGGTTGGAGTAGTGATGAGTTCTCCATCCATTGAGATTAATGAATAAGCTCCATTGGAGTAGACCCTATGTATTGAATAAGGTCCTTCCCATTTTGGCTCAAGCATAGGAGGTTTCTTTCCTGGTATCATTGGAGTTCTGAGAACTAATACCAATTCTCCCTGAGTGAATGAACGAAGATGAACTTTTTTGTTAAAAGCTCGTGCTATTCGATTCTGATAGACTTCCAAGTGGTGCAAAGTGCACAATGTTTTCTCATCTAACTATTCCAATTCATTCAATCGCTTTTGAGATTGTTCATCTATAGATGACTGATCATAAATGGATACTCTAAGAGAAGGCAATTGAACTTCATTGGGAAAGACTGATTCCGTTCCATATACCAGTGAATATGGAGTTGACCGAGTTGCAGTGCAGGTGGTAGTCCGATAATCCCATAATGCATGAAAGAGTTTATCAGGCCATGATTTATTATCTTTATCCACCATTTTTTGTAGTATATTTGACAGAGTCTTGTTGAAGGCTTCTATCTGGCCATTGTCCGCTGCATGATACCGAGATGAATGGTTGTATTTGATGTTTTATTCTTGATACAACTTCTTCACCTCGGATGAACAGAAGTTGGTGCCATTGTCCGTCAATATGGTATAAGGGACACCAAATCTGGTAGTGATGTTAGATTTGATGAAGCTAACAATGCATTTAGAACTGACTTCCTTGAGAGGTATTTCCTCTGCCCATTTGGAAAAGAAGTCAGTAGCAGTAAGAATGTACTTAAACTGCTTGGTCGTAGCCGAAGGGTAAGGTCCCACCACATCCATTCCCTATGTGGCAAATGTCCATGAGTATTTAGCTGTATGAAGAAACTCTGGAGGTTGATGAATGAATTTGGCATGTACTGGGCATGAATGACACTTCTTTGTGAAATCAACAAAATCTCGTACCATCAAAGGCCAAAAGTATCCAAGCCTTCGAATCTGATCAGACAGTCTATGTCCAGACTGGTGGGCACCACAGACTCATGCATGCACTTCTTTCATGACAACCACTGTCTCTTCATCATCAATGCATCTGAAGATAAATCCATCAAAACCACGTTTGTAGAGAATTTTCTCTAGGTGATCTGGGCTATCATAAAGAGTAAAATTGACCACACGTCGCTGGATTTTTTCTTTCTCGGCTCTATTATGTGGAAGTGTTCCATTTTAAAGGTATTCCATGATAGGTGACATCCATCCTATAGTATGACCATACAGTTCAGGAATGGGACTAATATCATTAATTTCCTCTATTTTAATTCGAACAAAAGGTGAAATTTCACGACGGTGGGCAATACTGATGGTTGTCTCATCCTGATTTGGATCTTCCAGAGCTGTGGCTATATTAGCCAGCACATCAGCTTGAGCATTTTGTAATCTTGGGACATAAGAAAATGTCGGTTCCGAAGGGGATTCTGTCATTAACTCTCTGACGTAATCATACAAAGGGATTAGTTCTTCTTTTTCTAATATCATAATCCCCATTGATTTGTTTGATTACCAGGTCTAAATCACCTTTCACCTTTAAGTGATTCACTTGTGCTTGAAGCGCTAATTCCAAGCCTACGATGAGAGATTGGTATTCTGCTTCATTATTGGTACCACCTTCCCACAATAAGAAAGAATAAGGTAACACTTCCTTTTCTGGAGAAATGAGCACAATTCCTAAGCCAACTTTGTTGAATTTAGGATTTTCCATTTTCCTCCCTATTGGACTTCTGAAAGCACCATCAAAATACATTTCCCATGCTTGAGGACTTTCTTGAATAGAGAAGACTTCCTCATCAGGGAGTTCAATATCTGAAGATGTGTCTTCCACTAAAGGGTGTTCAACCAGATCTTGGCCCTTTATCACCTTTTGAGACACATACTGAATGTCGAATTGTTGCAAAATAACTGCCCACCTTGCCAGACGTCATGTAAGCATTGGAAGAATAAGGATGAATTTGAGAGGGTTATTGCGAGATACCAATTAGACCTCGTGATGTTGCAGGTAGTGTCTCAACTTCTGAACTGCAAAGATTAATGCCAGGAAGCACTTCTCAATACTTGAATACCGAGTTTCTACTTCAAGCATAGTTCAACTGAGATAGTAGAGGCAGTTTTCATTCATAGCATCATTCTTTTGAGCAAGAAAGGCACCCAATGATCGCTCTAGAGCTGTCACGTAGAGGATAAGTGGTCTTCCTTCAACAGGTGGCACGAGTACCGGTGGACTCAAGATATATTTCTTGAGAATATCAAATGCTTCCTGACATTCTTCAGTCCACTGGTAAGTGACTCCCTTCTTCATCAATTTGGTGAAGGGTAAACTTTTGCCTTCCAAATTGGCGATGTAACGCCAAATATAGGCTAAGTGTCCTTGAATTCCTCTTAGTTCATTAAATTTTTTAGGAGGTGACATACCAAGGATTGACTTGGTCTTCTCAGGATCGACTTCCATACCAAAATGGCATATAAAAAAGACGAGAAATTTTCCTGAGGTTACCCTAAAAGAATATTTTAAGGGGTTCATCTTCAAATTATGTTGTTGAAGCTTGCAGAATATGACTTCCAAATCAGCCAAGTGATTAGAACATTGTCTGGATTTAACCACCAAATCGTCTACATAGCATTCAACAAACTTCCCTAAGAAGGGTTTGAAGATACGATGCATGGCACACTAATATGTTAGACCTACAATCTTTAAGCCAAAGGGCATTACCCAGTAGAAAAACACACCATGAGGGGGTCTGAAGGTTGTGGATTCCTTGTCTTCTGGGGACATTTAATCTGATTATATCCAGAATATCCATCCATGAAGGAAAGTGCTTCATAGCCAGCTGTTGCATCAATTAAAAGTTCTGTAATCAGAACTTAGAAATCATCCTTAGGTCACTGTCGATTAAGATCCCTGAAATCGATGAAAACTATAATTTGTCCGTTCTTCTTCTTTAAAGGGAAAATATTAGCCAACCACTTTGGATATTTAACTTCTCTGATGAAGTTATATTTTATAAGATTATCTACTTCAGCTTCAATTTTGGAAGCATAAGTTGGGTGTGTTCTTCTCGCGACTTGCTTAAATCCTCGATGTTCTTCTGGTAAACCCAAATGATGAGTAGCAACATCAGGATCAAGCATGGGCATTTCTGTATAGTTCTAAGAAAATATATCTCTATTTTTATTTAGAAAAGAAATATACATCTCTTTCTCTTCAAGAGTCATGGCCACACTGATTAAAGTGGGGCGTGGATCTTCTTTTGTACCCAGATTTATTTCTCTGAGTTCGTCCATAGTGGTAGATATACCCTCTTCAAATGCTGAAGGAACATCTCTGAGATCTTCCTCTTCTTCTTCATCATGTGTTATTTCTTTCATTTCTACTTGCATTATAGATGATGAAGCATAATTTTCATGATCAGAAGAGATGTCAAAATTTGCATATCTTGAAGAAGAAGCTTCCATTTCTGACCCAATTGATGATGAAGGGTCTTCTTTGGGCAATAAAGAGGAGATGATGGATTGAGAATCAACATCATTGTTCGCCTCTGATTTTTCTATAACTTCTTCTGGCCTAATTAGGAAAGTATATAATTGTTGGATTTTAGCAGAAAAAATGAAGACGTCACCATTTGTGCTTTCATCACTGCTTGGTGGGTTACCAATTTCTCCAATGTTGTCTGGCTCGATTTCCGTAATTGACATTATGGATCTTTCCATAAGAATATTTTGATATGGGTCTATCTTGTCAATTTTACTAATAGCCAACACATAATCTGTACTCACATGTGTAAATGGATTTACTGGAATCTTCTCCAAACCATATAGAGCATTAACTTTGGTAATATTCTTTGTTGTGGATTTCTCCCTTCCCTTCATGTGATAGAATTCCGCCTCAATGTATTGAGACTCACATGTCTCGAACATGGCCTTATCACCATACAATGTCCCAACATGACCATCGAAACAATATTTGAGACATTGATGGTATGATGAAGGGATAGCCGCATGTTGATGTAGCCAGGGTCTTCCAAGCAAGATGTTGAAAGCTGTGTCTTGATCAATAACCATGAAATCCGTATTGGATACAAGATCTCCAAACTGAGTTCTGAGTGTAACTTTTCCCAATGGTTCTTGTTCATTTTGATCATATCCTTGTAACATCATGGTAGAAGGAGATAAATCAGATTCTGTGAGGCCCAATCGAAGAAGTGTATGAATGGGCATGGGGTTGACTCCTAAACCATTGTCAATGAAAGCTCTTCGGACGTCTATGCCATTGACCTTGCCATATAAGTACACATGTCTAATATGACCATGCACAATAACATCTTCATCTTCATCAGTAAAAGATATTATTGCATGGGATTCTACAGGATTATTCTCTATGTGATAGACTTCAGCTGCAGAAATTTCAGTTTCAAACTCCCGAGGACTTGACAATGCCTCGATGAGTGCTTCTTGAAGATCTTTTGACAGATTCAGAGCATCTAGAATTGATAACATGGATGGTACATGAGACAAGTGTTTCAATACATCATAATTTTGATCCAGAGGTCTGTGTTTCCCAACAGGAATATGTGGTTTAGTAGGTACCTTTGAAGCAGATGCTTTGGAAGTTGATGCATCTTGTATTAGGATAGGAGTTGGAAATATTCTTGGTTTTGGAAGATTAGACCGATTAGATCCATTTACTTGCTGAGAGGAAGAATATGGAACCTTCAATCGGTCTTACAAAATAACTATGCCATGACTGAATTTTCTATTGGTAAAAGAACTTGCTTGTTCTTGATGAGCTCACTAAAGGGCTCTAACACGAGTTTCTTCTGCGTACACAGTTCTAGCAGGGGTAAAATTGGAATAGTGGCCTCTAAAAGACCCAATTTTTCCCCTGTATCCTGAGCCTCTGGAACTTCCTCTGATTCCACTGTTTGATATAGAGAGTTCAGAATCATCAAAATCGAAACTGCGACCAATATATGAATCTGTTAATTGAATCATATTAACAGAACTGAAGATTAACTCATCGTATGATGAAGACTCTGCCTGATTAGCCTATTTAGGTTGTGCCGTTTGGTGGGGCGGTGCCTGTGGATTTGAAGTAGATGGAATGATGTCTGCCAGAGTCAAAGACAACTTCGGCTTTGACACATACTCATCTTCTTCGGATTCTTTTTCTTTCTTTGAATCATGCCGTTTCTTTGAGGACTTTCTCTCTAAAGAAGAGGGTTTTGCCATAACATTAATGGTAGAAGACACAATCAGTTTCTTTAATTTTGTTCGAAAAATAGCATGAGTTTGGTTGATTGTCTTTATGACCATACGATCCACACAATTCTGTGAATTTTTTATTTTGACTTCTTTCCACTCACCTTCATCCTCTAGAACTGTAGTAGTAACTCATGCTACCTGAGCTAAAGAACCTTTCAGTTTGACTTATCCTGAGTCGACCATTTTTTTCAGGAGGCCCTTGAAGAAAAAACACTCATGGATGGGATGCCCCAACATTTTATGAAAGGGGAAATAATTGGGACGATCTTCATCTCCTTTCTTGTTTGACCTCTTGGGCATTGACAATTGAACCAAATTATTTTCCAGATCTGAAATGATATAACCAGGAACATGTTAATTTCAGAAAGAGTATGTTTTTCTCTTTAGATCCACAAATTGTTTCTTTCTTTGATCTCTTTGATCATCTTGACGAAACGGCCTCTACTGTTGGCACTCAGGAGGTGGAGCCCTTCGAGAAGATGAAGGTTTTGAAGTAGAAACAGGTACATGTGCTTGTTTAAGCATAATTGTAGCAGTTTATGCTTTAACCATTAGCCTTCCTAGAGCTGATGGAATTAAACGAGATTTAGACTTAGCCTGTATAAGGGAATATTCAATCTGCTGAGCGATTAAAGTAAGGTCTCGAAACCCTACTGTGTATTTCATAGGGATTAACGGCGTGCGTAATTTGTCACGCAGATTTTCCACATAGATTTCCAACAATTCCTCTTGAGGGAGTGCTAAGCTTAGAGAATAAGTTAATCCCTTACAGTGAGAAATGAAATCTAAGACCCTTTCATTCTATCTTTGCTTACAGTTTTTACGATAAAAAACGGTTGTCTTTGGAAAAGTTGAGCTGAACTGAAGAAGAAATTTTTGGCGAAGATCCTCCCATCCAGTAATTGATTAGGATTGTAAGCTTGTATACCAGACAAAGGCGGGTCCTTGCAAGGTCCGTATAAAGCATCTGAGTTTTTCTACTTCTTAATGCTCTGGAGATCCCATCATAGGATCACAACAAGACACGTAATGCATCAAATGCTGTTCAGGGTCGCCTGATCCATTGAAAATAGGGAATACAGTGTTTCCAAAACTAGATGGAGGAGAGATTGAATCTACCCATTCAGGGTAAACTTTCTTTTCTGGTTGAACCTGCGCACGTTTCCCTTCCATAGTTTCTAACCGAGCTGTTAATGACTCAATGGTTGTTATTAACTTTTGAGAAACATCCAGTTTAACTTGGAATTGGGTAGGTGTAATGACTGGAGCTTGGACAGATGTGGTGGTTAGTGCTGCAACTGATGGTAGCACTGCCAACCATTGTTGCACTTGACCCGTAGGATTAGACCTGTGAGGGTGTACTGATAGAGGAGGATATTCTTGATCCCTCTTAGTAGCTACAACAAATTCCCTTGGCTGACTGAATCCATCTCACTTAGGAAGAAGACTACCCTGAAGTAGCTCTACACTCAACCTCCTTAATTCCTCCATTTCTTCCTCCTGTTGTGCAAACCTTTGCTCTAGTGAGAGAGATTTACCTTCTCCAGAGGAAGGATATGTAACTTGATTCTTTCCCCTCCCTTTGTTGGATCCTTCTCGGAGAGGGGGAAGTGGGTTCCTCGAAGGATTACCTAGGTTCTGAGTAATCCTTTGATTTTGTGTATGCACACCTTCTTCATTTGTGTCAGTACATACATCTTCTTGATCATGAACCTCTTCATCTGAGTCCCTTGAGTGAGCCTCATCTGGTGGATCAGCAACAATGGAATTGATGACATTGATTGATGCATAACTCATATCATCCCTTCTATCAGCATTTCTGTGATATTGTCTTCTTCCATGTCTTTGATGAGACATTGTCTTTTGTTGATTCGATCCCTCGGGAACTTCTTAACGAATCGTAATTTGGAGGGATTCTCCTGATAACTTGTCTCTTCGCTTCTCTTGAGGCTTCTTCCCCAATCGAGAAAAGACCGGCTTTCTCTGAGGAGGGGATTGATGATTTGAAAAAGTCCCTAGTCCGGTGGACTGGGGCTATTCCTGCTCAACTCCTCGAATCTTATTTGTTGATTCCGAGGGTTGGTTTAAAAGGGTCCCCATTTTGGTGAGATGGGGTGGCTCTTGACATGCTATGCCTAAGACTTTCTTAAAATATCTCCTGATCTTGCGATCCTTAGTCCAAAAATTAGCTGGATGCATTAACCTGTATCCACTTTTATCACCCGGTTCAAAAGACCGTTAGATGATTTCTGACACTTCTGTCACTTGCTGATGTACTTGCTCCAAATAAGAGGCCTATTCAATATTATCGTTTGCTTGATGCAGGAGTAATTCAATAACTTGTTCTCTGTATTCTTGATTTTGAGAGGAACTAGTTGAAGCCTGTTCTTGGGAAAGCTTTTGATTACAAAAAAAGCCCATTGACGGCGGCCGGCCACGGGAAATAACATTGCATGAGACCATTTTCAGTGGGCTTTACTGACTGGAGAACATCGTGAAATGCAGTTCTCCATGAACACCCCATCCTATGACATGAATACCATACGGGGCATTGGAAATTAACTAGCGCAACTTTCTTAGTGCACCAAGGCATGAACGTTGAAGGGCTCTCTGCTACTTTTCGGCCTTTGGATATCGAGAGACTGATAAAGATGCCAAGTCAATTTGGCGTTGTAACCCTTCTATTATCTTAACATGATTTTCATATTCATCATAAGATAATACTTTCTTTTTCAACTGACAAATATTTTTCCATATGTTGAGACGAATATCATGAATTCCATCTTCTGTCAACATTTCTGGAATGTTATAAAGAGAATCAGCCAGAGGCCAAAACATGACTGGAAATTCACCTTTTTCCAGTTGTTTTCTCATGTTCATCATTTCCTCTTTATCATTTGATGAATATTCTTCTACCTGTTTTGACCAGAGATAGTGCTTCCTTGTTTCCTCATTGGATTCAACAGGATTGGTAGAGAAATCACTGATTAAACTAGAAGATGTATGACTAAGGGGTGGTTCGGAGAATGATCTCCACCCTGGGCTATCTTCTGATTGAGAAATTATTTCACCTACTAGAGATGAAGCATCAGACATGACTGGTTTCACATTTGCAAGTATCTTAAGATAAGAGGGCTTTCTCGACACTACATTGTCCACTGGATCATTTTCCGGGCAATGTGTATCATTACTGTGGAGAGGAATTTCGCAAAGAAATTCATCATCATGGGGAGGACCACCATAATGGGTTATATCAAAAGATGAGATCTATTGATCCTTGGTCTTCTGACCACACAGAGGGTTCCTGTGGCTCTCATCTGAAGATAAAACTTCGAGATCGACCGAATTATCATGAATTAATCCTTCATGAGGAAGTATCTGTTGAATAACTTCGGAATTAATGTTCCCACTATTGGGAAATGAGGGAGTAGAATCTTGGATTCAAACAGATAATTGTATGAGGGCTTCAAGAACTCCAACATCGAGCAAGGCCTTATTACAGATTGGCTCTTGATCTCCTGACTGTGTTGGGTGGGTATTCTTCTTAGACTCCTTCTTACTCGCTTTGGAAACCACTTGTTGACAAAAGTGGCTGCTCTGAGCAGGTGTGTGTGCCTGATCAGAAAAATGGCCAGGTTAGGCTGATGATATCCACTCAAATCAGGTGTATGTGCCTGACATGGTTGTCCGTATGATATGGGGGAGTATGCCCCACAACCCTCTTGGACAAGAACAGATGTGTGTGTCTGTTCCGGAGTGAATTATTGATCTGTCACTCCACTGACAGGGAAATATTTATGTGTCTTTCCCTGAGATTTTGCTGGAGTTGTTATAATATCTTGGCAGACATCCAGAATATGAGCAGGGATTTGCTTCTTCTCTTTCACCATTGATAGAATATGTTTGGTGACTTCAGCTACCGGAACGGGGATATACGTCCATTCTGAGATTAGAGTAAGTGTATGTTCCTGCTCCTGTCCTCCATTTCCTGTCAGTGAATCCTGACAGTACTCAAGTGTGGGGGCAGAGAGTTGAGTCTGCCTCCTGTTTGTTGATGGGGCTTTCTGACTAACTTCTCCAAATGCTACCAAGCGAGACTGTTGGTAGGCTTGATTAATACTATTAGGTGCATGTGCCTGCTGATTGCACTTCACCAAACGTGGTTAACGAGATCCATCATATGTAGTCAGACGAGCCTGCTGACTAGCTGATGATGTATAAACAGGTGTATGTTCTTGCCTATAGTACTCCGCCGGAATCACCTGGCAGGATTGGCTTGATGCTGCCTGATGAGTCTGCTGGACAATGGAATTAAAATGGGTAGGTGTGTGTGCCTGCTCGTTGCTTGACACCAAGTTAGGTTGGTGGACTTCTCCGGAGATGGTAGAGATGAGAACCTGCTCACTATTGACCGGATTCCGCCTTTGGCGGTTCGCCTTGCCTGCTCGGGTTCGAGGAACCTGAGCCGAATGCCTGGATTCGGTACCCTCATCATGTTGAGGGCGCACTGCCGCACGATTATGGCGGCGATTGTTGGTGGGAGCCCTCAGGAAGGACTCCTGCTTCTTTGAATTAAGGCCCTGAAGGGCCTGCTCATTCACCTCCTCAGAATATGGCAGTGAATGAGGATTGTGTTCTGGGGATAACGAACCGAAATGGTTGGAGACAATGTTTAGTACTGCCTGCATCTTGATCACTGGTCGTCGTTGTCCGGATTACCAGTGTAATTTTTTCACTTGGAGGGTTCATCGGGCAGCCTCCAGAGTTGGAATGGTACCGTGTTGACGGTACTCCTTAACCAGCGCATTTGATACCCAGCGTTAAAGATGCTGAGTAGGTGATTTCATCCTTAGAGAGGATGATGATCCAGCAGGAGTAGCAGCGGTGGCATTTGCAGCAGTAGTATTCACAGGTGTGAATTTGAGAGAAGCCATTTTGGAAATGCAGAAGATCTTGGAAAAGAGTGCTTGTTTGATATAATAGACGTAATCATGATAAATTCAGCCAGTAAATCTTTTGGATGAGCAAAAATGTCAATGATTGTTTTTGTTGGCCCTCTCATTGAGTTTTAAAAAGGGGCCTAACAAATAGGTAAAACATCATTTTAACATGGTTAAGGATTCACGTCGGGTTCACCATTTTTTGTTTCCCTTGGAATTTGGGGATGACCTCCTTGATGGGAGGTTCAAACACTCCAATCGATTTCTAATGGGTTTGTTCGTAGAACCAGAAACATCCAGTGATTCCACATCCATTTGGACCTACTTTCCAAAGGTAGGTGCTCATTAGTTTGTGGACTGATGAGGTTTAGGAATTTTCATTGGTCGAGAGGATAGGAGGTCAGACTCATCAAACCTTTTTGAGGGGAATTATTGTCTACTCCGGGACTCTCTTTATAGATTAAAGTTATGTTCATGAATCCTTATTATATTACCAAGTATAAAATGATATTTCCTTCAGATCTGACAATCGATGATTAAATATGTAGGAAATTTAGAGAATCTTTTATATGTATTCGAGGTTCTTCATCGATAGAGAATCATCTGTATTTATTAGAGATTCTTGGTCAATGGTATCATTCGACACATTTATATAGAAGTATCTCGGTCATTATGATGACCATACTGGTTTTAAAGCCACTCAGTGGGCACTTGAAGTTTATTTTCCTTCATAAGGACATAGATTATTTCAGAATTGGGATCAAACCTGTAGATGGGCTACCTACGTTTCCTTTGTTTAGAAAAGGAATCAGAACCCACGTAGTTCGGGTAAGGGAGTATGATGTTTATGATTGATGGCTCAAAGAAGGATTTCATAATTACTTTTACACTCTAAGCACACATGAGTCATGCTCGTTGTGAGAAACAATAGGTATTGGTAAAAACCAGACAATTGTGCCATGAAATATGCAATCATAAGAAATAATTTGGGGCTTATGTAAGTATGACTGCCCAGATAAATGAATATTAGGATTTACTTCAGGGAAGAAATCTAGGAACATGGTCCATAAAGGTATATGTGCTTCATGGAGATTTGAATACTCTAACATGGGGATTACTCCTGAAAAGGAGGCCCAAATTAAGAGAGGACTTATGATTGGGTTTTACTTCTGAGATGGAATCCCAGATCAAAGGTAAATTAGGACTAGTTAAGAGAAATTAAGACTGGGGCTTACTCCTGAAAAGGAGGCCCAGGTTAAGAGACTTGAAAAATTAAGGGATTTGGGGCTTACTCCAAAGGAGGATGCCCAGATGTGGGATCTTTAAGAATCAAGGCTTAATCTTGAGGAGGATACCCAAATTAGGGGTATGGGGCTTACTCTTAAGGAGGATGCCCAGATTTGAGAATTATGACCGGGTCTTATTCCTGAAAAGGAGGAACAAATTTGAGACTAGTTCTCTCATCTTAAAGGATGAGGTTGAATGAATGGAATCTCAATCTTTAGTGACAAAAAGATGTGTAAATAACTAGGTTGTGAGAGATATTCCACAGAATTCCTTTCAGATAAGGATGTAAAATCATGAAATCATGCCATAAATGGTTTTAAAGAGTGACTTGAAGACTGAATCTTGAATAGGAGAGGTGGAATGACATAAGAGGGGTGAAATGGACAAGAAGGGCACCCAAAAAGGCAGGGGCACGCAAGTCCTGGTAGGCGCGCAGGTACTGTGTGGGCGCGCAAGTCCTGGTCACGCAGGTATACCTGAGCGACACATGGGTACTTGCACGATGGTTAACCAGCAGGGTAATACTTGAGCGAATCTTGGTTAAAGCCTTTAGAATCATCTTGAGGTTCTTCCAGAATAGTGGCACACAAGTTCTATTTAAGGATTTAGGCAGCGCGCAAGTGTGGCCATTTCCCTTAAGGGCTGGCCACTCAGGCGCGCAATCATTGATGAGTTTCAACACTTTGACCTTCCTCCCCCTCTTTAGATATTCCGTTCTAGGTAAGAAATTACCTTAGAAGTTTTTCAGAAGCTTTGAAAAGAGACTAGGGCTCCTGGAGCTCAAATCTGAGTTTTTGGAAAAAATTTCTTCCTCGATTGGGGGGCCCACATGGTCTATTTATAGGCTCAAGAAGACCCCGAGAGGTTATCTTTTAGGGCGCGCAAGTCACTTGCGTGACCATTAGGGGGCGTGCAAGTATACTTGTGTGACCATTGTAGAACTTTCACGACCCCTGCGTAGTATTCTTCTTATTCCTTCCTTTGTCAATTTTTGATATTTGTCAAAAGGTTGAATCACTTCGAGTTAAGATAATCCCCTCTTCCAATCTTTAGACTCTATGACGAAAGAAAAACTTCAAAAGTGATATAAAAGGAATAATAAATTTAAAATATGTTATGAAGAAATTATAAATTAACTTAAGTTTATTATTCAGGAAGAACAAGGAACATACGCGATGAGTCAGACTTAAGGTAAGGGACTTTGTCTCAATCTACTTTCATTGAGGAAAATTTTGATTTATACACAATTTTATTTTATTAGATGTATAAAGACCTTTGAATTTTAATTTAACTCAAACATAAAATTTTTTCTATATAGATTTTTACTAAATGACAAAGGGAATGTATCTTTTTAATGTTTGCAGTGACAAAGACCTTTCTGCCATCGGGAGCATTATTTTATATTTGGATTCCCCTATAAGAAATAATGTTTTTAAAAGGAAATTGAATACCATATAACATTTTTTGTATTTTGATATTGAAAATGGTTTTGATAATGGATTGATTATGTCAATATTATGAACTAATATCTTGTGATTTCAATGTTGAAATGTTATCCTTCCTTTATGTGTTATGATTATGTTATGGTTCTTAGGCATTGTTTATGTATACGGGTGATTCCATGATAAACCTAGGGCAGGTGAGCCCAAGATAGATCTCCAATGCATTCAGTAATGTGATGGAGGTAAACATCAATGTTTCTACTAAGATATTTTGGGAATATACTGTGATGAGCATTCCAAACATAACTCAATGCGTAGCTGTGAAAGCTACAATGTATGTATGTTATGGATGCCACAAGTTACCTTTTATGATTTATTATTTCTGTGTGTTATTCATAAATATTATGATTTCATGAGTTATGTTAAAGATCTTATGTTTTATGATTGAAAAGTATGATTCTATTGATATGTATTTATTGATGGAATAATGTTTTATTTCATTATTTTATAACCCTTACTGAGATTTTTATGCTCATACCAAGTTTTTGATATATTTTTCACAGGGTATAAGGAAGGATAGAAGAAAGGAATAATTCAAAAGATTTATATCTAGAAAATAAATATTTTATTATTTAAGGAGTTTTATTATTGTGAAAAATTGGATAGAGTAGGAGTGTCTACTTTGTAATACTTGAGATGTAATGTAATAGTTATGACCTATTTCTCTAGAACTCTAAACATGAAAAGATCCTCAATGTAGAAATCCTTAATTAACTCAATATTAAGTAATGTTTTAAGGATGGGGCTATATAGTTGGTATCAGAGGTTGGTTTAGACAAATTTAGGAGTTAGAATATTGTTAAATTAATATACATAAATTTGTTTATGGTAAGATTGAAATGATATAGCATTTACAGATTACCATGAAGATTTGAATCATATATTTCTATATTCAGAATATTTTTTCATAGAGGAAACAGGTCAACTGTGCTGGGAAGAAATACATATGGAAATGACATTCCAAATCCATATCCTGAGATGATCATAACTAGAATTGAACAGTTTTTTGTTGTGATGGATTAATAGAATCAAGTGATAAATGGTGGTTGTGTTTATAGATGATATTTTGGTATTTTATAAAAGTAAATAGGAGTATGAAAGTCATTTAAGGGTTGTATTTCAAACCTTGAAAGAAAAGAAAATGTATGGGAAATTCAGAAAGTGTGAGTTTTGGTTTTAACAAATTACATTACATGGTCACATTGCTTCTAAAGATAGCATAAATGTTGATCCTAATAAAACAAAATTTGTTAAAGAATGTAGAGAATACCAACAAATGTAACTGAGATTCGTTGTTTTCTTAGTTTAATAGGATATTAAGAGAGATTTGTTGAAAATTTTTCATGGTAACCTATCCCACTGGCTAAGTTAACTTGAAAAGGTGTTAAATTTATTTGGGAAAAAGAATATGATGATTGTTTTTAGGAACTGAAAAGAAGACTGGTGAATGATCTAGTATTTTTTGATTCAATAAGGTTTTCCTTAGTATTTTTCTATTGCTTCTTGTTTTGAAAATTACAAACACCTTATACTTAAGCAAATCTATATTTTACTTCTCTAAGAAAAATTTCCTTCTCTACGGAAATTTACCCTAACCTAGATTTACTTATATATATCAATATTTTTCATAAGTATAAATATTGGATTCATAACCAAAACCTCAGAATCATATAATACTTCGACATGAAGAATTCTGTTTTAGGATCCGAATTCTGGATAAGAACAGTAAATAAGTTCCACTCCGAATTCTGGATAAGAACTGTAATGAAGATCCACTATGAATTCTGGATACGAAATGTAATGAAGTTCCACTCTGAATTCTGGATAAGAACTGTAATGAAGTTCCACTCCGAATTCTAGATAGGAACTCTAATAAAGTTCTACTCTGAATTTAGGATACAAACTCTAATAAAGTTCCATTCCGAATTATGGATACGAAATCTAACAAAGTTCAACTCCGAATTCTGGACTCTGACCTTCTGTGAGTTCGACTCCGAACCTTTACTAGTTCAACTATGAACTTCTATGAGTTCGACTTCGAACTTCTATGAGTTTAACTCTGAACTTTTACTAGTTCGACTCTAAACTTTTACTAGTTCGACTCTAAACTTCTACAAGTTCGACTCCAAACTCTGTAAGTTTAGATTTTGAATTCAGATGAAACTAGAATATGAATTTCCTTAGAAATTCAGAATCTGGATTTCTACAAAATTCAGGTTCCGAATTCCAATAAAACATAATCCAAATATCTCTTATTATAGACTCCAAATTCCATTTTTGGTTAGACTCCGAACTTTTATTTTCTTACATTCCGAACTTCGGTTTTTCTTATGCTTACACTCGTTTCATTATAAAACGATGTCGTGCCTTTAGTTACACATGTTTTGTTATAAAACGATGTCGTCCATTTTGTTTCTAACTAACCGTTGTTTGAGTGACACATGTACAGGTCCCTCCGAATTTTAAGGAAAATATGACCGTTGGAGGAGGGAGCCAACCGTTGCCACCGAGCCTATAAATATGATCTCATTTTAAAGAGCTCACAAAAACCAATGAACAAGTTGATCACTCTAGAAACCACACGTTGTAAAGGTGATTTCTAGAGAGAGAAGATTTTCATGCCTTGTGTGTACTGAACTGATCATTCAGATTGCTTCGTGCGACTCCGAATGTTGGTGATTACATTTGAGGGCTTCCGGGGATAGGAAGACAGAGGTTCCAACAACTTGAAGTTGAGGGATTCCTTGCTGAGGAAGACAGAGGTTCCAACTAACTTAAAGTTGAGTACTTGTGGGGATAAAAGGATAGAGACTCCGATCTTCATATCGAGGGCTTACCCTGGTGTGGGTAAGACAGACTTGCTTGAAAGTATAAATCAAGGGAATTTTATCCAAGGTTGTTGGATACCCTTCTCTTTGGGTTAAAAGAGTTATTGTTTGTTACTTTTAGTTTTACTACTTGTTTTTCTGCTGAATTTTGTATTGTATGGAAAGTATAAACTTCTTATATTTCTTTACACGTGTACTTTGATTAATTTAGATTCTATACGCTTTAAGGTAGAATATCATATTGTAAACTTTGGTTAAATTTCAATTTCTGGATCCATATTTCCGGAACCAGTTTTTCGAAATCACTTTCCAGATTAAAGAAAGTGTATAGAACTAGATGTTTGTAACTTCATACTTTGTCCAATCATTCAATGGTGTTAGAGGTGTTGTGAATTTTTTTAGTTTAACTTTTTTAAACTTAGTTCTTTCCTTGTTTAAGGAAATTTTTAAAGGCTAAAATTCACCCCCCTCTTGTATTGTTCCATCTAATATACATATATATCTACATATTAGATCCTACAATTGGTATCAGATCCGGTCTCTGAAATACTTATACTCACATATAAGTTTTTCTTACTCAGTTTTTCATTGTTCTATATTTTTCTTGCTTAGTTCCTTGAATCTGAACTTTTTTTATCAACAAGTTTCTGTGTAGAAATATTTTCTTAAGGATGGTAGGTTTAAATGTTGGTTCCATCAACAACCTAAATCCTACAAGACCACCAATTTTTTATGGAAATGATTATGAGTATTTAAGAGATCGAATGAAGACTTTCGTTATCAATACTGGAGTAGATAACTTTGTCATTATTACTGGTGGATATAAAATTCCCGATAAGGAAGTAAGTACTTTCACATTCCAAGAGAAGCATGATTATCAATTAAACTATAAGGTATGAAATAATCTAATATGTTCAATGACTAGGAACATATATATCCAAATTTCTTCTTGTGAAACAGCTAACTGTATTTGGAAGAAACTCGAAGTTACACATTTTGGTACATCTAATGTGATTGAGACAAGAAGAGCTATGTTGAGAGCAGAATATCATGGTTTAAAATTTCCTTATGGAGACCCTATTTGTAAGGTGCAACAAAGATTTATAACTATTGTGAATAGATTACAATCTATGGGAGAGAAATGTCTGGATGATGAAGCTCTTGTGGATAAGATTATTGATATTATTCCCAATGAGTGGGAATCAAAGAGAACAACAATTGATTAGAATAGGAAGGTCACTCAAATTTATTTAGATGAGTTGTTTGGAACTCTTATCCAACATGAAACAAGGATGAAGAGAGATGCTGACAACATCAAAAAGAATAATGTGAATGGTATTGTTTCTTTTACTACAACTTCAAATGACATGAAATCTAAGACTCCTGAGAGAGTAATTAGAACCAAGTCTAAGAAGGTTACTATCCAATCCGAATCTAGTGAGAGTGAAGTCTCAGAGATTGAGTTAGCAAATATTGCTCGGAGAATGAACATGATAGCTGGTTAAAGAAATTTCCAATCCAGGTTTAAGAAGAAGGAAAGGAAAGATAAGAAATATTTAAAGGTCACATGCTATGAATGCAAGAGAAGTGGAAACATACGACCTGATTTCCCTATGCTTAAAAAGAAAGAAATAAAAGAGAGGCATTATGAAAGGAATAGGAAGAAGTTTTACAAAGCTAAAGCTAAGAAAAGTCTGAAATCTAATACTACATGGAGTGCTAGTTGTGTAGAATCTTCAGAAAGCGAATCTTCTGAATATGATTCATCAGCTCAGAAGAATAAGGGATTCATTGCTAATACTTCTTTTCCACATACATGTTTTATGGCTAAGGGATGCTCTGCCGAGGCTTTAACAAGTCCATCTCTTGATAAGAATTATTATTATGAAAATAGTACTTCTAATGAAGATACTTCATCCTCAGAAAATGAAGAACCTTCATATGAAGAAGTATCTAGATTTAAAAAGTTACTTGAAGCAAAAATTGTAAAATTTATAAGAAATTAGACAAGGAAAATACTAGGGAAGAAATTATTACAAAAGATATTTCAGATCATTCTTCAGATATTAAATATAAAGAAGAGTTTTTAGAAAAACATTCTAAAGACCTTGTGAATGAAAATTATGATAAGTAAGAACTTTCTAAAGATCTTAAGAATTCTATTTTAAAGATAAAAATTTTTGAGGAAAAATCTAACTCTAAGGAAATGATTCCTGAGGATAGGAATTTATACATTAGACTAAAATCTGAAATATTTTCTCTTAAGAAGCTAATTGGAAAATTTACCTCTGGGAAGGAAAATTTTGACAAGATGTGTTCTCAAATTAAACCTCAAGGAAACACTACTGGAGTAGGTTATACTCACCAAAAACCAGTTTTGAAAAACAACTATTTTTTTCCTTCTAAATCCCCTTTTTGCACTAAGTGTGAAAGTGGTGGGCATTGGAAGAAAAACTATTCTTTCAATAGATTTCAATCTCTTGGGTTTCATAAAGCGTATTTCTCTAAAAAAATGTGGATACACAAAATTTTGTTATCTAAAAATCTCAGATCCAAACAAGTTTGGATTCTGAATGCCTAATTCTTTTCTTATTTTCGTGAAGATAAAGGAAGTACCAACAACAATACATGGTACATGGATAGTGGATGTTCCTGGCATATGACTGGTAACAAAAGCTATTTCGAAAATATTATCAAGACGAAAGGAGGAAAAGTAACTTTCAGAGATAATGCTCAGGGATAAATTATTGGTATAGGTAACATTGTTCTTCTTGGAAAATCTTTGATTTAAAATGTTTTGTTAAAGGAGATATCATTCTTCAGTTTATCGGAATGCAAGATCAACTTGCTGACATTTTCACTAAATCTTTACCCTCCGATAGATTTGAATACATTAAACAGAAGTTAGGAATGATTACCGTAAGGTAATCCTTCTTCATTAACTTCTTGTTGAGCAATTCTCCTTACAGTAATAAACTCTTTTTCATAGGAGGAGTACATTTTCTTGTTAGAATAATCAAAATTTTCATAGTCAGTTTTTAAAAAAAAACCTTTCTTAATCAAAATTTGCGAAGTCAGTTTTTTAAAAAGATTTTCTAATCAAAATTTTTGTAGTCAGTTTTTCAAAAATTTGTAACAAAAATTTTCGTAATGAAGTTTTCGGAACTAAAATTTTCTTGATAAAGTTTTTGGAACTGAAATTTTCGTAATAGGAAATTTTCGGAACTAGAACTTTCGTAATGAAAATTCTTCGTACTGGATTTTTCGTAATCATACTTTTTGTACTGGAGTTTTGGTACTCAAAGTCTTTTTAACTTTTAGTTTTTCATAGTTAGTTTTTCATTGTCAGATTTTTCTTCAAGAAGAATATCACCTATTACGAATAAACTTCCTGGCCAATCCGAATGGTATGATTTCCTTAAGTATTCATAGTCATATTTTTCTTTATGGTATTTTCATATGAGTTTTAAAATTTTTCAGATTCTAGTTTTCTTAAATCCGATTTTTTTTCTTAAAACCTCAAAAGATCAGAGTCAAGTTTTCCTTGCAGCTTGTTTCTCAACCGTCAGATCAAATCTCAATGAATCTCAATCGTTCGATCTACCGTGGAAGCTGAACCGTTGTCGCAACACCTATATAAAGGGGACCTCATAGGGTTGTCCCACATCAGATATCAAGCTTTTGCGTCTCAAATCTATGTCCTCATTTATTAAGGCCATTTAGATTTCTTCCAAGACCGTTTCGAATCCTTCAGAAGAGTTCAGTTTCAAATGTCTGTAGAAGCCACTTCTCAGGATATGTCAACTATGAAGCCAATCTCAAAATGGTTAGTTTATAGGGAAATATTAGTGAATCCAAGTTTCTACAAGTATGATTCTCTTATATCTAAGAATATCAGATTGAATGGATTGGGGGATGTTTGATTTTCAAATCCAGTGAAATAGGATCCGGTTTATATAGATTTGCTTGTTGAGTTTTACGAGTATCTTTCCTTCCTTAAAGAAGATGGAAGAGAGAAGTTTTAATTCAAATCTTATGGGAAGACTTATATGCTTTCTTACACCAAGGATGCAAGCTTGGTTGTTCTATATTATGAAAGTGATGTTGAATTTTGTTCACATAAGCTTCCGGATGAGCAAGTAAGTTTTAACAAAGTGAAGGCATTGAAATGCCTTGGACTTAAAGATTCCAAGACTGATAAGATTGCTCATCTCTCTCTGAATAATCGGATTCTTCAGATGTGGGTACTATGCTTTTTAGTATCGAGAAGGGGTGATAAGGATAATCTTAAGAAGAGTGATATATACATATTATATTTTTTGGAAAATCTAAGGAACTTGAATTTGATGAGGCATGTTTTAATTACAGTTAAGAATATTAAAGAAGGGAATATGAAAGCTCAGATCATAATGTATCTAGCCTTGCTTTCAAATATTATTATCAGATGTCTTGATTTCTTTAAAGTTGATTTCACTTCCATGCAAATAAATTGAAAGGTAATGCTGGTTAGTAATGATACATTAAAGAGGATGAAGACGGCTTTTTCTGTTGAATTCAGAGAATTCTACACTTTACCAGAGGAAGAGGCTGAGGCAGCTCAGAAAGATCAACAAACTCCAGAACCATCTAAAAAGATAGGGAAGAAGAGAAAGTTGAAAGAAGTGGTGGCTGAAGAAAAGACTCGGAAAGCTAAGGAAACTCAATCTGCACCACCCAAGCCAAAGAAACAAAAATCCTACCCAGATGAAGTGGCTGCTATGTGGAGGGAAGATAAGGAGAAAAGAAAAGAAGGGGATCCTCAATTCGTATTAGATCCTGCTGAGGCTAAGGCCTTAAAGTAGAACGCTTCAGATGAATTGGAAAGACAAGAAAAAGAGAAGAAGACGAAGAAAAAGATGTTTGAAGCTGAGCTTGTACAATATCTATTGAGAGATACAAAAGTAGCTTCTAAGAAGATTCCCATTCCAGAAAATTTTGATGTCCAACCTTTACCAGAGACTCTTGGAAAAAATTACTTCACTTCGAAAACGTCCAAAGGAAAATAGGTTGTTGAAGAAGTAGAGAAAAAAACTAGTGAAGAAGTAGAAGAAGAGGTTGTTGAGGAAGAAGAAGAAGAAGAAGAAGGAAGGAAGGAAGTGATGATCTGGATGACTTGATCAAACAAGTAGAAGATTATCAAGAAAATGCTGAATCCACAAAACTTGTCACTCCGGGAAAGGTAGTTGAGAAAGAAGGTAACAAAGATGATGATAAGGAAGAGGAAATGAAATATAATGAATTATCTAATGAGGAAGTAAGCTATGAGAATCATTTTCTTGAGGAAGGAGCATAAAAGGAGAAAATAGATGAAGACAAGATTGTTCAACTATTAGAGACTGAGGAAGAATCTCTAGATGATTATTCCATTCTCAAAACTGATAAAGGTAAGAAAGTGCTCAGGGATACACCAACAAAAGATATCATCAGGAAGAAAGAAGTTGGTGGTTCTTCTAAAAGAAAGCTGGTGCAAATTGAAGAAGATCAATCCCCGAGCAAAGTGTCTGATTCGGAGTCATCAGCACAGGGTCATGACTTTGTTGATGAATCTTTGAAAAAATTGGTGGACACCATTCCAATTTTTCCTACTATAGACACCAGATGCTAGATTCTGCAATACAATCTGAATTAGAAGTCAGAATCCTTATCTATGGTGATGGATAAGTGTGTGAAGATTGAGGCTGATCATAGAAATTTCCTTATCAATTATGATTTTCACACAAAATCATGCAGCACAATCACTTTGTGGTCTAAGAAAGTTGAAGAAGACATGGATGAGTTTGATCATTTTCAGAATGATGTTAAAGATGCTTTTGACACCGAGGAATCCAAGATTAAGAATCTTCAGGATAAGATAATCCTTTAGAAAAATTCTCGGAGTCAACAAGTGAAGGACTTGAATGATAAGGTTAACTCTCTTGCTCAAAATTTTAAAAGGGATAGAGATCTCTAGATTGAGATCCAAGAAAAACTTGTAAAGAAAGATGAGTTAGTGAACATGTAGGAAGAGGCCATGAAGGCTCAATCAGAGGTGCTGAAAGCTCAACAAGAAAGGATCATAGCTTTGGAGAAGCAAGATGAGAAGGATAAAAAATATTTGAAGAAGCTAAAAACCTTATTGAAGAAGCTAATCCCGAAGTAAAAGTAAGGAAAATAGACTCAATCCGATCTTTTGTTGTATTTTTCTTTCCTTGTAAATTTTTTTTCAACTCTAATGAAACTTTTGGTTGGTTTTATCTTGTGTTGTTATATACTAATGTTTCAGGTACCATATTTCTTTTCCATTCCCTTGAATTATTTAGGAAAATCACAAAGGGGGAGAAGGAAAAAGAACAACTTAAAAGGGGGAGAAGGAAAAAGAACTACTCAAAAGGGGAGAAGAAAAAATTTAAAATGGACAAGGAAAAATTTCTAAGTGAAGATATCCTTAAAGTAAGGGGGTGTGTCTTATTACGAGGTTTTTCATTCCCATGATAATGAAAACTTCATTCCAGAAATCCAGAATACAATCCTTAGAGTTTCAATGCCTAATGGGGGTTAGTTGTATTCATTATCATCCATGAACAAAGGGAGATAAGTTTTAATTTCAAAGTCAAATGAAAATTTTCAATGTTCTTATATTCTTTTTTGTATGTTTTTTGTGCTTTCTAAAAAGGGGGAGATTTTTGAGTGAATAAGTTTTTACTTATGACTTTTCCGTTCCTTCTTGTTTTGAAAATCACAAACACCTTATACTTAAGTAAATCTATATTTTAATTCTCTAAGGAAAATTTCCTTCCTTAAGGAAATTTACCATAACCTCGATTTCCATATACATATCAATATTTTTCTTAAGTATAAAAATCGGATTCATACCCAAAACCTCAGAATCATATAATACTTAGATATTAATCATTCTGTTTTAGGATCTGAATTCTGGATAAGAACTGTAAAGAAGTTACACTCCGAATTCTGGATAAGAACTGTAATGAAGTTCCACTCCAAATTCTGGATAAGAACTGTAATGAAGTTCCACTCCAAATTCTGGATGAGAACTGTAATGAAGTTCCACTCTGAATTCTGGATAGGAACTCTAACAAAGTTCTACTCCGAATTCAGGATATGAACTATAATAAAGTTCCATTCTGAATTCTGGATATGAAATCTAACAAAGTTCAACTCTGAATTCTGGACTCCAAACTTCTATGAGTTCGATTCCGAACCATCACTAGTTCGACTCTGAACTTCTATGAGTTCGAATTCAAAATTCTATGAGTTCAACTCTGAACTCTTACTAGTTCGACTCCGAACTTTTACTAGTTCGACTCTGAACTTCTACAAGTTCAACTCCGAACTCTGTAATTTCGGATTCTGAATTCTGGTGAAACCAGACTCCGAATTTCCTTAGAAATTCAGACTTCGTATTTCTACAGTATTTAGGTTCCGAATTCCTATAAAACAGAATCCGAATATCTCTTTATTATAGACTCTGAATTTCATTTTTGGTTAGTCTCTAAAATTTTATTTGATTACATTCCAAACTTCATTTTTTCTTATGCTTACACTCGTTTCATTATAAAACAATGTCATGCCTTCAGTTACACATGTTTTGTTATAAAACGGTGTCATCCATTATGTTTCTAACTAACCGTTGTTTGAGTGACACGTGTACAGTTCCCTCCGAATTTTAAGGAAAATATGACTGTTGGAGGAGGGAGCCGACCATTTCCACTGAGCCTATAAATAGGAGCTCATTTGAAAGATCTCACAAAAAATAATGAACAAGTTGATCACTGTAGAGACCACATGCTGTTAAGGCGATTTCTAGAGAGAGAAGCTTTTCATGCTTTGTGCATACTGAACTGCTCGTTCAGATTGCTTCGTGAGACTCCGAATGTTTGTGATTACATTTGAGGGCTTCCAGGGATAAGAAGACAGAGGTTCCAACACCTTGAAGTTGAGGGCTTCCTTGCCGAGGAAGACAGAGGTTCCAACTACCTTGAAGTTGAGGGATTGCGGGGATATCAAGACAGAGACTTTGATCTTCATATCAAGGGCTTACCCTGGTGTGGGTAAGACAGTCTTTCTTGAACGTATAAATCAATGGACTTTTATCCAAGGTTGTTGGATACCCTTCTCTTTGGGATAAAATAGTTATTGTTTGTTACTTGTAGTTTTACTACTTGTTTTTCCACTGCATTTTGTATTGTAAGGAAAGTATAACCATCTTATATTTCATTACACTTGTACTTTGATTAATTTAGATTCTATATGCTTTATGTTAGAATCTCATATTGTATACTTTTGTTAAGTTTCAATTTCCAGATCCATATTTCCGGAACCAGTTTTTCGGAATCACTTTCCAGATTAAAGCAAGTGTATAGAGCTAGAAGTTTGTAACTTCATACTCTATTCCAACATTTCATTGGTGTTAGAGGTGTTTTGAATTTTCTTAGTTTAACTTTGTTAAACTTAGATCTTTCCTTGTTTAAGGAAAATTTTAAAGTGTACAATTCACCCCCCTCTTGTGTTGTTCCATCTAATATACATATACATCTACATATTTGATCCTACATTATTGGAATTACCTTCTAGAAATGGTGAGTTTGTTATCTATAGTGATACTTCATTAAAAGGAATTGGTTTAATCTTAATGCAGAATGATCAGGTAATTGCTTATGCTTGACGTTAGTTGAAACCTCATGTGTGAAATTACCTTACAAATGATTTGGAATTACCTGCTGTTGTTTTTTCATCAAAAATTTGGAGGTATCATTTGTATGGTGTAAAGTGTGAAATATATACTGATTAGAAAAGTTTGAAGTATATATTCACTTTGAAGGAATTAAACATGATATAGAGGAGATGGTTAGAATTAACCATGGATTATGATTTCATGATCCATTACCATCCGGAAATGAAAATAAAGTGGTTGATGCTTTGAGAAGAAAAAATAATGCTACATTAACCATGATATGTTTGGAATGAGATACTTTGGTTTTTCATTTGATGAATTTTTTATTCAAAGTTGTAGGTGCATGGAATTCCTCTATTTTTTCAAGTGGCAGTGAAATCATCTCTAGAAGACATAATAAAGAAAGCACATAAAGAAGATAATGAGTTTCATTAAAAGGTATATTTGGTCTAGAAGGGTAAGTTACATAGATTTAACATTGATAAAGACTTTATTTGGTGGTTTGAAAAGATATTATGTGTGCCTTGTGATTTGTAGTTGAAGAAATAGTTATTATGTAAATCTCATAGTTCTCCGTTTTCAGTTCATCCTGGAAGTACTATAATGTATATAGATCTTTGGGAGAATTACTAGTGGGATAGAATAAAAAGAGATATTTCTGAATTTATTGTGAAGTGTTTAATTTGTCAATAGGTTAAATTAGAATGGCAGTAACCAAAAGGGATGCTTCATCCTTTTCCAGTGCTAGAGTGAAAATGGGAAAATGGTTCCGTGGATTTCTTAGTCGGATTACCAAATACTTATTGAGGTTACAATGAAATATGGATTATTTTTGATCAATTGACTAAATCTACTCATTTTCTTTCTATTCAAGCTACTATATCTCTAGATCAACTTTCTTGATTGTATATTAAAGATATAGTCATGTTACATGGAGTTACCCTCTCCATTGTATCAAATCATGATCTCAGGTTCACTTTTAACTTTTAGAAGGGACTTCTGAAGTCATTGGGTATTGAATTAATTTTAGTATAGTTTTTCATCTGTAATCAGTTTGTCAGTTAGAACGAACAATTCAAACCTTGGAAGATGTGATACGTGCTTGTTCAAAGGATTACTAGGGAAGTTGGGACCAATATCTTTCTTTGGTTGAGTTTTCTTATAATAACAGTTTTCATTATAGTATACATATGACACCATTTGAATAATTATATGGAAAGTGGTGTTGAACTCTAGTTTTTTGGGATGATGTAGGTGAAATGAAGTTGATGGGACCAGAATTGGTAGAAGAGAGGGAAGAAAAAGTTCAGTAGATTCAGAAGCACATAAGAACATCTCAGAGTATGTATAAAAGTTATGTGGATAACTGGAGGAAGGATCTTTCTTTTGAGGTAGATGTTCATTATTTCTTAAAGTTTCTCTTTGGAAAAGAGTGATGCATTTTGGTAAAAAGGGAAAGCTGATTCTGAGGTTCGTTGGACCCTATGAAATCCTAGAGAAAGTTGGATCAGTTACCTACAGAGTGGATTTACCCCAAGTTTATCCCCAGAACACAATGTTTTTCATGTTTTAATGTTGAGAAAGTATATGCTGGATCCATCTCATGTTTTGAGTCTATAGGTAGTTCAGTTGGAAGAGAATCTTTCTTATAAGGAACAAGCAGTCTAGATTCTTGACCGAAGAGAGAAAGTGTTGTGGAATAAGGTAATTAATCAGGTAAGGTTTTATGAAAAATCATATGGTTGAAGAGGCAATAGGATAATCTAAAAATTCTACAAGGGATAAAAACTCCCACTTGTTTGATAAGTGAATAAAATTACGAGGAAAAAATTTGGAAAAGGGGGAAGGATATAACATCCCAGGTAAATAAAGAATATGAAATTCTCATATTTATTAATATTTGAAAATTAAATATTAATTTTACTTTAAATGGGATGTTATTTTCAATGGCATACCCAACATGAAATAATGAGTTTTTCTGAAATCTTATGTTTCATACAAGGCTGATTCATACTGATAATAATAATAATAATATATTATTATTATTATTATATTAAATGGCAGTTAACGCCTAGTCGTTGTACTGTAAGGAATGAAAATAACTAACTATATTATGATTAAACATGTTTTTATATGTCTTTATATTTATCCAATAAATTTTAAAGACTAAAAATAAGAAGGAATCTGATTTTAAGCATGAAATACTCTAATATTCTTTAAAAGGTCGTTTTACCTCCTTTTGATGGCGAACCATTTTTAAATATAGTTTTTGTCAATTTTATATGTTTCATTTGAGAAAATAAACTTATTATTTAGAAGCAGGATATCAAAATTTACTTTGGGTAAATTTTTGGTATTTTTCCGATAAAGTTCATTTTTAATGAATAGTTAAAAATACCGCATTTTAATTCAAAACTTCCTTTTCATATAATTTATTCATATAGTTAGATTTTACCTTTAATTGGTTATAGAGTGTAATTTTATTATTTTTTATCATTTAATCCAATGATGTCCATTGGACGTGATTTTACTTTTTAATTGGCCATAAACACATATTAATATTTTGGTATTTTTTATTTCTTAAAAACACACTTTTTGGTTCTGACAATGAAAATTAATTTTAAATTAATTACTACAACTTCTATGTTTTGAATTTGTAAAAATAGATTTCATATTTTTAATCATGAGGTCCAAATTTTGAAAATTTGTACTGTTTATTTTTAGACATTATGAATAGTGATTTGCGTAAATATTTTATTTACCATGGTTAAAGGGTAAATCATATAAATAAACATAAAAAATAATATTATAATAATATTAAATTACCCCCTAACACATGTCCTATCCCTATTGGATTATATATTTATGACCATGGGCATCCTTGGGTCTATTTTAGAACCCCATAGAGCCACTTGTGTGTGAAAATGACATTTAATTACTCCAAATTTAAAGTTAAGGAAAACATAACCTAAGAATGTATCTTTTATTAAAAAAATTATATGTGGTTATATTATTGGTATATTTGAATATAAATAGTAATTTGATAGATAAAACAATTTCCAAAATCAAGGTAATTTATTTATATTTTTTAGACATCAAATAAATAAATATATTTATGGCACAATGATGATGTAGTGATTACATTATTAATGATTGATTTAAATAAATGAGATTATAAATATTAAAATAATTATTTTGAAACTTTTTAAGCTATCCAAGAATTTTCGGGATAATTATGACTTGTTATTTTTGAATTAATGAAGTTTTTTTGAAATAATCAAGTTCTTATGGATTTTTTAAAAGTCATGATTTGAATAGAATATAAATGGACATAAATGATTTTTTAAAACAGATTATATTTTATTAAATGATATAATAGTCCAAAAAATATAGGATTCAGCCAAATGACTTAAATAATGTTGAAAATATAATCAATTAATCACTTTATTTTCTATTGGCATTTTATTGTAACTATATTAACCATATATTATGAATATACAAGAAGACATGGTAAGAGTCAAATTAGATAACTACGAGTTAAAGATAAAATATAAGGTTAAACATGAGACCAAAACCCGTCTAAAACCTATTGGTTGAGAGGTTTACGACCCAAAAAAATCTTATATCTGAAATAAATTTCTTTGGGACCTTTTAAAACCTAAAATAAATTAATAATAAAATAATATTTCAAGATATTCCTTAAGTTCCCATCCTCTCTCTTATAAAATAACACCACCTATAACCCTTACTCACACCTCTCAATCTCTCTTGGATCGTCAAAACTGTGACAAAATAAGGTCAAAAAATCCGTCTATTTCTTCTATAAGCCTTACTATGGGCATAAGAAAATTCAATAAGGCCTTTTAGCTTAAATCAATAGGAGTTACCCAATTTAAGGTAATGTCTTCCCTCAAGATTCTTCCATTTATTTTCCTTCTCCAATCCACTAAACTATCTTTATTACATTATTTTATAACAAAAAATAGTTTCTTCAATATAATAGAATGTTTTTATGGGAAGTATTTGTACTACACTTCCACACACCTCAATCTAATGGATTCGAACATGTTATTTCGGTGTACAACGGACTACTGCCTCATGAAATGTCAATTGTTCTATTTTTACCTACAACTTCTCATGGTGGCCATTATGATGGCACTATATTTATATGTGATATATATTATATTTACATTTTCTCTATGTTTTTTTAGTTTTTATTTATAGAATACCTTTATGGTTTCCATAATGGGTAAATACAATAATTTCATTTAACGAAGTGTAGACTACCGCCCCCACAAAGTGATATGTCTCATTCATGACATTCATGGAATTAATATATTATGGTGTTAATGAACTTATGAAGCATATATAAAATATTATATTATACTGGAATTATAATATACCTATGTTTCATTTAGTTTTCATTCCTTTAAATATGAAAATAAATCAATGTAGTGTCCATGCGTACGTGCGGCTTACCGTCTCCATGAACGGTGCATTTCATTTCTTATCTCCAAATGTTATGTACTATTATAAATAAATATATACCAGATATATATGATATATATGATATTTAAATCATGAATAAAATTCTGGAGATAATGGAATTTTGACCACATACACAATTTGTAATTATAACAAGTTCATTTTTTACTCAAGTACCAAATATCGGAAAAACAACTGATATTAAATTAAATAATTATGTAATGTTTATAACGTGGTAATAAGTGATATAAAAGGAATAATGAACTTGAAAAAGGTTCTGAATAAAGTATAAATTAACTTAAGTTTTTTATTCAAGAAGAACAAGGAACATACGCGACAATTCATACTCAAGGTAAAGGACTTCACCTCAATCTCATTTTATTGAGGCATATTTCGATTTATACATGACTTGCTCTTATATAGTGTATAAATCCCATTGAATTTTAATTTCATTAAAAGGGAATATTTTTTCTACATAGTGTTTTACTAAATGAAAAAGGTAATGTTTCATTTTAACATATGCGGTGACGACGAATTTTCTGCTGCTACGAGCATTATTTGATATTTGGATTCTTATACAAGATGTAATGTTTCTAAAAGGAAAATAAATACCATATACCCTTTGTACATATTTTTATATTGAAAATGGTTATTATAATTTTTTGATTATGTCAATATCTTGGACTAATATCTTGTGATTTCAATGTGTAAATTTTATATTTACATTATGTGTTAGGATTATGTTATGGTTCTTGGGAATTGTTTACATATATGGGTGCTTCTATGTAAACCTAAGGTGGGTGAGCTCGAGATATCTCTCCAATTAATTGGGTAATATGATGGAGGTAAATATTAATGTTTCTCCTAAGAGATTTAGGGAATATATTATGATGAGTATTATAAACGTAACTCCCTACGTATCTATGAAAGCTACAATGTAAGTATGTTATGGCTGCCACAAGTTAACATTATGATTTATGATTTCTATGTGTTATTAATAAATCTTATTATTTCATGAGGTATTTTAAAGAGATTATGTGTTATGATTGAAAAGTATGATTTTATTGATTTGTATGTATTGATGGACTAATGTTTTTTTCCTTATTGTATAACCCTTACTGAGGTTTTTATGTTCATCCCATGTTTTTGAAATGTTTTTCACAGGGTATAAGAATGGGTAACAGAAAGGAATAATTCAAGAATATTTATATCAAGAAATGAAATATTTTATTATTTAAGGAGTTTTTTTGTGATAAAAATGGATAGATTAGAAGTGTATACTTTATAATATTAGAGATATAATGTACTTGTTATGTCCCAATTCTCTAAAACTGTAAAACAGAAAAGATCCTAAATGTATAATTATTGACATAACTTAAGATTAGGTACTATTTTAAGGTTCAGGCCTTATACATGTTCTACCCTATATTAATCTATTTAATTTTTCAATATTCCAAAAGACATTTTTTGAATAATAATCATTATTTTTTAAATTTTAGGTCAAAAAACCTTTTTCTTCAAAAACCATGATTCATGAAAATTTTATTGAAAATGATTTTAACATTAATTAAATGGTTTATTTAGTATTTTTTACACATTTTGGACTTTTTAACCAATTTTTATAAGGAATATTCATATCAGTTTTCATACAATGCTAAATTTTATTTTAATTAAAATGTTAATGGAATACTTATTTTAATATGCACAACATGAATATAATTTATACCATCACGACCATTATATTATTTGAATATCCATTATTATGTTTTAAATGTAATTTTAAAACAAAATTAATTTGAAAATGTTTCATCTCTTAAAATGTTGTTTTCATTATGGGAAGGATATTTTCCTCACAGAACATTCCATGTGATGTTTCAAAAAAATCCAAATAGGATTATATCCTTTAATTTTTTATATTATTTACTCACAATCTGATTCAAGAATATCATTCTTATTATATTTCTAATGACCCAATGATTTAGAAACTCATTTATTTTCCATGGGTTATGCCATGATAAAATGATTATGAAACACTCTAATTTTTCCATGGGTTACGATTTGATGGAATGATTATGAAACCTATTTATTTTATATTAGTTATGTTATTAGGATATGTTTATGAATCCCATTTCATTTCATGGATTCAGAATTAATGAATTCTTCATGATCTTGTGGCATAAAAATATACGATTTTCATTATGTGACAGATGAGACTATATCCACCCCCAATGAATTGGGTAACAATTTATATATCATGATATAAAAAATGGGAAACAAGATTATGGGATGGATCCACTATTGGAAACAATTGAGTCGTGATCCATTTTGGGAAGCATGTGAATCCTGATGCTTAATGAGAAATTAGTGTGTCTTGATCCACAATGGGAAAAGGTGATGATTCCAGATACAATATGTTCATATTATTGGAATTTAACCTTCAAATATGAAATCTTTTTCAATATTTATGATTTCTCCAGACATTTTTGACATAATATTATTGTTAATGATTAATTTATTATGATTTAGGTCTCTTATGATCCATGTTTTATGAAATCAAAATGTTATATTCCTTGAATCATATTTATATTCTATGAAAAGTTTTATAGAGACATGGTATATTAATACATAGATATTATATAATTTTCATGATGAACATTCATTACATTACACAAAATATGAAAAATTTGGTTATAATTATTGTGATTTTGGAAATATTTTAAACATAAACAACTTGTTCATATGTAAACTACATCATCTACCATTAAGTTCATCATAACTGACACCCCTATTATATCATTTAAATAATTTCATGAAGAGAATAAAATTTCATTGAAAATCAATTTTTAAAGATAGAAATTAAAAAATAAATTATGAAATCATTTTCTTTGAAAATAATATTTAAAACATAAAAAAAGAGGTTTTAAAAAACATTTAGAACAATTCTTGTGGAATGTGTCCTTTCAACTTTGAAAAAGCATTAAAACATAAAAAATTTCCAAACCATTTTATTTTAAAATGACCATGGATTAATTAATTTAACCTTTAATGGAATTATTATTGATTATGGAATATAATTATTTTTATTCAATAAACATTAACATGAACACTCCATTAACTTTTTTTATAAAACCCAAATGAGAATTGTTTGGAAAATGTCATGAATATTCATTTAAAAAGAATTTGAAAAAAAATTAAAACATGAGTATTTTTTTTCATAATTCATTTTTTGAATGTTGAATACATTTTTGAAAACTCATTGAAAAAACATGGTTTCAAATGAAAAATTACTTTTCGTCCAAAGAGAGAGACGATGATTATTTAATATAGAAAAAAATTAATTCGAACTCTTTATTACATAAAGAGAGGGAAATTAATGGAAAAAATGTATTATCATGATATAAACAGTTGAGATGAAATTTAATAAGTTTCAGGATGTATATATCATATTATTTTATCATTGGAGACACAATCATAAACAATCCCCACAAATGATGAGATTGCAATACAATATTCTTACCACTTTGGTAACAATGAATTGTAATCCCATTTAAGGAATAACATTAAATGAAACATAAAATATAATGAGAATAAATAAATAAATTATATTAAATTTTAAATAGATTGTATATACACATCATAAAAAATATTGGTGCATAACACTACATATATCCAAGGAAAGAAAAAGGAAAAAAACCCCTTACCACTTTGGTAAAATTTCAACCATAAAACCCCTGAAATTGAGATTCTATAATGGATATGTATATCACATTAATGTAATGGATAATAAGAAAAATATATATTAATGAGAAGTAAATACACTATATAAAATAAACAGTTGGTCAATATGTCTTATGTCATGCTAAAATTAAAAGTGAAATGAAAATTGCTTACCTTAAGTCTCGACTTTCATTGCACCCTTTAAAAACTATTTTATATTAAATATAATTTTTTGATACATCTTTTAAATGAATATATATATATATATATTACCATATAATATTTACTTATTACCTTTTACTAACCATTTATTAATAATTCCATGTTAAAGTCATGTTTCAGTTAATAATTTTTTTTCTTTTTCTTTTATTTCATTATTTTTTATTTTTGATACTCGCACTTTTATCATGTTTTAATAATATATATAATTTTAAACATTATATAAATATTATATATATATAAATTATATATGTTTTCATAGTAATCTAGTATATTTAGATATAGAAAACAAAATTAACGTATTCCCACAAAATGGAAAGTATAAAGGTATATTTGATATAATAATTAATAAATTATAATAATATCATATATATAATATATAAAAATTTAATCAATAATTATATACAACTTTGGGAGATGGTGATTGAAAATGAATAACATTGGTTTGTGGGGATATAGTATGTCGTACAGATGAATAATGAATTTATATGCCATTTGGTTGAAGATTATATAAATTTTGGTCATTTGATCAGAATAATTACATCTAATTAAATTTTAAATATCGAGTTTATTATATAATCATGGTTTAATAATAATTTTTTAAGTTGGATTAAGAAATAAAATAAAATTCTTATTTAGGCGTGTTACCTCTTCATTAGACAACTTTTTGGGGTTTTTACCAAAAGACATCATAGGTTGTCTTTATGACCAAAATAATGATTCGAGGATGTGATAAGGTATGTAGAGATGATATTTTTTTTGTAATTTTTTATCCAAATTGTTTTGGAAATCTGAATAGGAGAGGAGAAGTGGTATCCTTTAATAAGTGAGGTGGGTGACACACTTGTAATTTTTGAAAAGAAAAAGGTTTACCCATGTTTTTCACAAGACAAAGGGCTAAAAAATGGATCATTATCAGTACTATAATATATATGTTACAAATATTTCAATATAATGGTTTTTAGAAAAGTATTTATTTCGTTTTATTGCCCTTATATTTTTAATTTAACCTCAAATTACCTATTTTTATCTTTACCGTGGTAATTTTTTTTAAATTTAAATAGTTTGTATTTTAAAAAATTATGTTTACCATATTAGAATATATTAATAATCATCATTAAAAATATTGAAGAAATTTTTTAAATCACATTCACAAAATTTGAACAAATTAATTTATAATTAATCTCGTAGATATGAAGAGAAAATGAGTTTTCAATTATAAAATGTTGAAATTTTTAAAAAGGTTTTTATATAAAAATCCAATATTAAAATTATTCAAGTTACCGAAATTGGAATAATTGATATATAATTGAGTTAATTATTCTATTTAATCATTTAAATAAAATAATAACCCTTATAATTTTTTAAATAGAAATATTGTTTTTCATAAAAACCAGTATTTTTATAATTCACTAGAAAATAAAACTTCATAGAAAAAAATAAATATTCACCCAAGTATAATATTGAATTTATTATTTCAAAGATGAATTATATTTATCGATTTAATTATATAAAAGTTTCACAAATTAATTTTAATATTTTTTAAAAAAATTAAAAAATATATATTTTTTTGAACATGGTATTTTCAAAACATATAAATGTATTCTCAAAAATAATTATTTATCAATTAGTTTTATTTATAAAAACCCATTATAATTAATATTCAAAAATTATTATTTATATTAATATATCTATGTTTAACAGATTGGTTTTAATTTTTTCATTTAAATAATAATATTAATAATATATTGCATTTTGTTAAAACTTAAACAAAGATCACTGTTGGGTGTAACACAAGATATCAATGAAATTTAATTTATTTGAAAAAATAATTCATAAATACATAGGGTGATACATTAACACCCCATGGTTTTAAAAATAAATTAAAATTCATGAAACTTTGAGTTTCTATATAACGAATCTTTGTTTTAAGAATATAGTTATAAACTAGTCGTTAAACATAAATTTTCCAATTCTATGAATTGAATTTCAAAAAAGGACATATATGGTTGTGATCAGTATGTTATCTGGAGTCTAATAAAACCAACTTGATTATTAGTGATTAGTAACAAACCTCTAGGAAAAGTAATATGAATAGTAATATGACACTTATAAATGGTAATTCATATTATTATTTTTTCTTAAGGTTATAAGATAATGAGATCTTGATTAATTTTTCATTGTGGTATAAAATGAGTTATAGTTTTAAAATTGTTATTGTTTTGAAAAAATTATGACTTTATTTAAAAATTAAATTAATTATATATATAATTATTTTTAGAAAATGGAGTTCATTTTTGAATTCTAGACATAGAAAAATGATTGGGGTGAATTGTTGGGATTTTTTTGAAATTCCAGAATTTTTGATGAATAGTAAAATATGGTAATATACCATGTATATATATTATTAGTTAAATGAATTATTCCTAGAATAATGGATTATGTAAGAACAATTGGTTCGAATTCACATTCGTTAATTAATATTTCGGTCACATGAATCAAGACTATTCATAGTATTGAGTAAAAATAAGAAACGAATGATTAAAATATTGGAAAACCATCCATTTCCTCTACTATAAATACAACCCTTACCCACACTTCTTCTCATACCTCTTATGTAACACCCCGACTGTCACGACCCGCATCCCCAGGTCATGAACCTTTTCATCTGACCCTATGGGTATCCTCTAATACCTTGGTTGCCTTCCCAGCACACCGTAGGCTATTACTCACTAGGGTCGCTTATCAGATTAATGATTGTCCCCACAGGCCAACACAGGTTCTTTTTAGTGTGTTTTATCGTCACTCACACACACCCTGGGAAACATCCCAAAAGGTCACCCATATTGATTAGTACTTCAGTCTAGGCATGCTTAACTATGAAGTTCTAATATGGTAGCCTCCCAAAAAGAAAGGTTCACCTTGTTAACATGGGTAGTAACATTTAGACTTTTAAGTCTCACTTTTCCAGGGTTGCTACATTATCCACCCCTTAAAAGCACAAAGCCCTCATTCTGGACCCCAAGACTCAAACCCAGGCTATGACTAAGCACTTCCGGCTAGGTATTGACTCTGATACTATTTTGCCACGACCCGCCTCCCTGGGACATAATCCTTGTCATCTGACCCCATGGGTCTCCTATTAGGATATTACTCACTAGGGTCTCTTATCAGACTAATGACTATCCCCACAGACCAACATATGTTCTTTTCAGTGCGTTTTGTCCTCACTCACACACTTCCCGGGAAAATTCCCAGAAGGTCACCCATCATGATTATGATTCCATGCCAATAATTCTTAACAGTTAAGTTCTAATTAGGTAGCCTCCCAAAAAAATTGTGCACATTGTTAACATGGGTAGTAACATTTGGCCTTTTAAGTATCTCTTTTCCACGAGTGTTACACTGACCCCAAAAGCCCAGAGTTGGTGAATTATTATGTATCATTGGCATGATCACAAATGATCAGGTCTTGAAACATCGATTAGTTTAGTAGCCTTGGAAGTACTAGGTACATTCATAAGGTTTACATTACATCATAAAATGGAAAACTACAACAATTTTGTTTCCATAGAAATCACTAAGATCCCATAGATTATCCCTACAGGTTAGTCATTATATACTTCTTCACATCCTGGAAAACATAAAACATAGAAAGGGGTGAGCTTAGATGCTCAGTAAGGATAACAATATAGTGAAAACTTTCATAAATAAGCATAAAAATTAGGGGTGATCTTAGATTCTCAGAAAGGATAACAATATAGCAGAAACATTCATAAATAAGCACAAAAATTTAAGGCAATATATAAGACTAAAACAAAATCCTTTTAAACTTGAACTTCATCATAATATGGAAAAGATAAAAAATCAAATAATTCCATTTACTCATTCACATGGTTATTCTAATAGTCAAATAATCACATGCAATATCAATGACCACTTTCATAATGATGGAATGCATAATGACAGACTTTCATAACCACATAGTAAATTCCTTGTGCCAAGACTACAAATATGATTTTGTTAAGGACTTCTTCCAAGACACTAGTTTGTCTCATGAGAACTACCGATGCATCGAGGAGCTATAGCGGGCTCCACCCGTCACATACTAAGTCCAATGCATTCCTCGTATGAAAAGGTTTAAACAAAACATAAACATTCGTATTAAAACTAGAATACAAAATGTTAATACATTATAAATAACCCATGAATGGTATAAAAATAACACATCCACATTCAAACATATCACAAAACCTTCAATATAATATTGAAGTTTTGTATCATAATAAATCAACTTCAAATAAGCTTGAAATTCATCAATGGATGTTGACAGAGATGAAATCAATGCCTTTTTTAGAGAAATATCTTGTTCTATTTTGAAATATTTTAAAATTTATATAATTATAAAAGAAACCATTTTTTTTGGAAATGTTCTTATAAACTCTTAATGGAAGCTTCCAAAATTTTATAATGGAGGAAAATAGTCGCACTCACCGTATAAGTTAAAAAAACATTCTTACCTTAAATTTGTCGAAAAGGTTCTAAAGTACCTTGTTTGGAAAACAAAATAAAGATTCCTTTCAAAAAAATCTTATAAAAAGTAAAACAAGGGTATAAACAACTTTATCCCATAGTCTAGTAAATAGTAAAAATGTTTTGAAATACATTTTTAAGAAAACACGGATGTGGATAATAAAGAGGTCCCAATATATACTTACGTAAAAACAAACTTGGATAATAATGAGATTGTGAAATTAACCCTTACATTATACTTTTCCTTGGCTGAGGGTAAGATAAACTTATGTATAATGGTGAAATAATAATTATTAAATTATACATGAATCATATACATTAATATTATATCATATATGGTCTTTTAATATTTCTTTGTTAATAATATTTTAGTATTATCGTTGTTTCAGGTGTCAACTGATTCATTTTCTTTTATATGATTTGTTAAGTAAGTCATGTTTGTTATAGATAGGATGTATCTTATTCATATTCAGATTTATATTAAGTCTTTAAAAATTATTTTTAATCATCTAATGAAAATTAGTCTTGAATGGATTACGATGGGGAATGAATCTCATCGCGTTCATGGAGACGGTAATCCGTACGTACGCATGAGCGACAATATCATTATTTTGATTTTAAAATAATATATAATTTGATGATATATCATATATAAAGAATATTTATCATTTTATATTTATTATTTACAACAATTACACATCATTATTATACCCATCCAAATAATAATGTATTGAATAATAATTACACCACAACATGGAGACGGTAAGTCGTACGTACGCATGTATGGTGGCATGTAATTCAAAGGATGGATAAAATAATGAATATGGTTGTTCTAGATTTATAATAACATAATAGTATATAGAAGATACTAGATTTATTATTTTATAATGGAAACAACAAAGAAATAAGAAGTGGAAGAAGAAAAGAACTTGAAAGAGGTGATGAAATATTTACCTCTTCTTCAGGTTATTCCTTTTTATTTGGTCAAAAGGGATCCTTGGGATGGATTTATTACTAATTTAAGGCCTCTAGGATTAATTAAGAATAGTTGAGAGGGTATTTTGGTAGATTTTGGACGAGATAAATGGCTTTGAATGTGCGAATTAGAGAGAAGGGGGAGTTCCCTTTTATAAGAGGGGTGAGGGGCACCTTAGTAAAAGAAAGAAATGTTATTCTATAATAAAATCATTTTCGTTTTATAATGGGTCAATAATAAATTCATTAAAGTATAAGGTGGGTATGGGTCCAAAACCACTCAAAAAATAGGTTTTAGACAGGTTTGGGTCACTATATTAATCTAATTTTTTAGATTTAACTCTTAGTTAAATAGTTTGACATTTTCCATGTCTCTTTGGAGTTTTATATTATATGGTTAATAAACTTTATATATACTTACAAAAGAACCCAATGTGGTTTATTAATGATACACCTATAATTATATAAGTCTTTTGGCCGAACCTTATATTTTTAGGAATAGAATATCAATTAATAATATAATATTTGTTTTAAAAACTCTTTTATGTAAATTTTGACACTATTTGGTATTTTGTTTTTTCTAAATTTATAAAAGCATTATTAATTCAAAAAAAAATCCATATAACCAACCCTAATATGTCATATTAACCTATAAAATTAGTGTAATTCTTAAAAAGTCTCAAATTACATTTATTTGAATATTTATAATATCATTTATTTTAATCTTTCATTAATATGTTAATTTCTCCATCATCATTGTGTCATAAATAAATTAAATTATTTAATGTTTAAGAAATATAAATAAAATACCATTATGTAGGAAATCTTTTTATCTTTCTAATGAATATTTATAGTCTAATTTATTATATGTGTATCACTATTTTAAAAATGGTTTAGTTACTAAACATTGAATTTAACACTTTTAACTCTTCTTTGAATTAAATAATAATAAATGTCTAAATCTAATCCAGGTGGTCCTAAAGGATCATATTTTATTCCTAAGTTTGTTTTTGGTCGAATTACACTTATCCAATAGAATAAGTACATGTGTTAGGGTAATAATAATATCTTTTTTACCCTTAATTACCCTATTTACTTTTAACCCTGGTAAATAAAAGTAAAAAGTTACTATTCACCAAAAATTATTTTCATCTTATTGAACCACATTTTACTTATTGATATCAACCGTGTCTCTTGGATTTTTTAAATTCAACTCACAGAAGCGGTAAAATTATGTTTTATATAAATTTACAAATGCTTCTAGAAGGTGGGTAAAAGACGGTAAAATTTCAATAAAATTTTTATATATCAAATATTATTATAAAATTACTCCAATGAATTAAAATGAACTTATATAGGTATTATGTATCTATTTTGACCTAAAATAAATTTAAATTAAATAAATAATTATTTAAATGAAATGTCAGTTTTAACCAATAACGTAGTGTTTTTCACTATTCATCAAAAATTGAAAGTTTTCAGAAACATACAAAAAATTCACCCTAAGCTAAATTTGATATTCCGAATTCAAAAATGAATTCTCTTTAAAAAAATTCAAAACATAGAAATTGGATTTATTATTTTAAAATTAATTCCCCCTGTCAAAACCAAAAAGCGTATTTTTAAGAAATAATAACTATCAAAAGATTGACACTTGTTTATGTCCAATTTCCAAGTGAAATTACTTAAAATGACCAGAATTGGATTAAATGGTAAAAATATAATCTATTTATACTTCCAAACCATTAAAATTTATAATCTAACATTATTAATTTTTTTGATTAAAAAAGTTTTTTTCAGTTAAAATATAGTATTTTTCACTATTCACCCAAATATGTACGTTATCATAAAAACATCAAAAATTTATTGAAAATAAAATCTTATGTCCTGATTCTAAAGAAGAATTTTATTTTGTCAAATTGTATACATAAAAGTTTCAAATATTGGATTTAAAAAGGGTTCTCCATTAAAAGGCGGTAAAATTGCATTTTTTAAAAAATACTTCTTTTTTTCTGAAAAAAATGATTTTGTTATTACATTATGTATAAGAAACTCATAATATGGATTATAAAATTATAAGAATTATATAAAGTTCCTAATTCAGTTAATACTATTCATAATCACTTTTGAACGACTTGTTTGGTAAGTTGTGGTGCGCTAGAACTTGGTGTTGCATGTAGTGAAAGTTATTGGATTACTTTGAAAAAAATAAAGAACTATGAAATATTGGGGTGTTACATTATTCCCTCCTTCAATAAATTGTATCCTCGCAATTTGAAATTGTTTTTCGAAAATAAAAGGTTAAAAATAGAAAATACTTTTGTGGGAAAACCCACATAGGAAATTGGGTTAATAAAATTTAGTGTTAATAAGTGGAAAAGGGAAATGAAAGGGTTACCACAAAATTATGATCTTGATTAGGAGAACATTGGAGGAAATTAGAGACACATAATTGGAAGAAAAACATAAATATTTATAGGGAGTGATTGAGGTCATCAACCACAAACAATTGTAAAATTGAGGGCCTCAAATCCATCAATATATGATGATTTGAAATACCATCGGTTCAAAAAAACATAAGGTATTTGGATAACACATTTTTGGTTTTAGTATCCCTTTCCTAAAGTTTAATAATTAATTTCTTTATAGAATAAGGGAAGGAAAAAATATATACTTGATAAGTAGAGTTCAGTCCTTTAACTAATTTCTACCACAAACTCATCTTTCACTCTAAAAGATAAAATAACTAAAAAAATATATTCTATTTATCCTATTTGTATAGGTTTACAAAATAATGAATTTATAATTAATCTTCCAGACCTTTAAAAAAACTACATTATTCAATATAGGACATCACGTGGGCCAGTGGTAGGTGATACACCCTTGTCACCCTTCAGTTGCAGGTTCAAGTCTCGCGGCCTTGCCGGACGCGACGGGTTGCCGCCCGACCTCCGGGTTGTCCTTTTTATGGAAATACAAAAATAATATCAATCTAAAATTATCCAAAATACTTCTATCAAAACTCACAGTCCAAAATTTATAAGGGAGGTAAACACAATAAAAATCCTTTTTTCTACGTAATAACATGTGAACACCTTCATCATGTATTCTTTTAAAACACTACAACATCATGAATTTCTATAAAAACTTATTGATTACATTCATGCTCCCTTATTCGTTATAGAATACCGGATATACTCCTTCTATCCAAAAATGTTGTAAACTCCAACAATGATGGAATATACAAATCATTAATCGGTTTCAAGGTAGTCAAGAATATCCAATATAATTTATCCAAATCAGTCATGTATTATTCCAAAATCATTACCTCAGTATCAGAACCATATTATGGTTTATTTTTCTATTAACCATATATTTTCCAAAAATTTAACCTGTTATTGATTCACTTTTCTTGGTTCCACACAATCTCAAGTCCTTAATGAAATAGTATTGTTGTACAATACTTATATACTCTATAATTCTTTTGACATGTACATAATTAATACAATACTCAAATTACACAATAGAGTAAGAAATATAATCATTCATCTTCATCTTAGGTAGTATCATAACTTTATTATTATCTAACAGTAGCATTTGGGGTATACTCTGATGATTCGGACATTGATTCGCGTAGTTTCCCAACTCCTTGCAGATGAATCATTGTACATTTGAAACCTTTCTCTTACCCTTGCAATCACATACTTGGTGTCCTTTTTCTACACACTTATAACAAACTCCCTTTCCCTTCAAGAATTTCCCAAGGTGATTCTTTCCACAGTTATCACATATGGTAAAATCCTTCTTTTCCCTCTTCCCTTTATCCATCTTTATATCTTCCATCCATTTCTTCTCTTCCTTCTCTTCAAATCCATAGGACTAAGAGAATTATTTACTTATCTTATTAAAACATGATACTATTTCTACATATGTTGAGAATACATGGGAGACTATTTCCCTTCTAAATGTTGGCTTAATACAGTGAAATATATGATCCTTATTACTATTTGGACCATACGTATTGCTGGAGTTCACATTCCTTCTATTGGGCACCATTTTTATACAATGGCATACACTGGGTCAATTTATGAATTGCAATGAATAATTCTGAACATGTAAGATACCTAATGTAAATTGAACAGTTTATGGATATAATCCGGAATCATAAAAAAAATTCCTTGAGGAAGTATATACTCACAAACCCTTCATAATTGTTTGTAAAGAAAATGAGAATTATCCTAATCATATCCCCTGGGAGTGTCATAACCAAAAGTACAGTAATGCCTGTAGTCGTGCACCATTTCCCATTCGAGTCTAGCTCAAGGCAGTGTTTTCGGGGTTTACCCCTAGGAACACTTGTTCCAGAGCCACCTCTACCTACTCATTTCTAGATAGGGATGTACTGCTTGGAAGAATAAAAAACTCTCTACAATACCAAAATTTTAGGAAGTTCTTTTATACTAATCTTCAAATTATATCTTAGGGCTATGTGCTCTAATTAGATTTTATCTCAATCTAGTTTCCAAGGTTTGTACTAAACTTCTCTAATACCAACTATAATGCCCCGACCCCAGAAGCCCAGACTCGGTGCATTATTATGTATCTTTGGCATGATCACAAAAGATCAATCCTCAAATGATCGATTAGTTTAGTAGCATTGGAAGTACTAGATACATTCATAAGGTTTACACTACATCATAAAATGAAAATCTACAACAACATTGTTTCCATAGACAACATAGATATCCAATAGAATATCCCTGCAAGTCAGTAATTATATACTTCTTCGCATCCTAGGAAAAATAAAACATAGAAAGGGGTGAGCTCATATGCTCAGTATGGATAAAAATTTAGAAAAAACTTTCATAAATAAGCCTAAACATTTAAGGAAATGTATATGACTAAAAAAATCCATTTAAACTTGAACATCAGCATAATATGGAAAAGATAAAAATCAAATAATTCCATTTACTCATTCAAATGGATATTCTACTAGTCGAATAATCAAATGCAATATTAATAGCCACTTTCATAATGATGGAATTTATAATGCCAGACTTTCATAACCACATAGTCATGTCCTTGTGCCAAGACTAAAAAAATGATTTTGTCAAGACCTTATTCCAATACAATAGTTTGTCTCATGAAACCTACCGATGCATTGAGGAGCTATAGCGGGCTCCACCAATCATTTACTAAGTCCAATGCATTCCTCATATGAAAAGGTTTAAACATAACCTAAACATTTGTATTAAAACTAGAATACGAAATGTCAATACTTTATCTATAAAACATGAATGGTATAAAAATTACATATCCACTATCAAACATATCACAAAACCTTTAATACAATATAGAAGTATTTTATCATAATAAACCAACATCAAATAAGCTTAAAATGCATCAAAGGATGTTGACATAGATGAAATCAAGGCCTTTTTTAGAGAAATATCTCTTTCTATTTTGAAATATTTTAAAATTAATATAATTATAAAAGAAAACAATTATTTTTGAAATATTCTTATAATCTTGTAAAGGAAGCTTCGATGATGTTATAACGGCAAAAAATATCTGCACCCGCTGTATAATTTAGAAAAACATTCTTACCTTAAATTTGTCAAAAAGGTTGTAGAGTACCTTGTTTGGAAAATGGAGGAAAGATTCTTTTCAAAAACATATTATTAAAAGTAAAACTAGGGTATTAATGACTTTATCCCATAGTCTAGTAAATATTAAAAATGTTTTGAAATACATTTTAAAGAAAACACGAATGTGGATGATAAAGTTGTCCCAGTAGATACTTACGTAAAACAACCTCGGATAATAAAGAGATTGTGAAATTAACCCTTACCTTGTAATTTTTCTTAGTATAGGGCCGGTTAACCTCTTGTATAATGGTGATATAATTGTTATTAAATTATACAAGAATCGTATACATTAATATGATATCATATATGATCTTTTAATATTGCTTTGTTAATAATATTTTAGTATTATCGTCGTTTCGGGTGTTAACTGATTCATTTTCCTTTATATGATTTGTTACGTAAGAAATGTTTTTTATGAAAAGGATGTATCTTATTCATATTAATAATGATATTAAGTATTCAAACATTATTTTTAATCATCTAATGAAAATTAGTCTTGAATGGATTATGATGGGGAATGAATCTCATCGCGTTCATGGAGACAGTAATCCGGACGTATGCACAAGCGACAATATCATTCTTTTGATATTAAAATAATATATAATTGGTTGATATATCATATATACATAATCATTATCATGTTATATTTATTATTTACAACAATTACAAATCATAATTATACCCATCCAAATAATAATGTATTGAATAGCAATTACACCACGACGTGGAGATAGTAAGTTGTACGTACGCACGTATGGTGACATGTCATTCAAAGGATGGATAGAATAATTAATATGGTTGTTACATATTTATAATAAAATCAAAGTATATAGAATAAACTGGAGTTTTTATTTTAGAATGGAAACAACAAAGAAAGAGGAAGTGGAAGAATAAAAGAACTTGAAAGAGGTGATGAAATATTTACCTCTTTTCAGATTATTCCTTTTGATTTGATCAAAAGGGCTACTTAAAATGGCTTTCTGACTAAATTAAGGCCTCTAGGATCAAGGGAGGATAGTTTATAGGGTAATTGGGTAGAGGTTGCCAAATGTATTTGAAGGTGTGAATTAGAGAGAAGTTTGAGTTTCCTTTTATAAGGGGGTGTGGGGAACCTTAGGAAAAGCTATAAATATTGTTTTATAATAAAATTATTTTCAGTTTATAATGGCCCCAAAATGAATTATTTAAAGGCTAAGGTAGGGATGGGTCCAAAAACACTCAAAAAATAGGTTTTAGACCAGTTTGGGTCACTATATTAACCTTATTTTTTAGATTTAACTTTTAGTTAAATAGTTTGACATTTACCATGTATCTTTTTATTTCTATATTATATGGTTAAAAAACTTACTATATACTTAAAATAGAACCAAAAGAGGTTCATTAATGATACAGCTATCATTATATAAGTATTTTTCCAAGAATTATATTTTTAGGAATATAATATCAATTAATAAAATAATATTTGTTTTAAAAACTCTTTTATGTCAATTTTGACACTATTTGGTATGTTTTTTCTAAATTAATAATAGCATTATTACTTAGAAATAAATTCATATAACCAACCATAATATGTCATATTAACCTATAAAATTATTGGAATTCATAAACAGTCTCAAATTACATTTATTTCTATATTTATAACATCAATTATTTTAATCTTTTATTAATATGGTAATTATTGTATCATCATTGTGTCTTAAATAAATTTAATTATTTAATGTATAAAAAATATAACCATTATGTATGAAATATTTTTTATCTTTATAATGAATATTTATAGTCTAATTTATCTTATGTGTAACACTATATTAAATATGTTTTTGTTACTAAACGTTGAATTTAACACTTTTTACTCTTCTTTGAATTAAATAATAATAAATGTCCTAACCTAATCCAAGTGGGCCTAAAGGATCATATTTTATTCCTAAGGTTGTTTCTGGTCAAATTAAACTTATCCAATATAATTAGGACATGTTTTAGGGTAATAATAATATCATTTTTACCCGTAATTACCCTATTAACTTTTAACCGTGGTAAATAAAAGCAAAAAGTAACTATATATAAAAAAATTATTTTCATCTTATTGAACCAAAATTTACTTAATAATATCAACCATGTCTCTCATATTTTTGAAATTCAACTCACAGAAGAGGTAAAATTAAATTTTATGTAAATTTGAAAATGTTCCTAGGAGGTGGGTAAAAGACGGTAAAATTTCAATAAAATTTTTATATATCAAAACTTATTATAAAATTACTCCAATTAATTACATTGATCTTATATAGGTATTATGTATCTATTTTTACCTAAAATAAATTTAAATTAAATAAATAATTATTTAAATGAAAAGTTGGTTTTAACCAATAACGCAGTGTTTTTCACTATTCATCAAAAAATGAAAGTTTTCAGAAACATACCAAAAATTCACCCTAAGATAATTTTGATATTATAAATTCATAAATGAAGTCTATTTTACCAAATTTAAAACATAAAAATTTCATTTATTAATTTAAAAGTAATTCCTGTTGTCAAAACCAAAAAGTGTATTTTTAAAAATAATAACTATCAAAAGATTGACACATGTTTGTGTCCAATTTCAAATTGAAATTACTTAAAATGACCAGAATTAGATAAAATGGTAAAAATATAATCTATTTATACTTTCAAAACATTAAAATTTATAATTTAACATTATAAATTATTTTTATTAAAAAAGTTGTTTTTAGTTAAAATATAGTATTTTTCATTATTCACCCAAATATGAAAGTTATCCGAAAAACATAAACAATTTACTAAAACTAAACTATTATGTCCTTATTCTAATGAAGAAATTTATTTTGTTAAATTTAATATATAATAGTTTCAAATATTTGATTTAAAAAGGGTTCCCCATTAAAAGGCGGAAAAATTTCATTTTTTGAAAAATACTTCTTTTTTCTGAAAAAATGATTTTGTTCTTACATTATGTCTACGAAACTCATAATAGGGATTCTAATATTATAAGAATTATATAAAGTTAAAAATTCAGTTAATACTATTCATAACCGTTTTTGAACAGCTAGTTTGGTAAGTCGTGGTGCGCTAGAAGTTGGTGTTGTGTGTAGTGCAAGTTATTGGATTATTTTGAAAAAAATAAAATACTATGAAATCTTGGGGTGTTACATCTTAAGTTTCGTGAAGTTTCTAATTTCTATCTAATACCTTTTCCATGGATCTTCCCCATGTACAATACCTTATGGTCTCATCGAAAGGAAAAAACCAAAGTCTTTAAGGAGTATCTAAAGGAGAAGAGATCAAGAGGTAAAGATCCTCTTCCCTTTTTTGGTGTTTTAATTTTAATTTTTTTTCTTTTTTTATACTCTCTTATCCTACACTTATCCAAGATTCATGAAGTATCCATTATTATATATATATAATTTATTGTTATAATTTTTATGAAAAAACTCATCATCATTCTTCTACTCTTCTTCTTATTCAAGAATAAAAAAATACTTCCCGTGATGTGCCGATTTACCAAAATTATGGACAATGTGTTTTTAATTTCTTTTAATTACTTCAAACTCGTCATAAAACCATATGAATTCTTGAAATAGATTTTAAAGTTTGTGATATATCTTCTTTTATGTTCTATATTTAACATATATACATAATATTATGTTATATAATGAAATTAATTCATGATAATCAAAGAACCTCCAAAATGATCTAAAATAATACCATTAATGATTTATCTAATGATTTATCCTCATACCATATAAAAAAATGATTTACGGAATTAATTAATATTATTTATACATATTAATACCATATCATTTCACTTATATTATTTCTTTTCCATTCAACAAGGAAATACTTTACGAAATGATCTTGGAAACCATGTAAAGAATGCGCTCAAAACAATGGAAAGAACAAAATATTATTAATTAATGGGTGGAATGATTTTATAGAATGATTATATAAGTTGTTATAAACATAAATATTCTTCTATAAAATTTTTATAACACTATTATAACCATTATATAGGAGGTATAAACAACTTTCATATAAGACAAACCTGAGGTAAAAGAATTCTTAACCCAATTTCCATTCACTGGGTTAACCTTCTACATTATTCATTATATTCTATTATGATTATTTGTGTGATGAATTTTTTTTATATTAGGTTCTATAATGTTTAATTTCAGTTTATAAACATATTCCTTTCATTCTATTAATTTATCACATCAATTATATGATATTTATAAGGGATTTCCTTTGAAAATCCTCTTTTAAAATTCTATTTTACGAAATTCGAAAGCAATGTTTTTATGAATTTATTCTGTTTATATGATTATATTCTAGTTATTGGGAATTTTTTATGTTTATTTGTGGTAACTATATATCCCTCCAATGCATTGAGTATGTGTAAGTTGTATGTTGGTAGTATGGCTACTCCAAGTGTAACTACGATGGTTACACATTATGGTAGCTATGAGGGTTACATTGTCTGGTAGTCATAAGAGTTACAAATAATAACGTAGCCATGCTGGTTACAATATAAGTAAATAATTCCACAATATACCTTTATGTGTTTATATATTTTCTTTAAGTTTTTATGGAAACCTAATGTTTCACAAAGTAATTATATATGGGTAAGAAGTATGTGTTTGTGAAAATGATTTTATATGTTTTGAAGTATTCATAGAATATTGGTTTATTTCATTATTTTTATATCCCTTAATAATATTTTTATTCCCATCCCATGTTTTTAATGATTTTTATAGGATATAAGGATGTGTAATAGAAAGAATAAAGTGATGCTAAATGTTATGAATTTTTGTCACAGAAATCATTTTGTTTTTTTGTGTGTAAAAAATGTTTTGTTTTGGAAGAAATGGGGACTATTTAAATGGTACTCACAATTTAAGATTATGGGATGATATGTATGTGTTATGTCCTAAATTTATAAAACTCTAAACTAAATAGATATTTGGGATTGTGAATAAGTGAAATATAGTTAAAATAGCTCAATTATGATATTTTTAAGGACATTTCCTTATAGTTAGTATCAGAACACAATTATGATAACTTTAGGAGTAAGTGTGATGTTAATAGAATACCATACTTTTTTTTAACTTATGTTCATGTTGAAATGGTATATCATTTAAGTATTACCATGTTTCTTCATCTAAGATATGTCTGTTTAGAATGGTTTTCTACATAAAAAATATGGATGTTAATGTTGGAAGGATCTAAGAGGCTGATATCTTTCTGAATCTAAAACTGGTAATGGTGTGAACTAGAACTGAGAAATTTTGTATAGTAATTTCTTAGTTGAGATAGGAAATAATTGGTAGTTTCATCCTTGAAATAGAACAACTAAATCTACCACAATAAAACATGTTTATAGTGGAACATTTTATGAGGTAATTACCTCCTGATTTATGTGGATGTTATGAGCCAGTAGCAGCTGAAGGATGGATTAAATCCCTTGAAAAAATATTCGATGTTATGGGATATTCAGGTAATAAAAATGATAGAGTTTCCTATAATTATTTTGAAGGGGAAACTATTTAGTGGTGGTCAATGTTAAAGGTTATTATAGATATAGAGGAGATTTCAACCTTATATTGGAATGAATTTAAAAGCCTTTTCCTTGAAAAATATTTTCCTAAGGTGGTTTGACATAGGATGGAGAATAAATTCCTTGAATTGTGGAAAAAAGAAGAAGATTCAGTGGGTGTTTAGGAACTAAACTTCACCTAACATGGAAGGTACCCTACAAATATTATTTGGGATCATGATAGAAAAATAAATCTCTTGTACACAAGATTGAATCCAAGATATTGAAGGGAATTGGTCTTTCGATAATTAAAAATTTACGAGAAAATTGTTTGATGTGTTGAGAGGGTATAAATGGAGTTTGCTAATGATCATGTGTTCTATGAGAACAAAGATAAGAAGATGTCTAGATATAAAGTGATGGTTAAGGGTCAATAAATGAATATGATGGTAAGAAAGTTCAATTTCTAGTTTGTGACATGTGTGGTAAAAATAACCCTAGGGAATGCCTTACAAAAATAGGGAAGTGTTTTTGATGTGGTGTGTTTGTACATATGGACCAATATTGTAATGAAAATGATCCTAAGAGTAATACTGATAATAAAATTATAAATTTTTTCAAATGTGGTGATTGGGGTCATTATGAAAATTCCTTCCCCAAGAAAGATCTGAATGATAGGAATTAGTCAGACTATAAAAAATTGTGTAGTGAGATCCTTTGAGACTACGTCAAAAGATGTCAGACCATCCAATGAAGTGGTATCAGGTACATTGTTTGTTTAATTAGATTTTTCTAAAGTCTTGTTTCATATGGGGTCAACACATTCCTTTATTTCTAATAAATTTCATGGTAAATTGGAAATATAGCCTCAAAAAATGAGACTATAATTTATTGTTTAAACAGTAGGGGAAAATGTTACAACAAAAATTCATTTTATGAATCTTCCTATTGTTATATGTGGGAATAAATTACCTAAAAAACTTATTGTTTTTTCCTTATGTGTGTTTGATGTCATTATGATTATGGATTGCCTTTTTATTTATCATGTTAAGATTTATTGTAGAGAAAAAGAAGTTGTTTTTAGAAAGAGTTTTAGTTTTTATACAAGAATGAACCCATAAAATTTATAACATATCAGGAAGTTGAGATATTATTTAAAGATGGAAATTAATGTTATCTTTCTCATATTCATAAAAAAGGTGACAATTCAAATTAATGATGTTTCAGTGTTAGATGAATACCATTATATTTTTCTTGATTAGTTACCATGTGTCATACCTGATCGGGAAGTTGAAATCACATTTGACTTAGTTCCTGATGATAATATAATTTCAAAGCCCCCTTATCGAATGGATTAAATGGACTTTATCGAATTTAAAAATCAGTTATAGAAGTTTCTTAATAATGGTTTCATTCATCCTAGAACACCATGGTAAAATTTAATTTTTTTCATTAAAAATAAATATGGTTCAATGAGACGTTTCATTGATTATAGATATCTTAATAACATTATTATTAAGAATAAGTATCCTTTTCCTTAAATTGATGACTTGTTCGATCAGCTCCAGGGTGCTCAGTATTTTTCAAAGATTGAAATAAGTCCCGGGCACTATCCAATGAAGGTGAAGGAGGATTACATTAAAAATACAACTTTTCAATCTAGATATGGTCATTATGAATTTTTTGTTATGCCGTTTGAGTTAACTAACACACCTATTGTATTCATGGATATTATGAATATAATATGTTATGATTTCTTGGATAATTTTGTGGTTGTGTTTATTGATGAAATTCTGTTATATTATAGAAGTAAATTTGAGCATGAAAAACATCTAAGGGGTGTTTCGAAAACCTTAAAATAAAAAAAACTATATAGAATCTTGAAAAAGTGTGAAATTTGGTTGCAACAAATTTCTTTCCTTGGTCACATTGTTTTTAAAGATGGAATAACTATTGATCCTGCTAAAATGAAAGTTGTTGAAGAATGACCAAGACCCCCAAATATAACTGAGATTCATAGTTTTCTTAGTTTACTAGGATATTACTGGAGGATTGTTGAAAACATTCCATGATTATCTAGTATATTGACTTAGTTAAATCCAAAATTAGTTTAATTCAATTGGAAAAATTAATGTGATCATTGTTTTAATGAATTGAAAAGAAGATAGGTGAATGCTCTAGTTATAACCCTACCTTTTAGAAATGGAGTGTTTTTCTTCTATTTTGATTCTTCATCAAATGGAATGGGCTGTGTTAGGATGATGAATGATTAGGTAATAGCTTATGCTTCAGGAGAACTAAAACCACATGAGTTCACTTATCCCACACATGATATGAAATTAGCATCTGTGGTTTTTGATTTGAAAATTCGGATGCATCATTTATACAGATTTAAATGTGAAATATATACTGACCATAAAATTATGAATTATATATTCACCCAAAGGGTATTAAAAATGAGGCATAGAAGATGGATTGAATTGATAAAATGTTACAGTTTCAGGATCAATTACCATTAAGTAAATGAAAACAATGTGGAAGATGCCTTGAGTAGAAAACATATTGAATCAATAAATATGTTTTAGATTGAACAATACCCTTTGATTAATGATTTGATGAATTTTGGATTGGAAGTTTTAGGTTTAGTAAATTCTTCTATTTTGTTTCAGGTTTCATGGAAGTCATATTTGTCAGGATGAATTAAGAAAATGTAAAAGGAAGTTAGGGAGTTCTAGAAAATTATTGAATTTGTTAAAATGGCTACGTTTCTAGAATTTAACATTGATAAAGATTGTGTTCTAAGATTTGGAAAGAGATTATGTGTGACTTTTGATTCCCGACTGGAGAAATAATTGTTGTGTGAAGCTCATAGTAATTTGTTTTCAGTTCATCCTGGAAACATAATGATATACAGAGACCTTTGGGAGTATTAATAGTGGGATGGAATGAAAATATATGCCGTAAATTTTAAATTGAAAATTTTTACATGTCAACAAGTTAAAACAGAGCGACATTTACCAAAGGGACTGCTTCAGTCATTACCAGTGCTAGAGTGGAAATGAGAAAATATATCCATGGAATTCATTATCAGACTACCAAAGACTTCTCAGGGTAATAATAAAATCTATCTTTTTGTTGATCAACTGACTAAATCTACTCATTTTTTTCCTATTTGAGATACTATGTGTAACATAACGGGTAAATGAAGAATAATAGATTTTCATATGTATTAATATTTGTGAATTAAATATTAATTTTAGCTTAAAGGGGTTTCTATGTTCGATAGAGTACCTGATATGCAACAACGAGTTTCTTTGGAATCTTACGTTGCACACTAATAATATAATATTATTATTTTAAATGGTAGTTAACTCCTAGCTGTTTTATCTGTGGGAATGAACAAAACTAACTATAATATGATTATACATGTATTTATATTTATCCAATAAAAGTTAGAGGCATAAAAAGTGAATGAATCTAATTTTAAGCGTAATTTACATTAAAAGGCCGATTTATCACCTTTTAATGGAGAAACCTCTCTTAATATAGTTTTGGTTACTTTAATACTTTCTAATTGACCAAATAAAATCCATCTTTAGAATGGGGACATCAAATTTTACTTTGGGTAAATTTTTGGTATTTTTCTGATAAAGTTCATTTTTAATGAATATTGAAAAATATTATATTTTAATTCAAAAGTGCTTTTTAATCTAATCTATTTATATGGATAGATTATCTTTTTAATTGGTTTTAAAGTGTAATTAAAATATATTTTTACTATTTAATCCAATGTTGGTCATTGGATTTAATTTCACTTTGAAATTAGACATAAACAAGTATCAATCTTTTGATAGTTATTGTTTCTTAAAAACACACTATTTGTTTTAACAGCGGGAATTAATTTTTAAATTAATTAATTCCACTTCTATGTTTTGAATTTGGAGAAATAGACATCATTTCTGAATTCGGAATATCAAATATAGCTTAGGCTTAATTTTTGGTATTTTTCTGAAAAACATCAGTTTTTGATGAATAGTGACACCACTTAGTGGTAGTTAAAAAACCGACGTTTTAATTTAAATGGAATTTTACCACTTTTATGAATTGAATTTCGAAAATCCGACATACATGTTTTTTATCAAGAAGTAAAATGTGGTTCAATAAGATGAAAATAATTTTTTTGAATAGTAACTTTTGACTTTTATTTACTGCGGTTAAAGGTAAATAGGGTAATTCAAGGTTAAAAGAATATTATAATCATTCAAAATTACCTCAACACTTGTCCAAATATTATTGGTTGAGTCATTTACGACCATTAGAATCTTTGGGTCGATTTTGGGACCCCTTTAAGCCACTTGGGTGTGATAATGACAATTTAGATTAACTAACTTAAAGAAAAGAAAAAAATGACAAAAGAAAATATCTTTTAGTAAATTAATTTTTAGAAGGGGCTATATAAATTATCTGTTCAACTATAAATATTCATTAGAAATCTAAAAATATTTCCTACATCATGTTATTTTATTTATAATTTTTAGACAAAAAATAAATTAATGTATTTATGACACAATAATGATGCAGTATTTACCTCATTAATAAATGATTAAAATAAATAAGATTATAATGATTAAAATATTATACAAAACATGTCCAATTCTGATTGGATGATTTTATTTAGGTTATGAGTCATCTTATCTTCGACCGTAATGATTTTGGGATCATTAGAAACAGAATATCATTATATTATAAAATAATATTTTCACTCTTTCCTAAAGAGCCCCTCCTCTCCCTTATAAAAAGAGACTACTTATATGAAATTCCTCACACCTCTCAAGCCATTTGGATCGTCCAAAATATGCCCAATTAATCTCCCTACATCCATCTCCTCCTCCTAGAAGCCTTACCTTAGGCAGAAGGCACTTAAGAAGTCCTTTTGGTTTAAACCAAAGGAAGATTCCTAAATTAAAGGTAACAATTTCCCTTAAATTGTTTTCGTTTATTTTGCTTCTCCAACCCCTAAAATCATTTTATTTCTTTTCTTTTGTAACAAAAACAGTATCCTAAATATACTAGTATGTTTTTATTATAAGGATTCTAACTACACTTACACACACCTCCATCTAATGGATGAAGAACATAATGTTTCTGTGGATGGAAAACTAACGCCTCACGAAACGATGATTGTTCAATTACATCTTACCGCCTCTCATGGTGGAAATTATGATGGATCTGTATTTATATATGATATATATTATGTTTATGATTTCTTTATAATTCTGTACTTCCCAATTATATCAAACTTTTATGGTTTCCATGGTGGGTAAATACGATAATCTCATTTGAGGAAGTGCGGACTACCGCCCCCTCAGAGTGATGTGACTCGTTAATTCCCTATGTGGTATGTATAAAGGATAGAGTTAATTATATTGTATATGATATTATACTATAATTATAATATACCTATTTATAATTATGTTTTAATTGTATTAAAATAAGAAATAGAAATGAAAGTAGCGTTCATGTGTACGTACGACTTACCGTCTCCATGAACGATGCATTTCATTTCGTACCTCCAAATGTTATGTACTATTATAAATACATGTAAACGATGGATATATATGATATATATGATACGCAAATCATGAATATCATTCTGGATATAATGAACCTTTTACCACGTGATCAACATGTAATTATAAGAAGTCCATTTTTGACTCAAGTACCAAATATCGACAAAATGAACGTTATTAACTTAAATGATTACATAATGATTATAACATGGTAATAAGTGATATAAAAGGAATAATAAACTTGAAAAAGGTTCTTAATCAAGTAGAAATTAATTTTGTTTATTATTCAGGATATTAAATAACGAACGGGTCATGTCAGACACGAGGTAAGGGACTTCGTCTCAATCTCCTTTCATTGAGGCATTTCTTATACATGACTTTATTTTATACAGTGTATAAACCCCTTTGAATTTTCATTTTATTCAAAGATAATCTTTTTATATGAATCATTTTACTAAAAAAAAGGAATGTTTCTTTAACGTAAGCGGTGACAATGACCTTTCCGCCACCGTGAGTATTATTTGATCTTTGGCTACCTTAACAAGACAAAATGTTTATAAAAAGAAAAAAATAAATACCAAATACTCTTTTTACGTATTTCAGTATTGAAAATGATTTTGAGAATGGATTTATTATTTCAATATCTTGAAATGATATTTTATTATTATAATGTGGAATGTTATCTTTCCTTTATGATTTTGTTATGTGTTATGATTATGTTATGGTTCTTGGGAATTATTTACGTATACGGGTGGTTCCTTGATAAACCTAGGGCAGGTGAGCCCGAGATAGCTCTCTAATGCATTGGGTAACGTGACGGAGGTAAACGTGAATGTTTCCCCAATGAGATTTAGGGAATATAATGTGATGGGTATTCCAAAGTAACTCCCTATGTAGCTGTGATAGCTACAATGTAAGTATGGTATGGATGCCGCAAGTTACCATTATGATTTATGATTTCTATGTGTCTTTCATAAATCTTATGATTTCATGAGGTAAGTAAAAGAGTCCATGTTTTGTATGTATTTATGAAAAAATGTTTTCATTCACTGTTTTATAACCCTTACTGAGCCTTTTATGCTCATCCCAAGTTTTGAAATGTTTTTCACAGGACGTAAAGATGAATAGGGTCAAGGATGGGATCAAGGAAAATCCATGCTCTCTTTAACATGGAATTAGACATGACTTTTTTTAAAGTGTTTTTATTTTATAAAAAAAAGTGGATTCTGGGTAGAAGTGCCTACTTTGTAATATTTTGAGATGTAATAGTTATGTCCTAATTCCCTAAAACTCTAAACCTGAAAAGATCCTCAATGTGAATTATTCATTTAATTCAATATTATGTAATGTTTAAGGCCATGTCCTTATAGTTGTTATCAGAGGTTGGTTTAGACAACTTTAGGAGTTAGGATATTGTTAAATTAATATCCATAAAGTAATTTATGTTAATATTTACATCATATAGCATTCCCATATTACCATGTTGCTTCGCCTAAGATATTTCTTTGTTTAGAATGGTTTTCTGCAGAGGAAACATGACAGCTATGTTGGGACGACATCAGGAGGAAGACAACCTTCCAAATCAACAACCTGAGATGGTTGGAATCAGAACTGAACAGTTTGTTGCAGTGATGGAATAGTTGAATCAGGATATAAATGGTGGTGGTATCGATTTACGAGAACCGCCAGATCAACCATAGAGGAACATGTCAGTAATGGAGCATTTCATGAGGCAACATCCCCCATCATTCAGAGGATCATCTGATCCGGTGCTAGATGAAGGGTGGATTAAATCACTGGAAATTTTTTTTGATGTCATGGGTTGCTCAGAACATCAAAAGGTTAGTCTCGTTGTTTACCATTTTGAAGGTGAAGCTGATCAGTGGTGGTCGATGGTGAAAAATATCATGGATAGTGAGGAGATTGATTCTCTTGATTAGGATGAATTCAAAGGTACATTTCGGGAGAAATATTTTCCTAAGGTGGTTCATCTTAGGATGGAAAAAAAATTCCTGGAATTGAGGCAGGAGGATGACTCAGGGGCTGCTTATGAAGAAAAATTCACTCGACCGGCAAGGTATGCTCTAAATTTCATACGAGATCTTGATAGTAAAATCAACAATTTTTACTCAGGATTAAAGCCAAAGTATCGAAGGGATTTATCTTCTCGTGAGTTCAAAAGTTATTAAAAAATTTTCATTGTGTGGAGAAGGTGGAAATGGAGTTTTCCGATGATCAAGTATTCTTTGACAAACAACAAAATAATAGGTCGAGGTGGAAAGCGAAAGGAAAGAAATCTTCAAAAAAGTCTGATGGTAAGAAACTTAAGTTTACAGTTTGTGAAAATTGTGGTAAAAAGTGTGCTGGGGAATGTCTTTTGAATTTTGTTAAGTGCTACCAATGTCGTAAAATGGGACATAAGGCTCGTAATTTCACTGAAAAAGATCAGGGTAATAGTAAGAAAAAATCTGATTTACAGTTAGTAAAATGTTTTAAGTGCAATGAAATGGGTCATTATGCAAATGAGTGTCCAACAAGGAACTCAACCGAAGGAAAGCAGCAAGACTACAAGCAGAAAGGGGCGGCGAAATCCTTTGCAACTACTTTAGCAGATGTTGGGCCATCAAATGAAGTTGTATCAGGTACATTGTTTGTTTGTTCAGATTATGCCAATGTGTTGTTTGATTCAGGGTCTACACACTCTTTCATTTTTGAAATGTTTTCTAGTAAATTGGGAATTCCATCTCATGATATGAATACTGAACTTACGGTAAAAACACCTGGAGGAAATGTTGAGACAAAAAGAAAACATAAGAACATTGTTGTACTTGTGTGTGGAAAGAATCTACCTGCAAACCTTATTGTTTTGCCTATAGTAGAGTTTGATGTAATATTGGGCATGGATTGGCTTTCTGTTTATCATGCTAAGATTGACTACAGAGCTAAAGAGCTTTCTTTTTAGAATGATTTTCAGTTTGTGTACAATAATTAGCCCTTGATTTTGATAACATATTAGGAAGTTGAAAAACTGGTAAAAGATGGAAATGAATGTTACCTTCCACATATTGTTGAAAACAAAGGAACTATTCAGAATAATGATGTGCCAGTGGTAAATGAGTACCTTGTTGTTTTTCTTGATGAGTTTCCTGGTATTATACCTGATTGGGAAGTTGAATTTATCGTTGACTTAGTTCCTGATTCTAATCCAATTTCAAAACCCCCTTATCGAATGGCTAAAATTGAACTTCTAGAGTTAAAGAAGCAATTACAAGAGTTATTAGATAAAGGTTTCATTTGACCTTGCACATCACCCTGGGGTGCTAATATCTTGTTTGTTAAAAATAAAGACGGTTCAATGAGACTTTTCATTGATTATAGAGCATTGAATAACATCACTGTTAAGAATAAGTATCCTTTTCCTCATATCGATGATTTGTTTGATCAGCTCTAGGGAGCTCTGTATTTTTCAAAGATTGACTTGAGGTCGGGGTACCATTAGTTGAAAGAAAAAGAAGCCAACGTTCTGAAGACCGCTTTTCGTACTAGATATGGCCATTATGAATTTGTAGTTATGCCTTTTGGTTTAACCAATGCACCTACTGTATTCATGGATCTTATGAATATAATTTTCGGTGAGTTCTTGGATAAGTTTGTGGTTGTGTTCATTGATGATATTTTGGTTTATTCAAAATGTAAAGAGGAACATGAAAGTCATTTAAGGGTTGTCTTAAAAACCTTAAAAGAAAGGAAACTTTATGGAAAATTCAGCAAGTGTGAGTTTTGGTTACAACAAATTTCTTTCCTTGGTCACATTGTTTCAAAAAATGGCATAACTGTTGATCCTGCAAAAACAAAAGTTGTTAAAGAATGCCAAGACCCACAAATATAACCGAGATTCTTAGTTTTCTTGGTTTGGCAGATTATTACCGGAGGTTTGTTGAAAACTTTGCACTATTATGTATTCCAATGACTAAGTTAACTCGAAAAGGTGTTAAGTTCATCTGCACAAATGAATGTGATGATTGTTTTTAGGAATTGAAAAGGAGATTGGTGAATGCTCCAGTTTTGGCACTGCCTTCTAGAAATGGTGAGTTTGTTATCTACAGTGATGCTTCGTTGAAATGACTGGGTTGTATCCTAATGCAAAATGATCAGGTAATTTCTTATGCTTCACGTCAGTTGAAACCACATGAGTTAAATTACCCTACACATGATTTGGAATTAGATGCTGTTGTTTTTTTCTTTAAAAATTTGGAGACATCATTTGTATGGAGTGAAATGTGAAATATATATTGATCACAAAATTTTGAAGTATATATTCACTCAGAAAGAATTGAACATGAGACATAGGAGATGGTTGGAATTAATCAAGGATTATGATTGTATGATCCATTACCATTCGAGAAAAGCACATAAAGTGGTCGATGCTTTGAGTCAGAAAAGTAATGTATCATTAGCCATGCTACGTTTGGAACAAGATCCTTTGGTTTTTGATTTGATGAAATTTGGCATAGAAGTTGTTGGTACAGGAAATTTTTCTGTTTTGTTTTAGGTGTCAGTGAGATCATCTCTATCAGACAGAATAAAGAAAGTATAGAAGGAAGACAGTGAGTTGCAGAAAAAGGTAGAGTTGGTTTAGAAGGGTAAGTTTCCTGAATTTAACATTGATAATGATTATGTTTTAAGGTTTGGAAAGAGATTATGTGTGCCTTATGATTCACAGTTGAAGAATGAGTTGTTATGTAAAGCTCATAGTTCTCCGTTTTTAGTTCATCCTGGCAGTACTAAGATGTACAGAGATCTTCGGGAATATTACTGGTGGGATGGAATGAAAAGAGATATTGCTGATTTTACTATGAAGTGTTTGAATTGTCAGCAGGTTAAAGTAGAGTGACAGTTACCAAAAGGAATGCTTCAGCCTTTATCGGTGCCAGAGTGGAAATGGGAAAATATATCCATGGACTTTGTTATGGGATTAACAAAGACATCCCAAGGTAATAATGCAATCTAGGTTATAGTTGACCGATTGACTAAATCTGCTCATTTCCTTCCTATTAGAGATACTTTTCCTCTAGATCAACTTGCTCGGTTGTATGTTAAAGAGATAGTCAGGTTGCATGGAGTTCCCCTCTCCATTATATCCAATCGTGATCTCAGGTTCACTTCTAACTTTTGGAAAGGCCTTCAGAAGTCATTGGGTACTGAATTAAACTTTAGTAAAGCATTTCATCCTCAATCAGATGGGAAGTCAGAACGAACAATTCAGACCTTGGAGGATATGTTACGTGCTTGCTCGATGGACTACCATGGAAGTTGGGACCAGGATATTTCTTTGGTTGAATTTTTTTATAATAACAGTTTTCATTCAAGTATACAGATGGCTCCATTTGAGGCATTGTATGGAAAGCGTTGTCGAACTCCAGCTTTTTGGGATGAAGTATATGAAAGAAAGCTGATGGGACCGGAATTGGTAGAAGAGATGGCAGATAAAGTTTATTTGATTCAGAATCACATGAGAACAGCTCAGAGCAGACAAAAAAGTTATGCGGATAACCGGAGGAAGGATCTTTCTTTTGAGGTAGGTGACCATGTCTTTCTCAAAGTTTCTCCTTGGAAAAGTGTGATGCGTTTTGGTAGGAAGGGAAAGTTGAGTCCGACGTTCATTGGACCTTATGAAATTCTGGAGAAAGTTGGATCAGTTGCGTACATAGTATCTTTACCTCCAAGTTTATCCCAGGTACACAATGTTTTTCCTATTTCAATGTTGAGAAAGTATATGCCAGATCCATCTCATGTTTTGAGCCCAGATGTAGTTCAGTTGGAAGAGAGTCTCTCTTATGAATAACTACAAGTACAGATTCTGGACCGTAGAGAGCAGGTGTTGCGGAATAAGGTAATTCACCAGGTAAAGGTTTTTTGAAAAAACCATATGGTTGAAGAGGCAACGTGGGAATCTGAAAATGCTATGAGGGATAAATACCCCCACTTATTATGATAAGTGGATAAAAATTGCGAGGATGTAATTTCCAAAAGGGGGGAAGGATGTAACATCCCAGGTAAATGAAGAATAAGATATTTTTATATTTATTAATATTTGTGAATTAAATATTAATTTTAGCTTAAAGGGGTTGCTATGTTCGATAGCGTACCCGATACGCAACAACGGGTTTCTTTGGAATCTTACGTTGCACACTAATAATATAATATTATTATTTTAATTGGTAGTTAACTCCTAGATGTTGTATTGGTGGGAATGAACAAAACTAACTATAATATTATTATACATGTATTTATATTTATCCAATAAAAGTTAGAGGTATAAAAAGCGAATGAATCTAATTTTAAGCGTAATTTACATTAAAAGGCCGATTTATCGCCTTTTAATGGTGAAACCTATTTAAATATAGATTGTTTACTTTAATAATTTATAATTGACCAAATAAAATCCTTCTTTATAATGGGGACATCAAATTTTACTTTGGGTAATTTTTTGGTATTTTTCTGATAAAGTTCATTTTTTTAATGAATAGTGAAAAATATTGTATTTTAATTCAAAAGTGATTTTTAATCTAATTTATTTATATGGATATATTAGCTTTTTTAATTGGTTTTAAAGTGTAATTAGAATATATTTTTCCTATTTAATCCAATGTTGGTCATTGGATTTAATTTCACTTCGAAATTAGAAATAAACAAGTATCAATCTTTTGATAGTTATTGTTTCTTAAAAATAGGCTATTTGTTTTAACAACGGGAATTAATTTTTAAATTAATTAATTCCACTTATATGTTTTGAATTTGGAAAAATAGACATCATTTCTAAATTTGTAATATCAAATATATCTTAGGCTAAATTTTTGGTATTTTTTTGAAAAACATCAATTTTTGATTAATAGTGACACCACTTAGTGGTAGTTAAAAAACTGACTTTTTCATTTAAATGGAATTTTACCACTTCTGTGAATTGAATTTCAAAAATCCGACATACATGTTTGTTATCAATAAATAAATGTGGTTCAATAAGATGAAAATAATTTTTGGTGAATAGTAACTTTTGACTTTTATTTACCACGGTTAAAGGTAAATATGGTAATTCAAGGTTAAAAGAATATTATAATCATTCAAAATTACCTTAACACTTGTCCAAATATTATTGGTTGAGTCATTAACGACCATTACCATCTTTGGGTCAATTTTGGGACCCCTTTAAGCCACTTGGCCGTGATAATGACAATTTAGAATAATTAACTTAAAGAAAAGAAAAAAAATGACAAAAGCAAATATCTTTTATAAATTAATTTTTAGAAGGGGTTATATAAATTATATGTTCGACTATAAATATTCATTGGAAAGATAAAGATATTTCCTACATCATGGTATTTTGTTTATAATTTTTATACAAAAAATAAATTTAATTATTTATGACACAATAATGATGCAGTATTTACCTCATTAATAAATGATTAAAATAAATAAGATTATAATGATTAAAATATTATCCAAATCATGTCCAATTCTGATTGGATGATTTTATTTCGGTTATGAGTCATCTTATCTTCGACCATAATGATTTTTGGACCATTAGAAACCGAATATCATTATATTATAAAATAATATTTTCACTCTTTCCTAAAGAGCCCCTCCTCTCCCTTATAAAAAGAGACTACTTCTATGCAATTACTCACACCTCTCAAGCCATTTGGATCGTCCAAAATCTGCCCAATTAATCTCCCTACATCCCTCTCCTCCTCCTAGAAGCCTTAACTTAGGCAGAAGGCACTTAAAAAGTCTTTTTGGATTAAACCAAAGGAAGTTTCCTAAATTAAAGGTAACAATTTCTCTTAAATTGTTTTCATTTATTTTGCTTCTCCAACCCATAAACTCTTTTTATTTATTTTCTTTTGTAACAACAACAGTATCCTAAATATACTATGATGTTGTAATTATAACTATTAGAACTACACTTACACACACCTCCATCTAATGGATGATGAACATAATGTTTCTGTGGATGGCAAACTAACGCCTCACGAAACGATGATTGTTCAATTACATCTTACCGCCTCTCATGGTGGCCATTATGGTGGCACTGTATTTATATATGATATATATTATGTTTATGATTTATTTATTCTTATGTACTCCCCAATTATATCAAACCTTTATGGTTTCCATGGTGGGTAATTACGATAATCTCATTTGAGGAAGTGCGGACTTCCGCCCCCTCAAAGTGATGTGACTCGTTAATGCCCTATGTGGTATGTATAAAGGATAGAGTTAATGATATTGTATATGTTATTATACTGGAATTAAAGTATACCTATTTATCATTATGTTTTAATTCCATTATAATAAGAAATAGAAATGAAAGTAGCGTTCATGCGTACGTACGGCTTACCGTCTCCATGAACGGTGCATTTCATTTCGTACCTCCAAATGTTATGTACTGTTATAAATACATGTACATGCTAGATATATATGATATATATAATACCCTAATCATGAATATCATTATGGATATAATGAACCTTTTACCTTGTGAAAAACATGTAATTATAAGAAGTCCATTTTTGACTCAAGTACCAAATATCGACTAAATGAACGTTAATAACTTAAATGATTAGATAATGATTATAACATGGTAATATGTGATATAAAAGGAATAATAAACTTGGAAAAGGTTCTTTAGCAAGTATAAATTAACATTAGTTTATTATTCAGGATATTAATGAACAAACAGGTCAAGTCGGACATGAGGTAAGGGACTTCGTCTCAATCTCCTTTCATTGAGGCATTTCTTATACACGACATTATTTTATATGGTGTATAAACCCCTTTGACTTTTCATTTTATTCAAAGGGAATATTTTTATACGAATCGTTTTACTAAAAGACAAAAAGAAATTTTTCTTTAATGTAAGCGGTGACAATGACCTTTCCGCTGCCGCGAGTATTATTTGATCTTTGGCTTCCTTAACAAGCTGGAATGTTTATAAAAAGAAAAAAATAAATACCAAATACTCTTTTTACGTATTTTGGTATTGAAAATTATTTTGAGAATGGATTTATTATTTCAATATCTTGAAATGATATTTTATTATTGCAATGTGGAATTTTATCTTTCGTTTATGCTTTTGTTATGTGTTATGATTATGTTATGGTTCTTGGGTATTATTTACATATACGGGTGGTTTCATGATAAACCTAGGGTAGGTGAGCCCGAGATTGCTCTCCAATGCATTGGGTAACGTGACAGAGGTAAACGTGAATGTTTCTCCGAAGAGATTTAGGGAATATACTGTGATGGGTATTCCAAAGTAACTCCCTATGTAGCTGTGATAACTACAATGTAAGTATGGTATGGATGCCGCAAGTTACCTTTATGATTTATGATTTCTATGTGTCTTTCATAAATCTTATGATTTCCTGAGGTAAGTAAAAGAGTCCATGTTTTGTATGTATTTATGAACAAATGTTTTCATTCACTGTTTTATAACCCTTAATGAGCCTTTTATGCTCATCCCAAGTTTTGTAATTTTTTTCACAGGACGTAAAGATGAATAGGGTCAAGGATGGGATCAAGGAAAATCCATGCTCTCTTTAACATGGAATTAGACATGACTTTTTTTTTCAAGAGTTTTTATTTTATAAAAAAAGTGGATTCAGGGTAGAAGTGCCTACTTTGTAATATTTTGAGATGTAATAGTTATGTCCTAATTCCCTAAAACTCTAAACCTGAAAAGATCCTCAATGTGAATTATTCATTTAATTTAATATTATTTAATGTTTAAGGTCGGGTCCTTATACTATGTCATTGGATCAGATTTCTTGATTGTACCTCAAAGATATTGTCAGGTTACATAGAGTTACACTTTCAATTATATCTGGCCATGATCCAAGGTTCACTTATAACTTTTTTAAAGGCCTTAAAAAGTCATTGGGAATTGAATTAAATTTCCGTACAACTTTTCATCCTCAATTAGATGGGTAGTCAGAACGGACTGTTCAAACTTTGGAGGAAATTCTTTGATCTTTCACAATGGACTACTAGGTAAGTTGGGATCAACATATTTCCTTAGTTGAGTTTTCTTATAATAATAATTTTCAGTCCAGTATACATATGTCACATTTTGAGGCATTATATTGGAAGTGTTATCGAACTCCATCATATTTGGGATGAAGTCATAGAAAGGAAGTTGATGGGACAAGAATTAGTGGAACAAGTGGCTAAGAAAGTGAAGATAATAAAAAAACACATGAGGATAGGTCAGAGAAATAACAAAAGTTATGAAAAAAATAGTAGGAAAGGATTTTTTTGAGGTATGTGATTATGTTTTTATTAAAATCTCACCATGGAAAAATGTTATGTGTTTTGGTAAGAAATAAAATCAATGTCCACAGTTCATTAGACCATATGAAATCATATAGAACATTGTACTAGTCATACAAATAGTATATTTTCCTCCATATCTATATGATGTACAATTTTTTTGATGTTTCAATGTTGAGAAAGTATATTCTAGATTCATCTCATGTTTTGAGCCCATAGACAATTCATTTGGAAGAGAGATTTTTTATAAAGAGAAACCTATTCAGATTCTTGATCAAAGAGAATAAATATTGCAAAATAAGGTAATCCAACTGGTAAAAGTTTTTTAGAGAATCCACATGGTTGAATAAGAAACATGGGAAACTAAAAATTCTATGAGAGGATGGTAAACTCACTTTTTTAATATGTAAAATTTATTGCGAGTTAAAATTTCAAGAAGGTGGGGAGAATATAACTTCCCAAGGTTTTAAAAATATAATGAAATTCATGAAACATTGAATCTATAGATAATAAAACATTATTTTATGGATATATTTATAAACAAGCCATTAAGCATAATTTTTCTACTTCTATGATTTGAATTTCAAAAAATGAACATATACGATTGCGATCATTAAGTTATTTGAAGTCTGATTGAACAAACCTGATTTTTGGTGAATAATAAAATACCCTTATGAATAACAATAAGAATATTAATATGACCCCAATGATTCATAAATCATATTATTATTTTTCATAAGTTTATAAGATAAAAAGTTCTGGATTATTTTTTCAAGCTGATATAAAATGAGTTATAGTTTAAAAATTCTTATTTTTTTTCAAATAAATTATATATTTATTTAAAAATTAAATTAATCATATTCAAGAAATTAATTTCAAAAAATGTAGTTCATTTTTTTAATTATACAAATCAGAAAATGGATGGGGTGAATTTTTGGGATCTTTTGAATTTCTGATGAATTGTAAAATATAGTAATATACAATATATATACATTATCAGTTAAATGCACTATTCCTAGCATCATGGTTGATTTAAGAAACCCTGTATCAAACTCAAATTCTAAAATTAATATTTTGGTCACATGAATCAGACCTTTTCATAGTCTTTTGAAAAAATATTAAACTAATGTTTAAAATAATGGAAAACCCTTCCTCTCCTCCACTATAAATACCACCCCACCCCTCTCTTCCGATCAGACTTCTAAAGTTTTGTTCACTATTTAAGATCTACCCAATACCATTACCAAGGATCTTCCCAATGTCCAAGACCTTACGATATCACCACAAGTCAAAAACCAAATGCCTTAAAGAGGATCACAAGGAGAAGAGATCAAGTGGTAAATATCCTCTTTCATTTTGTGTGGGTTTTCTTTTCAATTTTTTTCATTTCTTATACTCTCTAATACTCCCCTTATCCAAGATTCATGTGAGATCTTGTATTATATATATGTTTTTATCATGTATATAGAATAATTAATCATCATTATTCCTCTCATCATCATCTGACTTTAAAAATAAAAGAACACCATCCACAATGTGTCGATTTTCCAAAATCATGGATTTTTTTTAATTTACTTTACTTACTTCAAATAGGGTTATAGAACAATTCTAAGGGTTGAAATAGATTGAAAAGTGTATTATATATCTTCTTTCTTGTTTTGGAGTTAACATGTATACAAAATTTAAGAGTTGGTGTCCTAAAACCAACTAGTTTTACTTTTATTACATGGATATTTAATGTATTTAAATATTAACCATCTTATTACATATTGTTCATTTTTCATCATGACTATGATGTAATAATGTCCTAGTGTATTTGTTTCATTGATAATGTCATGGTAGTTCCCTACTATAACAAGAACCTTGAAATTATATAACAATATTCTTAAATATAGTTCTACGGTTGGTTGACATACTATGATAGGAAACATAGCATGCATACCATCAGGTGTGAGTACTCAAAGTAGTTGAGACTTCCTCTCATGAAGTTCACACTTGGTAATCATCAAGAAAAGAGATTATGAGAATATACATGCCAGTAATAATTCCACATGTTTTAGTTTCATCATATATTTCTACCTATAATCATGTGTAATGATCCTTAGACTTTATAATTATCATTAATATGTTTCATGACTCACACACTTTGATTTATTGACAAAAACTGTCACACAGACTGTTGGTAGGAATTAGGGTACGTTGGGTGCATCACAAGTGGCATGAAATTAATGGATAAGTTGAGGAAGTATTTTTCACTTCTATTCATGGAAGTTGATATTTTGTTCCTTTGATTGAAATTGATCCGTTATGAAAAATTCCATGGCCATGGTGTAACGATGAGTTTATTTCATGTAGTCAAAGAATGACGTATCAAGCATAAAAGTTGATGAAACTATCATGAAAGCTTCTTGATGATATATTGTGAAAAAGGGATTATATTACACTGTGGGAGTTCATATGTGGATGTACTTCTTGCGACTTTAAGTTTTTTCTCTTGGGTGTCATGACCCGTTTCTAGATATTATTCTTGGACTTTAGGCAAACCTGCCTAATACTAATGAGAAATAATCCTATAGGGTCACACAATAAGTGTTTTTGGTGGTCTCGGTTAAAATACATTTGAATTTAATTAATAAATATTATTCTAAAGATAGTGGAATAATTTTATTAAGTTAAAATTATTTCATAAATTAAATAAATATTTATTTACCAAATTGAGGGTAAAATATAATTATTTATTTTTCAGATCATTTTAAATATATTTATTTACTAGTTTGTAAATTCAATATTTTTAAAATAATAAATTATTTATTTATTTATTTTTGTGTTAAATAATTGGAAGTGGAGTTTGAGCAGACCAAGGCCTGTCCGATAGTAAAATAATTATTTACAAGAAGGTAAATAATTATTTAACTAGTTTTCACAAATTAAAATAACACTGCTATTATTTTGTGATGTGGAATATTATTTATAATTCCATTTTGTGCATGTTGGAACACCATAAATAATTATGGGGTATTATTATTAATAGCACGGGTTTTCTCTATGTTTATGCATGCATTTAATAGTTGTTACGCAATTAAATATTGCAACTAAAGGCCCATGTTGGTAAATAGTCACATACGTCTATTGTACCATGTACCAAACCTCACACATGGTGAATTGAGAATTTTTGAGCAAAACGATTTCTCTCTCTAATCCTCTTCCCCCCTCTCAAGAATGAGATATGTTCTTCAAGGATGAAGAACAAGTGATCAAGAAAAACTGACACAAGACACTCGCATCGCCGCACTAGCACTCATAGAATGAGTGGTGTCGATTGGAGGCCAATAAAGCATGTGTGGATCACCACTAGGGGGATTATAGTTTGGATCCTCACAAGTGCAATGAGATTATTCATAAGGGTCATTTTGGATGATCAATATCATAAAGAAAAAAATATCGAAGAACCAAGTATTATTTTATTTATGAAAATAATTAAATTAAATATAAACATGATGTGAAAGATCCTATATAAAGGTTTGAGACCCCTTCATTATTTATATAAATCTTTGATTCTATACCATTGAGACTGGAATTCATCATCATATTGATACCAGAATAATCATTGATCTTGGTAAAAATTAATGTTGTGTGTCGGCCCAACCGCTCTTCCGCTGCGCTCGGAACCTAAACATGGTATCAGAGCAGTTACATCATAGTTTAAAATTATTTGAATATCTTATTGATGATTTATGCATTTAATAATTTAGTTGTTTCAATTCAAGTTAATCATTCTATAAATCTAAATCTTGAGATATGTTCCTCCTCTTTCATTTCTTGTTCACCTTATAGAAATGATATTTTCTTTTTAATTTTGATTAAAATAAAACAGTGTATCTCTTCCGAAGGCAACAATGGTTCATGGTAGTATAACACTAGAACACACAAAATGTATTCCACAACACATGCCTTCTAGTGAAGGTTCAATGCACCGAGTTTAGTCTACCAATCCGAGTCGTGCCATTTTAGTTTGTCTAAGTCTTCACGACTCAGTGTGTTTACAAGGAACATGTGGAACACGATTTATAGATTACATGCTGTGTGGCCCACTGGACATGACGTGTAGTCCCTTCGGGTTAGGGATGGACCACGTACCCCGTACATGGATTTCCCAGCTAGAGACCGTGTAATGCGGATACTACACGGCGTGTGGTCCACTAGACATGCTGTGTACTATGAAGATTTCTAAATTACACCCACACATTGTATCCCTAGGCATGTACTTCATATTGACATTGAACAATACTACACACCGTGTAGTTGGAACTACACCCTATGTACTCATCCAAATTTCGCTGATTTATTAAAATTTTTTAATATATTATACAAACCCTTGAGATATGTACCATGTTGTTGTGGTAATGGTGGGGAACAACATGTGATATGTGTTCTATATAAATGTTTTTAATTTAACATCTTCATAATGTTCATTTATATTCATTAGGAAGTTATAAACAAGAAATCTCTGGGTTTACTCCAAGGAACTTGTTACGTACATATATAATTTTAAATAAATTTATTTGTTTAAAATTATGATGGATGAGAATCTCAAGGAAATTCAGAAAAGGGTTTAAGGTAAAAGGATTGATTAAATAAAGATGATAGTTAATTGATTCAATCATGATTTATCTTAAACAAGAATGATTAGAGAATTTAATGCTACTTTTATTTAATCGTAAATATCATTCCATGTATGGATGATCATGAGCTAGACTAAGACCTTTGTATGTTGATGTTTTCTTTTAATTTATTTATATAAATTAAAATTTTCAGCCTTCGATCCTTCTCCTTATTAATATGTAGGGATTGCATTCCCAAGATTTCTTTTATATCAAACATCATTTTACCCCTCACCTGCATGTGAGTTTAAATGAATATGTAATAAATGGGACTCCCAAGCTTGTGGAGGTGGTTCAACTAGGAGCAGAGATGAAACCAATCCCAGTAGATACAAAGGTGGTCTGGTGGAAAGATGTAAACATGAATCTTAAAGGTTCATGGTGTTTCTCCCCTAGGTTAGGGTTAGTTTATAAAATGCTAGATAAACTAACGATTATAAAATCTCTGGATCATACAATTTTCTTTATTTTATTTCTTTCCGTGGCATGTTTTATCATTATGGATGTGTTGTTGTGATCACATAATTAATGAATTAAACAAGAATACAAGATGGATCTAAAATAAAAAAGGACTTATTTGTAAATATTAATAAGACATGGTTAATCACTTAATTAAGTTCCACTTAATATTAAAATCATGTGATAATGATAATAATAAATTCATAGATAAGAGATAAAAAATCTCTCAAATAAAATATTAAGTCAGACCAAGCCTTTCATTACTTGATTAAAGAAAAAACTCAATAAAACTATGTGTTTGACCAACCCCTATTGGGACACATACATTTATATAGTAAACCACAATAAAAGGTTTCAGGTTGACTTAACCATATTACCTTAAGAGGAGTATCCCTTTCTAAACTTGGTGTAATATTGGAGGCAAGAGTTGAGGAAATCCAAAGTTTGGATTTCAGGATTGGGGAGCCCACTCAACAGATCAAGGAACTACAAGCCCATTGTTGGGAAAGACCTTCCTACCTAAATACCTTCAAATAGCATGACCAACCCTTTTGGGGTTATGCGAAGTGGAATATGGATCCTTGACACTAGAATTTCATGGAAACTGGACATTTTGAGTTCAATAGTGAGGGCCATTAGAACTTGATAAAATTGTGGGAGACTTAATAAAATTAATTTATTATTTATCATAAAAATTTAATCAAGAATGTACTAATGATATGCTCTTTTAATTTTAGAATAAAACAGACAATCTCATCAACCACACTATCCCTATGATAAATTATGTATAAAGTCAACATCCTCACTGGTAGTAACTTCCAGGAATGGTATAGACACCTCTAGGTTATCCTAATCCATGAACAGAAGTCTTAAGTGTTGGAGTCATCATTACCTAATCTTCCTACCAAAGAGATGAGTGATGAGGGTTTCCTGGTATATTAGAAACATATGAACGACATGGTCAATGTTCAATGTTTGATGCTATCATCAATGTCTAGGGAGCTCATGAAGTCTCATGAAAACATGGATGCTTATAGCATGCTCAAGAACCACTATGGTATTTACCAGGAGAGAGAAAAAAAAAGAATGTTTTGAGATATATAAGGCACTCTTTCAGAGTAAGCTTGTAGAGGGTGCACCAGATGGGCCTCATGTAGTCAATATCATTGAATACATTGAGTGCTTGGTAGTTCTAGGGTTTAAACTGCCCAAATAAATCAACACCGATCGAATTCTCACATCACCACCTCATATATTATCCAAATTTGTTGTTAATTTCAACATGAAAAACATTGAGAAGTATCTAAATGATATTCTTATCCACATTCACCAAGTGGACAAAGATATGAAGTGAAAAAATATATATGTCCTTATGGTGAATAAGTGGGAAGGGAAAGGGAAGAGCTTTAATCCCAAAGATTATTCACAGCCTTCCGTGAAAAAGAAGATCAAAGGGGAGGCAAGGGAATACGAGGATGTTTGTTTTTCATGTGGCAAGAAAGTCCCTTGGAAGAAGAACTGAACCCATCCTAATAAGTAAGGGTAAGCTTTAGGTGCATTTTTATCGAATGAAATCTATCTATTTCTACAAATTGGGTGTTAGATATAGCTGGTGGTGCACCCATATGTATCAAAATATAGGAACCAAGTAGATTTAGGAAGATTTACTGAGGGGAGGTAGATCTACGAGTAGTTAACAGAGATAGAATTACAATTGTAGTTGTGGGGACTACCACCTCACATTTTTAACCATGATGATCTTGGTGTTAAAGGGTTATTATTATGTGTAATCTGTTACTATAAAATTATTTCTGTATCTAGATTAGATACAGATGTATTTGTTTTCATGTTTGGAAATTACAGTGTCTTCTTTTTCAAAGATGTCATTTTTTTGGTAGGGCACATTTATTCAATGGTCTTTATGTGTTGGATTAAACGAACCAAGTGTTGGAGATCGATAACAAATATACTTCACATTATGCATACCACACCCAAAATTGGAATTATCGGCTAGGTAATGTAAATGAGAAAAGCTTGACAATGTTATATACTGATGAATATTTAGATTCTTTCGAACTAATACCACATGGCGTATGTCATGCATGTTTACAAGGCAAAATGACCAGAGCCCCATTTGGTGGAAAAGGTGAAATGGCTAAAGAAATTCTTGAATAGGTTCATACCAATGTATGTAGACCATTTATAGTTGAATCAAGGGGAGGTTACTCATACTTCATAACTTTTACTGATGATTTTAGTAGATATTTATATATCTACTTAATGAGGTATATCTTAGATTCTTTTGATAAGTTCAAAGAAAAAAAGAATGAAGTTGAGAATTAGCTTGTTAAGAATATTAAAAAACTCCGCCCAGAACAAGGTATATAATACATTAAAAAAATACTTCATTGATTACTTATGGTAGTTTGGGATCATATCCCAACTCAATTCTACTTACACACCATAGTGGAATGGTGTGAGAGAAATGAGGAACCACACCCTGTTGGTAATGGTGAGATCAATGATGAGTCATGTGAGTGTTCCATTATCCTTTCGGGGATATTATTTAAAAAAATGACACACATAGTAAACCATGTACCAACTAAATCAGTAAATGGTATTCCATATGGGTTCTGGAGTGGAAAGAAATTCATGTTATCAAATTTAAATATCTGGGGAAGCGATGAATTTGTTAAGACCTATTCAGGTAACAAACTCGCACCTCAAAGAACAATGTGTACCTTTATAGGATACCCCATGGAAACAAGTGGATATTAAAAATACAACCCGACATATCAAAAGGTTATAGTGACTAGACACACCATATTCCTTGAGAGGGAGAACATATCTAAAAGAGATAGTGGGATAGAGATAGAGTTCGATGAAGTTGAGGCCCAAGGTACACAAGAGTTGGTACAAGAGAAGATTCCTCAAAACCCCATGGAAGAAAGAACTATCCTAGAGACACCAGAGCTGCATAATAGTACAAGAGAGTCTTGAGAATCAAAACAACATAGCTTTCTAGATACTAAAGATGGTGATTAATTATTAGTTGATAATAACGATCCTCTAACCTACAGGGAAGCAGTAAGTGGCAAAGATGTCTCCAAGTGGCAAGAATCCATAAATTCTAAAATGGATTCCATGTACCAAAACCAAGTTTGGATTTTGGTAGATCCTCTAATTGATGTAAATCCAGTTGGTTTCAAATGGGTATTCAAGAAAAATTGGACATGGAAGGATAATTCAGTACCTATAAGGCATGAATTTTGGAAAAGTGGATCAAATAGAACCAAGGAATTGACTATGAAAAAACCTTTTCACCAGTTTCAATGATGAAATACATGATAATTCTATTGGAAATTTTCTCTTACCATTACTATGCAATTCAACCAATGGATGTCAAAACATCCTTCCTTAATGATAACCTTCAGGAAGATCTCTACCTGACATAACCTGAAGGGTTTATGAATCCAAATGATGCCAAAAAGGTATGAAAGTTTCATAAGTACATTTATTGATTAAAGAAAGTATCCATGTCATGGAAATTAATTTTGATTAATCCATAACGAAATTTGGTTTTATCAAGAATGAATGTGAGCCTTGTGTCTACAAACGGCTTAGTGGGAGTGCAATAATTTTCTTAATAGTATATGTTGATGAAATATTACTTATTGGAAACGATATACCAGTCCTACATACTATTATGGAATAGTTGAATCAATTCTTCTCTATGAAGTACTTGGGTGAGGTAGGATATATTCTTAGGACCAAGATCTATTGTGATAGTTCCAAGAGATTACTCGGCCCAATTAAAAGTACATACATTGATCAGATACTGAATAGATTCAGTATGGAATAATCCTAGAGGGGATTGTTTCTAGTGCCACATGACATTCATCTTTCCAAGATAATGAGACCACCGATAGATGAGGAATGAAAAATAATGGCATGGACTCCATACACATCAGCGATGGGGTCAGTCATATATTCCATGCTTTTTACTAGGGTGGTTGTCTCCTACTCATTGTGTGTGGTAGGCATATATCAAGCTGACCCAGGTGACCACTATTGGATGGTACCCACGAATATCCTAAAGTGTCTAAAAGATACTAAATATATGTTCCCGATTTATGGAGAATACGAGGAACTAGTCATCAGAGGATATGCATATACTAATTCCTAGACCGATCAAATGACATGATGTATCAAATGGGATACATCTTCACTTTGAATGGAGGTGCAGTGAGCTGGAAGAGCTCAAAGTAGTGTGTGGTTGTAGATTATAAAGCAGAGTCTGAGTACATCGCAGCATCTAAGGCTACTGAAGAAGCAGTTTGGATGTGATGCTTTGTCCAAGAGATGGATGTGATACCGAGCAATAAAGATCTCATCACATTGTACTGTGATAATACTATAGTGGTGGCTCTCGCAAAATATCCAAGGTCACATCAACAGATGAAACTCATACTTAGAAAGTATCATCTCTTGAGGGATTTTTCTCAGATAGGTGAAGTTGTAGTGAACAATATTTCCATGTAAGACAACATGAGAAACCCCTTGAATAAAGTCTTGACTCAGCAGAAACATGATCACCATGTGAGGTCCAGTGGAATGAAATTCATAGGTAGTTGGCTCTAGTTGAAGTTGGAGTTTGTAAGAGTTTGTGTCCTAGAACAAACTGGTTATACTTTGATACATGAATATTTAATGTATTTAAATATTAAACAACTTATTACATATTGTTCATTGTTCTTCATGACTATGATGTAATAATGTCTTAGAGTATTTGTTGCATTTATATGGCCATGGAAGTTCCCTGATATGATGAGAACCTTGAAATTCTATAACAATCTTCTTAAATATAGTTCTACTACTGGATCAAATACTATTATGGGACATATATCATGAAGAATGTTAGGTGTGAGTACTCATAAAAAGATAAGAATTCCTCTCCTAGAGATCGCACTTGGTAATCTCCAAGACAAAAGATTATTAGAAAAGACCCACCAGTAGGAATTCCCCATGTTTTGGTGTTATCAGATATTTCTATATATGAGCATGTGTTATGATCCTTATAATTTTAGATTATCATTAATACGTTTCACAACTCACGGGCATTGATTTACTGACGAAAACCGTCACACAGAAAGCTGTCGGAAAGTAGGGTATGTTGGGTGCGTCACAAGTGGCATGTTATTAATGGATAATTTGATGGAGGATTTGTAACTTCCACTTATGGAAGTTGATATCTTATCCCTTTGATTGAAATAGAATCGTCGTGCGAAATTCCACGTTTGTAACAACCTAAACCTTTGTTAATGAAAATCCATCTTGATCTAATTAAATGTCTTAATATGTGAAAAGGTTATACAACATATGCACTTCTTTTGTTATATGTTTTTGGATTTTAAAATACCATTATGAATTTTGAATATTTCTAATATAACCGTTGAATAGTGATCACATGATTAGTATAAATATAGGGCTTTAACAAATTATTTTTACTCAGACAAAGAAAGCGATGGACTCATCCAGTAGACTTACCCCATATGAAGCCCATTTAATAGAGCACAAAAAGGAGGTTGCATATTTGGGCTTCTCTCTTGACCAAGCCCAAGTTGAGCTTGAATATGTTAAGCTCAAGCAGAACTACCTATAGGAGAAGTATAAGTTGATTGAGATTACCACCCCAGTGATGTTATATGAGACACCCAAGAGTCTATCACCATCGTACACATTACCCTTCAGTCTTATGTGGGTGTTATAAGGGGTTATGTAACAAGACCCTAGCACTATGAAAATGTACATTATTTCTGTATATTATAATGAATGTACTTTCTTTTTATTATTGTTACTTTGTAAATAGTTTTTAAAGCACTAATAGTATTTTTTGTTAAATATTCAACTAAGAAATCTATTTTGATGAATTAATGGATTTTTGAATTAAATATTATTTTAATAAAATATTTTTATTTTTATTAAATTAATTTTTATTAAATATAAATGATTTCATAATTTTATAAATGCAATTGTAATTTTTTATGGTTTGAAAGCCATTTTTGTCAAAACCCAGGAATTTTCGATAAATGTCGGTTTTTATTTTAAAAGTGAAAATTAATATATTTAGATACTTATTTACATAAAATGAATATTATTTCTGGAATCTGAATGTCTAAATTATCCAATGGGGATATTTTCTTAATTTTCTGAGACAATCAAATTTTTGGGTAAAAAATAAATACTGTATAAATATATAATATGGTTTATGACATCATAATGACCCAATAGTGATGTAATAAAATAATATAAACTATATGTTAGACCAATATATGTTTACCATTAAAATAATGTGATTTTGGGTTTGTTTGATTTATTTTACAAAGCTTTAGTGGACACTCCAAGACATATATAACATTTTGTCTTTTTAAACTATTTTCCTTGAGAGTGTGACTCAACCCCACATAAGGAAACCTATTATTTTAAGAATTTCAGCCATTTAACTTATAAAATATTTTTTCCACTCACCTTTGGCAGAGACCATGGGAAAAAACCATGAGATGGTTTTTGGTTTAGTTTAGTTTAATGTGAGGTGTCCCAAACCTAAATAATAAACAATTCCCTCTCTTTTCCTATATAAATCCACCCACGATCCAAATTCCTCTACACTAAAAGCCTTTAGATTTTTTCAAAACTCTACCCTACTATATATATAATCCTCCCAAGGTTACCTCAATCATCCCAAGGTCCCAAACATCATGCTTTCAAAGTTACTCTTCAAGGTAAGGGATCCTTTCACCCTCCTCTTTTAAGTCTTGACTTCCTTTATGTTATGTCTTATAGTTACATTTTTTTATGTGGGGGATAGTTCTTATATATCTTTAATACTGTCCATTTCATGTCCAAATTATTATAGACCCTTTATTCTCTCATCATTTGTTTTTATGAAATTTTAAGTGATGCTGTTAGGCTGCCAAATTTTTCGTAAAAGAAATCGCATATTCTCTCTTTCTTTGAGATTCATTTTCATATGGTATTTCCTTAAAATAACCATAAAATGTTCTTATTTATTTTATTATATAACCCTAATGTATAATGAGTTATTTATGAGTGTTTTACCCCTGTAACCTCCCTTTTTATTGTTTTTTAAAACCATGTTATATAGCCGTCATGCTGCAGAAATTTCATCTCAAATTTCTCTCTCCTTCTCTAATGAAATCCTCTTGTTTTATTTATGTGAATATCCTGACCTATTTCGTTTATATGGGTGATAATAAATATACAAAAATTATATATTTAATTTGGTAATTCACATATATATAACCCTCAATCCCTTTCCTTGGGTTATAAATGACATAACGACCTTATTTTTTAAAGCACATTTAAAACGTCAAGATTTTGAAAGGAAACCATTTATTTTATTATATATGGGTTATTTATTAAATATTTGATTAAGATATATTTATCCCACATGAAAATAAAGAAATATTAAGGGTGCACCTTGATGGTTCTCTAATGTATTTGGTAAATAATTTATCTCTAGAGATGACAAGTTTTACGATACCTTGGTGAATAACCTTGGTAATTTTTATGACACCTTAGGGTTGTACCTTGGTGATATGTTCATGAATGTATAAATGAAATGTTGTATCCAAATATGCAAGTTATGTTTCAATTTCTTTTAATTATGATATTCATATACTTCTGTTGCTCATGTACTTAGGTTTTTATCATGTTCTTATTGATATCACAAGTAAACTGATTCCCTTACTTTCCTTACTGGGCCATCTACTCACTCTATCCTTTGATGTATGTCTCTAGCTTATAAGATGTAGTAATTTAACATAAGATGAATATATGATGAAGCCTTACAAGTGGATTAAAATAATGTTTTATGTTATTTTCAAGTATTATGTTCCTTATTTCCATGACACTAGACTTTAAAGATCCTCTGTTTGTAAAATGTAATGAAAAGTTATGTAAAAAAAGGAGGGATTCCATAGTTGTTATCAAAGGATAGTTTAGTTATTTATGGAAATTATACTATGAAAACATTAGGAATAACCCTATATAAAATTTCAAATACAAGGAAACTTCCTGGTATTTTGGTGAGTAATGAGTAAGTGTTTTATCAAACAAATTCATCCCTATCTGGATATGAGCAGGTAGAGGTGGCTCTGGCATAGATGTACATCGGGGTAAAACCCGAAAACACCACTTTGATCTAGACTCAAACGTGAAATAGGGCATGAAAATGGGCCTTGCTACACTCTTGGTTACAACATTCCTAGGGGATATTTTTGGTTAATCGAAAGCTTTTTATGAATCATTTGGAAGGACTTATAGAGAAATGTAATTGTTTAAGCATGAGGTTTTAAGACATAATATCCTTGATAGTTAAAAATATTTTTAATTGAAATAAGTTTCTCACTAAGGAATAATTATTTTAGAAATGGCAAGAAATAATAGGAACCATGCAAATGGTGACCACAATGGACCAAGCGTTGACAACCCTCTGATGGAAGTAGGAATGGAAACATTCATGTGAATAATGAACCAACTGACTCAAGTTATGGGAAATAACTCAAATCAAGATGAGAGACCAATCTCACCACGAAGGGAACCACTTTCTGTTGAGTCCTTTATGCATCGATGACCACCAACATTTAGTGGATCGACCGAACCATTGATTTCCGAATAGTGGATCAACTCTATCAAAAAGATATTTTCTGTGCTCTGCTGTTTAGAACAAGAGAAGGTTACCCTGGCTGTCTATCACTTAGAAGGAGAAGCTGATCAGTGGTGGGAACTGATTAAAAACACAAGGCCAGGATTTGAATTTGAAGTTATGGAGTGTTAAGAGTTCAAAAGTATATTCTTCAACAAGTATTTACCTAGATCAATGAGAACAATAATGGATAAGGAGTTTCTCAAGCTGAAGCAGAATTAGAATGAATCTGTGAGAAGATACGAGATAAACTTCACAAGGCCTTCACGTTACCCCTCTAGTGTTTTCATGGATCCAAATGGAAAGGTTGATAGATTCTTTGGCACACTAAGACCTTATCTATAAAAGAATCTAGACAACATAGACTATGATATCTATGAGAAGATCATGCAGAGTGTGATGAAAGTCGATCTGGAGTTTGGTGAGACGCAATGGTCTTATAAATCAGACGACAAGAACAGATCAATGGAGCCTAGATTAGGTAGTACCTTTGATCAAGGAAGAGGTTGCAAGCAAGTGAAACTTCCCATGTGTAATAAATGTGGGAATAAGCATTCGGGGGAACTGCCTGCTCGGGAGCGGGAAATGCTACAAGTGTGGAAGAGATGGACATATTACTAGGAATTATCATAGTGAGGTGAAACCTAAACTTACAAACACCAACGACAAGGGGAAGATAGTGCAGGCCCTACCTGATGTCCAGTGCTTTAAGTGTGGACAACATGGTCACTTTTCCAATCACTATTCAAATCTGAGGGCTGTAGAGGGGAACCATCATCAGCCTCAGCAAAGGACAAGGGAGCAAGGTCATACTTTTTCTATCACAATAGATGAAGTTGAAGCTCTGAATGATGTGGTTGCAGGTACTCTTGTTGTTCTCTCAGAACTAGCACATACTTTTTTTTATTCTGGTTCTACGAATTCCTTTATTTCCTCTAATTTTGCAAAGAATTTAGAATCAACTAACAATTTTCTAAAAGTAGAGTTATCATTCAAGACACCTGGTGGGATTATCCAAGAATAATAAGTAATTAAAAAGTCTAGTATTTACTATAGTGAGCATAATCTTATAAAAAATATCATAGTCATTCCCTTACAGGAATTAAACATTATACTAGGGATGGAATGGCTCTCAAAGTATAATGCTAAGATCAAATACAGAAGTAAGGAAATATTAGTAGTCTTGAATGGAGAACCTATAGTTATCTTCCAAGGAGAGATATCTCAACCTGATCTTTGTCTCGAAGAACCTCTTATATACTTTTTTATGGAGTGGATCGGTGAAGAAGAAGAAGGAAATGAGAGTTTGAGGATAGAAAATGTCCCCATCATCCAGGAATACATTGACGTATTTTCTGAGGAGTTTCCTAGACCTCCCCCAGAAAGAGAGGTAGAGTTTTCTATTAAACTCATACCTAGATGTCATCTAATATAAAATACCCCATATAGGATGAAAAATGTGGAGTTGGAAGAATTAAAGAAATCACTCCAAGATCTTTTGGAGAAGTGGTTTATCTGACCGAGTGTGTCTCCTTGGGGAGCACCAGTTCTCTTTGTGAAGAATAAGGATTGATCGATGTGGCCATGCATTGATTATAGAGAACTGAACATGATTATAGTAAAGAACAAATACCCTCTTCCAGGAATTGATGACTTATTTGGCCAACTTCTTTGGGCTCAATTCTTCTCTAAGATTGATCTTCATACTCGTTATCACCAATTGAGGGTGTAGAAAGAAGATATTCCAAAAACTGCCTTTCGATCAAGATATGGGAATTATGAGTTTGTTTTTATTCCCTTTGGACTGCCTAATACAACTGCAATTTTTATGGATGGGATGAATAGAGTCTTTAAGGACTACCATGATAACGTTTTGGTAGTTTTTCTTGACGATATTTTGATATATTTCAAAAGTTTCAAAGAATAAGAAGATTATCTAAGTGTTATTTTGCAAACTCTACGGAAGGAGAGGCTTTTTGGAAAGTTCAGAAAATGTAATTTTTGGTTACAACAAGTTGCTTTCTTGGGGAATATTGTTACCAATGAAGGAATCAAAATTGACCCTACAAAGACAAAAGTTGTAGAGGAGTGTCCAGAGCATTCAACAATAACTGAGATTCATAGTTTCCTTGGTTTAGTGAGATATTATAGGAAGTTTGTGACATTTTTTTTCAATAATCTCTAATACATTAACCAAGTTAACTCGAAAAGGGGTCAAGTTCATCTGGATAAAGGAGTGCGAGAAAAGTTTCCAAGATATGGAGAAGAGATTGGTTACTGCATCCATGTTAACTCTACCCTCAATTGAATAAGAATTCATTATTTTTAGCAATGAATCTATGAATGGTCTTGGGTGAGTCCTCATGAAAAATTACAAGGTCATTGCTTATGCATCTCGATAGTTGAAGACTCATGAGCAGAACTATCCTAGGCATGATCTGGAGCTAGCTGTAGTCGTTTTTTCTCTGAAGTTATGGAGGCACTATCTTTATAGAAAAAAATGTGATATATACACAGACCATCAAGGATTGAAGAATATTTTCAAACAAAAGGAATTGAACATGAGACAAATGATATGGTTGGAACTTCTTGAAGACTATGATTGTTCAATTAATTATCTTCCTGGAAGAGAAAACAAAGTTGATGATGCATTAAGTAGGAAATAACCAGTTGTTATTTCTATGACGAGGATTCAAAAAGATGTTTTGCTAAATGACCTGGTATAGTTGGACATGAGAATTATAAGGGATGGGAAATCATGAACCCTAACCCAAATGATTTCTAAACCGTCATTACTAGAGAAAATCAAGAAAGCTTAGAAAGAAGATCATTTGTTACAGAATAAGTTTGAGGCTGTGAAGGATGGGAAGTTTCCCGAGTTCAATATTGATCAAGAAGGTGTATTGAAATTTCATACAAGACTATGTCTTCCATCTACTCAGGAAATAAAGAAGGACCTGATGGAAGAAGCTCATAACTCTACTTTCTCTATACATCATAGAAGAACAAAAATGTATAGGGACCTTCATGATCATTATTGGTGGTATAATATGAAAAGGGAGATTGCTGAATACAATTCAATGTGCCTAGTATGTCAGAAAGTGAAGGCAGAGTGATAACTTCCTAAATTGGTATTGCAACCACTACCCATACCACCATGGAAGTAGGACAATATCACTATGGAATTCCTCACTGGTCTCCCAAGAACTTCCAAAAGAAACAAAGTGATATGGGTTGTTGTGGACCATCTAACCAAGACTACCCATTTTATCTCCATTCAGGAAGACTTATATCTTGATCAACTTGCCAGGATTTACATGAAGGAAGTGGTAAGGCTGCATGGAGTTCCACTTTCTATTGTATTTTATTGTGATCCATGGTTCACATTAAAATTCTGGAGAAGTCTTCAATATTATCTAAGCACTGAATTGTTTGTCAGTATGGCCTATCACCCCCAAAATGATGGGCAATATATAAGTACTATTCAAACACTCAAGGAAATTCTAAGAACATGCTCAATGGAATTTAATGGTGGATGGGATCAACATCTCCCTTTAGTTGAGTTCTCTAAAAAGAACTGCTTCCACTCGAGTATTCAAATGTCACCCTATGAAGCTCTATATCGGAAGCGATGTAGAACTCCTACTGGTTGGGATGAAGCTGGTGAGAGAAATCTTCTTGGGCCTGATCTTGTATATGAGATGCCAAAAAAATTCCACAACATCCAACAACACATTAAGGCTGCTCAGAGTCGGCAAAGGAGCTATGTCGACAACCGTCGAAGGGACTTGGAGTTTGATGTTGGTGAAAAAGTCTTTCTTCAGATTTCACCTTGGAAGAGAGTCATGAGGTTTGGGAATAAAGGAAAGCTCAACCCTAGGAACATTTACCCTTATGAAATCCTTGATCACGTGGGATTAGTGGCCTATCAACTTGAACTTACTTCAAATCTTGCACAAGTTCATGATGTTTTCCATGTATCCCTCTTGAAGAAGTACATATTTGACCCTTAACATTTACTAATCCCAGAGGTGGTAAAACTGGAACATGACCTCTCTTATGAGGAGAAGCTGGTGGAGATCTTGGATCATAGAGACAAGGTTCTATGCAAAAAGGCAATCAACCTTGTTAAGGTGTTGTGGAGGAACCAAAAATGTGAAGAAGCCACGTGGGAACCAGAGGAGTCTATGAGGCAAAAGTACCCACACCTTTTCTCTTTTTTGTGTATGAGTTAAAATTTCAGGGATGAAATTGATTAAGGTGGGAAGATTGTAAAAACCCAAACTTTTTTAATGAAAATACCTCTTGATCTAATCAGATTTATTAATATGTGAAATGATTATACAACATAGGAACTTATTTTGTTTTATGTTTTTGGATTTTAAAATACCATTAATAATTGGGACCATTGCTAATATAACTTTCAAACATTGATCACATGATTAGTATAAATATAAGGCTTTAACAAATTGTTTTTACTCACACAAAGGAAGTGATGGCCTCATCCAATAGACTTTCCCTGTATGAAGCCCATTTAATAGATCTCATAAAAGAGGTGGCATCTTTGGGCTTCTCTCTTGACCAAGCCCAATATGAGCTTGAATACATTAAGCTCGAGCGGAACCGCTTATGGGATAAGCGGAAGTTGATTGAGATTACCACTCGAGTGATGTTATCTGAGCCACCTAAAGAGTATGTCACCATCACACACCTTACCCTTCGGTCTTATGTGGGTGTTATAAGGGTTTATGTAACAAGACCCTAGCACTATGACAATGTACATTATTTTTCTATATAATAATGAATGTACATTCATTTTATTATTGTTACTTTGTAAATAGTTTTTAAAGCAAAAATAGTATTTTTATTTAAATATTCAACTAAAAAATCTATTTTGATGAATTAATGGATTTTTGAATTAAATAATATTTTAATAATATTTTATTGTTATTATAAAATTAATTTTTATTAAATATAAATTATTTTATAATTTTATGAATGAAATTTTAATTTTTATTATGGTTTGAAATCCATTTTTGTTAAAACCCATGAATTTTTGATAAATGTCAGTTTTATTTTAAAAGTGAAAATTAACATATTTATTAAATTATTTATATAAAATGAATATTATTTCTAGAATCGGGACATTGAAATTATACAATGGTGAATTTTCATAATTTTCTGAGACTGTCAAATTTTTGGGTAAAAATTAAATACCGTAAAAATATATAATGTGTTTTTGACATCATAATGACCCAATGATGATGTAATAAAATACTACAAATTGAATGTTCGTCTAATATATGTTTTAATATTAAAATAATGTGATTCTGGGTTTGTTTAATTTATTTTACAAAGCTTTAGTGGACTATCCAGGACTTCTATAACTTTTTGTCTTTTTAAACTGTTTTCCTTGAGAGTGTAACTCACCTCCACATAAGAAACCCTATTATTTTAAAAAGTTAGACCATTAACCTTATAAAATATTATTTTCCACTCCCCTTTGTCAGAAACCATTGTAAAAACCCACAGGTGGTTTTTTGGTTTTTTTAGTTTAATGTGAGGTGTCCCAAACCTAAATAATCACCAATTCCCTCTCCTTTCCTATATAAACCCACCAAGCTCCCACTTCCTCTTCACTCAAAACCTTTTAAGTTCGTCCAAACTCTTACCTCATCTCTCTAGAATCCTCCAAAGGTGCCCTAAATCCTCCCAAGGTCCCTACCTTCAAGGTCTCAAAGTTACTCTTCAATGTAAGGGATCCTTTCACCCCCCTCTTTTGAGACATGGAATTCTTTATGTTATGTCTTATAGTTCCATTATATTGTGTTAGGGCTTGTACTTATATATATTTACTACATTCCATTTCATTTCCAAATGATGAGAGACCCTTTATTCTCTCATAAATTATTTTTTCTGAAATTTAATGTGATGCCGTTAGGCTTCTAAATTTTTCGTAAAAGAAATCGCATATTCTCTCTTCCTTCGAGTTTCATTTTTATATGGTATTTACTTCAAATAACAATAAACTGAAATTATTTCCTTTATTATGTACCCCTACTGTGTAATGAATTATTTATTAGTGGCTTAATCTTGTCCCCTCTCTTTTTATTGTTTTCTAAAACCAAGTTATATAGTCGCTAGGCTGCAGAAATTTCAGCTCAAATTTCTCTCTCTTTCTCTCATGAAATTATCATGTTTTATTTATGTGAATACCTAGAACTATTTAATTTATATGGGTGATAATAAATACACAAAAAATTATATATTTTATTCTGGAATTGACATATATATAACCCTCACTCCCTTTCTATGGGTTATAAAAGACATAACAATATTATTTTTTAAAGCACATTTAAAACGTCACAATTTTGAAATGAAAGCCATTTCTTTTATTCTATATGGGTTTTTTATGAAATGTTTGATTACTATATATGTTTATCACATGAAAATAAATACATATAAATGGTGTTCCCTGATAGCACTTCAATGAATTGGGTAAATAATTTATCTCTAGAGATGAAAAGTTTCACGATACCTTGGTGAATAACCTTGGTAATTTTTATGACGCCTCGAGGTTGTACCTTGGTGATATCTTCATGAATGTATAAATGAAATGTTGTAGCCACATATGAAATTTATTTTTAAATTACTTTTTATTATGATATTCCTATACTTCTATTGCTCATGTCTTTATGTTTTTATCAAGTTCTTATTAATATCACAAGTAAACTGATTCCCTTGCTTTCCTTATTGGGCCTTCTACTCACCCTTTCCTTTTATGTATGTCTCTAGGTTATAATATACAGTAATTGTACATAATATGAATCTTGTATGAAGCCTTACAATTGGATTATAAGAATGGTTTATGTTATTTTCATGTATTTTGTTCCTAATTTCCAAGACACTAGACTTTAAAGATCCTCTTTTTATAAAATGTAATGAAATGTAATGTAATAAAAAGGTAGGATTCCATAATGTACATGGTGTAACAACAAGTTTATTTTAGGTAGTAAAAGAAATATGTATCAAGCATAAAATTTTATGAAAGTATCATGAAACCTGCTTGATGAAATATTGTGACAAATGGATTATATTACACAGGGATTGTTCATATGTGGATTTCTTTGTTGCGACTTTAAGTTATTTCTCTAGGGTGTCATGACCTATTTCTAGAGAGTACTCTTGGACTTTTGGAAAGCCTGACTAATTTCAATGAGAAATAATCCTAGAGGGTCACACACTAAGTGTTTTTGGCGGTCTCAGTTAAATTGTATTTTAATTTAATTAATAATTATTATTCTCAAGATAGTGGAATAATTGTATTCAAGTTAAAATTATTGCATTAATTTAATAAATATTTATTCCCCAGATTAGGGGTAAAATATATTTATTTATTTTATTGAACATTTAATAAATTTTATTTACTAGTTTGTAAATTAAATATTTATTTAATAGAATAAATTATTTATTTACTTATATGTATTTTCAATAAATGGGAATGGAGATCGAGCGGACCAAGTCTGATCTGGTAGTAAAATAATTATTTACAAGATGATAAATAATTATTTAACTAGATGGAACAAATTAAAATAACACTGCTGTTATATTGTGTGGTGGAATATTATTTATAATTTCATTTTGTGCATGTAGGCGCACCATAAATAATGACGCGGTATTATTATTAATAGCATGAGTTTTATATAAGGTTATGAATGTATTTAATTATTACTATGAAATTAAATATTGTAATTGAAGCCCCATGTCAATAAATATACACGTATGTCTATTGTTCCATGTACCGAACCACACACCCTGTGAATTGATAATTGTTAATCAAAATAATTTCTCTCTTGAAGCCTCTTCCAACCTCTCTCAAGAAAGAGAGATGTTCTTCAAGGCAGAAGAAAAAGTGATCAAGAACGAACAACACAAGACACTCGCTACATCGCAATAGCAACCAGAAAACAAGTGATATTGATCAGAGGCCATTAGAGCACGTGTCGATCAACTCTAGGGGGATTCATGTTTGGATCCTCTCAAATGCAGTGAGATAATTTAGAAGGTCATCCCAGATGATCAACATCATCAGTGAAGAAAATACCAAAGATCCTGGTATTATTTTCTTTATCAAATTAATTAAATTAATTATAAACATGATGTGAAAGATCCTCTATAAAGGTTTCAAGATTCTTCCTTATTTATCTAATTCATTGATTCTATTTCATGGAGAATAGTGTTCATCATCTTATTGATCCGAGAATAATCATTGATCGTGGTAAAAATTAAAGTTGGGTGCTGAACCAACTGCACTTCCACTACACTGAGAACCTACAAGTGGTATTAGAGCTCTTACATCATAGTTTATAATTATTTAAATATTTCATTGATGATTTACACATTTAATAATTTAGTTGTTTCAATTCAAGTAAATCATTCTGAAAATATGAATCTCGAGATCTGTTCGTCATCTTTCGTTGCTCATTCACCTTACAAAAATGATCTTTTCTTTTAATTTTAATTAAAATAAATTAACGGATCATATCTAGAGGTTCCAAAGGTTCCCGTCCATACAACACCAGAACACACAACATGTCTTCAATAGTACACATCATTTATTCAAGGTTCAATGCACCAGGTCTGGTCTGCCAAGCCAAGATGTTTCATTGAAGTTTGTCTAAGTCTTAATGACTCCGTGTGTTGATAAGGAACATGTGGGACACAGTTTATATATTACACACCATGTGGCCCATTGGACACGATGTGTATTCCCTTCAGTTTTGGGTTGGACCATGTACCCTGTACATGACTTTCCAGGTTGGAGATCGTGTAATGTGGATGCTACACAACGTGTGGCCCACTGGACATGCCATGTACTCTGATGATTTTTGATGTACACTCACACGACGTATCCCTGGGTGTGTACTTTGGATGGATGGTGAAAAATAGTACACACTATGTATTTGGATCTACATATCGTGTACTCATCCAAATTATACAGATTTATTAAAATTTATTATTATATTATATAAACCCTTGAAACGTGTACCATGGTGTGGGGTAAAGGTGAGGCACAACACATGATATGTTTTCTATATATATGTGTTTAATTTAACATCTTTGTAATTTTAATTTCTACTCATTAGGTAGTTATGAACAAGAATTCTCTGAGTTTTTTCCAGGTACAAGTTATGTACAAAGATAATCTTATATGAATTTATTTGTTTAAAATTTTGATGGATGAGAATCTCAAGGAAATTCCGAAATGAGTTTATGTAAAAGGATTGATTAATTAAAGATTATAATTAATTTATTAGAGTGTGATTTATCTTAATCAACAAGGATTAATGAATTGAATGCTAGTTTTATTTATGGATAAATATTATTGTATTTATTGATGATCATGATCTAGACCAGGACCTTTGTATGTGGATGTTTTATTTTAATTAATTTATTTAAAATAAATTTATCAGCCTACTATCCTTCTACTCATTAATATGTAGGTCATGAGTAACCAAGGTTTTATTTATGTAAAACCCCATTTTACCACTCACCTGCATGTGAGTTTAAAATAATATGTAATGGATTGAAATCCCAAGTTTGTGGTGGTGGTTCAACCTGGAGATGAGATGAGACCAATCCCAGGAGATACAGATGTGGACATGTGGAAATCTGTAAACACAAACCTGAAAGGTTCAAGGTGTTTCTCCCCTAGGTCAGGGTTATTTTATCAACCAATAGATAAACTAACCATTAGAAATGCTCATGATCATTCAATTTTCATTATTTTATTTCTGTCAGTTGCATGGTTTATCATTATGGATGTGTTGTGGTGATCACATAATTAATGAATTAAATAAGAATGAAAGATGGAACTAAAATAAACCAGGACTTATGAGTACATATTAACAATATATGGTTAATCACTTATGTAAGTTCCACTTAATATTAACAATCATGTGATAATGAAAATAAGAAATTCACTAATAAGAGATTCAAAATCCCTCAAATAAAATATTAAGTTAGACCAAGCCTTTCATTACTTGATTAATGAAAAAACTGAATAAATCTATATGTATGACAAACCCTTATTGGAACACATAATTCTATATAGGAATACCTTATGAAAGGTTTCATGTTGACTTAACTAAATTACATCAAGAAGAGAATCCCTTGCTATACTTTTTCTAATATTGGAGGCAAGAGTTAGGGAAGTCCAAAGTCAGGATTTTAGGAATTGAGAGTCCACTCAACAGATCATGGAACTGGAAGCTCATAGTTTTCAATGACCTACATACCTAAATACCTTCAAACAGTTTGACCAAACCATGTTGGGGTTATGTGAAGGGGAATATGGATCCTTGACACTAGAATTTCATGATAACTAGACATTCTAAGTTCAATGTTGAGAGCCATTGAGACTTTATAAAATACTGGGAGACATAATAAAATTAATTTATTATTTCTTTTAAAAATGCAATCAAGAAAGTTGTAATGATCTTCTATTTTAATTTTAGAATAAAAATGACAATATTTTTAACCAAACTATCCTTACGATCAATTATAGATAAAGACAACATCCTCACCAGTAGTAACATCCAAGAATGGTTTTGATGCCTCTAGGGTATCCTAGGCCACGAATGGAAGTCTTATGTGTTGAATTCTGTAACAAAATGAGATTTTATAAGATACATTCTTTTTAATTTCATTCATATATTCTATTGTACGACACACCAAGATTATCTTGCGCTATACGCAACACTGTATTAGCTTGCAGTATACACAACACTTTTCTAGGCTCTTGTTACACACAATTTCAAGTTTGTTTGATAGAAGTTATTCTACGCAACATTGAGTGTATATATATATATATATTCAATGTATAAATAAAATATGGTTGGATTCTGTTATACGCAACAACAAAGGAGTTGTGCACTACACGTAACCATGACTTGGCTTACATTACACGCAATCACGACCTTCCTTGATAGCGTGTGTTATACGCAATACCAGGGTTTACTAAACAACGATATATTATTATAATATTGTTATGAACTAGCCATTATGAATAGTTTTAACTAAATTTTGAATTTTATAACATTATTATTCATCTTACACATTTCTAGAACATGGTAGAAGAACAAAATAATTTTTTCGGGTAAAATAAGTATTTTTAAAAAAATGCAGTTTTGCCGCCTTTTGATGGCGCACCCACTTTAAATCTAGTTTTTGAAATTTTTATAAGTTAAATTTGACAAAATAAAATTCTTATTTTTAATGAGGATATAAAAATTTACAATAGATAAAGTTTTTATATTTTTCCGATAACTTTCATATTTTAATGAATAGTAAAAACACGCTATATTTTAATTAAAAACAACTTTTTTCATCATAATATATTATGTGGTTAAATTATAATATTGAATGGTTTTAAAGTATAAATAGAATTTATTTTTACCATTTAATATAATGTATGTCATTAGCATTTATTTTACCTTGAATTCGTAGGTTAAATCAATTCAATCTTTTGTAAAGTTTTAAATTAAAACCCGTTTTCTTTCGACAAAGGGATTAATTTTAATTTAATTTATGCATCTTTTGTGTATTGAATTTGGAAAAATGGATTCCATATTTGGAATCAGTGGGTCCAAATTATGTTAATAAGCTACTTTTTATTTTTGGGCATTGTGAATAGTAACTACGGTAAATTTTATTTACTATAGTTAATGGTAAATCGGGTAATTAAGGGTAAATATAAGATTATAAAATTACCCTAAAACTTTGAAAAATCCTTTTTTATGGCTAAAAGTAGACCCATATAACCTAAGGGTCTGATTAGATTCATTTTATGGACTTTTTTCCATGAAAATAATTTACTTATTATTAAAACCAAAGAATGTGACAACATGTCACTTTCTTAAATCTTATAAGTATAATAATTTTAATTTAGTGATAAACTTAATGAAACTTAGAAAATGAATAGTATACAGAAAGCTAATACAATTATCTACATCATAGGAATTTATTTATAATTTTTAGGGATTAAATAATTTTCATATATTATGACACAATGATGATGCATCAATTGTCTTATTAATGAAATATTGACATAATTGATGTTATAAATGCCCAAATAAATGTAATTTGAGACTTTTTATGACTTAAATTAATTTTATAGGTTAATATGACATGTTATTATTGATATAAGTAACTTGGTTTGAACTTATCATTCTGTTATGAATTTCATAAAAATTATATACCAAATAGTGTCAAAATTGACATAAATTAGTTTTTAAAAAATATATTATATTATTAATTGTTATTTAATTCCTCAAAATCTAAGGTTCAGCAACATGACTTAGATAAGGATAGATATATTAATAATAAAAAACTTGGGGTTCGTTTGGATTGTTATGGTATGTTTATTAACCATATAGTGTAAGAGAACAAAAAGACACGGTAAAAGTTAAATTATTTAACTTAGAGTTAAATCTAATTGATAAGGTTAAAATAATAACCTAAACTTGTATAAATCCTATTGGATGAGAGGTTTTATACCCATCCCCCCTTTATCTTCAAAATAAGACCCTTTGGAACCATTATAAACCGAATTTGACCTTAATATAAAATAATATTTTGAGAGTTTTCTAAGGTGCCCCTCTCCTCCCTTATAAAAGGGCACCTCCTCCCTCTCCTCCTCACACAAATTTGAGCATTCAAGCTCGTCCAACCCCAGAAAAAATCTCTTCTCCACTTCCCTAGTATCATCCTAGAGGTCCTGGTCTTCTTCAAAGACCATCCTTAGTTATTTAAGTGGAGGTTAAGTGAAGGCGCGTCAAAAAGAGGAGGTTCGGATACGTACAAAGCATATCGGACATAAGGTAAGGGAAAATATCACAATCTCATTTTTATCCGAGATTGTTTATACTTTGGAATTTACTGGGGTGTATTTTATCATCCACATACATGTTTCCTCAATATGTGATATTAATATACTTCTACAATAGTTAATATCCAATTTTACCCTTCGGTGAGTTTTTAGTAAAAGATATGAAAGGAATCTTTTGTCGTTTTTCGCACGAGGTACTTTTTGACTTTTCCGACAAAAGTACGAGAAGAATGTTTTTTTAACTTATACGGCATGAATTTATTTTTAAAACATTTTTTCCAAGATGCTTCCTTTACAAGTTGTCAAGTTTATTTTTAATCAACTTCTTTTAGTTTAGAATTGTACGACATGTTATGATATGAATAGTGTTTTTGAAGCAGAAAGGATATTTTCCTCAAGAATGGAGTTCAAGTGTTTTATCAAAATTATTTTCCATCTAAGATAATAAAGGGTTGTGTTTCTATCCCTATTATTACATTGATTTTATTATGGAATTATATTTTTATGAATTCCTTTATCTTATATGAATTGTTTTATGATGTCATGATGTTTAAGATTCCCATTTTTATTACGTGGGTTATGCTATGATGTATGGTTTATGATTTTGTGGCACACATAAGAATGGTATCATTATGATATGGGTGGGACCTATATCTCCCTCCAATGCATTGGGTAAAGATTTTATATCTCATGAGATAGACATGGATGGAACGGTAGGTTATACCGGTTCAGTGAAGCAGGACTGAAACGAGGGTAACTCGGTTCAGAAATGGACTTTTCCCACTAAGATAGTCTTGGAAATGAGTCTTGACTAATAAGAAATGATTCTATATGATTATGTGTGTATGCCACAAAGTTTCATGTTTTAAGTTATGATTATTGGGATTACATTTCACTTCTATGATTTATCCCATGTTATGTTATTATGATCTCTTTTACAGGTTAAGATTTCAAAAAGTTATGTTCTTATGTATATGATGTGATTGATTTTTCTTTTGTTTACCCTTACTGAGCATTTGAGCTCACCCTTTTATGTTTTCTTTTCCCTAGGATATAAAGAAAGGTTTTAGGTAAAAAAAAAGAAGATCTTTATGGGAGATGATGAAGATCTATCACCACGATTAGAAGATTATATTCCGAGTTTCCAAAGACACTAAACTATTACGATCCTTGTGTGTGTGATTTTGTTATTTACTAAGTATTCCGCAAAAGTAATGTAATGTCCATGTACGTCAAGCTTTGGGTCTCTACAGTTGGTATCAGAGGAAACATTTGTCAACCTTTGGAAACTAGGATGCGAAAACGTTAGTAAGATCCCTAGAGATATTTCTAAGGTATGTCTAGGGATGTCCCTAAGGATAAGTATACATATAGGATATAGTCCTAGAACTATGGTAACGATATTAAATTAAACCAAAGATGTTAGATATTGAAGTTACTCCCCCTTTATTATGATGTTTTCCTCTCACACTATTCTTTTTGGGTTTTAGAAAATGGCTGGAAACAAGATGATTCACAATAATGGAGGATATTATGGACAATGGAATGATATTATTAATGAGAAACCAAATGAAATGGGATTTGGAAGTCCAACCATCATTATTATGCCGAATCAGCAATCTCATAATATGATCAATAAAGTAAAATTTGGTAAGTTTCCTGACTCGGATAATAAGAGAAAGCTGGAGTTTCATGATGATCATAGAGGAAAGAAAGTTCAATTTCCCCTATGTAAATCATGTGGGAAGAGGAATCAAGGAGAATGTTTCAAAGGAACTGGAAGATGCTTTGGGTGTGGAAAAGAGGGAAACAAAGCCAGTAAGTGCAAAGGAAAAGGTTCAGTTAACACTAGGGATGAGGATAATGGTATTTATACGACATCAACAATGGTTAAATGTTTTAAATGTGGAATGTATGGGCATTATGCAAACCAATGCCCTAAGGGAAAGTCTCATGAAGGGAATCAGTATGGTCGTATGGGTAGTATTTATGTTGATGATGATTAAGAGACTACAAATGATATGTGAGTTGAAGGAATTGTTGATGCTCAATCAATGGTTTAAGAATGTAGTGGAATGATTACATGATTATAATGTGTAATGTTGTATAAGTAATATCATGGTACTATGGAATAAAGAGACATCAATGTATTGTTACAATGTTGTCTTTCCTTGAGTTTTGAAAGTTTATGATTAATGGTACCAGTATCCATGAAAGGTTATTCAGATATTTTTGGAATGTAGATGATATGCGCATAATAATGGGATAAGGATAAAATTAAATATTTGATAGTATTCATGAGCTCATGACTGATATAAGAAGAAGGTTATATCATTGTTTGAGTATATAGAATTTTTTGATTTTGGTATATGGAAAGAGTTAACTTTTGACAACATTCATGTTTTCACTAAGGTTTAATGGGTATTCATTTTTCAAGAGAATACATTATTAAGGTATTCACATGATTGGAATGTGACCAACAAGATATATGGGGGATAAATGATGGTATTCACATGCTTGGTTGATGAAATTTCAAATAATAGTTTTCTTTATACTATGAGCTTGGACCGAAGTATTTTAGATAAGCCTAAAGATTGGAATGGATTATGTTAGACATAAGTTAGTATTGTTTAAGGATAGAACTTTATTTTTGATATTATTTATGGGATGTTATAGTAATGTAGTTTTAAAAAAAGGAAAACCTGCAGGACGGGTGACAACCCATCGCGTTGGACAAGGCTGTGGGAATTGAACCCACAACCGAAGTGCGACTGGCCTTTATCTCTTTCCACTGGCCTACAGGAAGTCCCTGGTTAGTAGAAACTAGTTTTATTTTATTAAGTGGTAAGATATATAAAGTATATGTTCATTTTAGGAACCATATATGATTAATCTCACTATAGATGGACTTATGTATTTTTTGATAACTTTTCTAACCTTTTGTTTGAGACAGATGGAATGAACCATCATTATATCACATGATCTACTAACACATCACGAATGACAAATTCAACTTCATTTCTTTAAGAGATGAAGTGGAAATTGTCCAAAGAATGACAAACGGTGAGACTATACCAAAATCACGAAAGTATTTCTTCTAATTCCAATTTCATCAACTTTAGGGAAATGATCTTGAAACAAAAAAATGTTTTCCTAGTGCTCTTATATCTGATGAATCATATGGTACCTTATATCATCACTAGTTTATGGATTTGTGATTGTTGGCTTTTTCATAGCCATGTTCTCTACCACTCTCCATCAGAACATGACAGTTAGATTTCTCTTCTATGTCCATATTTTCTCCTATATGGAAACCCAGTGATGAGTTCATTTGGCTAACCGTTATATTTCATACTTTAGTTTTTAAAGTTCAGTTTTGGTATTTCTTTTTATGATGTGGGTTTTTATGAATAGTAAACAATTTATAACCCCGACGAATTTCAAGGGAGAAATTCATTTTAAGGGGGGTAGAATGTAACAACCCGAGATTTTATAAGATACATTATTTTTAATTTCATTCATATCTTCTATTGTACGACACACCAATATTATCTTGCGCTATACGCAACACTATATTAGCTTGCAGTATACACAACACTTTTCTTGGCTTTTGTTACACACAATTTAATGTTCGTTTGATAGAAGTTATTCTACGCAAAATTGAGTGTATATATATATATATATTCAATGTATAAATAAAATATGGTTGGATTATATTATATGCAACAACAGAGGAGTTGTGCACTACACGCAACCCTGACTTGGCTTACATTACACGCAATCACGACCTTCCTCGATAGCGTGTGTTGTACGCAATACCGAGTTTTACTAAACAACGATATATTATTATAATATTGTAATGAACTAGACGTTATGAATAGTGTTAACTAAATTTTGAATTTTATAACATTAATATTCATCTTACACATTTCTAGAACATGGTATAAGAACAAAATAAATTTTTCGGGTAAAATAACTATTTTTCAAAAAATGCAGTTTTGCCGCCTTTTGATGGCGCAGCCACTTTAAATCTAGTTTTTTACATGTTTATAATTTCAATTTGACAAAATAAAATTCTTCTTTGGAATGAGGATATAAAAATTTACATTAGATAAAGTTTTTATATTTTTCCGATAACTTTCATATTTTAATGAATAGTAAAAACATGCTATATTTTAATTAAAAACAACTTTTTTCATCATAATATCTTATGTGGTTAAATTATAATATTGAATGGTTTTAAAGTATAAATAGAATATATTTTTACCATTTAATATAATTTATGTCATTAGCATTTATTTTACCTTGAATTCGTAGGTTAAATCAATTCAATCTTTTGTAATGTTTTAAAGAAAAACCTGTTTTCTTTCGACAACGGGATTAATTTTAATATAATGTCTGCATCTTTTGTGTATTGAATTTGGAAAAATGGATTCAATATTTGGAATCAGTGGGTCCAAATTATGTTAATAAGCTACTTTTTATTTTTGGGCATTGTGAATAGTAACTACGGTAAATTTTATTTACTATAGTTAAAGGTAAATCGGGTAATTAAGGGTAAATATAAGATTATAAAATTACCCTAACACTTGGAAAAATCCTATTGTATGGCTAAAAGTAGACCCATATAACCTAAGGGTTGGATTAGATTCATTTTATGGAATTTTTTCCTTCAAAATAATTTACTTATTATTAAAACCAAAGAATGTGACAACATGTCACTTTCTTAAATCTTATAAGTATAGTAATTTTAATTTAGTGATAAACTTCATGAAACTTCGAACATGAATAGTCTCCAGAAATCTAATACAATTATCTACATCATAAGAATTTATTTATTATTTTTAGGGATTAAATAATTATAATTTATTATGACACAATGATGATGTAGCAATTGTCTTATTAATGAAATATTGACTTAATTGATGTTATAAATGCCCAAATAAATGTAATTTGAGACTTTTTATGACATACATTAATTTTATAGGTTAATATGGCATGTTATTGTTGATATAAGTAACTTGGTTCGAACTTATCATTCTGTTATAAATTTCATAAAAATCATATACCAAATAGTGTCAAAATTGACAAAAATTAGTTTTTAAAACAAATATTATATTATTAATTGTTATTTAATTCCTAAAAATCTAAGGTTCGACCACATACTTAGATAAGGATAGATATATTAATAATAAACAACTTGTGGTTAGTTTGGATTGTTATGCTAAGTTTATTAACCATATAGTGTAAGAAAAGAAAAAGACACGATAAAAGTTAAATTATTTAACTTAGAGTTAAATCTAATTGATAAGGTTAAAATAATAACCTAAACTTGTCTAAATCCTATTGGATGAGATGATTTTGACCCATCCCCACCTTATCTTCGAAATATGACCCTTTGGAACCATTATAAACCGAATTTGACCTTTATATAAAATAATATTTTGTGAGTTTCCTAAGGTGCCCCTCTCCTCCCTTATAAAAGGGCACCTCCTCCCTCTCCTCCTCACACCAATTTGAGCATTCAAGCTCGGCCAAACCCGGAAAAAATCTCTTCTCCACTTCCCTAGTATCATCCTAGTGGTCCTGGTCTTCTTCAAATACCATCCTTTGTTCTTTAAGTGGAGGTAAAGTGAAGGTGCGTCAAAAATAGGAGGTTCGGATACGTACAAAGCATATCAGACATAAGGTAAGGGAAAATATCACAATCTCATTTTTATCCGAGATTGTTTATACTTTGGCATTTACTGGGGTGTATTTTATCGTCCACATCCATGTTTCCTCAAAATGTGATATTAATATACTTCTACAATAGTTAATATCCAATTTTACCCTTCGGTGAGTTTTTAGTAAAAGATATGAAAGGAATCTTTTGTCGTTTTTCGTACGAGGTACTTTTTGACTTTTCCAACAAAAGTACGAGAAGAATGTTCTTTTTAACTTATACGGCATGAATGGATTTTTAAAACATTAATTCCAAGAAGCTTCCTTTACAAGTTGTCAAGTTTATTTTTAATCAACTTCTTTTAGTTTAGAATTGTACGACATGTTAAGAAAGGAAAAGTGTTTTTGAAGCAGAAAGGATATTTTCCTCAAGAATGGAGTTCAAGTGTTTTATCAAAATTATTTTCCATCTAAGATAATAAAGGGTTCTGTTTCTATCCATATTATTACATTGATTTTATTATGGAATTTTATTTTTAGGAATTCCTTTATCTTATATGAATTGTTTTATGATGTCACGATGTTTAAGATTCCCATTTTTATTACATGGGTTATGCTATGATGTATGGTTTATGATTTTGTGGCACACATAAGAATGGTATAATTATGAGATGGGTGGGACCTATATCTCCCTCCAATGCAATGGGTAAAGATTTTATACCTAATGAGATAGACATTGCTGGAACGGTAGGTTATACCGGTTCAGTGAAGCAGGACTGAAATGAGGGTAACTCGGTTCAGAAATGGACTTTGTCCACTAAGATAGTCTTGGCAATGATTCTTGACTAATAAGAAATGATTCTCTATGATTATGTGTGTATGCCATAATACTTCATGTTTTTAGTTATGATTATTGGGATTACATTTCACTTATATGATTTATCCCATGTTATGTTATTATGATCTCTTTTGCAGGTTAAGATTTCAAAAAGTTATGTTCTTATGTATATGATGTGATTGATTTTTCTTTTGTTTACCCTTACTGAGCATTTGAGCTCACCCTTTTATGTTTTCTTTTCCCCAGGATATAAAGAAAGGTTTTAGGTAAAAAAAAAGATCCTTATGGGAGATGTTGAAGATCTTTCACCACGATTAGAAGATTAAATTCTGAGTTTCCAAAGACACTAAACTATTACGATCCTTGTGTGTGTGATTTTTTATGTACTAAGTATTCCAAAAAAGTAATGTAATGTCCATGAACGTCAAGCTTCGGGTCTCTACAGATTCAGGATTACCTGATCCACCTGACAATGAGGTGAGTGATGAGGATTTCTTTTTGTATGATAAAAATATGATCGACACATTAAACGTTCAATATTTGATGCTATCATCAATTTCTAGTGAACTCATGTAGTCTCATGAAATCATGTATTCCTATAGAATTCTCAAGAACCTCTATGTTATTTACCTAGAGACAGAAAGATAGTAAATGTTTTAGATCTCCAAGGCACTATTTAAGAGTAATATTGGATAGGGTTCCCCTACTAGGCCTAATGTAGTAAAGATCAATGGCTACATTGAGTGCCAATATTTTCTAGGATTTAAACTACCTGGAGAACTGGGCATCGATTGGATTCTCACATAACTCACTTAGATCTTCTCCAACATTTTTTTCTATTTCAACATGAACAACATTGAGAAGTCTCCATTTGATCTTCTTATCCTCATTCGCCAAGTGAAAAAATATATAAAGCGCGAAAAGCCTTATGTCCTTATCATGAATAAGAGGAAAGGAAAGGGGAAGATATTTAAGACCAAATCTTCTTCACAGCCTTCCAAGAAAATGAATATCAAAGGGGAGGAAGGGAACATGAGGCTGTTTGTTTTACATGTGACAATAAATTCCATTGGAAGAAGAACTGCACCCAGCCTTTGAAGCAAGGGGAAGCTTTATGTACGTTTTTTATCATATGAAATCTATCTGTTTCTAAAAATTGGTTATGAGATACAGCTTTTAGTGCTCCCATATGTATCCAAATACATGAACAAAGTTGATTCAGAAATATTGACTGAGGGGAGGTAAGTCTGCGAGTAGCTAAAAAATCTAGACTTGCTACTGTATCTATCAGGGACTACCACCGCATGTTTCCAATTGAGATGATATTGATGTCAAAGGGTTGTTATTATGAACGATTTGTTACTAAAAACAATATTTTATGTATCTAGATTAGATACAAATGGATTTGTTTTCATGTTTGGAAATGAATGTTGATTCTTTTACAAAGATATCATTTGTTTTCTTAGGGAACATCTATACAACGGTATTTATATGTTTTATCACACAAACCAAGTAATGGAAATGAATAACAAAGGTACTTCACATGACTCATACAACACCCAACTTTGGGATCACTAGATAGGTCATGTAAATGAGAAACACTTGACAAAGTTACATCAAGATGGATATTTTTATTATTTTTAACTAAAACCACTTGGTGTATGTCATGCATGTTTACAAGGCAAAATGACTAAAGCCTCATTTCATGGGAATGGTTAAAGGGGTAAAGAACATATTGAATTGGTTAATACCGATGTATGTTGACCATTTCTAGTTGAGACAAGGGAAGGGTACACATACTTCATAACTTTTACTGATGATTTTAGTATATATATATATCTACTTAATGAGGTATACGTCATATTATTTTGATAATTTCAAAGAAAAAAATAATGAAGTTGATAACCTGCTTGGTAAGAAGATTAAGAAACTCTACTCAGACCAAGGTGGAGAATATATTAAACAAGACTTCATTGATTACTTAGAGGAGTTTGGGATCCTATCCAAACTCACTCCTCCTTACACACCCTAGTGGAATGGTGTGAGAGAAAGGAGGAACCAAACCTTGTTGGACATGGTGTGATCAATGATGAGTCATGTGAGTCTTACACTATCCTTTTGGGGGCATTATTTACAAATAAAGAAACACTGACTAAACCAAGTACCAACTAAATCGATAAATGGTATTCCATATGAGTTCTGGAGTGGAAAGAAAGAAATGTTATTGAATTTATTTGTGTGGGGAAGCGATGTGTCTGTTAAATAATCTTCAGGTAAAAAACTCAAACCCGAAGGCACAATGTGTACCTTTATAGGATACAACAAAGAAACAAGTGAATATTACCTATACAAAACTTTATACAAAAAGGTTATTGTGGCTAGAAATTCCATATTCCTTAAGAGGGAGCACATCTCCAAAAGAGATAATGGGAATGAGATAGACTTCGAGGCAGTTGAGGCCCAAGGTACACAAGTGTTTTTACATGAGAAGATTCCACAAATCCCCGTGGAAGAAAGAACTATTCTAAAGACACCGGAACTTTGTAGGAGTATAAAAGAGGCTAGAGAACTAGAATGGTACAATTTTCTAGTTACTGAGGATGGAGACTCATTATTAGATGATAATAATGATCCTCTAGCCTAAAAAGAAGTAGTAAGTGGAACATATGTTTCGAAGTGTCAAGAATCCATAAATTCTAAAATGGATTCCACATACCAAAACAATGTCTGGATTTTGGTAGATCCTCCAATTAATGTAAATTCTACTGATTTCAAATGGTTATTCAAGAAGAAACTGGACATTGAAGGAAAATTTAGTAACTATAAGGCACGAATGTTTGAAAAAGGGTTCAAATAGCACAAAGTCATTGACTATGAAGAAACCTTTTCACTAGTTTCAATTCTGAAATCCATCATAATTCTATTGGACATTTCTTCTTACTATTACTATGAGATTTGGAAAATGGATTTCAAAACAGGAATCCTCAACAGTAACCTTCGGGATGATCTCTACATAACACAACCTAAAGGGTTTATGACTCCAAATGATTCCAATAAGTTATGAAAGTCGCAAAAATCCGTTTATGGATTAAAGAAAGCATCCAGTTCATGGAACATTTAGTTTTTATGAATCCATAACAAAATTTGGTTTAATCAAAAATGAATGTGAGCCTTGTGTCTAAAAATAGTTTAGTGGGAGTGCTGTTGTTTTCCTAATAGTATATGTTGATGACATATTACTTATTGGAAATGAGATACTAGTCTTACAGTTTGTTAAGGAATAGTTGAATCAATTATTCTCTATAAAGTACTTGGGTGAGGTAGCATATATTCTTTGGATCAAGATCCATTGTGATAGATCCAAGAGATTACTGTGCCTAATTTAGAGTACATACATTAATAATATACTGAAGAGATTCAGTATGGAACAATCCAAGAGTGGATTGTTTTTAGCATCACATGGAATTTATTTTTCCAAGAAAATTTATCCTCATACACATGTGGAAGGAAAAATAATAGCAAGGACTCCATACGCATCAGTGATTAGGTCAGTCATGTATGACACACTATGTACTAGGTTGGTTGTCTCCTACACATTGAGTATAGTTGGAAGATATCAAGATAAATTAGGAGACCACCATTGGATGTAAGTCAAGACTATCCTAAAGAATCCAAGTTTTACTAAGGATATGTTCCTGGTTTATAGAGGAGTTGAGGAACTAGTCATCAAAGGATATGTAGATGCTAGTTTCTAGACTGATCAAGATTATATGAAGGCTCAAACAGGATACATATTGACATTAAATTAAGGTAAAGTGAGCTAGAGGAGATCAAAGAAGAGTGTGGTCGTAGATTCTAAAGTAGAGTATGAGTATATATCATATTATAAGGTAGCTAAAGAAGTATCATGGATGTGAAGCTTCTTCCCGAAGCTGGATGTGATACCTTTTAGTAAAGATCCCATCACATTTTACTGTTATAGTACTATAGTAGTGTATCTCTCATAAGATCCAAGGTCACATCAATGAATAAATAGCATACTTAAGAAGTATCATCACTTATGGGATTTTTCTCAGAGAGGTGAAGTTTCAGTGAGTAGTATTTCCATGGAAGAGAACATGGCAAACCCCTTGACTAAACCTTGACTCAGCATAAACATGATCACCATGTGAGGCCTAGTAGACTGAAAGTCATAGGTATTTGGCACTAGTCCATGTGAGGGTTTTTAATATTTAGTTTAATAGAACCAACTTGTTTTACTTTGATTACATGGATATTTAATGTATTTAAATATTAAACATCTTATTACATATTGATCATTGTTCTTCATGACTATATTGTAATAAATTCATGGAGTATTTGTTGCATTGATATGGCTATGGCTGTTCCCCACTATGATGAGAAACTTGAATATATATAAAAATATTCTTAAATATAGTTTTATGGTTGGATAAAATACTGTGATGGGACATATATCATGAAGACCGTTAGGTGTGAGTACTTGTAAGCAAATGTACTTCCTCTCTCGAAGTTTTCACTTGGTAATATCCAAGACAGAAGATTATGAGAATAGATCTGACCGTAAGAATTTCACATGTTTTGGTGTCATCACATATTTCTGTCTATGAGTGTGTGTAATGATCTATAGACTTTAATATTATCATTAATACATGTCATGACTCGCAGAATTTTATTTACTGATGAAAACCGTCGCACCGACATTTGTCAGGAAGTAGGCTACATTGGGTGCGTCACAAGTGGAATGTTATTAATGGATAAGTCGAGAAAGGATTTTTCACTTCCATTAATGGAATTTGATATATCGGCCCTTTGATTGAAATATAAATTTCATGCAAAATTCCATGTCCATGGTGTAACGATGAGTTTATTTTAGGTAGTTGAAGTAAGACATATCATGTATAAAAGTTGATGACACTATCATGAAACCTTCTTGATGAGATATTGTAAAAAGGGATTATATTACACAGTGAGTGTTCATAAGTGGATGTCATTGTTGGGACATTAAGTTATTACTATTGGGTTCCTTGACCCATTGCTGGACAATAGTCTTGGAGTTTAGGCAAGCCTACCTAATTCCAATGAGAACAAATCCTAGAGGGTTAAACACAAAGTGTTTCTAGTGGTATCAGTTAAATTATATTTGAATTTAATTAATAAATATTTTTCTCAAGGAAATAGATTAATTTTATTCAATATAAAATGATTTAATAATTTAAATAAATATTTATTCACATAATTTTCTTTAAAATATATTTATTTATCTTATTGAACATTTAATAATTATTAATTTACTAGTTTGTAAATAAAATATTTATGTAAGAGAATAAATTATTTATTTATTTATTCTAGATTTCAATAAATGGAATTGGATTTCAAGAAGGACATGGCCGGCCTAGTAGTAAAATAATTATTTACAACATGATAAATAATTATTTAACTAGTTGGCACAAATTAAAATAATTCTATTATTATATTGCGACGTAGAATTTTATTTATAATTCTATTTTACGCAATTTGGCACACCATATGATGTAGTATTATTATTAATAGCATGTGTTTTCTCTAAGGTTATGAATGTATTTAATTTCTGTTATACAATTAAATATTGTAACTAAATCCCCATCTAGATAAATAGACACATAAATTTATTGTGCCAAGTACCAAACCGCACACTCGGTGAATTGAGAATTGTTGAGAAAAATAATTACTCCCTCAAATCCTCTTCCCTCCTCCATCAATAATGAGAGACGTTACTCAAGGTTGAAGAAAAATAAATCAAGAACAACTGACACCAGACACTCGCTTCACTTTGCGCGCACCCGGAGAATGAGTGGAGTCGATCAGAGGCCATCAGAGCACATCTTGATCACCACTAGAGGTATTCTAGTTTGGATCCTTCGAAACTCAACAAGATAATTTAGAAGGGTCATTACAGATGATCAACATCATAAATTAAGAAAATATTGAAGATCCAAGTATTATTTTATTTATGAAATTAATTAAATTAATTATAAACATGATGTGCAAGATCCTCTTTAAAGACTTCAGTCCTCTTCCTTATTTATATAAATATTTTTTTATTCCATGGGGACTAGAATTTATTGTCATATTGATCCCAGAATAATAATTGATCATGGTAAAAATTAATGTTGGGTGCTGGCCCAACTGCACTTCCACTGCGCCCAGAGCCTACACAAAATATTATGTTATATAATGAAACTAGTTCATGATTTTCAAAGAACCTAGAAAAAGATCTAAACAGATATCACTAATGATTTATCTATATATTCATCCTTATAACATATAACCAAAAGGATTTATGTAATAATTTGGTATTTTGGAAACATATTAATACCATTTAATTTCACTTTGGGTATTTTCTCCCATTTGACAAGGTAATCCTTTACAAACCGATCAATGAAATCTTGTAAAGAACACACCCAAAACAATGGAAATAACAAAATATTATTAATTAATGGGCGGAATGATGTTATAAAATGAAAATATAAGGTGTTATAAACATCAATATATTTTTGTAAAATATTAATAACACTATTCTAACCATTATACAGGAGGTTTAAACAAATTTCAAGTAATAAAATCCTGAGGTAAGGGAATTCTTAACCAAATTTCAATTCTTTGGGTAAACATTATACATTTTTCATTTTTTGTTATTAAGTATATTTTTGTGAAAAGTTTTTGTTTAAATTATGTTTTATTATTAGTATTTATAGTTTATAAACATATAAAATTCATTCTCTTAATTTCTCACATCAATTATACGATATTTATAATGGACATTCCTTTAAATATCCTCTTTTAAAATTCTATTTTACGAAATTTAAAGGCAATGTTCTTAGGAAATTATTCATCTTTTATGATTATGTTATTTTCCTTGTGAATTGTTTATAATGAATGGTGGGACCTATATATCCCTCCAATGCATTTTTATGTGTATGTTGGAGGTCATCTGTATTTCTACTCAAAATGTAACATTGATGGTTACACAATAAGGTTTCCATGAGGGTTACAATATATGGTAACCATGGGGTTTAAAAATCATAAGGTCATTGTGATGGTTAAAATATATGTAAGTAATGCCAAAATATACCTTTATAATTTTATATTTTTTATTTAATGTTTTATGAAAATATCATGTTTCACAAAGTAAGTATATATGGGTTAGAAGTATGTCTTTGTGAAAATGATTTCATATGTTTATAAGTATTAGTGGTCTAATGGTTTATTTCCATATTTTTATATCCCTTACTGATATTTTTATGCTCATACCATGTTTTTGATGTTTTTAATAGGTTATAAGGTTGTGTAAGAGGAAGAATAAAGTCAAGTTAAATGTTATGATGGTTTGTCAAAGAAATCATGTTTTTGTTTTGTGTTAAAAGTTTTATGTTTTGGAAGAAATGGATACTATTTAAATGAAACCCATAGTGTATTATTATGGGTTGATATTTATGAGTTATGTCATAACATTCTAAAAATCTAAACTGAAAATGTAACGCCCCGACCCCAGCTACCCAGAGTCGGTGCATTACTTCGTAACATTGGCATGATCACAAAAGATCAAGTCTCGAAAGACCGATTAGTTTAGTAGCCTTGGAAACACTAGATACATTCATAAGTCTTACATTACATCATAAAGTGAAAAACTAAAAACAAAGTCTTCATAGTCCACTCTCATATCCTCTTCTGACAATCCCTGTAGGTCATTCATAAAATACTTCTTCACATCCTGGAAAATATTAAAACATTGAAAGAGGTGAGCTCAGATGCTCAGTAAGGTTATCAATATAGCGGAAGCTTTCATAAATAAACATTAACATTTAAGGCAATGTATAACTAAAATAAAAGCCTTTTTAAACTTGAACTTTAGCATAATATGGCAAAAATAAAATGAGACAATGTCATTTACTTACTCACATGGATATTCTACTAATCGAATAATCCCATGCAACATCAATAACCATTTTCATAATGAGGGAATGCATAATGCCAGACTATCATAACCACGTAGCCAAGGCCTCGTGCCAAGACCACAAATAAAATTTTGTCAAGGCCTCGTGCCAAGACACTAGTTTGTCTCATGAGACCTGCCGATGCATCGAGGAGCTATAGCGGGCTCCACCCGTCACTTATTAAGTCCAATGCATTCCTCATATGAATAGGTTTAAACATATCATAAACCATAACATAATCGTATCACATAAAACATGCATAAAGGAAACATAAAATTTCCACATTTCAATCACAAGATATCAATACAACTCATTGATATAATAAAAACGTTTTCAAAACCATTTTCAAAACCAAAATAAAAGAAAGTTAAAACTTTGTATTTATTTTTCATTAAAAAAGTGATGGCTTGTAGAGGAAGCTGAAACTCAAATAATGGTCATGGAGGCGGAGAAGTCGTTGTCGCCGCATAAGTATGGAAATAAAAACATTCCCTTTTTGTCGTTTAGTAAAACGCTTCGTATAAAAATGATTCCCTTTGAATAAACGTAAAAGTCAAAGGGGTTTATACACCGTATAAAAGAAAGTTTTGTATAAAACTAAATATGCCTCAACGAAAGGGGATTGAGATGAAGTACTTAAAAAGATCATTTTTTAAATAAAGTACATCTATAATGTGTATTCACTATAAGTACACATAAATAATGTACAAATACAATATAGGACATAATAATATCATGACATAATTTGAAAGTAGGAGATTAACCCAAAGAATAGAAATTGGGTTAAGAAGTTCCCTTACATTGTGTCTGACTTGACTCAACCATTCTTTAACCTCCTGAATAATAAACTAGAGTTAATATCTACCTTATTAAGAACCATTTTCAATTTCATTATCCTTTTTATATCACTTATTAGAATGTTATGAACGTTATGTAATTATTTATGTTAATAACGGTCGTTTTGTCGATCTTTAGTACTTGTGTCAACAATAACCTTCTTATAATTAAAAGTTGTTCATGTGGTAGAATATCAATTATATCCAGAATTATATTCATTATTTAGATGTCATATATATCATATATATACAGTATATACATTCATTCATAATGTCACGTAACATTTAGAGGTAAGAAATGAAATGCACCGTTCATGGAGACGGTAAGCCGTACGTACGCATGAACGCTACTTTCATTTCTATTTAATATTTAATGGAATGAAATCATAATGATATAAATTTATAATATAATTACAGTATAATATAGTATATAATACCATTTACTCCATCCTTTATACATCCCACATATGGCATTAACGATTCAAATCACTTTGAGGGGGCGGTAGTCCGCACTTCCTAAAATGAAATTATCGCGTTTTACCCATAATGGAAATCATAAATTATGCCATAAATGATAAATACAGAAGCATAAGTAAAACATAAACATATTATATATCATATATAAAAATAGTGACATCTTAATGGCCACCTTTGAAGGTGTTATATGAGTGTTAAACAATCATCGTTTTGTGAGGCAGAAATTCACCATCCACAGAAACCGTATGTTCTTTAACCATTAGATGTAGGTGTTTGTAAGTGTAGCTCGAATCCTTATTATAACAACATCCTAGTATATTGAGGATACTGGTGTTGTTACAAAAGAATTGAATAAAAAGAGTTTAGGGGGTTGGAGAAGAAAAATAAACCAAAACAACATTAGAGAAGACATTACCTCAAAATCGGGTAACTCTTTTTGATTTGAGCCAACGGCTTCCTTGGGAAGAGTTCTGCCCAAAGTGAGGCTTCTATGAGTAAGAGAGGGATGTTGGGAGAGTATTTGGGTAGAGGTTGGCCGAGCCAAATGGCTTGAAGGGGTGAATAAGGTGGGAGAGGTGGGGGCCTTTTATAAGTGGAGAGGAGGGGCTCTTTTGGAAAGATTGAAATGTTACATTATTATACCATTATTTTCGGATTATAAAGGTCCCACACTTATATAATTCGTGGATAAGGTGATAAGGGTTCGAAATCACTTCATCAAATAGGCTTTGGACAAGTGTAAGCCTTTGATTTTTCATTATCTTCTCATTTTATTTAAATCGTTAAATAATGAGGTCATCGCCACATCATAATGATTTCATAAATAATTTAATTTATATAATGTCTAAAAATTATAAAAAAATACTATGATGTAGGAAATCTTTTTATCTTTCTAATGAATATTTATAATCAAAATTTTGACTTGTTTAACCCCACGTAAAAATTGTTTTAGTAAAACATTTTATGTTTGTGTAATTTTTTACTTTAACATTAAATAAAAGGTATTTATGTCATTTTCTAACTAAAGTGGCTCCATGGGGTCCCCAAGTTGACCCATGGGTTGTCTTGGTCGGCCATGACTCATCCAATAGGAGTAGGACAAGTGTCATGCTCATCTCATATTATTATAACATTATTTGTACCTTAAACTACACTAATTACCTCTAATCGCGATTAAGAACTTAAAAGTTACTATTCACCAAAAAATTATTTTGATCTCATTGAACCACATTTTACTTCTTAATGACAACCATGTATATCAGATTTTTGAAAATAAAATCACAAAAGTGGTAATATTTCATTTAAAGGAAAAATCAGTTATTTAACTACCACTTAGTGGTTTCACTATTCATCAAAAATTGAAGTTTTTCAGAACAAGGCCAAAATTTCACCCTAAGCTATAATTGATATTCCGAATTCAAAAATGATGTCTATTTTACAAAACTCCAATCATATAAGTTTCATTAATTAATTTTATAATTAATTCCTGCTGTCACAACAAATAGCGTGTTTTTAAGAAACAATTTATATCAAAAGATTGACAATTGTTTATGTCCAATTTTAATGTTAAATTAATTCTAATGACCACCATTGGATAAAATAGTAAAAATATATTCTAATTATACTTTAAAACCACTAAATAGTATAATTTATCACTATAAATTATTTTTATTAAAAAAGTTGTTTTGAAGTATTTTTCACAATTCATAAAAAATTAGAAGTTCTCAGAAAAATACCAAAAATTCAACATAGGCTAATTTCGATATTATGAATACAAAAATTAAGTCCATTTTGAAATATAAAATTTCTATAATTTTAAAAAGTGGTTATTACTATTCATAACGGCTACTTTGATTAGTCGCGGTGTTTTAGAACTCGAAGTTGCGTACAATGCAAGCTATTGCATTATTGAAAGAGAGGCGTATCCTGGAAGCTCGGGGTGTTACATTCTCCCCTCCTTCAATAAATTGCATCCTAACAATTTGAAATTTTTCTTTGAAAATAAAAGGTTGAAAATAGAAAATACCTTTTAGGAAAACCCACATCGGAAATAAGATTAATAAAATTTAGCCTTAATAAGAGGGAAAGGGAAATGAACAAGTCACCACCCAATTATGATCTCGATTAGGAGAACATTGGTGGCAATTAGAGACATATAATTAGAGGCAAAACGTAAATATTTGTAGGGTGCGATTGGGGTCATCAATCACAATCAACTGTCAAATTGAGGGCCTCAAAGCCTTCAATCTATGTTGATTTAAAATATCATCAGTTCAACAAGACATAAGGTATTAGGATAACACATTTTTTTGTTTTAATATCCCTTTACTAAAGTTTAAGAATTAATTTATTCATTGAATAAGAGATAGGTATATATATATTTATGCTTGACAATAAGAGTTTCAACCTTCAACTCATCTTTCACTCAAAAATATAATAGAACACAAAAATATTATACTTATCCTAATTGTATAATGTTCCAAATGTTAACACATACCATTTAGATTAGTAAAATTATTTTTTAATAACCAGGGACTTCCTGTAGGCTAGTGGTAGGAAATAAAGGCATGTCGCACTATGATTGTGGGTTCGATTCCTGCAGCTTTTTCCGACGCGATGGGTTATGCCCCACCCTGCAGGTTGTCCTTTTTCCTAAAACTATAGTATTATAATATTCCAAAAATAATCTTCAGAAATGCTTTAACCTTAAACAATACTATCCACGGTTCAACTTAATCCATTCCAACCTTAATAGTTATCCAAAATACCTCCGTCCAGACTTTCTCTAAAGGGTCGTTAAATTCCAAAATCAATTGTAACCTCAGATTCCCCAAACAAAGTAAAGTTTCTCTTATTGTCACATACTAAAAATATGATTACCTTCAACATATTAAATCCTTAATGAAAACAACATTCACTACAGTACAATCCTTATATATCACATTATTCTTATAACCATAATCTAGTTCTTGAGTCCAAAAACACAAATACAATAATTATTCCGCTTCAATTGTAGTCACAGCATAAGATTGGCCTTGATCCCTTGGCCTTTTCTGAGGTAAGTTTCCTTGAAGCTTAAGACATTCATTTGCATAATGACCCATTTCTCTACAATTGTAGCATTCAACTTTGACAGCCTCTTTCTGTCCCTTGCAATCACGAGCCTGGTGACCCTTTTCTCCACATTTATAACAAACTCCCATTCCTTTTAGTCACGTACCAGGGTGATTCTTCCCACAATTATCACATAATGGAAAATCCTTCTTTCCCTTTTTCCCTTTATCTGTCTCTTGTTCCACCGTTCTCTTCTTCTCTTGCTTTACTTTGTTGTCATAAGACTTAGAGAATTCCTTTTCTGTCTTGATAGCACACGAGACAATATCTTCGTATGATGAGAAGGATTGTGATACTAAAGATTGACGGAGAAATGGTTTTAACCCATCAAAGAAACGATCAATCTTAATTCTTGGGTTACGTATATAATCGGAAGCATGCCTCGCTAACCTTGTAAAGTTAGCCTCATACTTTGTGACATTCTCATCCTCCTTCTGCCTCAGACTCAGAAATTGCCTTTCCATATCTGCTCGATGGTCACGAGGAAAGTATTTTTCTAAGAAAAGCTCTTTTAACTCCCTCCATTCCATATTCAATACTTCATCATCTTCCTTTGTGTTTTGAATCAGCGACCACCACTGATCGGCATCTCCAGTGAGGCGATTAACTGCCATGACAACCTTCTCCCTTTCACTACTCCCCAAGGCATGGAATATTTTCTCTAAGGAATTTATCAATTTCTCAGCTACTATAGGATTTGTACTCCCATTGATGGTTGGTGGTTGTTGCCTCATGAAAAGATCTAGTATTGATCCTCCACGTTACAGATCAGGGTGCTCCATACGAGTAAGGTTATTATTCATAACCTGCGTGAGTTGTCCCAGTATGGTAATAAGTTGATCAACACCAGTTGTATCTCCAGCTCCACAATAATTATCTTGAGCAGGAGGGCAATCCATACACGGAGTGCGTGCATTGATACAGTTTCCATTCCTTCCACTAGGCGCCATTTCTAAACAATGGCATAAACTAGATTAGTTTATGAATTAAAATACATAATTCTATATTTGTAAAACACATTACATAAATTGAACTATTTATGGATATAATCCATAATCATAAAAAGAAATGTTTTCTTTGATAAAGTATATACTCATAACCCTTCATAGTGGTTTGTAAAGAAAATGAGAATTATCCTAAGCATATCCCCCGGGAGTGTCGTAACCAAGAGTGCAGCAAGGCCCGTTGTCGTGCACCAGTTCCCGTTTGAGTCTAGCTCAAAGCGGTGTTTTCGGGTTTTACCCCTAGGTACATCTGTGCCAGAGCCACCTCTACCTGCTCGTATCCAGACAGGGATGTATTGCTCGGAAAACTCACAACATCTCTACAATACCAAAATTCTAGGAAGTTCTTCTATACTAATCCTCAAAGTCTATCTTCGGGCTATGTGCTCTAATCAGAGTTTATCTACATCTAGCTTCCAAGGTTAGTACTAAACTGCCTCTGATACCAACTGTAACGCCCCGACCCCAGCTACCCAGAGTCGGTGCATTACTTCGTAACATTGGCATGATCACAAAAGATCAAGTCTCGAAAGACCGATTAGTTTAGTAGCCTTGGAAACACTAGATACATTCATAAGTCTTACATTATATCATAAAGTGAAAAACTAATAACAAAGTCTTCATAGTCCACTCTCATATCCTCTTTTGACAATCCCTGCAGGTCATTCATAAAATACTTCTTCACATCCTGGAAAATATTAAAACATTGAAAGGGGTGAGCTCAGATGCTCAGTAAGGTTATCAATATAGCGGAAGCTTTCATAAATAAACATTAACATTTAAGGCAATGTATAACTAAAACAAAATCCTTTTTAAACTTGAACTTTTGCATAATATGGAAAAAATAAAATGAGACAATGCCATTTACTTACTCACATGGATATTCTACTAATCGAATAATCCCATGCAACATCAATAACTATTTTCATAATGAGGGAATGCATAATGCCAGACTATCATAACCACGTAGCCAAGGCCTCGTTCCAAGACCACAAATAAAATTTTGTCAAGGCCTCGTGCCAAGACACTAGTTTGTCTCATGAGACCTGCCGATGCATCGAGGAGCTATAGCGGGCTCCACCCGTCACTTATTAAGTCCAATGCATTCCTCATATGAATAGGTTTAAACATATCATAAAACATAACATAATCGTATCACATAAAACATGCATAAAGGAAACATAACATTTCCACATTTCAATCACAAGATATCAATACAACTCATTGATATAATAAAAACGTTTTCAAAACCATTTTCAAAACCAAAATAAAAGAAAGTTAAAACTTTGTATTTATTTTTCATTAAAAAAGTGATGGCTTGTAGAGGAAGCCGAAACTCAAATAATGGTCACGGCGGCGGAGAAGTCGTTGTTGCCGCATAAGTATGGAAATAAAAACATTCCCTTTTTGTCGTTTAGTAAAATTCTTCGTATAAAAATGATTCCTTTTGAATAAACGTAAAAGTCAAAGGGGTTTATACACCGTATAAAAGAAAGTTTTGTATAAAACCAAATATGCCTCAATGAAAGGGGATTGAGACGAAGTCCTTAAAAAGATCATTTTTTAAATAAAGTACATCTATAATGTGTATTCACTATAAGTACACATAAATAATTTACAAATACAATATAGGACATAATAATATCATGACATAATTTGAAAGTAGAAGATTAACCCAAAGAATAGAAATTGGGTTAAGAAGTTCCCTTACCTTGTGTCTGACTTGACTCAACCGTTCTTTAACCTCCTGAATAATAAAATAGAGTTAATATCTACCTTATTAAGAACCATTTTCAATTTCATTATCCTTTTTATATCACTTATTACAATGTTATGAACGTTATGTAATTATTTAAGTTAATAACGGTCGTTTTGTTGATCTTTGGTACTTGTGTCAACAATAACCTTCTTATAATTACAAGTTGTTCATGTGGTAGAATATCCATTATATATAGAATTATATTCATGATTTATATGTCAAATATATCATATATATACAGTATATACATTCATTCATAATGTCACGTAACATTTAGAGGTAAGAAATGAAATGCACCGTTTATGGAGACGGTAAGCCGTACGTACGCATGAACGCTACTTTCATTTCTATTTCATATTTAATGGAATGAAATCATAATGATATAAATTTATAATATAATTACAGTATAATATAGTGTATAATACCATTTAATCCATCCTTTATACATCCCACATATGGCATTAACGATTCAAATCACTTTGAGGGGGCGGTAGTCCGCACTTCCTAAAATGAAATTATCGCGTTTTACCCATAATGGAAATCATAAAGTATGCCATAAATGAGAAATACAGAAGCATAAGTAAAACATAAACATATTATATATCATATATAAAAATAGTGACATCTTAATGGCCACTTTTGAAGGTGTTATATGAGTGTTGAACAATCATCGTTTCGTGAGGCAGAAATTCGCCATCCACAGAAACCGTATGTTCTTTAACCATTATATGTAGGTGTGTGTAAGTGTAGCTCGAATAATTCTTATAACAACATCCTAGTATATTTAGGATACTGGTTTTGTTACAAAATAATTGAATAAAAAGAGCTTAGGGGGTTGGAGAAGAAAAATAAACCAAAACAACATTAGAGAAGACATTACCTCAAAATCGGGTAACTCTTTTTGATTTGAGCCAAAGGCTTCCTTGGGAAGAGTTATGCCCAAAGTGAGGCTTCTATGAGTAATATAGGGATGTTGGGAGAGTATTTGGGAATAGGTTGCCCGAGCCAAATGGCTTGAAGGTGTGAATAAGGTGGGAGAGGTGGGGGCCTTTTATAAGTGGAGAGGAGGGGCTCTTTTGGAAAGATTGAAATGTTACATTATTATACCATGCTTTTCGGATTCTAAAGGTCCCACACTTATATAATTCGTGGCTAAGGTGATAAGGGTTCGAAATCTCTTCATCCAATAGGCTTTGGACAAGTTTAAGCCTTGGATTTTTCATTATCTTCTCATTTTATTTAAATCGTTAAATAATGATGTCATCGCCACATCATAATGATGTCATAAATAATTTAATTTATTTAATGTATAAAAACTATAAAAAAAATACTATGATGTAGGAAATATTTTTAGATTTCTAATGAATATTTATAATCAAAATTTGGACTTGTGTAACCCCACGTAAAAATTGTTTTAGTAAAACATTTTATGTTTGTGTCATTTTTTACTTTAACATTAAATAAAAGGTATTTATGTCATTTTCTAACTAAAGTGGCTCCATGGGGTCCCCAAGTTGACCCATGGGTTGTCTTGGTCGGCCATGACTCATCCAATAGGAGTAGGACAAGTTTCATGCTCATCTCATATTATTATAATATTATTTGTACCTTAAACTACACTAATTACCTCTAATCGCGATTAAGAACTTAAAAGTTACTATTCACCAAAAAATTATTTTGATCTCATTGAACCACATTTTACTTATTAATTACAACCATGTATGTAGGATTTTTGAAAATCAAATCACAGAAGTGGTAATATTTCATTTAAAGGAAAAATCAGTTATTTAACTACCACTTAGTGGTTTCACTATTCATCAAAAATTGAAGTTTTTCAGAACAAGGCCAAAATTTCACCCTAAGCTATAATTGATATTCCGAATTCAAAAATGATATCTATTTTACAAAATTCCAATCATATAAGTTTCATTAATTAATTTTATAATTAATTCCCGCTGTCACAACAAATAGCGTGTTTTTAAGAAACAATTTATATCAAAAGATTGACAATTGTTTATGTCCAATTTTAATGTTAAATTAATTCTAATGACCACCATTGGATAAAATAGTAAAAATATATTCTAATTATACTTTAAAACCACTAAATAGTATAATTTATCACTATAAATTATTTTGATTAAAAAAGTTGTTTTTATGTATTTTTCACAATTCATAAAAAATTAGAAGTTCTCAGAAAAATACCAAAAATTCAACATAGGATAATTTCGATATTACGAATACAAAAATAAAGTCCATTTTGAAATATAAAATTTCTATAATTTTAAAAAGTGGTTATTACTATTCATAATGGCTACTTTGATTAGTCGCGGTGTTTTAGAACTCGAAGTTGCGTACAATGCAAGCTATTGCATTATTGAAAGAGAGGCGTATCATGGAAGCTCGGGGTGTTACAGAAAAGATCTTTGGGAATGTCAAGAAATAAAATATAGTTGAAATAGCTATATTAGGTAATGTTTAAGGCTGATTTCTTATAGTTACATTCTATCCCCCTAAAAATTAATTTTTCCTTAGAAATATTTTACTCTTTTATAAAAAAATGAAGGAAATTCTATCTCATCATTTTCTCAGGTTCCTTTGTAGATTATTCAAGCATCTATTTATTCCAGAAAACATTTACCAAATAAAGGGGTATTATTTTGTATAACATTCACTATATGATCTACAATATTCACTAGATATTCCTCATAATAATTATCCTTCTCAAGTGGTATAACATATGAGTTAATTACATATGAAGGATAATATATGTACTTCCACAAGATAGATACATGAAACCCATCATGAATTTGATAGATTTTTGGTGGAAGTACCACATGATTGGTTACCATCCCAAAATGATCAAGAATCTCAATGGGACCAATATAATAAGGGCTATGTTTCCATTCATTTATAAATCTCATAAGACTTCTCCATGGAGAAATTATTAGAAACATTTTATCACAAACTTAAAATTCTAGATCTAATTGGATATTGTGATCATAACTTTTCTAAAAACATTGAGCTTCCTTTATGGATCGTTTAATGGATCAAACCATCTCTTCCATTTCTTCAGCTATCTCAAGTCTAAATAGATCAATTTATTAATCATAATTCCAAAATTTTTGAGTTATAAAATTCATTCCACAAGGACTTTATAATTAGTCATCTTAATTATTTAGTGAAGGCTATAGTTGTATGAAAACTGAACAATAGGATCATGTTGATCACAACCCCTTTTAAATCCATAGAACAAGATCTCAATATATCCTTTAGAGTTTGAATTATTCTTTTAGACTTGGAACCTGCATGATGATGATTTGTGGTGATGAATAATACGTTCATATCAAGATCATATTTAATAATTCACTAGAACATTGAGGTAAACCTCAGATCCTAACCAGATATAATTGAATTTAAAACTCAATGCATCCTTACCACTTCTTTAATTTATAAACTGGATATCTTATCTAGATACAAATATTCTCTGATCATGATGAAATGTGATAATTTTTCAAGGTGATGAACTACATCCCATAAATAATTATTATCATAAGACATTTTGGGGTGTCCAAAGAAAAAAATCTAGGGTATTGTTTTCCCATTTCCATTCTATTATTGGTAATGGATGTGACATCTCATTAGACTTATGTCCCTCAATGAATCATGTTGACATACCAAGAATGAAGATACAAAATATGTGACATCTCTCTTTATTCCATCCCACCATAAATTCTCTTTAAAATATTTATACTCCGTTTTACTTCTAGGATGAATAAATAATGAAGAAAAATGAGCTGTATTTAACAACTCCTTGAAATTTTATTTGGACAGAACACATTCACAATTCATGAACCATATCATTCTATCATGATCAAGGTTAAACTAATGAATATTTATGACATTCTTTTTCAACTCTACTTATTCTTTATGCACCACACTAATCATCACTTGAATTGATGGTTGACCATTCAATTTAGAAAGATACTATTTATCCATTAAATTCATGATTTCGAGATCTATCCTTTGAAAATATATCAATTTTGGATCTATTTTTATCCTCACCATGGATAAGTTATCATTATTTCAACACCTGAGATTTTGTGATATATATATTTTTAAAGTTAATTTAAAATTTTCAATATTATTCATCTCATGAAACACCGAATATTGGTTATTTTGTATGTAAAATTCCATGTTAGATTTATTATCTTGGATATAAACACATTTAAATCTTATAAACATTTTCATTTTAAAAACTCATTCTCTCGTCTCATCTATGGAGTTAATTTTATATAAATTTCTTCGAAGTTTTTTTTAGAATTTGAAATAATGGTTTCCATATTTTATATTAGAATAATTTATAATTTATAGTACAATAAAATTATTTTTTACCAAAAATAGTATAAAAATTAATTAAAATTAATTACAACCATTAAGGTTAAAATAAGTTTTTTAGTGGTTGGACTTTATCTTAAGGGGAAAATAACTAAGAACAATGTTCAAAATTCATTGACTTGTAATATTTTGAATATATAGTCATTTTTATATAGAATAGAATATTTTAGGAGCCATATGATTTAAGGGATACGTATCAATAGTGATTACCTTTTTATATTTATAAGAATGCCACTCTCGATCCACTCTAAAAAGGACCCTCACCACCCTCACATCTTCACACCTCTCAATATCATTGTAAAATAAAAAACCTAATAAAATATTCTCTAAACACCCATCACTTAATCCCTGAATACTCACTTTGGATAGAAATCCAACCATCGAATCTGGTTTGTGAAAACCAAAAGAGTTACCCAAAGAAGCGGTAACATCCTTCAATAAGAACTATTGATTTATTTATTTCTCTTTCACCTCAATTATTCATATTCCATCATTATATTAAAACATCAGTATCATAAATATATTGAGTTTTTGTGATTTTAAGGTTACATCCTATAGTCACATATTTTTCCATCAAATGTGATACACAATTGTCATTCATGTGTATGGTGAACTACTACCTCACAAACCGATATCATTCATTCTACCATTACCACCTCTCATGGTTGGGAATAATGATGTAATTGAGGTTTTTATAATATACCTATGTTTTTTATGATTTATCTATTCTTATGTAATTATTATATAAAATATAACTTCTTTCATTCAATTTTTTGGAATAAAATAAATTCTTTTGTGGATGTGTGGACTACAAACCACTCAAAACAATGTGATTTGTTCACAATTTACATGGAATTTATTTTGGACAGTTTTATTAAATGTATATGATATCTCAGAAATAATAATTTTAATTTAATAGTTATATATACATATATATACACATATATTTTGTTTTTTATTCTTTCTTTCAATACTATAAGAAAACATAAACTGCATTCATTCATACATACAACCTTCTGTCTGCATGAATGGTGTTTTACATTTCATATTTATTTATTTATATATTGTTACAAATACATATATACTTAATATATATTATATTTATATCGTGTATTACATTCTTTAAATAAGTAAATCATTATATATTTATTATGACCAGTAATAACATGTCAAAACATGTATGAAAAAATGTTGTTTTGACCTAAAACATAACATTAACATGGATCTGTTAATAAATGGGTAATATAAATTCATAAGTGAAAAATAAATGCTATTATATATATAAATATGGTTTTTTATTACATTTATATTTATCTTATATTTATATTAGTATTCAACATGTATGATGAAATTCATGTCTTAAGGTAATGGAGTTTCATCACTCTTTTTATGTGTATGAGATACATTCCTTATTCACCACATACATATTTTGTGTAATGTATATACTTACTATTATAAAATTATTCTCATTTATTTTATGAAAGTAAATGTTTTAATTGCTGTTACTCTTTTAATGGGGTCATATTTCAAAATCAATTCATGTATTAAGAGGATTTATAATCCCACATTTTATTTCATCAAAACATATTCCATATTCCCCACATGTTTATTTTGTGTGGTGTATCTACATCCAATTAATGTATTATATGATAATTATCCTTAAATTCATGGGTATTTTAATATCCATTTGATAATATGTATTTTATGGGGTATATGGGTTAGAAGGTACCAAATTGGAAAGGTAATTTTTGTCTCAATTAGACTTCTTTGATACACGTGTTATGTTTTGCACATATACTCATTGACAAGGTATCTATTCGTCCATTTTACAAGTTATATCATGAATATACTTATTTTCATGATATTTTATGATTCATGTAATGATATTATTTTATGGGGATTATAATTCAAAATTAAAAAAGTGTTATAAGTTTATTTCTATAATCTCATCACTTATCGTGATTATTTAAGATTATGCATCCAATGGTCAAATATTATGATCAATATCTCAAGTATTCTCATGAATTTTCATCACCTTGGGTTATTTATTTTATATAAAAGTAATTTTACCATTTTTAAATCTTTATTATGTAATAATATTTATATAATGTTTTAATTAAAATCTTACTTTATTTCCCTCTTTGTTTGGAACACTGTTTTATTAAAAAAACTGTGTTTCCTAATATCTTTCGAAATATGTTTTTAAAAGGAATTTGAAAATAATTTTCAAGGAAAAGGATTTTAAATGTGGGTGATATTTTAATGAAATATTATTATAATTTTTTCATGCTTCCATTATAAAATTTCAAATATATTTTCAATCAAAATGGTTTTCAAGTGTTTTCCAAATCATCATTTATAATTATTCAATGAAAAAGGTTTTCAAAAAACATTTATACTTAAAAAGTGTTTTAAATTATTTTAAAATATTCATTTATAAGTTTTCAAAGAAAGAGGTTTCCATAAAAAAGTTATTTTTAGAATGAATTTAAAATTATTTTCACGGACTTCTTTGTATGTTTTCAACGAAAAAGGTTTTAAAAAATGACTTTTTTTTCAAAAATTTCTTTTATATGATTTAACAATATTAGTTTATATAATTTTCAAAGTTTTTTTAAAGCAAACTATTTTTAAAATTTTTCATATTTTTAGATGTTATTTTTAAAGAAGGATTATTTTCCTTAAGAAAAGCTTCATGTGATCTTCCAAAATCCTTCTCTATAAAAGATGTCATCCTTTGATATATTTTATGATTTACAAAAGATATGATCCAATGAATCCATTGTTAATGTTTATTTGAATGGTTTATTTTTAAGATGAAATGTTTTTTATGAAACCCATTTCTCTTCCATAGGTTATACCACTATAAAACACTTATTTAACCTACTTCCTATAATATTTTTTTATATAATGAAATGATTATGAAACCTACCTCTTTTTCATGTATTGTTATATGATTTTTATGTTTCCAATTTCATGTCATGGGTTATGATATAATGTTTATGAAACCCATATTGTTTAATGGGTCATGATATGATGAGTGTTTTATTATCATGTAGAACATGTATGTAATATTTAATTATGTGATGGGTGGAAACTATATCTCCCTCAAATTAATTTGCTAAAGATTTATATCTCATGATATATACATGGCTATAATGAAGAGTAAACTAGATTTAGTAAGGGACATTTTCCACTATGATGGTATTGGTAGTGAACCATGAATAGTAATATTCTCTTGGGAGTAAAAATTTAATAATAAGATGGTTTTAGGAGGGAACATTAACTAGTAAGATGGTTGGGGAGAAAACCCATTCCACTAGAATGAATGGGTATTATTGGGGATGGTGGTGTTTCCTTCCCAATAGGTGTATCCCCCATGAAGTTCCCTGATAGTTTTTGGAAATGCACCTTTAATTATAGGGAATGATTTTATATAATTATGGGTATTCCATAAATAATATTGCTTATTCATATATTATGATATAATGGATTTTTCTATTGATTCCCTTATGAATCAAGTATTTTGTAAAGACAATATTTATTTAAGTGAATCATGTATTTGATCTATGATATGTTGGGTATGATCTTCCAAGGCTATTATCATGTCCTCATAACCTTAAGCTCGTTATTAAGCATACATATCTCCCTGTTTACTAATATTTAGTATATGATATGAACCATTTCCTTTGTTTCTATTCACCATGTTATAATGTAATGTTTTAAGTTGGATTACTAAAGGGGATGATCGTTATGATAACAGTTAGAGATCTTTACCAAATTAAGAATAATATATTCCAAGTTTCCAAAGACACTACACTATTTTGATCCTCAAACATGTACTTTTGTAAGTGAAGAATATGAATATAAAATTATGTAATATCTATATATGTTAATCCAATGTAATTATAGTTGGTATCAATAGAAAGATTTATTCATACATTGGAAACAACAATGTGAAAAATTTATTAAGATATATAGGGATATTTATGAGTATATGTCTAGGGATTTCTCTAACAATAATACTTTGGTATCATATATTTAAAATAAGGTTAGAGAATTTATATATCCTATAATTTATTTTTCATGATTATATGGTTATCCTATATGATATGTGATACTCCCACTATACTTTATGGTTTTTTTCAATGATGGGAACTAGAAGGAACTAGGATAATGTTGATTGTGATATAAAAATATCTAAACTATAGTAAAATGTGGTGATCACTAGAGTGAAGGATTTTTTTATCATTCATATTCATTTTTCACAGAACATAATTAACAAAGAGAAATATAACAAACTCTAGAACTCAGAAAATAAGATAAGGAATATGTTTTCTGATTATTCAGGTAACAGAGATAATGGAGGAAATATGATTTAGTTTCCTTTGTTTTAGTAAAGTGGAATCAAGAAACCAAGTGATTATCTTAGATGAATGGGAAGATTTTTAAAAAATGGTAAATAATGACACAAATCATGTAACATCAAAATATAAAATGAAAAAATTTAATTAATGGAATGAATGAGAAATATGGTCACCCTAATACATCATAAAAGGTTAAATTATTTAAATGTGGAATGGATGGGAATTATGAAAATAGGTTTCCTATGTGGAAAGATCATGAAGATAATAATCATGGTTGTATGAGTAATGGTTATATTTCTGATGTTGATGAGACTAAAGGTAAAATATTAAAAGAAAGAGGTATTAAGTAATATGATGAGGTATCCATGGTAATGAATTAATGATGAAGTTGAATAGTCTAAGTTTCTATGTATTTGTATTCAAGAATTATGAATTATTATATATATATATATGAATTGTTTAGTTTATTATTTTCACTAAGGATTTTCAAGAACATGTTGAATGGTTCTGATATACTAGAAAAAGTTATTTAATATAAATATAATAGTCATGTGAACATGATATTAATGTCATTTTACCCTTAATATGTTCCTAATGTTGAGATAATGATGTTTGCATAAAGATATGTGGGATATAAATAATTAAATTGGAAGGTACTGATTACCTTGTAACTATGTAATTATTAGTTAAAAAATTGGTTCATGATATCATTGACGAAGTTTACAGTATTTTTGGATTTATGTAATATATCTAATAAACATAGAAATAAGTAAATATGAAATTTGTACAAGGAATTATGGTATTTCAGGTTATTTCCATGTTTGTATCGAATATGTGATGAAGGTAATCACAAGATATGTATGTGACCAAAAAGATCCATATTATGATATATGTGGATCACTGTTAAGCTAATTTTGAGAAATTTAGTGACCTTATTTCAAATGATATAGAAATTTTATCTTTCAAAAGGGATATAAGGTTAACCATTTATGGAATAGATTATGTTAAAAATTGGATTTGGTTTTAGAGATTAAATTTTTATCTCTCTATATATGGATTTATTCATATTGGATTACTTGTTCTAACCTTTTTATTGTGATTAAGATAGATGGAATGCCCTATCATTATATTTATGGATCTCATGATCTACTAAAGCTTCAAGAATGAGAAATTCTCCCCCATTTCACTGAATTAGAGATGAAGTGGAAATTAAATAAGGAAAAAAGGACAGGCTATCTAGAAATCATGTCAGTATATCTTCTAATGATATCTCATTATGTCTAGAAAAAAGGTCTTGAAATACTATTTTTTCCTATTGTAATATTTGTTTATTATATAAATGTCCTTTGTAGGCCTCTTTAGGTTATGGATTTATGACTATTAACATTATCATAACCATGTTCTCTATCACTCTTCATATGAAATTGATAGTTTGATTTCTCTTCGATGTCCATGTTTTACTTTCCACCTATTTTTTCCTATGTGGAAGCATAGTTATGAGTTTCTTTAGGTAATAGTTTTGTATCTAAATTTAAATTTTTAAATGATGTTTTATTATTCATTTTTTACTATGTGTGGTTATATAAAATAAAATTTAATGTAAAAATCCTTTGATAAACTGGATGAATTCAAAGGGAGAAATACATTTTATGGGGTGTAGAATGTAACACATCAATATTTTATAAAATAATTTCATTGAATTAATTTAGTCTTTTCCTTATTTTTTATTTTTCTAAACACTAAATAAATATTTCATTATATGAATGCCTTGTGTTTGAATTGTGTTTCACAGAACACCAGGTAATCCATACACTAAATTAAACACATATAATAGATTTTGGTACACACAACACTCTGTTTATATTATATTCAACAATATTCCATGTTTCATCAATATCCTGCATTACATGCAAGGTCGAGTATTACTGAACTAAATTATAATATTATTATTGTAATTAAAATATTATTATAGTTACCACATAGCTGTAGGAATGAAATTTAAAATATAATTAACTATATTTTGAATATATGATTTAATCATGCATATAATAAGAATCATTGGTTATTTAATTTTAATAAATTAAAGTATGTAATATCTAAATCAATGAAGCTCCTTTTCATGAAAAACTATTTTTCTATGTAAAAACAAAATTTTATCTCAATAAGTAAAAAAACACTTTTGGTAAAGGTATTTAAAAAATATATATATAATAAATTAAATACATTTTTTGAGAATCATTTAATATATTTGATTGGTATAAGATAAGAATAAATCTAGTTTTATGAATAAAAAGAAGTATTTTTATAAAAGGTAATTTTACCACTATTTTAAATCTGAACTTGGACAGTTTTATAATTTCTATTTGAAAAAATTGAATTATTAGTATAAAAAGTTTCTTCAATAGATTTTTTGTAATTTTTCTAGGATGTTTAATTTTTTATGAATAATGAAAAAATATAACTTTAATTGAAAACAGATTTTTCATCTAATGAATATATATAGTTAAATTATATTTTTAAATGTTTTTAATAAATATTTAGATCAAATTTACTTAAATTAGTACAATTTATGTAATTTTAATCAATTTGATATTGAAATTGGATATAAAAAACATTTCAAAATTTTGATCATTTTTACTTTAAAAACTCTATGCCTTATCCTATCTATAAGATTACTTTTAAATTTATTTCTCACAACTACGTGATTATAATTTGGAAAAATGGATTATATATATAGAATCATAAAAATTTATAATTTCTTTTAAATAAATTATTTTTTTTGAAAAGGATTAGAGAAAGTAATTAAAATTAATTACAAAAATTGTGGTAGAAACCCATTTACATAAGGGTTAAACATTAACATAAGGGAAAAAATAAGCAATAAAAAAGTAAAAAAAAAATACAATTTATGGACATATTTATACTATATACTTCCTTTTATATAAAAGTTTCCATTATTTTACCCACATTATGGAAGTTATACCACTCAATAGTGTTTACCTTTTTATATTTAAAATAACACCACTCATACTCCACTATAAAAAGGGAACTTGCCCCTTAAATTATTTACAAAAATAAATCCATTTTGATCATAAAAAACATACCCAAATATGATCTTAAAAATCCCTCCCATAATCCTATAGTCTTCACATTGGTTTTAAATCTAGCTTAGTATCCCCTTTGGTGAAAACAAAAAGATGTTACCCAAAGAATTGTTAATATCTTTAAACAAGCACTTTTTTCTATTTATTTCTCAAAAACGTCAATTATTACTAATAAATGATTTTATAATAACCTAATTATAATCAAAATAATTACATTTTATTATGTTAGGGGTACTTATTAAATTAACAAAAACTTCCATCAAATGGGAAACATAATTATCGTTCATGTGTATGGTGGACTATTTCCTCACGAACTCATGTCAGTCATTCTTCCATTACCATCTGTCAAGGTTGAGAATAATGATGGAAATAATTTTTTAATATTTTATATATTATTTATATTATTTATTTATTCTTTTTGAATTATTATATAACACATAACTTCATGGTTTCCATTTTTTGGGAATACAATAACTTCGTTTGTGGACGTGTGGACTACTGCCTCCTCAGTGTGATGTGATTCCTTCACACACTACATGAAATGTGTTATGGATTGGTTTTATAAAATTATATGATATAACTTAAAAAATAATTATAAATGTATGATTATATATATACATATATATTAAAATATTTCATTTACATTATTTCTTATAATATGACAAGAAAATGAAAATAATTTTCATGCATACGTACGACCTACCATACCCATGAATGGTGTATTCTATTTCATTTTTAATTATTTTATAAATGATTAAAAATTCATATAAAATGAATTTATATGTTATCTATATCATTTTTTACATTTTTAAGATTATAAAATCATAATCTAAGTAAGACAAACACGAAAAACATGTCAAAACAAGTAGGAAAAAAAGCAGTTATTACCAAAAAAAACATTGTCATGGATTTTTTGATAAATAGGTAATATAAATTCATAATATAATAATATATAATAATATATCTATTATAGTGGTTCTTTTTTATATTTCAGTATAATTATATTTAGAGAACAATTTAATAACTATAATAAAAGTCAAGACTTAAGGTAAAGGAATTTCATATCACTTTTTATATCCATGCAATACATGCCATATTCCCCACTTTATTAATTTTTGTGGTGTATATAATGAATTTTATATCATTTTTTTTATTTATTTGTGTATTTTAATAGTTATAATTTATTTAATCTTTCATGGGGATCATGATTCCAAAGTTACTCATGTGGTAAGGGGTTTTTTAGTATAACTTATATTTCTGTGAGCCTTAATCCATTTTTACCCTCATTATTTGTTTGTGGAGTATATAATACCCAAAAATTTATTATATTATTATTATAATTAAATTTATTTTCATTTACATATCCATTTTAAAATATCTATTTTTTTGGGATTTTCAGTTCAAATGTTTCCTAACCAGTATAGTAATTTTGTCTCAATTTTCCTTCTTTGAGACACAAGTTTTGTTATGGAGATATATTCTTTTTAAAGAGGTATATACATCCCTTTGACATGTTATATCATGAATATCCTTATCTTCCTGTTATTTTAATCTTCATGTAATGTTAATATTTCATGCGAATAAGGATTAAATCTTACTGATGGGGTAAGATTTTATTACTACAATCTCACCATTTATTATGATTGTGTAGGATTATTCTTCCATTGATGATATATTATAATACATATCTCAATAATTATAATAATATTTCTTATACTATGGTTATTCATTTCATATCCATTTAATGATGCAATTTTACCTATATTTTTTACTTAAGATAATTTGTAAAATGTTTTTATGAAAATTTAACTTTATTTCTCTATTTAGTAAGAAATTATTTTATTTTTCAAAAAACCAAATTTCCTTACAATGTTATGATTTTTTTAAATTTTATTTTAATCTCATTCTCAAGGAAAATGATTTTAAAACTGTGTGATGTTCAAAAAATTGTTTTCAAAATGTTTTGAAGATTCTATTATAATTTTTCAAATATATATTCAATGAAAAAGCTTTCAAAATTATTTTGAAACTTCATTTATAAGTATTAATGGAAAAAGATTTCAAAAAATGGTTTATTTATAAAAATTGTTAGAAATGAATTTAAAATATTCCATTATAGGGTTTCAAGGGAAAAGGTTTTAAAACCTTTTCTGATGTTTAAAAATTATTTTAAATTATTTTTAAAGATTCTTTTATATATTTTCTAGGAAAATGGTTTTAATAAATGTTTTCTATTTAAAAAGTGTTTTAAATTATTTTAAAAGCATCCTTTATATTTTTTTAAAAGTTTTTTTCAACGAAAATTATTTTTAAAATGTTTCATGTTTTTAAAATTTATTTTGAAATAATTATTATTTTAATTAATTAATGTTTCAAGTGATCTTGAAAAATAATTCTCCATATTAGATGTCATCCTTTGATATAGTTTATACAATACTAGGGTCATTATTGACTGATTATATTATTATTAATTACTTGAATTGTTTATTTTTATGATGAAATGATTTTTATGAAACCCATTTCTCTTCTACATATTATACCATGATAAAAAACCGATCAATCCCTATCCCTTTCATGTGTTATTGTGTTATGAATATATAAAGAAATTTTTATCCTTTCCATAGGTAGTGATATGATATTTATGATACCCATTTCATTTCATGGGTAGTGTTATGATGCTTATGAAACCCATCTCTATTTATGGGTTGTGATATTTTGAATGTTTAATTATATTATGAAACATGTATCAATTATTTAATTATGTTATGGATTGGACCAATATTTTCCTCTAGTGAATTTGGAAAATCTTTATATCTCTTGAGATATATATGGATGGAATAGGTAATGAACATGGTTTAGTAAGGGACTTTGTCAGGAAAGATGGTATTGGGTGTAAACATTGACCACAATGATGGTCTTGGGAGTTAACCTTGACTACTAAGATTCCCTTATAAATGGACCAAGAATACTAACAAGTTTTGGGGTGTGAACCCATTACTTTAAAAGGAATGAACTGCAACCAGGTATGGTGGTGTCTCTTTCCCAGTAGGTGTAGCCAACCTGAAGTACACTGATAAGTTTTGAAAATGATCCTTGAGTTATATGGAATGATTTTATATTCATACATGTATTCCAAAGATTCTATGTTTTATTCCAATTTTTTTCTCTAATGGATTATGCTCTTTATTCCATTAAGATTAATTTCTTATAAACTAACAATATTTATGACCTCAATAAAGTATATTATATTTGATACAGAAGGTATGATATTCCAATGTTATTCTTATATTCTCATACCCTTATGCTCAAAATTGTGCTTACATTTATCCTTGATTAATTTTACAGAGAATCTGTTCCCACACCTTTATTATGTTTATTTTCCCCACATAATGAAGAAAGATTATAAGTAGGATTACTAAAGGGGAAGATATTTATGGGATTTGTTGAATATCTTTCACCAAATTAGATGAATGTGTTACTTGTTTCCAAACACATTAGACCATTTTGGTCATTGATTGAGTAATTTTTTAAAATTATGAATATTCTTATAAAATGTTGCAATATCCATGTACGTTAATCATGGGGTTTTATAATGATCCTTTCATCTCAAAGAATCAACCACTTTGATTTCTTTTTAGAGGGATGTAACGTATTTAGATGTAATAATATTACATCATCACTAAATATCTTCTCTTGTTCATATTCAACTCCTTATTTGCGAATATATACATTAACCTTTTGTGATTGATATATACATCAATATTTTTCCATAATTGTCGTTCCCCCATATCAATAATGTGGAATTTCTATAGTTATCTCCAAATCATGATTTGGGTACTTTTGTGTACTAAACTTAAATTGCTGTGAATCAAATATTATAACCATTTAATTCATCCTAATAGCATATCCAAATACATTATTCAATTCATCAATAAATATTACAAGCCTTTATCCAATACTGGGTATTCTAAGCATTACTATACAAAATAATATTTACTTTAGTTCCATGAAATTTTCATCACATTCATCTGATTAGAGGGACCTATCTACCTTCTAAGTTAACCTGGTGAGTGTAGAATATTTTCCTGACAAATTATCCACAAACCATCAATAATATCAAGATAAATCCAGAAAATAATGGATATCGGTAAATGTGGTTAGTCTGGGCCAACACTCAACATCCTACGTTATTGATGGGTAAACCAATATACCCTCTATTCATATTATGTGACCAAGAACTGAATCCTTTTGAATCCAGTTTTCACATTTAATATTTATTTTCATATATTTTCTCCTTAAATATGGTCTTTAGTACAATTATCATGTGATAGTGATTCTATTCCTTTCTCTCTGAATAGATTAGAATATCATCTACAAAGGCTAACACAAATCAATCACGGTAATATATAAATAAATTATTCATTATATCCATTAAATATAATAGGGGATAATAAAACCAAATAGCATAAATATATATTAAAATTTTCCATAACTTGTAAGAAATGTTTTTAGGGGTATATTCTCTTTCTTATCCCATAATTGGTTATTTCTAGAATGATGGTCAATAATTGATATGTGATGAGATTCAAGGAGTTGAAAAAATATGTCATCAATATGGGTAGATGATACATTTTCTTGATCATGATCTTTTTCAACTATAGATAATAAATATTGAGTTGCATCGATCCATATTTCTTTTTAACAAAAATAATAGGTTCACCCCAAGGTGACACACTTGGCCAAATGAATAATATTTCAGGGTTCTCTTGGATCATAAAACTAAATATGGGACATTATATAGTATGTCTTTGAAATTTATTTGGCACAAGGTATGATTTATATTGAAAACTCAACATCACAATTCTGTGAAAGACAAGAAGACTCTTTTGGGAAGACATCAAAAATAATTCCAACATAATTATAGTATCATTATTATTATGTTTCTCTCCAACTATATATCATAATAAATCCTTATGAATAGAAATGAATAACCATAAAATGAATGTTACCTCCATATAATGTTAATACTTATCATTACATTGATATATTCACATAGGATATTATGTAAAATAAATAATGACTTCCATTCCTCTAAAATGATATTTGGTAATTATGTAGTGAAATTCAATAGATGCCTAAGAAAATATCAAATTCAACCAGATGAAAAATGATACGATTTTCATGAATCATATTACACCAAATTTAAATTATAGAGGAATAGTATAAATGATATTCAATTGTTGTACCATTAGGGGGATTTACTGATAATTCTACCTATACTCTTTTGGGTTGAATATTGAAACCCTTTGAAAATTATTTAGATATGAATTAATGGAAAGATCTATAGTAAAATATGATATTAAATATTCTAGAGTGGATGGTAAGTGTACCATTAACCACATATTTGTTACACCCTCATTAGAAATAATGATTGTACGTTATTTCCCTTTATCGCTCACCTTAAGAGGTCGCTGATGTCAATAATCATCATTAAAATCCAAATATAGGTATTAGTTAGCATATTTATCATAATCATTTCATTTGAAATAATGGAGTGCGGTATGATCATTTTGTGGAAATTTCTCTCTATTTTCATCATTATCTAACTTCTTATCTAAACATTGAAATTCCATTTCTAATGAGATGCACAAACAGATATGAAATTATTACTAGATCCCTTAAGAAAATTTCTTCTATGATTCTTCGCACAACCTAAGAATAATGAAAATATCATCTTATTATCTCTAATTTTTTTATATTTTAACTTGATTTAAATGTTTACCTAGTATAAAAACCAAGATATTTATATCTATTTCCAACCTTCATTCGCACCTTGACTGAAAATTGAAAAATCACTTCATAGTAACTACAATCTTTTATGGCTACCCCCCTTTCTAGATACGGGGTTTAGCCACTATGGAGTTGATCAACATTAAGTTAAAGTTGGACAATATTTACAAAAGAGTACTTATAAAGTATTAATAAATTTACCTCATAGGTACCAACATAATCATCTTCCTTTTTATTTATCTCAAGGAACTCAATATCTATCTTTGTATGAAGAATAAAAAGAATGTCCTTATTGAAAAATATGTTCTTTAACTCATCACAATCCATGGAGTCAACTTCACTATGTCCCCTTTTATTCTTGATGAGAGTCTTATATTCATCCCTTTTACATACCAAATTATAGAGAGAGGAAATTTATTTTTTAGGTTCTGAACACTGGATAGCATAAAATATCATTTTAGTGTTAAATATCAATTTCATTGAAAATATTGGATTAATGGATCTACATATAGAATTTGTATATTTTCTTTATGAAGGACTGAACATAATGTTCTTCTACATTTTTATCATTTATAAGTTCATCAGGATTCATGGATTAAAAATGTTATGTGATTATAGGAATGATATTTTTCATTCTGTTTCCCAAAATGTTTGGCTTCATAGAAGTCCAATAATTACATTGTCAATTACACTCAAAATTAACACACTTCCTTCAAGAAATAACCATTAACTAAAAACAAAACAAATACATAGTGTTTGAAATAATAATCATAATGGGGAACCACATATTTATAAAAAATCACAGGCAGGTTGTCCAAATCATGACACCCTGTTTGTATTCTAAGAAATATTATGTTTATCCTTGGTTTTTAATAGTCATCATCTATTTGAATCCATAATTATGGTTCATAAGGAGTTTTTAATTTCCAAATCATATCCCCTAGGACTTCTAGACCATGTTTACAACAAGGACCATTTTAATACACTAGGTGATGATTGTGTCCAAATCAATGTCCTCTTTTCAATTTTATTATCTCTAGGTACCACTATGTTGGAGCCACATACAATTTTTGTAACATAACATGGATGTAAATTCTTGGAAACTACAAGAACTATCCTTTAACAAAATTCTTAATGATTTTACTATACTTTGACTAAACATCTAACTTATAATTATACATGTTATTAGGGATCTTAATAAATTTTAATCATCATAGTTTCCAAATATTAACTAATATTATCATATTATACAAACTATTGCGATCAAGGATTTTTGTACACAGATATACCATCCTTTTTTATGATAAACATGTACATTATATTAACACAAAACTATGGATAATAATATTATATTTCATTTGGTAATGTGGAAACATAAACAACTAGTTCAAATGAAAACTACATCATCTCCCTCTAAATTATTCTTCACTAGCACCATTCTTAATCATATAAATCATAATAAATCTATTCATAACCTATGGAAAAATATAATAAGAAAGAGTGATATTAGATGATTTGTAAGGGTAAACATGGGAGATACATAAGAATAACATGAAAATAAGGGCATTAAAAATGAGAATAACATTTAAAAACCATTACCTGTATATTAAAGATCATAATCTTGGGTCATATAGAATAATCATTGGTAGTTAATTTGACATGGATTATAATTAAATGAAACTACACTAACTATGATTGCATAACATTGGCATAAGAGATGGAATTATGGAATACACATATGAATAGATAATCATTTCCATCATATTTAAGGATTAATTCCATGTCCATGCTAGTGGAATGGGATCACTTCCCAAACCATCATAGTAGTTACGGTTCACTATTAAGACCATCATAGTAGTCAAAATACATTACTGAAATGGGCTTAGTCACCATTAATTTCCTATATATCTCTTAATATATAAATCCTCAAAAAAATAATTGAAGGTATAAATATGTCCCACCCATCACATAATAAAAATATTATGTATGTTTTCAAAAAAATCATAATACACTAGTCATATAATAACCAAAGAAAAAAATTGGTTCCAAAAAATTTTCAAGTTTTTTAAAAATATGTAAAATATAAAGGTTTCATAATCATTTAGTTATTTAATAATATTATATCCTATGAAAATAAGTGGGTTTCAAATTAATTTTCCCATGGTGTAACCTATGGAAGAGAAATAGGTTTCATAAAAAATCCTTCCATCATAAAAAACACCATGCATAGAAAGAATAAGTATGGTATCATTCAGTCATATCCTTAGTAAAGAATACGTTAATTCAATGGATGATATCACATGTGGAAAATAATTTTTAAGGGTTATTTAAAATATTTCTTGTGAAAAATTTCTTCTATTTTAAAATATATTTTTAAACCTAAAATTTTTAAAAAATTAAAATCATTTTATTTTTAAATAAACATTTAAACATATAATAGAGGATTTAATAAAAATGTAAAATATTTTTTGAGGATAATATACTTAATGATTTGAAAATAATGATTTAAAAAGTATTTTTTTTCAAGATACTATAATTTGAAACTATAATTAGAATATTATAAATTATGTTTAAATGAAATTATTTTTATTGATAGTGTAGAATTATTTTTTTTCCATACATATTAAAATGATTATTCGTTCCATATTATTGGTAAAAGCCTAATGAGAATTTTTTGGAAAATTTCCTGAATATTCCTTCCAAAAAATTATAGATAATAAAATCATGGTTAAAATTTTCTTTAATATATCATTTGGAATATAGTGAATCCGTCTTTTAGAACATTTTTAAAAAACATGGTTTTTGATGAAAAGAAGTTTTCAACTGATTTGAGAGACAAAGACAATTTACAAAAAAGGAGAAGATTATTTTGATTTATTATTTATAAAAAGAGTGGAAAATTAAGTGAATAAATATATTATAAAGAAATAAATATATGATAATTAATTACATGATTTTCATTATATATATATATCAAAATATTTTTTCAACAAAACTGTGTTAAAAAAACAATCCCAACAAATGATGAGATTGTGACATAAAATACTTATCACATTCATAACATTAATTTATATTCCCCATGATGCAATAAAATTAAATTAAACTTAAAATAAACTAATATTAATAAATTAAGTATATTAAATGTCAATGGGGATGTATATAAACCTCCTAAAATAATATGGGTTCGTAACATAACATATGTCTCACATAAAGAAAATTGGTACAAATATCATGTACCTAATTAGTAACATTATAACTCTAAACCCCAAGAAATAATGATACTATAATGGATATGAAAATACCCATTATTGTGTGGTATATAATAATAAAATACATTCATTGGGAATTTATATACAAAATAAAATAAACACATGGTCAATATGGCATGTGTCTCATATAAAAAAAATTGTGATGGTAATCCCTTACCATAGGTCTCAAATTACATTAATACATGTTAATACCTCATGTATAATAAATATAATTTATTATAAATCTACTATAGAATAATAATTATAGGTATCATACCATATATGGTTTTCTTAATACATTCTATTACTAGTTTATTATTAATTCAGTGTTAAGGTCTTGGGAAATAATTGTTTTTTATATATGTTTATTTTGATTTATTTGTTTATTTTATTTTGGTCCAATAATCTCCAGATGGTTGAAAATTATTAAAATTTCAAATATATTCAATAAAGTTATATTTAGAATAATCCAAATGAGTTATACATTAAAAATAAATACATAGTTCATAAAGATGTTTGGTCATATGTACGCATGAATAATGTTTCCATTTTTATGTAGGATTGAAATAAATGAATATAAATAGTATATTAAAATATAAAAAATATTATTATGCCATATATATATATTTTCTATATTAAAAACATCCTTATTACCTTCCATGAAAAGTGTGAATGAATCACATAGTTGTACGAGGCGATCTGTACACACACACTACACTATTTTATTCCCTTGGAAGGAAAAGTTTGAAGTTATATGCTATATAAAAATTACATATATATAATAATATTATAATTATCATATATAAACTAATAATCCATCATTATATATATCCATTATATGTGGTTATGGGAAACAACTAACATTAGTTAGTGAGGTCATAGTCCACCTTACTGAAAATGATCATTTGATAACCCATCTGGAGGATGTAAAGATGAATTTAGGTTAGAAAATTAAATTATTGAAAAATAAATATATGGGAGATATTTTGGTTATTATATAATCATGTTTAAATATTAATTCAATGAAGTGTAGGAATAAGTAAAATAAAACTCCCGACTAAGGGTGTTACCTACTTGTTAGAAAACTTCTTCGAGTCTACACCAAAAGGATTATTATGTTTTATTTATGGACAAAATACGCCTTTTAGGATGGTATTAGGGAAGTTATTATGTAATTTGGGAATTTATTGGCTGATAAAATTGTCTTTTTAGGTGTGAAGAATATAGGAAAATGGGTGGACATTTATAAGTGATATGAGTGATACACTTCTAATATTTTAAATGAAAAGGGTGTACCCACATTTTTTATATTCTATAACACTATAAAATGGACCATTATCATGAATAATAGAGATAATTTCAAAATATTACCAAAAAAAGGTGTTGGACATCTTTTGGTCCATTTTAATCCCTATTTTTCAGTATAACCGTGGGTAAAGCCATTTTTACCTTAAATGTGGTAAATAATTTCTATCTATCTTACAATTAATAATGGTAAAAATGTAAGTTGAAAATAATAGACAATATTAATTATGATGATTAAAAATATGGAATTTATTTTTTCAAATTCAATTCATATTATTGGAAATATTTAATATAAAATTAATCCAACATATATGATGAGAACATATTTTTTTGAAGAGAAACGATCAAAAGATAGAAAATATTTTATATCAAAATTAAATATTAAAATAATTCCAATTAATGAAATTGTATTAATTTATATATAATTTATTAAATGTAAATTTTAACCCTGCTTAAAAAATATAATATTTTATATTCTTTTAATGAAAAGGAAATTTTTATTAAAAATAAGTAGTTTTGCACTATTCACTAAAAAACTTTTTCTAGAAAATATCTAAAATTAAATGTAATATAATTTTGACATGATGACTTAAAATATTAGGTTTATTTTATCAAAATAATTTTCTAAAAGGTTCAAAAAATTTTATTATTTTGAGAAAAATAAATAAATAATATTTTTAGAACATTTTACTTACAAACATATAATGTATTTATTGAAAATTATGTACTTTTTTAACATATAATCATTATATAAAATCATTATAAAAAATATTTAAACATTATTTATTACAATTAATTCTACTACTATTTATTTCTAGGTTATAATGGTCACGTTTAAAAAAAATTATTAATAATCTATCATTCTTTGTTAAAATAGAATAAGAAATCATTGTTACATGTATTCCAAGTTTTCAACGAAATTTAATTTATTAAAAAATAATAATTCATAATTACTTATGGTGTTTCTGGTTTCTTATGAAAATTTTATGTTATTTTCATGATCACATAAAATTTTTCTTATATTATTCTTTCATATGATCGTTGTTTTATATCTTATATGTCTACCCTTACTAAGAATCTAAGAACACCCTTTCTTGTGACTCCTTCACAATGTTATGAAGAAAGGTTTTTTGTTTGATATGTATAATAAGGATTCATGTTATGAATAAAATAGTTCATGATGCTATAGCTCCCTTATATATTAGTTTTTATGTGTTTATATTTTCAAAGGCACTATACCTAAATGATTATGGTGTGGATTGTTATGTTATGTAATTTATATTGTTTTTTTATGATGATATATTTATGTATAGTAATTTTCGATTTTTATAGTCAGTATCAGAGAAAGGATGAGTTATAAAATATACATTAGGATTATAATACATTAGTGATATCCTTAGGTATATTTTTTAATAAATGTATATGGAAATCACTATGGATAAGTTTTGAGAATGAGTCAAAGCAGATGAAAATTTCCTAGAATTTTTGTAATTAATGGAGTGATTGGTTTATGAATAATTATATCCCTATGTGGATAATAAATGATTATGTAGTTATAGAACATAGCTACCTAGAAACAATAACTCAAAAAAATGGAGCATTGAATTGTACTCAATCATCACCTTCGGCATGAAAACATGCCTTGTCACAATCCTAGTTATACCGACCTTGGGAATTTGATTTTTAATTCAGAAATACTTTTTTATCTATAAAAAATTGTTTAAATAATAACCACGAATGACATATTTTAAGACAAAGGTGTTATAGATTAAAAATAAGGTGGAAATATTTAGTCATCCTATAGGTTATTTTCCATAACTTTTTGGTTTCCCACTATGAATATTATTACTCACACTATGTTTTTTAGATATCGTAAATGGTAGGAACTATAAAAAAATATATTAAAATTGATTGTGATATAAAAAGTTTTTATGAGAAACCAAATAGAATGATTACTTAATATAAGAATATTTTTATTATTCCTAATCATTTATCATGATATATAATTAACAAAATTCACCTTAATTAACTCTTTGAATCACCAAAGTAGATAAGTGTAGAGATCATTTAGAGTTTGGGTGGTGGAGTCTAGGGATTAATGTGTATTTAGTTTCTTATATATATTGAATTTTAGAAGAGTAATTCAAGGGAATGTCTCAATGGAACAAGGAGATTATTTATGTGTGGAGAGGAAGATAATAGAGAATGTAATTTCCAATCAAAAATAAAAAATTTAGTTAATTTAATGGATGTGAATATTGGCCTCTATTAGGTATTATAATCAGATGAATGTTTTAGCTATGGAATATATGGGAACTATGAAAATGAATATCACATGGTCAGTTCTCAAGAAGAGTATCATGAAGTTGGAATTAGTAAATTTTTTGTTATTGATTATGAAGAGATACACATGACATTTGAAAGGAAAGAGGTATTAAGGAATGAGATTATGAAGCATAGTTAATGGTTTAAGAATTAAGTAGAATGGTTGATGTGTTTAGGTATTGAAATTAATGAATTATTAAATATATAATATTTCTTTATTAGAATTTTTTGTTATGTATTTTCATGAATATGTTGAATGATGCAGATGAAATAGAAATATTATTTTACTAAAAAGTTATATTTTATGAATAAAAAATGATTAAGGGAAGATAAACCTTAATATGTTAATGATGTTGATATTATTATGTCAGGATAAAATGTGGATGGATATAATTAAGTTAAATTTAATAGTATAGATTACGTTCGAATTGATTAGTGACTTGTGGATGAAGTGGTTTACTCTATCATTGAGGTATCATACAACATTTTTTGATTTAAGGAATATAAGAAATAATCTATGATTTATTCAATGTCTAAGGAAGAATGAATTTTCTAAATATAGTTTTATAGTCATTCATGATATTACCATGTTTCATGATAATACAAGATGAATGTATTCAGATGTTTCATATAAGAAAATTAATAACTAATTCCCGTTGTTTTCGGGATTAATGAGAAGTTCATTTTCAAAATTTGGGATTATTCATTTTAATATTTTGTATTTTAATATTTTTTAAAGGATTAAGCATTTAACCATTTATTAAATGGTTTAGTTTTAAATTAATATTAGAAATTAGAGATTACAATATTACTTCCCCATATGAAAATTTATTCATATTTGGTAACTTATAGTAATCATTATTTTATGATGATAAATAGTGATGGGAGGAATTAATTATCACAATATTATGAATCTTTTGATCCATTAGTGCTTTAAGACTGGATAATTCATCTTCATACCATGGAGTAGGTAATGAAGTGGAAATTTATCTTGTAACAACTAAAGGATTTTACTATGATTAATAAATTGAATGAAATAAATTAAGTATATTTTCTCATGAAAATTATTTAACATTATGAAAATGATTTTGAAATAAAATTTTGTCAAATTACCATCACTACTAATGATATCGATGAACATTTTTACACCTCTTTTATTTATGGTTATGTGGTTGTTTATTATAACATGATCATTCAATTTATTGTGATCAATGATCTCTCGATATCTCCATCAATATTTTAACATTATGCTTTTCTTCCATTTCAAAATGTTTATATCCATCCTATGTTATAAAATTTGGAAACCTATTATGTGTTATTCCAAATGACTTTTTAAAATCCATTTATTGCTTTTCAAGAATAAGTTTTATTATCTATTTTAACATTGTGGGTTTACCATATAGGGGGTTTCAAAAGTTAAACCCTTTTTAACTGAGTATAAGTTTAAATTGTGAGGACACAATTTATTTTTGGGGGTGGGGGTGGATTGTAACAACCTGAGATTCTTTTAAAAAAATAATCAAACAATTTTATCATTTTGATATTTTCTTTAAATAAAATAAAAAATTTATCTACTATGACACGAAACATTGAGTTTGTCTTATGTTACATGAAACATCGAGTTTATCATGTATTACATACAACACTAAGTTTAAATGAAACCAGACGTACTATTAAAATATTATTATTTAATATGATCATTTTCTACTAGAAATTAAAAATGTGGATATGAATAATATGAATAATATTATGAAAATATATGGTTGAAACATTAATATAAAATGAATATTTTTTTCACTTATTAATCAGAAATAAAATTAACAAATACATCAAAATAAAATAAATATTATTCAAAAAATTATAGACAAAACATTTTTTAGCTCAATAAATTAAAAAATTAACTATTGATAAATTATTTTAATGAAATTTTTACATTATAAAATAAATCAAATATTAATCATTCATCTTATTTTTTTCTAGAAAATACATAAATATAAATATAATATTTCCCTTTAAACTATATTTTTATAAATTATATTTCTTTCTCCTTTTAGTAAAAAATTTTAAGATTAAAATTTTTAACTCCTAAAAAAATTATATGAAAAAATGAAATTATTTTTTGAAACCATCAAGAAAATATTATCTTAGTATGAATTTTTTGAACTTTTATAATATTATAATTATTTTTACGAATAGTTAGAAATATTGGTTTTTATTAAGATTTATCATTTCTCTTAAAGAATAAAAAAATTCCCAAATTGTTCTAATATAGATTTAAAATAAAAATTATCTCAAATATATATCTATTATTACATTTTTTTCATTTTAATCAATATTATATTGTACTGTTATATAAAAACATTGTATTCCTTTTAACATTTTCTCTTTAAAAAGTTTTTTTCTCATCTCATTTGTAGGTTTGGTTTTAAATTTAAATTTCCCATGAATGTAATAATAATGTGGAAAAATAGTTGCCATGTTTTTAATCAAACATAATTTATAACATATAATAATAGAAACTAAATTTTCTACCATATTGAATATTAATAAAATTAAAATATAATTATAGTGGTTACATTTAAAATAAGTTTATCAAGGGTTAATCTAATAGGGTAATGGGTAAAATTACCTTTAAAATTCTCCAAAACTAATTATATGGACACATTTAGACATTATAACCTCTAGTATTTTATTATTTAACTTTATATAGCATTTTTATATGAAAAATGCAGGTCTAAATTTTAATTTTTAAAAATTACATTTGTCTCACTCACTTTAATTATCAATTGACATCCTTCTCCTCATATATTCACACATAAAAAACCTCTAATTTAGAATATTCATAACCAAATAACTATTTTATTTCACTACACTCATCATATAAAATTATTTTTCTTAGAAATCAATCCTAAGAAGCCTTTTGGTAAAAACTAAAAGAAGTTTTCCATAGAATATGTAACTTCACTAATCTATCTTCTTATTTTATTTGTTACAATAAATGATACAGTTATTATTTAAAAAATGATTATATAATAACCATATTATCTTATATATAATTATATGTTATTATTTTTATTTAATAATCTATATACATATCCTCTTCCATCAAATGGGTTAATTAATGATCATTTTTTTATACGGTGCATTACCACCTCTCAAACCAATGTTATTCATTTTCCATAAACACATCACCCAGATCGATGAAATGATAGATTAATTATTTATATATTATATTTATGATATTATTATTCTTTCAAAATCATGATATCATATATTACATATTACTTTACATTCCATGGGAATATTATAATGTCGTTCATGTGTATGATTAACCACCTCCATGCGAAGCGATGTGTTTCATTCATTACCTAAAAATTACATGGAAGATATAATGGAAAGGTTTAAATTAAAAAAATTGATATATATCACATAAAATTTATACATTAAAGTTAATATATTGTGTACCTTTCTTTAATTCTATCAGTCCACAAAATAGAAAAAGAATTCATGCGTACATACAACCTGTCGTCTCAAGAAGCAATGTATTTCAATTTATATATATGTCTCTTATGGATTTATATAAACACATATATAATGACTATAAACCATATTAATATCATGGTAAAACTTTTAGATAAAATGGAACCATGATCAAAGTATGAGGGATGAAAATACAAAATAAAATCTTATAGGATAAAATTAGTTATTACTAAAAACATGAATTTAACATGAAATTGATAAAAAAATGTTAAAAGAAAATAATATATTGTATTATATATATAATTATAATTATTTAATAGATTTATAATAAACTTATATTTATTATACATGAGGATAAAATGTACATGAAATAATTTGAGACTTATGTTAATGCATTTTCGTCTCACTTTTTACTTCGATGATACACATTTAGTATTCACCGCATTTTCTTTTATGTGGTGTATATACTTACCCAAAATTTATTTTTTGATAATTATCCTAAAAATTATGTGGATATACATATCCATTTGAGGATATCTATTTCAAACTGTTTACTATTTTAAATTTACCAAAGCGGTAATGGATCTCTAGTATCTATTTTATTTTCAGGAGATGAATGAGAATTCAAAACTTAATTATTTTTGTGTGGTGTATATACATACCATTTGACATGTTATATCTTGAATAAAATATTTTTCATGCTATTCTATTTTTTATTTAATGTTATTATTTATTGTATATTGTGATTCTATGTTACCAAAGTGGTGATAGTTATATGTTATAATCTGATCGTTTATTTGAATTTTTTAGGGCTATGCTTATAATAAAGAAACCATATGATTTTTCTATCAATATACTCAAATTTTTTATTCTCCTCTAGTTATGTAATGATGATACATGGTCTCCCTACATCATTATCTTTTTATGTTATCAATATTTGAAAAAAATATATTTTTTTAGAAAACTCATCTTCATTTCTCTATTCAGTAGAAACCCCATTTTTCATACATTGTTTTTCTAAAATTGATTCCATAAATGTTTTTAAAATTATTCCAAATTAATTATTAATGAAATTTTTACACAAGTTGTGAATTTTTATATAATATTTAAAATAGAATCATTATGTCATTCTCCAAACAATTCCAAATATAGCATTTACCTAACCACATAAAGGAATATTTTTTTAACATGAAAGAAATGAGTATAGTATCTATAATAATGAAAAATATTTTATTTGAAAATTACTCTATATATTATCTAGACTATTTTAAAATAAAAGTATATTAAAATTTTTTTAGGTCATGTAAAGTTGATTTCAAAGTGGGATGGATATTTTTTTCAAGAAATGATACATACAATCATTCAAAATCATTTTTCATCTAAGATGAAATCCTTTTAAGATGCATACTATTTAATAGGGATATGATTCAAGTGTTAAATTATTATTATTTCTTTTATTGGTTTATTTTTATGATGAAAATATGTTTATGAATCTCATTTCTCTTCCATGGGTTATTCCATGATAAAATCCTTGTGAAACCTGATTTTTTCCCATTGTATATGATTTGATGAAATCATGAAATTACTAAGAATCCAATTTATTTTACATAGGATATGTTATGGTGAAATTTTTATATAGACCATTTCTTTTCATTGGTTATGATGTGACAAATTCCTAATGATATTTTTGAATATATGTGTATGATTTTTACTATGTGAAGTGTTATACATATATCTACCTCTAATGAATTGGGTAAATATTTATATCTCATTAGATATCAATGTGAAAAAGTCAATTTTCTTCATCAACCATGGAGAATATGTGAGTCCATAACCAATATGGGAAACATGTGCATCTTGATCGATTATAGGGAATAGGTTCATCTTGATCTTGAATGGGAAATAAGTGACAAGTCCTAATACACTATATTGATGGTCATGGTAGTTAATATTGACATATAAAATGGTTTAGAATATTTATAATGGTGAATATTTTTATAAAATGAGAATATGCACCATGGTTTATTCATAAATATTTATCACTCTCATGGTCCATGTTTTTGGAAATGATAATGTCTAATGGAATGAATCAAGTTTATTATCTATGATATATTTTTATGAAATTATTAAGTTATTTTTATGATCACATACCCTTATGGTTTTTTTGATAATTTCAAATGATCATATATTTATATCTCTTATGTTTACCATTACTGATCTTATGATATCCCCCAGTCTTATTTTTTCCTTTCCAAGGTTATGAATAATGGTATAATGTATAATATGTCTATTAATGGTCCAAGTTATGAAGAACATAGTGGGAGACAGAAAAATCACTTATGGACCAGTGGTTTATGTGTCCATGTTTCCAAAGGCACTAGACCTAAATGATTATGGAATATATTGTTTTATATTTAATGAATATTAATTTTTTATTATTTTATATTTATGTATGAGATTTTGGGAATTTACAAAGTACCAATTTATATTTTTCCAGTTCAATTTTCATACCCTAATATCTCAGTCCTAGAAAAATAAGAATATAAATCTTTATATATATATACACACTTCTTTCGCATCAAATAAAGTAGAAAATAAATTCAACTAATTGAAACATTTTCAATAATATATCACCATCATCAAAACCTATAGAATATACATAAACTCATGAGAGAAGTCCAACAATATCATTCTCAAAAATAAATCCTAGAATAAAAGGTCTTTTATGGTCATCCATGTCATACCATCACATATCCTAGCCTAGTTCATTACAAAAAAACATTGTACTAACCCTAAACCTGGTAGCAAGGTGTATGTTACTGATTTATTTCATTTTTATGAGAAATAAGAAAATAAAATCTTGAAGAACTAAATATTTTATTAGCATTGGTAAACTATATACATATAGGAGTTATATATTCCATTTGAAAACACAAATTTCAACATATTTTTTTATATAATAACATTATTTTATCTAGAATATCCATTATATAAATTATAGTAAACTCTAGGGAATCCATGGTAAAGAAAAAAAATAAGGGTGAGATCAAATTCTCCGAATGGTTTATCTATAGTGGAATATATCTTGAATTAATATTCATCATCAATATGGAAAGGTCAATAAATGATCACTCAGGCGATTAAAAAAAATAGATAAGGCATGATCAATATGAAAATGTAAATAACTAATCACACATTCCATTTAAATAAATAGATAAGGAATAATCTATATAGAAAGGAAAATAATTCATCACACCTTCCATTTAAATTAAAATATAAGGCATTATCATTTTGGAAAGGTAAAGAACCAAAAACACAATCCATTTAACCAATACAATGAAAATTAAATTTATATAGGGAAAATTTCATAATAGAAATATCATAAATAACTATAACTAGACTCTTAATGAAGGTAATGATTAATTTTTTTTATGTCATGTTTCTTAGGAACATGCTACATTTATCATCATGATCTATTCTCAATACAGTTTAAAACTGATGGTTAGAAAACCTTTTAAGTAAGTCTAGCCAACTAATTCATCCCATGAAAATGTCAATTCATAATGGGGATAACATTAACCCATCCCTATATATTTCTAAATTTCTATAGCATTCCACATATATTTAATAAATTATTTAATTTATTAAATCGTTCCTTATCATAAAATACCCATATTGAGTAAAGAATAGAACTTTATCAATATTTCTACAAATAAACAAACAACATTCAATGTAAAAACCATATATTAAAATAGATTACAATTTAAGAAATAGAAATATACAGCAAAAAAATATGGGTATTGAAGGTAAATTTAAAAGATAATGTTCATAGGAAAATTAATACTTCAATGGAATGTTAACGACTATAAATGATACAAAGAAGTGAATCTCAATACTATCATTGTTCAAAATAATCATGAACCATCCAATGTATGAATAATTCTGGTATCAACATATAATTATTGGTTTATGAATGAAATTTATTTTAATTGATAAATATAAATACTATAAAAATAACCTTTATTACATTCTTGATGAAAATATAATTTTCATTTTGAAAATCATTTTGAAAATACATTTCATACAAAATAAATTCTATAAAAAATTCCTTTAAAATCTTGAAAATCAGGAAATAGATGATTCTAATAAATGATGTTCATGCCGGTTCATAATTATATACATGAAATTAAGGATAATAATAAAATTACTTTTTCATTGTAAAAAGGTTAGGAAAATACCTTTTTAAAAAAATAACAAGTTTATTTCATTCACATTTTCTGTTAAACCAAATGGAAGCTGTTTTGAAAACCAAATAATATTTATTTAAAAAAATTAATGACTAAAAATGGGTATAAATATATTTAATAAATAATATTTAAAATTTTAAATAAATTTTTGAAAACATTTTTATATAATATTTTTTGGGAGAAATCATTTTTATGACAAAAGAGAGAAATGATGTCTGATTTTTGGAAAACATATTCTCAATTAATTTCAATAAAAAATGGAAAAAATGGAACCATTAATTTATAATATCATAAATATAAATAGGATAATAAAATTAAAATATTTTTTTGAAATGATCAAATAATTTCCTTAAACTAAAATTCATGAACATACAATCTCGATTAGAATGAGATTGTGACATAAACCCCTACAAAGACCATAACATTGAAGTGAGACATATTTTATGACTCAATTAACTATAAATAAACATTAATCAATTTTAAATACAACATAATATGATCATAATTCATTACACATGTAATCATTTAATATCAAATACAATGAATATGTATTATAACCCGATGAAAAAGAAATCGAGTTATGAAATTCTTTACCAATTGTTAACATTTATGTAAAAAACACTTAGATGAAATAATTTTAATTAAAATTTTAAAAAAGTTAATAATGAAGTATTCATGATATTACATGTAAAATGGGAATTATATAAACTATGTAAAATAAACAAGGTGTATAACATTACAGTATGAATCAATGGAATGAAATTAAAACCGTATCCCTTACCTTACACATCCTTTATGTTAAAAATTATTTAAAATCTATTATATTGGAATTTAACATGATATTAACTTACCAAATAAAAATATTTATATTTATAATATCATATATTTTCCTTTCATAACATCTTACCACACATTTATTAATAATCATTCATTATTTTCATTGTTTGGTTGTTAGTTGCCTTGTTTTCTCATGTGTGTTTTATTATGAAAGATCTTGTTCTTAAACATATTATATAGTACCATCATCTATAGAAAAATAAAAATTATATAGTTATAATATTTATTCATAAATTATATATCTTAAACCCAACATGAATGATTTTTATGAAAAATTTAGTATGTTACAGTCACGGAGACGGTAGGACGTACGTCCACATGAGTAACATTTCCATTTTTTTATGTTCATTATTGGAAGGAGGTATGTAATATTTTATCCTTATAAAACAATATTATTTCACTAATTTACTTCTATATACCATCCAATTTGTGTGGTGTTGAAAATTTATTCACATCATTTCATGAAGGCGGTAGTCCATACATAAACGAATGATATTATGATATTTCATTTAGTGAAAATGTATGAAATAAAATTATATATATTTTTTCATTACATACTGATAAATATTAAATGAATATAATTTTTAAGCCTTTTATATGACATATAATCAATAACCTTACCCTTATTACATTCCAAGTAAAGGATTAGTCAAAGATGAATCACAACGCTACGTGAGGCGGTAGACCACCGTACACATGAGTGATGTTATCATATATTATAAGGAATGGAAAGTAAAAAAGGTATATAAGATATGATAAATAAATAGGTATAAATATTTTATAAATATAATATATATATTTTATATCCATCATCATAACCAACCATGAAATGTGGTCACTAAAGAACGAATAAAATCTGTTTGTGAGGTGGTAGTCCGCCGTACACAAGAACAATGATTTTGTAACCCATTTGATGGAAGTGGAAATAGTTATAGGTAATGAACATAACATAAAAAAATACATGTATATGTAATAAAATATGTTTATTAAATCATAATGGTTTACAAGTAATTTAACTAAGTGGAGAAAGAAATAAAATAAAATTTCACGTTGAGGAATGTTATATCTTCTTTGGGTTTCCTCACATAGATTGCACTATTGCCTTACTATGATGGTTTTATTCAAAAACTTAGGCATCAATAATGATTTTAAGTAAATTGGGAATTTATTTTGGTTGTTATTTGAAGAACCAAAGTGGTTTTATGTTGTGAATAACAAAGGCCATTTGTATCCTTATATGAGTGAGGAGATTGGAACTATTGGATTTTTTTGAAAAGAATCAATCATACCCATGTGTGTATCATTTCAGAAGCCTCCAAAATGAGAAATTATCAAACGTATAAGATATTTGTTATAAATATATCCATCCAATGGGTTTTAAAAAATATTACAGTTTATTTATAACCATACACTTATTTGTTTAACCCCCTGGTAGATAAGGTTTTTTACTTAACTGTGTTAACTAATTTATACTATTTTCAATATCTTTTTTCATAAATTAATATGAAATTATTAGAAATTTTAAATTATCATAATTCTAAATATGTAATCAGTTTTTCTAAATTCAATTCATATAAGAGGAAAATTTTGATTCAAAATTAATTTTGGATAAGGGATGAGGAAGTGAGTTTTTAAGATAAAAGTTCTATATGTTTACAATGTTTTCATACCAAAAGTGAATATGAAAATGATCACAATGGCCTAAATTTTTATGACCTGATCCAAAGGGACTCGAGTCACAACTACACCAAGATCACCTCAAATAAGCCTGGGGCTGGTGACTAGCACCAAAAATTCATATCACACACATGGTAGGAATATTCATTATGCACACATATATATACACACACACACACACACACACACACATCTAAGCTCATACAATGCTGAAATATTAAAACAAATAAAAATAATGCATGAAAAAAACTATAATCCCACAACCAGAGTATAATAGGAAATAAAGGGAAAGTAAACAGGGCCAAATACAATCCCACCACACAAAGTCTATAATAAATGTATTATAGAAACATTATAAGATGAACCTTATCCAAGGGATATGACTAATTCAATGGTATAATCTTGAAAAAGAATCAGTTTGGATAGCTCCAGTTATGCTCCACCCACTCCAAGTCCTCCTAGGAAACATCAAAAGAATATCCGTTTCTCAATACATGACACGTTTGAGAAAAAACAATGTATGTGTGAATATAACAATACTCAGTAGGACACCTAGATAACACTAAAAATGAAGCACCAAGTATGTCAGCTCAATACAAGATGTAACAATCAATACATAACAGATGCCAAGAGAGGAAGAGAACCCAGATATACTCAAGAGAGACACCATGCCATCAGGAAATCATAACCAACTACCAGCCACAATAATCCTCTCCAAGAATGTTAATTCTGGGATAACTCACTCCTAGATCCATAATATCATTGGAGAAACTCCTAGAAGAGGTCCAACTCATTTGGGCCTCACCTAAAGAGAATACATTGGTCAAGGAAGAATATGGTACACAAAGTGGGTATCACACATAGATCCACTAGTGGATACCACAAACTCAATCTAGATCAACCTTATATGTATGGGATTATTGGACTATGATTCCATAGACCCAACAAATCTGACCCTCAATATGGAGGATCTATAGCCTTCTCAGGGAGGTAAATTCAACTCCACAAACTCCACAAGGGGTGATAAAGGTTCTCAATCCATTCTCAAAAAGGGATACCATACTCTATTTGTGACTTGACCTCTTGAGTAGATTACAATACATTGTTTTTGATGTAATGTCACCCTTGAGGAAAGGTCCAAGGTAAGGCACTCAACCAGTACTGGTCCAAAGTAGGAAAAATAAGAACCTCAATCACTCATTAATGGAGTACACAATATGCCCCATGGGGTACATGGTGTGTCCAGCTATCCCATGCCCTTCCCATGGGTAAGACCCTCACACGACATGAATTCTCCAAATTCACATTGTGTTGTAGGGTATACAAATCATATAAAGACACATGGAACCCTGTATGTGTAGCATATCCATGTATGTGTTGACGCTCCTTTCATCACAGAGTCTAAATACTGGAAAAGGAGAATATCTTAGCCCAAAGTGATTCATCCTTTGAAAAAATATCAAAAAATTGACAAAGGAATAAATAAGAAGAAATTTTCACAAGGGTCGTGCAAGTTCTACCATGGTCGCGCAAGTCACTTGTGCACCCTAAGTGATAACCGTCCGGGGTCTTCTCCAGCCTATAAATACCCCCAGTGGGCCCCCCATTTCGAGAGGAATTTTTCCAGAATTCAGATACAGATCTCTGAACGCCCAAGTCTCTTCTTCATGTCTTCCAAACATTTATAAGGTAATTCATTACCTATAATGTAAGGTCTAAACAAGAGGAATAGGGTCTATGTTTTATAATTCACTAACACTTGTGCGCCTAAGTGTTTTACCCTTAAGGGGAATGAACACACTTGCACGCCTCCTTACCTACTCATTGAAACTTGCGCGCTGCTCTTCTGAAAGTACCTCGGGATAATTCTAAAGGCTTTGGTCAAAGATCGCCCAAGTATTACCCTACTTCTTAACAATCGCGCAAGTACCCATGTGCCGCACAGGTATACCTGCGCGACTAGGACTTGTGCACCCACGCAGTACCTGCGCGCCTTCTAGGACTTGCATGCCCCTATCTTTTTGGGCACCCTTCTTGCCCATTTCACCTCTCTCATGCCATTCCACCTCTCCTATTCAAGATTCAGTCTTCAATACACTCTTTAAAGCCATTTATGGCATGTTTTCTTGATTGAATTTCTTATCTAAAAGGAATTTCGTGGAACATCTCTCAAAACCTAGTGATTTAAACATCTTTACGTTGCTAAGGTTAGAGAGTTCATTCATTTAACCTCATGCTTTAATGATGAGAGAATCCATAACTTGGGCCTCCTTCTCAGGAGTAAGCCCCAGTCAAAATTTCCCTTAATTCTGGGTATCCTTCTTAGGAGTAAGCCCCCAAGTTATCATTAATCTGGGCCTCCTTTTCAGGAAAAATCCCTAGTCTTAAAATTATCAAATATGGGCATCCTTTTCAGAAGTATTCCACAACCATGGTTCTCTTAACCTGGGCTTCCTTTTTAGGAATAAGCCCAAGTTTCAAATCTACAAATATGGGCATCCTCTTAAGTAGTAAGCCCCATGTCCCTTAATTTTTCAAATACCTTAACCTGGGCCTTCTTCTCATGAGTAAGCCCCAGCCTTAATCTCTCTTAACCAGTCTTAATTTCCTTTTGATCTGGGATTCCTTCTCAGGAGTAAAACCCAATCATAAGTCCCCTCCTAACTTGGTAATCTTCCTTAGGAGTAAGCCCCATGATTAGAGTATCCAAATCTCCATGAAGTAGATATACCTTTATGGACACTATTCCTAGATTTATTCTCTGAAGTAAATCTTAATCCTAATCTATTTGGGCAGTCATACACACATAAGCCCCACATCATTGCATCTTTCATGGTACAATTGTCTAGTTTCACCAATACCTCTTGTTTCTCACACCGAGAATGACTCAAGTGAGCTTAGAGTGTAAAATTAATCATGACATATTTTCTTTGATCCATCAATCATGCATAAACATCATACTCCCTTACTTGAACTACGTGGATTCTGATTCCTTTTCCAAAAAAAGGATATGTGGGCAGCCCATCTGTGGGTATGATCCCAACTTTGAAATAATCCATTTCCTTCTGAATGAAAAAAAACTTCAAGTGCCCCACTGAGTGGATTTAAAACCAGTATGGTCATCATAATGACCAAGAGACTTTTCTGTATCAAAGGATACCACTGAGTAAGAATCTCTAACAAATACAGATGATTCTCTATCGATGAAGAAACTCAAATACATATAAAAGATTCTATAAATTTCGTACATATCAATCATTGATTGTCATATCTAAAGGAAATATCATTTTATACTTGGTAATGTAATAAGGATTCACGAACATAACTTAAATCTATAAAGAGAGTCCTGGAGTAGACAATAATTCTCCTAAAAAAGGTGTGATGAGTCCGACCTCCCATCCTCTCGACCAATGCAAATTCCTAATCCTCCTCAGTCCACAACTAATGAGCGCCTACCTTTGGAAAGTAGGTTCAAATGGATATGGAATCATTGGATGTTTCCGGTTCTACAAAAAAATCCATTAGAAACGGCTTGGAATGTTTGAATCTTAAATCAAATAGATCATCCCCCATTCCAGAGGGAAACATTATGCATGGAAGTAGACAGTGTGTCTCATTACTACACATGTTTGGGTATAGAAAAATCTTAATGAACATGTGGGGATCATCGTTAGTTTGAAGGGATAAAATTTAATTCCATTGATATACCTCTTTAAAAGGTCCCAAATTTCAAAACTAATCACACCTTTGTGATCCTTACATAAAAATGTTTGAAATAGTCTATTCGTGTTCCCCAAATGGACATCCAGTGAAGAATTTGTGTTTTGATGCATTACGCTTCAATGGAGTCTTGTGGGCCCAAGCCACAAGTCCAAATTAAAAACATAAAATTAGTATCGAAACATTCACCATAATTTCAGGGTAACAATGTCATAGATATTTCATCATTATGACACTATATTAGGGATAAATGTTGGATACATGATTCCACTGTAACAATAATTTTATTATTATTACTGGATGTTTTGTTTACCCAAGTCATGAGTCTGAAAATGGTATCCAAAATCAGTCTTAAATTGACCATCTCAATTATAGGGTCACACTACTAATAATAGAATGTCAATCCTAGGTCGTACGAAGGGGTTACAATCGGATTTTCTTTTGACAACCAAAATACATAATAATATAATAATATTATCATTTTACCCTGAAATCCTTTAATTTCTAGAAGTATTCACAGAAAAAAGGGGACCTATATTTTTTTATATGTGTCTCACAGAATGGAGTCCCCTTTCATTCCCATTCCTTCACCACTTTTCCATTTATTAAATATTACATTAATTAAATATATTAATAAAGTATATTTCAATTTAGGAGATCCATGTACATCATTCAGATGGGGGTGTGGTGCCTCGCCCACTATTCAAAACACATTTTTTACCTATTAAAAATGTTATTCGTTCCATTAAAAATTTACAACTAGTTTTGTTTATTGAATTAAAATCACTTATTTTAAATAACCAAAAAATATTATGACCCCATTATTATTAATATTTAACAAAATAATAATGAAAAATCCACCTTTAATTTTTATCAACTCTTCTCCATTATTATTATTAATTAATTATTAATGCATGTCACCTTGACCACATTCAACCAACTTGTCGTAGATCTTAGTTTGGTCATCGTAATTTCCAAGCCAAGTGGCCTCTAGCTTTATATCCCTCTCATGACCTCTTCTTGAAACCGAACCTATCATAGCACATGTCATCATTGTGTGCCAACCAGGAAAGCGAGTGTTATCGACCTGGTCCCAAACCATCTGTGATCACAAACACACACTAATAGTGATGATCTGATCCGTGGATCTACTACCATCATCTTATACCACAATAGTAATGTTGGATATCTACCCTAAACTCGTGATAGCAATCCATTGTGCCATGGATCGAATGTGCAACAATTTTTCAATGGGTATTCATCAAATCATAGACCAAATGAACTTGTCAATGATTATCGTAGGTCGAATGTGGAGAGAAAACCATAAAACACAAACATAACGAACAAACCTTGTCTATTTTTTATTTTAGCCTCAATGTGTTGTCTTAGTATAGAAATAAAAATATTTTTATGAATCAACAGACAAATAAATAATAGTCATCCCCAAATCCCACAATTAAACCTAAATGAACAGAATGACCAATTCAAAAATAAATCTATTAGTTGATTCATTCGTATTCATCTTGGGATAAGAAAAAGGGATAAACCCAAAAAACAAAATATCCTACCTAAACTTAGATCAATCACTAACAAACAATGAATCTGCATCGTTGTCATTGTCGTTGAGGTTTTCATTTGTGAGATTCTCAATTTCTATTGGAACAATGGTCGTCAAATCTTGATTTATTGGTATTCATCCAAAAAAGCTCGTCCACCGTCTTGTCTATAAAATTCAATGGTTATGAGTCCAACCATATAATTTGGTTATTACTGGGTTTATAAAAGAGTTTATTAAGTTTATACATCATTAAATAAAAATAAATCTATAAATTTATTTTATTTACCATTTATGTATGTGGAGACTTTTTCAAAACTGCCTCACGCCGACAATGGTTTTCTTGTTCCTAGGGGAAACACTGTATTTTGAACTCAATGGTGGTCTCATATTTCAAATCCAAATCCCCTATCATGAGTTATTTGGATTATCATTAAAAAATGATTTTTTGGTTATTTTATATACAGTTACGTCCTCAACAACATTTTATATAGATGACCCTCACTGACACAAGTTATGTTGTGGGTAGGATAAACACCATGTTTCAGAGCCAACTGTGGTCTCAGATTTATTATCCAATCATCTGCTTCATAGATATTCCAATATTTATGAAAAAACCCTGTTCACAATAAAAATATATTTAATATTTTTATAAAATTAATTCCAGGCACACTGAGCCACATAATCTCACACCATCTCATCGCCTGGAACTAATAAGATTTTTGGAAATATTCTATAGTCTTATACATAAAAAAGAATATTAAATTATTCCCTCCTTTAAAAATTTTCCACCTCGAAAAGTAAAACCATGAAAAAGGTAAGGTTACTATGATATCAACTAGGTCTCTTTCATTTGCGATCTCTCTCATCGATTCCATGTTCTATCAACCAACACATATACAAAAAAACACTTGACCATGAAGTGAATTTCTACTATCAGTTCTCATAATCACCGGATCCTTGAAAAGGAATCTCCACTCCCATATCCATGCTTACCCAAGTTGGTACCGCACAATGATTTGTGCACATACCTCTTATGAAATGAAATGTGGAGAACATTGAAAAATAAAACTACTATATCCACAGAGTAAATAGGTTCACTACCTCACTAACTTGACATAATATTAAGAAATAAAAGGCTTAATATTACTAGATATATCCAACTAACCTATCTAAAACCTTGTAACTCTCTGAATCTAAAGGCCTCTGTCTTCAATCCACTAAGAACTCTTAAAATTTTTCAGTCAGTCCTCATCCTATCTTGGAGGAACTGCACCCCTTTTACAACCAACACTAGTACCAAATATAGGACCCAAACCCTATAACCCACTAGCTCCAAGAAGAATAATATTTTTCTTTAAGGTCTTCCATACATATCCTTGAATAGTTTTTACCTCGGTAGTGGTGTGGTAATTCTCATGATACAGAGACTCCGTCGATGGTAGATGATATTTGAAACTATGGAACCAAACCAACATTAAATATTTACGAATTTTTACTAGAACTTGAATGGTTTAATTTTTCATTTCCATTAGAATAGGGTAAAATGTTGTGTCTAACTGAAATTGAGTCCCCAAAGGTATCTCGCATCATGAGCAGAATCACCGTCCATTCTTAGAAAAAGGATGGAATGATTCCAACCTTCAAGGAATTTCCATATGGTATGTATTCGGTGCATATATATCCACAAAATATCTCATAATAGATATTTATGAGTTGTACTTACATGGATATTTGGAGAATCAGAGGAGTAAAAACTATTGATTGGAGTTAAACTAAGTCATCCTCAAGAATATTGTGTGGTCTAATTCTGATCCTGAGGACACATGGATTTAATGGGTAAAGACTACCATGAACTGGTACATGGAGTTTTGAGGATCGAGTCCATAAGTCTCTTAATTTTTTATTTCATAAAACATTCCAAAGGGAATCACCACTAACTCTAATGAACCTTATTAGGTTTATGAAGTTATCCTAGGTATATCTTGTGCACCAATAACAATTAGAGATAACCCACCTCAAGGCCAACTCTGAGATACACCTTGGAATCATCACAAGTTTTGAGTAAAAAGGGATCCAATGGTATGATAAGGCCTCAAAAAGAGACACACTGAAGGAAAAGTGGTGGATAACTCTTCGTAAAAACTATTATAGGGGAAGTTAAGACACACTTCATACCTCAAAATACACTCAAGCCCCCACAATCTACGACTTCTTGAAACTCATTATTTCCCTATCCCACATATTTACCACCCATTATAACATCTCTTTATCTTTATTGCGTATTTTTTCCTTTTTCTATATTCATTTTTAGTTCAAAGTCCTTAAGAGTGGCTTTCATGATTTTTTGTAGGGTTTATATTAGGTACACACTATGTAGTGGAGGTAAACACCATGTTATAGGGTACACATCATGTACTAGATGCTGGAAACATATTATGAGTGGGGAGATCATGTTGTGAGAAGGTACACAACATATACCTAAAGTAATCATCTCTTAGGGTTTAAATATCAGGTTTTTAACTCGAGGCGATGGGGTTTTTGGTGAACATATCCAGTGTGGCCTATACGACGTGACCATTGCGTACACATCTCGACTCAGCCGACACCTAGGTTAATATCATGTGTTTGGTAGTTTTTCTCAGCCATTTCTTTGCATACATTGTTTCTATCAATCCTAGGCTACACTTAGGAAATTTTTAGAGGCGCCCTCTTTCTAAATCGATCTGATCGACTTCAGATATTCATTGTGTATATTGTGCGTCTCTCTAGGTAAGCGTTATTTACAATTCTTAATTGATTTTTATCATAGTAGCACCCTATATTTGTGTTACAAAATCCGTTGATCTTTTTTGGATGATCCTTGTTGTATTCTTCTAAATCCATTAAGAGATCTCGTTCAGGAGGCATTTTCCTTAATTGGTCATGGGGTGGTGGGAATTCTTCTTCAAGGTATGAGGGTTTACTCTCTTTCCATTACATATTATGTTTATATTGGGATCAATCCTAAGATGTGGGGATTGAATTTTAGGGCCTCCATTGGCGTTGTTGGGTTTCGTTGGCTTTGGATTCTTTTGCAGTCCTATGCAACCTGAGCTTTGAGGTTGGTGGTTCTGTTTCTAGCCTATGATAATTAACATGATTATTTTCCATTATAAACTAATTTATATTGAAAAATTGGAATGATTTTTGTGTGTTGAAAAAGGGTTACAAAAGAGAACTGGTTTATCCCTTGTTTTTTTTAAATGGATTGTGAAATGGTTTTAAATGGTTTTTAAAGTGTTGAAATCTATTTTTGAAATTGAGAAAAAAGGTTATCTTGGGTACTTAGGTGGAAGGTTTAGCTTGAGGGAATCATCCATTATTTTTTAATTATTAAGTATTTTTTTCTTGGGGATTTCCTTTATTTCCAAGGTATGTTGTTCTAGGAGAGTGATATTAACATTTTGGGGGGTTATTTATAGGTTATTATTATACTTTCTAGGCTTGTGATCTAAAATCATTTTTGTGCACTTCATTATTGTTTTATGAGTAGTTTTAGCCTCGAGATATATTATTAACTGGTGTTGTAATACCTATGTTTATGATTTTTACAACTTATCTTTCTGAGTTAGCATTGATATGCGTGTTTATGATTTTGGAAAATGATATGAAAAAATATTCTTTGAAACTGATATACCCGCTTTAGTTTAGAACTGTGGAAAAGGGAAATGTTTCCATGTTTTCAAAAAAACTTCTTTACTGCTTATCATACCATGTTTTATTTTAAAATGAGCAGACATTTTTTTATACAGATAATTTTTGTGGAATAATTGGGTGGGATCCTACTAGGCATGTTATCTCACTCCTCGTGCACCTATTCGTTGGTGCGTAGACCTTTGTTTGTCTTTCGGTGCAGGGAAAGGCAATTAGACATAGTGAGGTAGCGAGGTTCATCTCAACTAGTTGGGTTTCAATTTGTGAGATTTTTAGAGTTCCTCCATGCCATTATATGGATTAGCAGTTTAGTTTTTAGTCATTTTTAGTTGTAATTGTCTTTTTGAGTTTTTTCTACTATTACAGTTGTTCTATTTCCACAATCTTTCACACATTTATGGAATATATATTCTTTATTATTTATTTTTTTCTTTCATTATATATATGTGTGTGTGTGTGTGTGTGTATTATAATTGGTTGTTCCTGTTGGGAGAAATTGTTCCCTTAATATTGTAGTTTGATGCTCGGGTGCTTGTTATGAGCCTGTGGGGATCGAGAATGCCCTTTGGGTATGTGATAAATCGGGTTGGGTGTTGGGTTTGAGGGTAACCTAGGTAGGTTCGCTATAGTTTGGTATCAAATGAGGTTTTTTCACATGAGTCTTTATCTTGGGATGTCTGTTAGACTGGATATAGGATTTTCATGACTGGAGAGGTACATTTTGATAAGTTCTTAGCCAGAACTTATCATTACAAGACTCAAGTTTTCATGGGATGTTGGGATGTGTGTCTCTAGAATTGGTTTTTGTTTAAAAAATATCAATTTTTTCTACTGGGTTTTCTAGTTTAGACTGAGATTTTTTCTATTGTATGACTATTCTGATGTTTCGAGGTGTAGCTGTATGCCACCAAGATGTCTTCAATATGTTTATCATGAAGGTGCGCTGATGATCCTTAAAGGAACCCACCTACAGATCTCAATCTCAACAAGACTATTGTACAGGTAGTCTGTGATGTCAATCAGGATGTTCAACAAGCTCAAAATGTAGTGTTTGAGGTTTAGATAAGAGTTATAGAAGATAGAGAGATCAATCATGGTAGTTCTTGCATGAGAATCCACCATCCTTTAAGGGAATAGGTGGACCTCAAGAGGAAGAGGATTGAATGTACAGGATCGAACAAATGTTCAAATTTTTGGAGACACCTGAGAATATCACGGTGAAGTTTACATCGATCAGACTTGAGGTATCTGGGAAGGGGTGGTGGGATTCTTTGGTCCAGGAAGACAGAAATGCGGGATTTTATTGTAAGGGTTTCAAAACCATGTTATTTAAGTAGATTTTTCAGTGTAACTATTGTTGAAAAATCCTTTGGAGTTCCTCTCATTGCAGCAGAGAGAGAATTTCTTGTCTGAATACACCAATTGTTTCTCCAAGATTCTCTATTTTCCCCCAATTGTGGTGAAGAATGGACAGTTGAAGGCTCAGAAATACCTAAAGGGTTTGCGACTGGATATCAGATCACATGTGTTCATGCTGAAATTTTTTACCTGTGTGGAGACAGTGGACAAAGATATGATGGTATATATGAACATGGCATGAAAGGTTTCATTTTGAATCTATTCTCTACTATTAGGTGAAAATTTCAATGGTGTGCATGGTAGAAGATTATGTGGCAGGACCGTTGTAGAAGTGGTAGAAGTGGGTATTAGAAACCAGCCTCCTCTGCACTATCTATTACAGCTGGTAGTGTACCTATGACTTGCTATTAGTGCGGTAAGGTAGGGCACACAAGATGTTCTTGTCATATGACTGCGAAGATGTGCAATAGCTATGGGAATTCCAGTTATCTACATTATTTATGTTAGGTTATTACTATGCCTCATTATGGTCATGGTTCTTCAGCTTCAAAGGCTACTATGGTGTAGTCAGAAGAATTAATTACTATAGGTCACCAGCCACATGCCTTTGGATTGAATCATTTTAACATAGTAGATGAGTGTCTAATGGAAGTTGATGTAGGTCCGATAATAGTGAGAGGTACTATCCTTATTACATCTTCTGTATAAATTTCTTAGTTTGATACTGGTGCCTCACACTCATTTATATCTGTACTCTCTCTTGTTGTGATTAAAAATCCAACATAACTTATTACCTTTACAATGGATTTATAAACACACTTTGGTAAGAGGAAATAGAAAGGGATTCAATATCCTTCTTGTTCATTAACAATAGCCGATAAGGAGTTGGTCTGAGATTTTCTCCTTCTTGATCTGCATCTATTTGACATCATCATCAGTAAGGATTATCCTATCACTCTTCGTGCTAAGGATGATTGTTATCATTGGTATGTTTCGTTTCCTGCATCCAATGAGAGATCTCGTGTGTTTCAGGGAGAGTTGGACCCGAGGTCTGGTCATATATGACCTCCACACACATTGATCAAGATTTTGTTGGTTGTTGTTGTGTTTGAGTATGATGATGTTTCAATTTTTGATGACCTTCCTATTGTTTTTCAAGATTTCCTTGACATTTTCCGAGATGACTTCTCCGATCTTCCTCCAAAGAGAGAGAGAGAGAGAGAGAGAGAGAGTAAGATTTCATGATTGTCCTGGTGCAAGGAATAAAACCATTATTGATGCCTTCTAATAACATGGTACCAGTGGAGCTAAAATTGATCATTATTCATTTGGAAAACCAATTTGAAAAACTTTTTTATTTTCCCTAGTGTTTCACCTTGGGAATACTCTATGATCTTTATAATTAAAACAGATTGTTCACTTTAGTTATGTGTGGATTATCAAATGTTTAACTGGGTAATAGTTAAGAAAGAATATACATTGCCTTGTGTGGATGATTTTTTTGATCAGATGAAGAGGGAGAAGTGGTTCTGGAAGATTTTTCTTCGGTCAGGTTATCATCAACTCAGAGTTTAGGAGTCTAATATACTGAAGATATCCTTCAAGATTATTTATGGAAACTGTGGATTTATAGTGATGCATTTTGGTCTGTCTAACACTCCTACAGTTTTTATGGCTTTGAGGAATCAGATATTCCACCAATATCATGACACTTTTGTGGTAGTATATTTGGATGATATTCTACTTTATTCAAAATATGAGTATGAACCCAAGAACAATCTAGGTTTGGTTTTGGAAATTATGAGAAATCACCATCTGTATGGAAATATTTCTAAATGTATTTTCTGGATTTGAGAAGTAATGTTGATAGGGAACATAATTTCCAAGCATGGGTTATTATTTGGTCTAGAGAAGGTAAAAGATGTTATTTTGTGGAAGGAACCAAAAAATATATTTGTGTTATGATGATTTTTTGGTCTTGTGGGACACTACCAATGGTTATTTAAGGATTTATCCATCCTCATATCACCTTTGACTACTCTTACTAGGAAAGAGGTAAAATTCACATTGGATGTGAAGTTTTAGTCTTCTTTTGATGAAGTGAAACAACTTCTAACATTAGATCCTATTTAGATATTACCTGAGACTCATAAGGGGTATGTGGTGTCTTGTGATGCATGTAGTACTGGCTTGGGATGCTTGTTTATGAAGGATAACCATGTGGTAACTTACATCTCTCTTCAAATCTGATCGCATGAGAAGAACTATCCCACTCATGATTTAGAGCATACTGCAATAATTCCCATGCTTATGTTTTTGAGGCAATATCACATTAGGGATAATTTCATGGTCTTCTCTAATCATAAGAGTCAGAGATATATATTATCTTAGAAAGACTTGAATCTCAGAAATATATTATGGACAGAATACCATTAGATGTTTTACTTTGTAATCACTTACACCCTGGGAAGGGAAATATTGTTACTGAGTCTCTTAGTAGCAAGGTACCGTCACTATATTTTTTGGAATCGAATGAAGAGAGGAATCATAGAGGTATTTTCGCTCGATTTCACTTGGATTCTTAGGAGGATCTGTCAGATATGGTTATAACCAGTGACCAATTATCATCATCTATTCTAAAGTCTATTTTCCAATATAATCTACATGATGATGAGTTTAGTAATGTTCGAGAAATATATTATGGTGGGGAGACTATTTCCATTTGGTCTTTTTCTTTAGATGAAATACTTCACTTCAGAATAAAAGTTGTCTTCATAATACATGTATGAAGATCAGTCTTGTTTGATTGTCATAACTCTTCATGGACTATTCATCTAGGCACTACAAATATGTATTATTAAATGAGAAGAAGATTGTTGTGGTTGGTTATGAATCCTGACATTATAGATTATGTGTCTTGCTATTACACCTACCAACGGATAAAGGTAGAGTACTTGAGACCTTTTGGTATGATTTATCCTCTTTTGGTGTCGGTTTGGAAATGGGAAGAGGTATCCATAGACTTTTTTGTTGGATTTCCATAGACACCCCAAGGGAAAAATGATATATAGGCAATTGTTCATCGGTCTAAGATTTATGCTCATTTCATTTTGATCAAAGAAACCACTAAAGTCAAAGATATAGGTAAACTGTACATGTAGTAGATCATGGGGTTACATGGGAGTCGATCCATTATTTGAAATAGGGATCTTAGGACTACATATAGGTTCTGGAAAAGTTTTCAAGAGTAAATGGGAACTCTGATCAAGTTGAGAACATCTTATATTCCATATACAAATGGTCAGACATAGTGTGTAATTCAAATCCTGGAGGATATGCTCTGCGAATACGTCATAGATTTTGGTGTGTCATGGGTTAGCCATCTGGACTGGTTGAGTTTTTTTATAATGATAGTTATCAGTAATCAGTAAGAATGGATCCTTTCGAGTAGTTGTAAGGTTTCCTATATATATTATCTCATTGTGGGGAAGAGGTCAGATAATTAGTATTGTTTGAACCATGTTTGGCTTCAATGACAACAAAAAATATTTAGGATGTGTGATGAAATATGGTTACAGCCCAAAGTCGACATAAATCTTATGTAGATTGGTGGTGTTATCCTTTTGTGTTTTTATAGGTAACTGGGTTTTCTTGAAAGATTCTCAACATTTGGGTCACCATCAACTTAGAAAAAAGGGAATATTGGATCCAAGATATTTTGGAGCATTTGAGATCATCAATCATCTCATAAAGGTTTCTTTTCAGTTAGAAATTTTGGTTCAGTTGAAAAATATTCATGATGTTTTCCACATATCTTAACTCTTAATGTATCCCTCTGATCCTCCTCAAGTTTTGAGTTGGGTAGAAATTGAGTTAGATCCAGATGATTTGGTTTTGGAGAAACCAATTGAGATCATTGGATCTTAGAAGAAAGTATTTCAAGTGATATTGATTATATTGGTCATAATTATATGTAAATAAGGATCAAATTATCATGAGACTTGGGAACATGATTCATTGATGAGGGAGTAGTGGCCTCATCATTTTCAAGGGATTACATCTTCCATATAACATCTCGATGATGGAAATTATTTATGGTGGGGATTTTGTAACATCCCATTACCTTGATCGGGTAAGTTTTTTATTTTTATAAGTTTCTATATTGTTAAAAGTCTTTAGGAGTGGTTTTATTTATTTTCTATAGGCTGTTGAGTAGGTACACGCTATGTACTAGAGGTACACGCTATGTACTAGAGATACCCACTGTGTACTGGTTTCTGGATAAATGTTGTGAATGGGGAGATCACATTGTGAGTAGGTACACACCATGTACTTAAGGTAAATGTCATTTAGGATTTAAATATATTATTATTAACCCATAGCGATAGGTTTTTGGCATACTAATTCACTATGTCCTACACGACATGATCAATGGGTAGACATCATGACTCGACCCACGCCTGGGTTATAGTCAGGAGTTTTCAAGTTTCTCTCATCCCTCTCTTCCTAAAAATCATTGGCCTCAACCGAAGGCTGGTCTTAGGTGATTTTCAGTGGTGCTCCCCCTTTTAGATCAATCAGATCAGCTTCAGATCTTCGTTGCTTCTATGGTGTATCTCTCTAAGTAAGAGTTCTTTTAGGTTATTCATTGTGTTTGATTGCGGTAGAACCCTAGATTTTTGTTACTAGATCTATTTATCATTAATGGATGATATGTCTTCTCTTCTTCTAGATCTGTTGTGAGATCTCATTCTGGAGGCCTTTTCATTCATTGGTCAGGGTGAAACGGGCATTCGTCTTCAAGGTATGTGGGTTTCATCCCTTCTTCCGACCACTTATGTTTATATTTGGATCAATCCTTAGATGTGGGGATATGATTCTAGGGCCTTATTTGATTGTGTTCGGTTTCATTGGATTTGGATTCTTTTGTGGGTGTGTGCGACCCAAGCATCGAGGTGGGCGGTTCCATATTTAGCCTATGATAAATAACTTGCTTGTTTTTCATTACAAACTATTTTATAATGAGAAATTGGCCTGATTGTTTGTGTGTGTTGAAAAAGAGTTTCAAAATATAAATATTTTTCCCTGGTTTTTTATAAACAGATAGTGAAATGGTTTATAATGCATTAAAATTGGTTTGTGAAATTTAACATATAGGTTACCTTGGGTACTTATCTAAAAGGTTTTTCTTAAAGGCATCATCCATTTTTTTGAGATTATAAAGGAGGTTTGTCTTGGAGAATTCATCTGTATCCTATGATTGTTGTTCTTGGGGACTAATATGGAAATTGGGGGGGGGGGGGGTTACTCATGTTGTATTCCTCTTCTTCCTAAGCCTGTATTCTATGATCAGTTTTTGTAAAATTGATTATTATGGTACGAGTAGTCTATGCCCTAGACCTGTATTATTCCTTAGTGTTGTGATAACAATGATTTTTCTCTGTACTGCTTGTCTTTCTAAGGTATCTTTGATATGAATTTTTGTTATTTTGGAAAATGATATGGAAAAATATGATTTAAAACTAATATACCTTATTTTTTAGAACTGTGTAAAATGGAAATGGTTACCATGTCTTCTAAAAAATATATTTTGTTGTTATCATTTCTAGTTTTACTTTAAAATTGGAATAAATGATTTTTTTATACATATATTTATTGCTGAACACCTAGGTGGGATCCTCTTGAGCCTATTAGATAACACACATTCCACCTATTCGGTGGTGTTTAGACCATTGGTAATATTTCAGTGTAAGGAAAGGAAATGCTCTATAGTGAGGTAGTGAGGTTCATGTTATCTGTTTGGGTAGTTAATGGTGAGATGGTTGGAGTTCATCCATGAAATAATTTGGAGTAACTAATTGGGTTTTCTCCCTTTTGTAGTTGGAGTTGTCTTTTGGAGTGTTTTCTACTATTACAATTATTATGTTTCTGCTGCTTTTTACAGTTATGGAATATATATATGTTTTAGTCTTATACTATATCTTCCTATATATATATACATATATATCCCAAGTGTTTGTTTAGGTTGGTTTAAATCATTCCCTCAGTTTTGTACTTCAATTCCTAGGTGCTTCTCACTAGCTTGTGGGGATCTTGAATGCCCTCTGTGTATATGACGGATCAGGTTGGGTACTAGGTTTGAGGGTAACCTGAGTCAGTTCTCTACAAAAAAATTCTTACTCTGACACCTTAGCACAATGAACAACCTCAAACACACAAGTTAGATAAACTCATCAACTACAGCTCGAAATTCTCCGCCTTGGGTGGCAATGACACTCCCGCACAGTTTTGGATAGGGTCTCAAGAACATGTCTTTGTAGGGTAATTGTCCCCATTCTTTTATGTATAAAGCTACACAAAAAATCACCAAAAAAGGGTTCTACCAGCTCCCCACGCTACCCTAGATAATTTTTGCTGCTTATAACACCATCAGGGAGGGGTCCCATTCATGTGGGAAATTTACACCATAAGCACATGCTCGTTCTCTGCTAAATGAGAGGGGAGGGATTGGACCACTATGAAACATGGGTGTTCTCTAACTCTTGAAATCATGGTGAGCACTCAGTATAGTTGTTTCATTATCTAGTACCAATGGATTCAACTGCTCATCCATATTGAAAACATGTCACAAACACAACCATTTGATTGGTCAAGGTCTCAAATGCTGGAAACATGTACCACTACCATGAGTCAAACCTCTATAGCCTAAGGGTTTTTCTCATCATAGAAACTCAATGATCTTCATCACTATAACTCATGAAAAAATCCAAGCCTTCACATACCATTGTCATTTCCTACAGGATCTATTGATTTCTCCACATGTGGATGATCATCTACATAATCCAAAAAAGAATCCATGAGCTTCACAATAGAGGGGAAGCAGTGCTTGGTGCCCACTCGGAGAGAAAAAATCACCTCATGAGATGGTATATAAACTGAAACCTCACCACTCATCTGGTCATCCACACAAAATTGTTTTATAATCCAATCCAGCTATCATCGTATAGTCATCTTGAATGTTACGAACACATATGATGGTCAATGAGTATATCTGGAGAGCTGACCCAAAAAAGGACTAGGAAACCATAATCCAATCATATATGATTAATGTACCAATTTTTTCCTTGATACAGATTCCTACATGAACTAAGTTAGCAAGTAGGTTATCAGCATCCTAGTTAATTGATATGTCAGCCACCACACCTACACTGCTCATCCTAGCCTTAGATCCAAACCTAAAACACATTAATAATATTTACCTAGTTCCCAAATCAATCCTCACTTCTAGACAAATGAAACTCCAAACTCCAATCCTAAACCTATGAATTGTCATAACTCTTCAGGATGGGTATTATCTCTGATAAAATTCTATCTCAAGCCCACTCAATGGGGCTCGAGATTCAACTACCCCAAACCCACCTCCAATAGGCCAATTGCAGGTGACTGGATCTAAGAAGGCATATCACATACATGAGACGAATTTTCCATATGCACCTATACACACACACAAATCTCCATCATCATACAATTCTGAAATGTAAAAATAAAATAAAAAAATGCATGAATATATCTATAATCCCACAACCAATATACAACAGGAAATAATGGAAATGCAAAGAGAGATAGATACAAGCCCACTAAAAAGATTCTATAACACAAGTCTAACAGAAACAGTAGATTCCCAAAATTCTCCAAGGATGAGGACTATGTCAATGGGACACTCATTAAAAATACCTCAATCTTCCCAACTCTAACTATGCTCCACCTACTCCCAATCTTCTTAGGACACCATGAAATTGGCCACCGTCTGCACAATACATGACATGTGTAAGGAAATACCATGCAAGGGTGAGTGATTCAATTCCTTGTATAGATCATTGAAAACACTAAAAATGAAGAACTGAGTATGTAAAATCAATACAAGATGCAAAAATATATGTATAAAATATGTCAATAGAGGAATAGAACCCATATATACTCAAGAGAGACAGCATGCCATCCAGTGGTCATAACATACTTCAAGCCACACGATTCTATTCGAAGCACACTGGTTTCGGGATAACTCACTTCCCAACCCATTATATCATTGAAGACACTTGAAAAAGAGGTCTATATCATTTGGGCCTCTCCCAAAGTGAATGTATTGGTCAATGAAGACTACGATACACATAGAGGGTGCGTTCTTCTTGCTACCTGCTTAAATCCTTGATGCTCTTCTAGAAAACCCAAATGATGGGTAGCTATGTCAGGGTCAAGGCCTAGAATTTCTATATTGATCCAAGAAAAATAAATCTCATTGTTGTTTTATAAATTAATTATACACCTCTTTCTCTTTAAAATTCATGGTAACACTAATTAGTGTAGGGTTTGGATCTTCTAATGTACCCAGATTTATTTCTCTGAGCTCATCCACATTGGTGGAGACACCTTCCTTAAATTATACAAGGGAATCCTTGAGATCCTCTACTTATTCTTCCTCACATTGTACTACTTCAATTTTTTCTTGAAGGGTAGGCGATGAAAAAAACATTCAAAGCTAGGTGAGTAATCGGTATTCGTAAATCTTGTAGAAAAGGCAATCATTTCTTATGCTACTAATGATGAAGGGTCTTTTGGGAGCATTTAAGAGAAAAATATGGGTTGGGAATCAACATCCTTGTCTTCCTTGACTAATACAAAAACTTCTTATAGCTTGACTAATGAAGAAAAAACTTGTTGATGTTCGATGGATGAAATGAAGACATCTTGATTTATGATTTCACCACTGCTTGGTAGATCAATAATTTCTCCCATGCTATGAGATTTGATTTCAATAATTAAAATTATGGAATTAATTTTATGAGTGCTTAGATTTCAGTGTATACTTTATATTTGATTGATAGGAAATATGTAATATATACTTAGATGTTTGAATGGGTCAGCTGAGATCCTTTCCAGTCCATTTGGGGCAATGATTCTTATTATATCTATTTAGACAGACAATGTTACCTTTGTGTAATAAAACTCTACCACAATAAACTAAGATTTATATTTTTTGAATGGGGACTTTTCCACATACAATGTCCCAATTTGGCTATTGAAACTATACTTGATACATTTCTAGTATGATGAAGGAATGACCTCATGTTGATATAGCCAAGGCCTTCTAAACAAAATGATGAAAGATGTGTCCTATTGGACAACTATGAAATCTGAATTAGATATAAGATCCCCAAACTGAGTTTTGAGTGTAATATCTCTTATAGGATCGTTTTCATTATTTTCATAACCCTGAAACATCAATGTGTAAGGATATAAGTCAAATTCAATGAGACCTAATCAATGAAGTGTATGGATGGAAATGATTTTAAATCTTGATCAATTGTCAATGAAGCCTATTCGGATGTATGTATCATTGAACATTATTGATAAATACAAGGAACTGATGTTTTATTGTAAAACATCATCCTCATCTTGATCCGTGAAAGATATAATTGGATGAAATTCTATAGAATCACTCACTATATGGTAAACCCCCACAGTAGCAACCTCTGTTTCAATCTCTTGAGGACTTGACATAGCCTCAATAAATGATTCTCGAAGATATTTTGATAGATTCAAAGAATCTAGTATTGATAACTTGTCTGGTACATGGTCTAGTTATTTCAAAACATCATTCTCTTGGTTTAAACGTATGTTTTTTCTAGTATGGAGATGCGATTTTGAAGGTGCTTTTGAAGTTGATGTTTCTGATGTAGATGTATCATGTATCAGGGAAGAAGCTGGAAATACTTCTTGTCATGGTTGATTAGACTAACTAGTTCTATATACCTACTCAGAGAGTGGTGATATATCCTCTGATTGATCATCCAATATAATCATGTTGGGGACCATACTATCATGCGTGGAAAAGTTACCTTGTTCTTGGTGATCCCGCTAAAGGGCTCTCCCTTGAGTTTCTACTCCATAAATGGTTAGAGATGGGGTATAGTTAAAATAGTGGCTTCTAGAATAACCATGTCTTCCCTTATATCCTTGACCATGACTTTATCCCCTATTTCCCTAATTAGGTACATGGAATTTAGGTTCATAACCAAAATCATCATTTATATTGGGGTACATTAAGTGGATAATGTTAACGGATCCAATGATTGGTTCCTTAACTGATGAAGATTCTGCTTGACATGTTAGTTTGTGTTGTGCCATTTGGTGGGGCGGTTCCCATGATTTTGAGATAGTTGGCATGGAATATACCAAATTCAAGGAAAACTTTGTCTTTGACACAATATCTTATTCTCCAGAATTCTCATTATCCTTTTGACTATGTTTATTCATTGAGGATTAACCTTTGGAATACTGATCAATTAATGAAGATGACTTTGCTGTAGTGGAAGTGGAAGGAGGCACAGTTGGTTGTTTCAACAATGTTCGTAGAATTACATGAGTTTGGTTGACCATTTTTCTAACCATCCAATTATCATACATCTGTGAGTTTTTTCTTTTGAATTCCAACCATCCGCCTTCCTCTCCAGGATTAGTAGCAGTAACATATGCAACTTGGGTTGATGAAATTTTTATTTTCACTTGTTCGGAATCTACTATCTTATATAGGAGATCTTTGAAAATGAAACACCCCTAAATGGGATGCCCCAACATTTTATGAAATGGGAAATAATTTGGGAGATCTTCATCTCCTTCTTTATTTGGTTTCTTCAGCCTAGGAAATTGACCTAAATTGTTTTCCAATGTAGAAATGAAGTAACTATGAACTTGTTCATTTCAAAAAGAATATACATTGTTCTTTAATTAAAAAAATTGTCTCTTATTTTGATCCTTTTGATTAAATTGATGAGGTGTTAATTGTTGTGGATTCTCATAAGGTGGAGCCTTATGGTATGGAGAAGGTTTTGATGTAGAAGTAGGTACAAGTGATTTTTTTAGTGTAACTTTAATAGAATCTGCATTCCCTATTCTTCATCCTAGAGTTAATGGGATTACATGAGACATATATTTGGTTTCTACAATGGTATTATACACATGTTGGGTGATTGAATAAAGTTCTTGAAACCCTCCTGTGTATTTCATAGATATTAGAGGTGTGTGTAACTCATCACATAGATTTTCAAAACATATTGGTAGAAACTATCCTTAAGGGAGTAGTCTATTTAAGGAATATGTTAATACTTTCCCTCAAGCAATGATATATGAAACAATTTCATTCTCCCTTTGTTTACAATTTGTGAGATAAAAAACTTTTGTCTTTTCCATCATTTAGATGAATTGGAAAAGGAATTTCTAATAAAGGTCTTCCCATATAGTAATTAATTGAGACTGTAAAATTTTATACCAAACAAAGGCCGACCCGTATAATAATTGAACCACACATCTAGTATTTACTACTTTTGGTTGTTGAGGGGTCCCCATCATGGGATCATAGTGAGAAACCAAATACTTTTAGTTCTACACTAGATCTCCATAACCAATAACGATTGGAAATGTGGTTTTCACAATATTTTGTGGGATAGGGATCAGATCTACCCATTCATGGTAAGCATTATTCTTTGGTTTTACTAGTGCGCATCATTATTCCATAGCTTCCAATTGATTTGTTATTTAATTAATTGTATTCATAAGAATTTGGGGAATATTTGGATGATAGAGGATGGGTATAGGTGTAGCAGATGGAGATTTTACTGGCACAACAACTAGAAAAACCACTAGTGGTGGTACTTCTGGTATTTGTATTAGATAGCCCATGGGGACATATCTGTAGGGATATGTTTGATCATGTTATAGCTTCATACCCAACGAAGGGAAATCATTTTCCACATCTTTAGTTATAGAAAACACTCTTGGATAAGGAGATCCTACTAGATGTGTAAGATGAGGATCTTCTTGAAGATCACATTTGACAGGAATACTGCTTTGGAGTAACTCTACATTGAGTCTTTTCAACTCCTTCATCACCACCTATTGGTGGGAAAATCATTCTTCAAGTGAAAGAGAGTAACCTTCTTCAGTGGAAAAGTGAAGCATGATCTGACCTTTAACTTACCACTTGCTAGATGTATTTCTAAGAGGTGGGATTTGGTTACTTAAGGGAATACCTAGATTCTAGGTAAGACTCTGATTTCAAGTATGCACACATCCTTAATTTTTTTCAATGCATAACACATTACGAATAATAACTTCATCCTCCGAATCCCTTGAACTGGACTCATTTTCTGGTGGATCTTCCATAATGGTATTAATGAAATTTACATATGAATAATGCATTCATGTCATTATGTCAGTATACCTTTAAGATCATTTCCTTTTGTGTCCTCTATGAGACTTTGTTCTCCTTTATTCTAATTCCCCTGGAACATTTTGATGGACAGTAACTTGAAGGGAATCTTTGTATAGTTCAGTTGTGCGTTCCATTTATGGCTTCTTCCCTAATCAGGAGAAAGCTAACATCTGCTAAATTGGGGATTATGGATGTGAAAAATACCCTAGACCTACATGATGGGGTGGTTATTAAACTACTATGGCTGATATTAGTGCAGCTTCTCTTCTTATTTTATGCATTCTTTTCTGAAAAATAAATGTCTACATTATAAGATAACCACTTACATATCTAATTTCATATGACCATTTTTTAATTTTATAAATTTATGAAATATGGTGGATAACATCCTCTAGGTAGGATGCCTGATTAATATTCTCTAATGCTTTATGCAAATGTATCTCGACAGATTGCCCTCTTTGAGCCTGGATTTGGTGAAAATCGGTCATGTCCTGTTATCTCTCAGCATTTCATTAGTTATGAATTGAATTTCATTATTGCAGCTGGACTGGGTAAAAAACATTGCATGAGACCACTTTTAATGGGATTTTCTAATTTTGGATTTTAGTGAAATGAAATGATCTGTGTACACCCCATACTCTGATATGAACACCAGATGGGTTTTCCACAAAAAAATTTTGTAACTTATTTAATGCATCAAGACATGAACACTGAAGAGATACTTGTGGATTCTTGACCTTTGGATTTTAGGAAACATGGAGAGAATCAAAGTCAATTTGGAATCATAACCCTTCTATTATCTTGACATGAAATTGATATTCATTATATGGTAACACTTTGGATTTCATATGAGAAGAGTCTTCCATATGTTGAGGTGGATATCCTGAATGTAATCTTCTTCTTTTAATTATGGGATGTTGTATTGAGAGGTTTTCAAAGGCCAGATCATGATTGGTGTTTTACCCTTAGCTAGTTTTTTTCTAATATTCAACATATCCTCATCATATTTTTCTAGAGTTTTCTCAACATGGTCTGACTAGAGTGGATTCTTCTCAATTGTTCAATCACAAACAATAGGATCAGTTGTTTTTTCCTCTTTTATATTAGAAATAAAATGACCCAAGGGAGGTTCAGAGAATGATCATTTACTTAGCCTATCTTCTGGTTGAGAAAGTATTTAACCTATTATTAACAAGGCATTAGACACGACTATCCTTATGTCAGAAAGTGACTCAAGATAAAACGACTCTCTCATCATTACATTTCCAATTGGAAAATTATCTTGACAATGCAAAGCACTCCTATGAATAGAAATTTCATAGAGAATTCCATCATGGATAGGACCACCATAGTGGATTATAGCAAGGAATAAGTCCTATTTCTCTTTGGTTTTCTAGCCACACGAAGGGTTGTCTCAGATCTCATCTAATGATAAGTTCTTTAAATTGACCCAATTGTCATGAAGCAAGCCTTCATGAGGTAGTGCACCATGGGGAGATTCATAATTAATGCTATAACTCCCATAATTTGGTAATGGGAGGGTATGATCTTGAGATGAAATAGATAAATGTCTGAGGGCCTCAAAAACTCCAAAATTATTAGGATCTAGATCACAGATTGACTCCTGATACACCAACTGTGTTTGCTGAGATTTATAATTAGATTATCTTTTACACATGGTCAAGTCCACTTGCTGGGATAAGTGGTTTTCATGGGAAAGTGTATGTTCCTTCCTTAGAGTGGTTATCAAAATAGACCAATAACTCTAATTGTAAAGGGAGTATGTTCTCGATTCGGTTGTTTGTATGATATGGAAGAGTATGCCCCATAACCCTCCTGGACTAGAAAAAAGGTATGTATGTGCTCTAAGATGGCATACCGATGAGTTATATTATGTGTGGTAAATGAATCATGTGTTCATCCCTCTAGAACTAATGAAGTTTCTGTAATGATATTCTAGAAGGCTTCCAGAATATGGGTAGGAATTTGTGTATGCCCTTTCCCCATTTCTATATGTGTTTGGTGAAATCAGCAGCCAGAATGGGAATATACGTCAATTCTGTACCGAAGTAGGTTTAGGTACTTGCTCCATTACAACCTTTCCTATTATTGGATACTGAGAGTACCCCTGTTTGGGGTTAGAGAGTTAAGTATGACCTATGTTTTTTGTCAAATATTTCATACTGAAATCTTCAGGTGCTGCCAAAATAGACTATTGGTATGATTGATGGATGCGGGAAGGTGTATGTGCCTATTGGCTATTTTTCACCAACATGGTCGATGGACATCTTTCAATGGTGACAGATGAGACAATGGGTAGGATTGGTGAGTGCAGGTATGTGTATGTTCTTGCTTACAAATTTCCACCATATATTGATTAAAAGACTTCCTTGAATGTAGTCAGACAAGTCAGCTATCTATTTTATAGTTTTTAAAAAAGTGTATGTGCCTGATCATAGTAGTTCACTAGATATTAATGGATGGATTGGTTGGACACCGCCAGACGAGTATGCTAGCTGGTAAAATTAAGGCGGACTAGTGATGTGACCATTTGTTGTATTCCACCAAGTTTGGATAATGGAATTCAACAGAGGGTGGAAAGGTATGAACCTAATCCTTGTTGGATGGATATTTTCTAGAGTGGTTTTTCTTGCATGTCCAGGTATGAGGGACCTAGACAGGAAAACCAAAGGAAACACCCCTATCATGTTAGGGGTTCACTGCCACATGATTCTATTGGTGGTGATTTTTGGTGGGAGACCTCTAAAAAAACCCATATGTCTTCAAGTTGAGTCCATAAGTGTCATCTTGATCCACCTCCCTATAGTTTGTGAGGGACTAGTTATTGAGTTCTAGGGATAAGAAACTAAAATGGTTGGAGATGGTGGTTGGAACTGTCTACTTATTTCCCACCGATCATCGCTGACCAGATGAACATGGGTTGTTGTTAACTTAGAGAGCCTGACAAGAATCCTCCAGGGTTAGGATAGTACCATGTTGGTGGTATTCCCAAACCAATTTATTTGAGACCTAGTATTGATGACATCGAGTTGGTGATGATGTTCTTCTAGTAGAAGAGGATCCTGCTTGACCAGTAGCTGTGGCATTCATGGGTGAAAAATTGAAGAAATCAATTTGGAATGAAGAGAGATCCGAGAAAATTTGAAAAATAAAAACAATGAAATCTATTAAAGAAACATATTTTAGATAGACACATTCATGATTCATTCCCATGTATGTCCCTCCTTTATCAATTTATAGGGTTCTGATAGATTGGTAACACTATCAACTTGGTTATAAATTCATGTTGGGTTCACCGTTTTTTGTTTCATTTCCCTCGGAAAATGTTTTATTCATTAGGAATAACTATTATCAGATGGTTTCCATCAGATTTAATTATGGAATTAAAAACATCCAACATTTATTTATCCAAAGTGACCTGCATTCCAATGGCATTCATTTTTTAGGTTTAGACCTAAGATACTTAAGAACTCACATTGGTCGAGAGGATGAGAGGTCGGTCTCATCACACCCTTTTGGGGGGAATTATTTAATATGTCGGGACTCTCTCATAGATTTGAAATATGTTCATGAACCGTTATTAATTTAACATGTATAATGTATGTATCCCTTGGATTTTTCAATCAATTATTATCATGTGTGAAATTTAGAATCATCCGTATGTATTCTAGGTTCGTCATTAATGGATATATTTTTTATTTATTGGAGGTTCTCCATCAATGGGATCCTGTCATATAATATTTAGTGATTATTTTATCCATTGTTATGATGATAATGTTTTTTAAGCCCCTTAGTGGGGCACTCTGGAATATATTTTCATTCAAGGAGACAAAATATTGTTTTGATGTTGGGATCATACCCATAAATGGGATAACTAAAAATCCTTTTGAAAGGAATCCTAACCCACATAGTTCAGTTCTTATTAATGGGACACATCATACCTTTTATGGTCATGTGAGAAGGACCTTACCATACAATTTAATGTCATGCTGTAAGGTCATCTAAGTAGAAGGTTCTTAGTCAAATATTGGTGTCAGTCTTATGCTTATGAAGCCCAAGGAATCTGGGAAGGATATTATTTTCCATGTTTGATTAAAACCTATTGGAAATTTGGAATAGGGAGAACAAGGTTGATTTGGAATATTGGGTTTGAACCTCAAGGAGGCTTCCAACGTATCCCATTCGAATGGAAATCAAATCCCACATAGCTCGGTAAGTCTCATAGGGGTGTATGACCATTTTGAGAGAAATAGGTTAGGGATTACTCCTCGGGAGGATTCTCAGATTTTGGAAATTAGGGTTTGATTAATGAAGAGTGTTTCTAATGAGATCGGGCCCCTGATGATGGCTTCCTACATCTCCCAATTATGATTTGAATCAGAGTTCTTGTAGTTCCAGAGATGATGTTGATTGTGTGGATACCTTGATAATCACACATCCCTAAGTTCACATGACTCATACTCTGTGTGAGAAATAAGAGGATGTGAATGATTCAACAAACCACACACTTTCTATTCCACTGATAAAAGAGGGCATGCCTATAGAGAAATAAGACAAGGTGGTAGTGGGAGAGGGAACGAAGCAATGAACCTTTCAATTTGAAATGAAATTGAAGGTTATTGGGTCCATCCAGAAAGACTAGGGGAATACTCCAAGAGGATTCCCTTAGTGAATCCTATGATAGGAGGGATACTTTTCCTTTGTTGAATGGAAAATCAATTGTGAACCTCAGTCTCCCTATTGGGAACCAAAGGCTCAATATCATAAAGAAGAAAATGGGAGGATAGGGTCACATCCCCAAAATTCAAGACCGAGAACTTCCCAACACTATCTCAAGGGTAAGGATCTGTGTGAATATATATATACAATACTAAAAACATTCAAAGGATCTTAAATCCCTTATAATAGAAATGTGGGAAACCTATGACTATAGATATACAAACCCAAATAGGAGGCACATAGATTTTCCCTTCCCAAATGTTTGATAAGTTAGAGAGTATTGGTGGAGGCTTCAATTTATCCCCTTTCAGAGAAGGGAACCAAGTAATTAGATACCCTTCCATGAGTGGATTTGGAGAGGGTTACAAGATGGTATGTGTAGGTACTGGGTGCGGTTCTGAATTGTAGGTCTACCACATAGGTATGTCACATAGGTGTGCCATATAGGTGTTCCACACAGGTCCTAGAAATGATTGAAAATTTTTTAACAAAGGAGGATTAATCATATTCAAGCATTAAAAAATGGACTAACTTGAATACAAGACTTGGGTGAGTTCTAAATCTAAACCCCTTGGGTCTCCTTTAGTGTCTTCAGAAGATCCCCTTGTAGGTCATTAAGGAACAATCCTTGTGTATGAAGCTTAATCATTATGGAAGAAGGATCCTTAATAAGATGAATTTTGTTTCAAACTTTGAAAGGATTTCAAACTTTCTTATCCCATATAATTCGATCTTCTATCATGTTTTAGAGAGCTACCTGAGAAAATTTGGGGGTCCTGGGTGAAACAACTATGAAATGGGATCCTCAAATGTTCTTCCATCTTTTTTGAGTCCCAAATGGGGATCCCAAGGGTCCTATTTATAAGAAAGGAGGGGTATGGTTGAAAGGAGTTTTTTGAGATAGGTCAGCCACATAACTATTTCACATAGCTACTCTACATAGGGGTATTGAAATTATATCGCCACATATCTCTATAGTGTAGCTCTCCAGCATAGGTCTGTAGTGTATTTCCCTGGTTTAGCTATCTCACATAGGTCCTTTTCAAATTATATCTTCTTATTGGTACTTTGAAATATCCAAAAGACTTCTTCATAACCATTTTGTCTTCCTAAGGAGTGTCAACAGAATTTCATAATTTATTAGCATGTATTTCATATTCCATGTTATAAATTTCAATAACATTTTATGTTATCAACTTTTAATGTATTTTATTATCATTATTCTATAATATGAGTTGGAATTATTTTCTAATATACCTTGTTGGAGTGTTTTCCTACTTGCATAGTAGATTTCCATGCTTATTTTTCATGATTGTATTTATTTAGAATGTGTGGTGATTCATATAGAATGTCTTATTCATTACCATAGTTAGATGACTAATTAATGTTACTGTTATTATTTTTTATTCTTTTTTATCATGGGATGAATCATGGTGGTTTCAATTAAATGGGAGTCATTTATCAATTTTTATGTTGTATGGGCGCATTACAAATTGGAAACTGATGACCCATATAATCAAACCATTTTCAATGCACTTTTTATACATAAGTAATATTGTATAAATGTGAGACCATTGATTATTTTGTTTATCCTAAATAAGCTGGGTGCAATTAAATGGGATCCTACCTTCAAACTATAATGTGTATGGGCACTTTAAAAATTGAGAAGCGGTGACCCAAATAACCCAACTATTTATTATGATCCTTATGTACATTGAAACTATTGTAAATATAAATGTTGTTTAATTTTATCTTAAAATACATGGATACCCTTAAAAGGGCGTGAAACTCTATTACTTGGGAATTATGAAATGTATTACTATATTTCAAAATTCACAACTAGACCCATGTATGTCAGTTAGGGAATGTTTCTTATAAAATGGACCCGCTAAGGGTGTTTTTAATTCTAAATTCTTAAAATTTTTCAGCTATTATAGATGAATCTAGAATAATGTGATGGAACCCTTGTTGGTTACTATCCATTTTATATACCTAAATATTTAACCCCATATGGGTTTTTATACTATATAGGTATGGTTATTTAATGTTTCTGCAATCGTTTATCGGAGGCTACATATATATGTGTGGTGGATTCTTACTTGACAAATACCCTCATTCTTCAAAAAGGCATATTCTCTACTCTTGATCTAATTTTTTGTAAGGTGATAGTTAACTAAAATTTCAATTTGAACCTAAAGGGTGTTTTACACTACAGATTGGAATTGAAATTTTTGTTTACTATGCCAAATGTAAAATCTTATAAATAGATGAATTATTTTTAAAATGGGAGTTATGTAATGAATAACTTAATTATTATGGGATTTTAGTTAAATAGTTAATTTTTAAAATTATGTTTAATATATCATGCCTATTTTTTTGTGACTGTAGCTAAATGAAGTTTTAGATTCATTACCTTATGGCTGGTCATATTTTCGTTAGAACTGGAGGTTCATATTTTAAAAAAATTAAATGATCCTAGTTAAATTCCCTAAAAATAAAACATTAATATGAATTCCTAGCTCTGACACTTTACCAAGTGCTGTTTTAATACTTATCGATAGTTACCTTGAAAGAGGAACATGATAATTACCCATAGGAAACATCTCTATTAGCTCATACATAGATCATGGTCCCTTGAGATTAGTGAGCTTTTAATGGTGTGACATCAATTTGGGTCAATGATTTATGCTTCAATAAGGGGATGATCCCAATATGTAACACCCTCATAGCTCTAAGACCTCATTAATTCTCGTTAATCTATTAGGTATATGGTACAGATCAGGTGACATTGTCCCTTGTAGGACTCCTAGTTTCTAAAAATAAACATTTCTTGGATGGAAATTCATGTGGTAGATTAACCCTTTCTAGGGGTGTGAACATTGATTAATGCTATGTTTCATTAGGTGATACATTCCTATGGCATGTTCAACCACATAGTGGGTTGTGTGACCCCCTCTTCTTCTTCTGAAGTGTTGGACGAATAGGTACATCACCTTCAATGTTAATCATCATATGGAAATATATGACCTTAGGGCTCAATATTTTTGTGGTACATTGATAAATGTGTTACTAGGTTTGGTAAAATTATCAATAGTATTGAGGATATGTCTTTTTTTCTCAAGAACCTATTTTTATTATGTGCCGTTAAACATTATACACATCATGTTTTATAAATTCTGTGGTGAAATGTTGAGTTCAGTGGTAATAATTGGGCATTAAGATGTTAAGCACATCCTCAGGACATATTCAAAGTAGAGTGAACTATAAATTATAGAATCTAACTCGTACAAAATCATGGGATGATACTTAAAGTGTATTGGGTGTTTTATCACATTAGAAATCTATTTTAATTTTACAATTAATACGATGATTTGTGGGGGAAAGACTCAATGTATAAACACACATATGCCTATTCAAAACCTAATCAGGTGTGCTGCTATGAGGCAGATTTCTTTCTATTTTGGTTTAGATATTGGTAAAATCATGTCATCCATGTACAATAACAACATTTAGTGGTTATTGGGTATATATTGTGGGATGATTTCTCTTCTCAGTATATCTGATGATAAGGAAACTCCTATAGTGGGGAGAATCATGTCTATTCTGGTTAAACGTTTCTTTCATAGTAGAAGACACAAAACCGCGAAGGACATTTTGTAAAGGTCAATTTAACTTTTGAATTCCCTTGGGGATGGGGAGTTTCATGTCATGTCAATTATTTAAAATTAGAACAATGATGAATGGTACGGTGGGTATGAATACACTATAAACAATATTAGCAAGCGAGGAAATTCTATGGTTTTTATTAAACATGAACATGATGAATCTGGTGGTGAAGGCTATGGGGCCTAATAATGGTTTTGTGGTGGTAGGTTAGGAAAATGCCTTTCCAAAAATGATTTTATTTAGTGGTTCGATTGTTGATTATTTTAAATGGATTAGTATGATTGGGAGGAAACCATATCGAGCACCTCATCTTGGACATATGGTTGTATCTTCAAGATTCTTGGAAACTCTTAATACCCTCTTAGTTTACTCTTTTTTAGATGACCATTTACCATAACATGGCATTTTCTTTTTATAATTAGATAGCGTTGGTTTTCAGCTATGCTGATTTTAAAGGCTATTAGGCTTAGTAAGTTTTCATTATAATATTATTGAACTGGATGAGTGCTAGTTATTAAGGAAAAGTTAGTCCTAAGTGAAACATGGGTTCCCTAGTAGGAAATTATTTCCTAAAGTCATGAAAACCAGACCTTTACTTTGAGGTGATAACTATACTGATATCACCTTGGGGTCAATTAGTGTTCTTGATGAGTGGACATTTATCCATGTACCAACATATCACTTAAAAATTATAGTGTGTTAGCTATCCTGGATAAGCTATTTGGAATCCATTTAGACTCATAAGTTACCTTTGACATCATTTTGGGTTCATATGTATTGTTTTGAGTCTTAAAATTCTATGTGTGTTGGATCGGTTTTACATATATGTTTGTGCTGAGGTGCGACAATTGAAAGTAATCCTTCTTGATAGATTTTAACTAAAATATAGTTATGGTATTCAGTGAGTGTGATCAGTGATAAATCCTAAGATACCATCATTTAAATGCATAGAGTTTAGTTTTTGAAATATTCTCACCATCTAAGACATGAGTTTTGAGAATGGTCGGGTCAGGCTGGTAGTGTGTTGGCCTTTCTTCTTTTGGATTCATTAAATGTGGTCAGTGAGGAACAATCTCTAGTCTTCCATTAGGTTAAGATCGGTGGAATGTAAATTTTGGATGGAAAAGTATATGGATGGTTGGATTGATAAGATTAAATGAGGTCTGTTTGGAATCTACCCTTCAATCAAATCATGAATCATGTCTCGTGTCATGTGTGTCATTATAAATCTACTAGAATGATTTGAAAGAGAACTTCTAATGGTAGAGATACCCTGATTTTAAATTGGCCAATAAATGTTATAACCAATTTTGGAATGCCCATAGTGTGGATTATTAAAGAGAAAACAAAGAGATCAGTTCTCTAGTTTGACATGCTTGAGAAAGCATCATTGCTATGTTTCTAGTTTGAAAAACGAGTGATGGATCCGGTTATCAAGGCTTAATTTTTTTTATTCATAAGTAAACTAGGAGGTGGATTGGGAGTTTTGGAACACTAAGTGAACATTTAGACATGCCATCATGGTCCTTGTAGGTTTGGTGGTCTTGTGGTTGTTTCTCTAAGGCTTCATGGGGTTGATAATTTCTAATGTGGTGTGGATGTAACGACCCATGTTTTTAGCCAAGGTATAACTCCAAGAGAATATGAATTTCATCATTTGGTGGGAGTTCCATTTTTTAAAACAAGATTAATTTTATAAATTATAGCTTTGGAATCCTTCAGATTGTTGTTTGAAGATGTGGTTGAGAGCCTGAGGGGGTCTTAGAGGGTTCATTTAGTTTCCAGAACATTGATCCCTAGAAACTCATGTATGGGTGTAATGGTAAGGATTCATGATTTTCTAGAAATCGTGTATTCCATAAGTGTAAACTTTTCACATTATGTAGGTGAGCCTTGGTCACCCACAGGGGCTATGCATGGTCTTCCATACCATGTTCTTAATCTATACACTTAGTGCCACTTGGGCATTATGAGTTCACTATTTGGAACATGGTTGGCACAAAATTGGTCAAAACATGCATTAAAACCATGGGGGCATGGTTCTTATGAAATGGGAGATGCATGGTTGGCTCACAGTTTGGGTAAACCGTATGACCCTTCCTTAAAGGGTGAATTTATTATTTTTACCTTAATGAGTTTTAAAACTAAATTTTCTTTTCTCCCCTAATTATTTTTTCCTTATAATCCATGTGAGAATCCTCCCTTCTCTTGTAGATCTCAAACTTTTCCCAAAGAAGGATTGGAGATATCTCCCACATCTGATGTCGAATTAGTGATTTTCCACTCTCTATATATTTATGTAGGTTAGCTCTACATTCCCCTATCTACATTAGTATTTTATCGTCTCATCATTTATGCTACATTTGGGAACCAAATTTTCCCAATTTTTTGGTGTTCTTCAATTTAATTAATTTCTCTTATACCCGACTGAATAAAGCCTTGATATTGGACATGTGGGTCATCCATGATTTAGAATAGGTGGCCTATTGTTTTTCCCTTATGTTTCACCACTTTTACAAATTCTTATCGTGCTACGCATGTCAGAAAAAACCATTGTTGATCATAATTTAATATTTAGATTAATTAAATAGAGTTGATTACATTATGGTGTGTGTAGACCCTATTTGTTATAGTTGTAGGTCACAACATCTACCCGAACCACCCCCTTAGGGTTGGTTCATTTAGTTTCCCTTAAGTTTTGTATGCCTTATTCACACCACCCCTTAGAGTGTTCCTCTCATTTTTACTTTAGATTTATATTTGTTCTTATTTTAAGATTACCCTCTAGGTGGGTTTGAAATTTATTCGTGGTAGAACTAAATTCTTTAATATTAGTTAATTTAATTTCATGTAAATAAAGTTTTCAAAAAAAGACCTATTTTGAAGATTATTTTCATTTAAACTAATATTTGTATTTATATATATGTGTTATTATTTTCTTGGCCTTATAGAATGAGAGATTTACCACAAACTATTGTTTAGTAAATATGTTTTACCTTTAAATTCTGTTTTAATGTGATGGTCTTAATTAATTGTTATGAGATGTGGCATAATAGAGTGCATGAATCTTCTTTTCTAAAATAAATTTGTAAATTTTTGTGTCCTGCTTCTAGAATCCTTTTTCATTTTAGGAAATGATTACTAGAAATTCCATTTTATATTTTATAATTTTAATTGATTTAAAAAATTATAGATTCTAGAAGAGATATTTTTTTTCCTTCCGTGGAACATCGAGGATGGGCTCATTATGATTGAAATCAGTTTCACTATTAGATTATGTATACGTTGGGAGTGATACCAGTATGCCAGGATGGGATCACCATGTATTACTCTTACTTCTTTACGAGGGATACTAGTTTCCTAATGGTGAAAAATTTGATGGGATCATTGGAATAATGGTTGTATGAGTACATGAGTGAGACTTCATCCCATACGTGAGATACCAGGTATAGGGTCAGAGTATGTTATCTCCCATTAGGTTGAGAGTGATACTTGAGGGAACATTCCAAGATCACATTTAATAGACATTAATGAAATTCTACATTATGTAAAACTTAGTGTGATACATGGTTTCCTTATTAAGTTTCACCTGACACGGGCCCAGGATGAAGCTAATTTAAATTTTTTAATTACTTTTATATTAAAGGTTGACACAGATTTTTTATATAAGGGATTCATCTTTAAATCCAAATAACATGTTTGGGTTTGATTCATCTTAGTATACTAGTTTTTAAGGCTTTTTATCACTTCATCAAAATGTCAATTTGAAGGTTTCATATGGACTAGACAATGTAGGCTTAGGTAGGAGTAGGTATAGTCAGCTTGGGATCCTTGAGGAATTTAATATGGAACAATTATTTCTCTATTTGGAATTGATGCTTTACTTTGATATACATGAAGACTATTTATTTTATATGCACAAACTGAATTTTTCAATACAAACCGTTGGTGGTGTATTACCGAATATATCTCACACCCTTCTCAAGGTGTCATTGCACTGGGGTACCTGAGAAGATCCACTTGTTCATAGGCCTTTGATCTTTTAGTTGTTATGTTCATTGTACCTTGGAGTATGGAATATAGTATTGAGTTAGTACTTAGGATTCTAGTGTAGATCTCCCATGGGTAACTTTATTCTTTTCTTTTTCATGTATTGTATAATATCTCCTACAATATGATTCCTAATTTATTAGGTAGTATAACATAGACATGAATGAAAGGTTTTATTAGTTATCAGCCACATTTACTTAGTTATTATATTTATCTTCCTTTTATTTTTAATTTCATTATTTCTACTTTCACTGTATTCTGTTATTTATTTTCTGATATACTGATGTGTTACTCTGATAATTAGGATATAGTCTCCCCAAAATTTAATCATTAAACCATAATTTCTATTTTGAATCCTATGGAAGATGGTGAGGCATGATTCCTACTATATGGAGACCAACCTAACTACTATTTTAATGTTCAATCATGCCAGGATGATATAGGGAAAAACCACATGGATATCATTTTTTGACAATACAACAGGTCAAGTATCAAGTACATCATACCCCTTCCCTATGTCTTGGTCTATCATTATCATCACCATATGTCAACACACTTCCCCTATATTAGATAACCTATCTATGATTATCCACCAACCATTTTCAAATAGAATAAGTATTCAATGTCCATAAATCACACATAATATTCAATAACACATATAGACGCAAAATATAAAATCAATCATGAATATTAAAATCCATAAAAATACTCATTTGATCAATCTCAAAATAAGTCACATGGGATACACACACAGACACATGTGATCACGCATCAAACATGGTCTAAATATACACCATGAAACAACATATTATGAAATAAATAATGTAACTAGGCTCTATATAGTATGGATCATCCTACCTCAATGCTAGTCAATGTCAAAATACAAGGTTACTGAGAGTCATGTCTCAATTCATGCCCATACACCAAGACAAAAATAAAACAATGGGTTCTAGAATGATATTAAATAATAAAATAATTCATAGTGGGTAGTACCACATCAACATATCCAATTATATATAACTTTAATGGTGGATACATATTTTCTCAAAGTAAGTGCCACTAGTAAACTAGATCAACCATAATTAAATCAAGGATTTATGAGTTAGTTATTATATTGCATCAGAATAGATCGATCTTGCCATGACATTTCATATCTATTATTTATCACAATGGATAACAATAGATAATGAATAAACAGAACAAATGGAGGTTTCTAGGTCACATTCATTAATTCTATGATAACCAAAACACTTGGATCTCTAGGAATCGATCATGAATGTGAATGAAATTGATAAAAAGTGCATGTTGAGTTTTTTGGTTTAATAGGGATGGATTAGGGAATAATAATTATTCAATTAAGATGATTTATTTATATTAAAATGGTTTTAAATCATTAATTATATAGTACATATTTCAGTCACATGGTTACACAAACCATTCACCAACCATACGAGGCTCACTAAATTATCATTACACCCACATGGTTTGATAAATCATGCACCAAGTGTTTTTTCATCTATCTCAGGTCATTTGGTATGATGGGAATGTACCATGGTTAGATATAACTATTTTCTAACCATCCACTACCCATTTTCATTCTATGAACATGAAACATGTTTTCCTTGGAAGATTCTTACGGATTCCCCTAATCATTTCCAAAACATAGAGCCCCTTAATAGAATATAAAAATAACTAAAATCATCTAGAAACCACGAGAATTCATAAAAAAAATTCATAGTTTAAAAACACATGAATAAAGGTAAAATGTAACCAAAACTCACTATAAATATTTGAGGTAATGTAAAAATTAAAAATAATTATCATGAATTTATGATTTATATAATTTTTCTATATTTAAATATATAAAATAATATTCACACTTATTTTTGGAATTATTATGATTAAAAAATATTATAAGATGTATATCAATGAAAAAAAAGAGATTGATAGAATTTTTCATCCATGATATCTAACAATATTAACGAGAGAAGAGATAGATAGATAAATATAATAAGGTATAATAAGATGTTATTTCTTACTACTATGCATGAAAATGAAGAAGAATAATAATATAAATGAAAATCATATTAGAGATAAATAAGAAAAACAATGATAATATAGACGTTTCAAATGGTTGAAGACTCATGTTGAAAAATAATTCTAAATATTTTTTTCAAAACTAGATTAATATAAAAATTTGGGATGATTATAATAAGAGTATAATGAAAAACACATCATTTTATAACCTATTATTCTTTATTGGTGGGTAGGGTGGTCAAGATTTATTCTAAATCACACCAAGTATTAACCGTATTATTTTTAGAGGATTTTTTAATATTATTTACCATATTCAGCATGTTCATGTGTGATTTGAACAGTAATAATAATCACTATAACAAATTCCAAAATTTCCTTAAATATAAAAACATAAACAATATATAAATCAATGAAACACCCAAACTATGAGTGAATTCACTAAACCTATGAATGAAATGTCAATTATTATCACTATAAATATCTCTTTATTGAATCACAACTATTTGGAGGTTGATGAAATTTTGATTCAGTTTGGTAGATTACATTAAAAATAACTTATTTTTCTTTAATGATGGGAAATTACATTTTAGTAAATAATAAGGCTATTCTCATGTTCTTTGAGAAATATTATCAGATATAGAAGGATCATATGATGCCATTAATGTTATCAATATTTTTATATTTTTGGAGGCCACTATTGAGGGATTTTATCCATGATCTAAGAATATATATATCATAGTTCCAAAAAGAAAATGTTTTGAAATTTATGGAAATTATAAAAATTATATATTTTCATCTTGTTCAAATAATTAATTTTTTAATTATAAAGAAATTAAAATAGTTAAATGAATATTGTATAATCTTGAGAGTATCTATCAAGGAAATGATAAAGTTAATAGAAAAGACATAATTTTTGGAGACTAATGTCTGAATATTTATAAATATTGAATGATGTGACAATAGATAGATTCATCAAAATCATGAACAATATCATGAGTATAGTAAATGATTTTATTTAGATTTATGAAGATTACATAGTGTTTGAGAAGATTATGTTCATTATACTAGCCAATATTGTTGAATAAATCTCTATTTTGGATAAAAGTGACCCAATTACACTCCCTCTAAATGAGTGAGATATCATTATAATTTTTTATCTGATGAGAATAGAATTTATTTCTATACTAAGATTAAGGATGAAATTAATATTGAATATAACAATTCAAAACCTAAGAAGTTGAAAAAGAGGTTGTTAAGGAGAAGTTATGTAGTGTTGTTATTGATTCCGATATATGTCAAAATTTTGGTAAATATAAATCCATTATCTCAAGGAAGAACTTAAAAAATAAGGGAAAATGTAAATATCTAAATATGGTTCTCTATATGTGGGTCCTTTGGAAACTTTATAGTAAATAAATAATATATGAATTATGGTAAATAAAATTATGTAGAGGAATAAATACATATAAATTCCCTGAATAAGAAGGAGAACATGTCGAAGAATACATCTATTAGAAAGTGTATGAATTTCTCCAAAAATGATAAAATTATTATCTGTTTGGGAAGTAAGTAATGATATTGAATACAAAGAGTAGTTCAAGACTCTAGGTAATGAGGTTGATTATAATCTTCTCATTTCTAAGAAAATTTATGAAAATTTCACTAGTGAAAGAAGAAAAAATTCAATAAGTGAGGAATAAGAAAATAAAATAGAGTTTATAATGAAGAGAGTTATTAATTGATATCAATAAAAGCATTAAATTCATGAAATGGTGTAAAATATTTTGATTAAATATGATCAATTTACCTACAAATATATTTAATAGAAATTACAATGATACTTATGATATAATGATGAAGTGCTAATGAAATATTGATCTAATTTCAATGATTATATTCATGATGTATGTATACTATTCAAGAATAAAAATTTATTGTGATGATTTAAAATTACCACCCTCATTAACTAAAAATAATTATGGAAATTTTGATGAAATTATACAAAGAAGAACCATGTTAAGAAGACCAAGTTTGTGACCAATTAGGTGAATAATAGAAATATGGAAATTCTTGGAACCTGAATACAAACTAAAAAATATCTACAATGGGTGAATATGAAAATTCAAGAATAAAGACTATGTTTAAGAATAATATTATAGGTTTTCACAATATATTTGGTTCTGAAAAAGTAAAATAGGTTTTGTGTAAAAATAAAAAAATGAAGACAGATATCAACTTCTAGAAAGAAACTATTTTCAATGGGAAGTATGCCTTTTTTCAATGTTACTATAACTATGGAAGAATTAGGTATGAAAAATATAGTTTTTTAAACACCAACCATAAAATTAATCTCCGAGTTTTTTGGGAGTAATTTAATGAGAAGTCTATACACTCAAAACAATTCAGTGTAATATATAAAATTCTACAATAATGATTAGAAAAGATTTTAATAGTTAGTGGGATTTTGTGGGAGTTTTCAATCTCTTGGTCACCATTTTTATATTTTTATAAAAATACTACCTATCAAAATGAATATTAATCGCGATATATAAAAGTTTAAATAGATGAATAAATAAGTAAAATAATACTATATTATTGTATAAGTTACACTAAAAAAATAAAAATATGAATGCTCGTGGACACATCATATTTGTTGTTATTAATATTTGACAAAATATTAAATATATTAGAATAATTTAGAATAATTTATTGAAGGATTTGTGACATTAGTAATTGATGGGTCTCTTAAGATAAAAGGTTGTATCTTTTCTATATTGGTAAGGGGGAAACTGATGTGAAAGAATTCCTTGTATATTGATTTGTTGAAATAAGACATTTAAGTGCTTCTTAATTCAGTGATGAAGGAAATGAAGTGATTATCTTGATATTTTATTTTTTGGGGATGATTCAAGTAGATGGAAGGATTATGAAAATAAGATAGTTAATTACAGTTAATTTATTTCAAGTGTGTGATTTCCAAAATCTATGGTACCTGAGTATGGATGAATAATACAAACTTGGAAATTTATAAACATGTAACCTTAGACAAAAGAATATGTATAATCATACTTAAGGTGAATTTTTTGTGTTTTTAAATATTTAAATATAAAAAATACTAGGTATGATATATATTTATGAAGGGATGGATTAGAATATTATTAAATAATGAAGTTGATGTTTATATATCTCACCCATTGAAAACTACTCATTCTGACATTTGAGGACACATGAAACATAAATAAATAAATGGAAAAGGTTATTTAATTTTTTATATTAATGAAACTAATTTCATTTGTTTAATTATTTTTGTGATGATAAAATAAAAGGAATTTAATTTGTTCCCATTTTGTTGAATAAGTGTTAATCAAGATTATGGATACTTCTTAAATAAGGCCATGATAGATAATATTGTTGAGTAGACTAATGGAATACTTTAGTATTACATGAGAATAACTAAATTACCCATAAAATAAGTGTACAAGGTGAACAACAACCAAATATTGGTACTAAAATTTAGAATGGAAGCTTGGGGTATATGGATAAAACCATTTTTATTGCGTATAATACCTCGTGATATTTTTGTAGATAGGATATTGAAATATCAGTTCCCATTAAAAATAATTTCTTATATAGGAAAAATTATTTCATGTAATGGTTTTATCTTTATTGAATAAAACCATATTTTTTATATAAATAATGGTATTTTGAATCAAATAAATTATCAAAGTAAAAGGTAAAAATCTTTGGATGTTTTAATAAAAGATGTTTTTGTGTTATTTTTCTATGTTATCATCCAAATGGAATATGATATATGTGTTTCAATAAGTATACTTCATAGGTCATGGTTCCATATGAGATAATAGTTATAAAATAGTATATAAAATAATATTCTCATGAAGAAACATGAACTTTTAGTATAAATCATAATTTATTTTTGGTTAAATATTAAAAGGATGTCTTAGAAAATAGTGAATATTCTCATGGAATTCATGTTTTGGATGATGATTCTGCCTAGTAGAGTGATGCAAAGAAACTTAAATAATCTTATCAACTATTTAGAATATTTTTTAGGTATAAAACATAATTATCTAAAAAAGAAATTTCATTTAAACCAAAACAACATTTTGAACCATATGGTTTACATCATTACTTTCTCAATTTGAACTAAGAGATATTGATGAGTCTTTAGTGGATTAAGAATTGATTGAATCGATGAAAAAAAGTAATTGAATCTTATAGAGATTAATTATAGTATATATATGGTAATAAATAATAAATATTGAAATATGATTGGAAAAACAAGGTTTTTTAAAAATGATAATTAAAATAGAAGTTGTGATAATTAATGATAGAATTATGTGGAAGAAAAATTATCTTGATGAACGTATTTCTTTTGATGATTCATCTTCTATGGTTTATAGACCATAAACCATTTGTATATTTCTTTTTCTAATAGATTCATGTAACCAAAATATTTCTTAAATGGATTTCATGTGTATCATTTTCAATGGAGGGTATCAAGAGAATATTTACATTGACCATACTAGTAGATTCATGCTTGACAAAGATAAAATATATTTTTAGAGGTCATTGAATGCTCTATATATTATGAAAAATAAATAATATCTAGTTATTCCATGTTAATATCTTTTATAAAGTATTTTTAATTTATAAAAAATACACTAAAATAATTTCTTCCTTAATAATTAAAACAATTTATCCCTCATTATAATTATTTTTATTGGTGTTATAATATTTTATATAAATGAAGATGTTTTTTTGATTATTTTTATATGGTGATGAAAAAGTTATTTTAAATTTATATTCTTGGAGAGATGAGATACTATCTTGGTTTACAAATTTTTAAAGAGGAACAAAATTTCATTCATGATCAAGATAAGTACATTGTAGATCGTTCAATGACGTATGTCATGATGGGTTGAAAAAAATTATTTAACCTATCTTAGTTGAAGTCATGTTTTAAATGTTTGTGAATGTAAATAATTTTATCCCAAAAAATGTCTAACTTAACAAAGAGGAAAATATTTCTCATGTATATAATACAAAAAATATCAATTATAGGTCAATGTATGATAGAAATGGAATACATGATCTGTATGTATACATAGACACATATTGGTAAATAACTGTTGGTGAAAAATTATCTACCCCAAGAATACTTTTATTATTAGAAGAGATTTCTTCATGTTGGCACAAAAAAATTAAAGTTATGTAACATTTGGAACTGCTAATGAATAATTTGTGTCCACAATTGACTACATTATCCTGATCATCTACATAAGAAATCAATTTGAAGATCTCAAGGTAGAAGTGTAGATTCCAATATTTTTGGGATTTGATATTCAAGGGGGTATAAAGTTATCAAGAAATCATTTAAAAAACAATATTATAAAACAATAATTTAAAAATTAGTTCCTTAATGGTCTTATATATAGATATTATTGAAATATATAATTTTTTCCAATGGTAGAAATAATTTCATATATTTTCACTGGAAAAAAACCAAAGGATTAATTTCAAATACTGAGGTTGAAAATTGGATTTCAACCTCATTACACTTAAATAAATGGTGTGGTGTTTTCCCCCTCTCATTATATTTTTGGATATTGTTTTATAGGTGGAATTAAATGTTTATATTCCTTTATTATTAATCCCCTAAAGTATTCACTAAGGGTTAGTAAAACTATATTGTGAGAATATTAATTTTTTTTTATTCACATATTCTGATGAAGAATTTATTTTAGGGAGAGTTATGAAAATGGTAAATATATGAATTTAGAATATAGTGAGTGGCTAGGAATTGATTTTGAACTATTATAAAAGTGTTGTGATCATGGACATAGGAAGTCATTTTAAATAATTGATGAATAGTATTAAAATATGGAAGAATAATTGGAAGAAGTAAACTAAGATTCTATTATATGGTATATCATGTGGCATCAAAATTAGATAAATTATTATATTTTAACATGGTTTCAATTATAATTTAGAGATCTATTTATTGAATATAAATTGATTTTTTGAAGTACATTGGGATATTTTTATTCAAAGACCATGTTTCTACACCGAGTTAGCTCATTTAGGCATAGATTTTTTGAATAATGATTCATTTCTAAATTGGTTGAGATTGAATGTGATTTAAAATAACTTTTTCTAAAAAAATCCAAAGGGAAATATTCATGATACCATGAAAAATTTGGAATATATTAAAAACATTAGAATATTGTTGAGCATCTGAGGAAGAATTTACGGAGGATAGAATAATTGAAGTGGAAATAGTGATTTTTTTAGTTATAGTTTTCAATACATAAATCATATTTACTCTAACATGAAATTAAGAATAATATATGAGGATAATGTTCTTTAATGTTTAAAAGTTATTGAATTTGTTTTGATATATTCAATGATTATTTGAACAGGTTATGTGTACATTTGGTTTAATCTATTATTATTGAGATGATATTGTTCCAAACATCAGATATGCTATTATATGTCTTATATTTGTAAGGATTTTCATGATCAAGAGTTGAAAATAAAATAATTTCTCTAGTTTACATATATACATAAGCTTATATTCATATTGTTACATATGGATATTCTAAAGAATATGTAAAGATAATTTTATATATTAATGCTTCCAATTGATAGGGGAAAATATATTAGGTGAGGATATATAAGATGAATAATATGTATAGGAAGATCCATCCAACACCTAAGATGTTTTTGAGTATGTATAAGAATATTTGATATGAGGAATATTGTTTAAATCATAAAAAAATATTCGTTAAGGGAATGATATTATATGATGATTCGTACAAATTCTGGTAGTATTTAAAATGTTGAAGATTGGTTCATAATTTTTTTATGAAGATAAATGATTTCTTAGAACAATGTAAAACACCATACAAGATAAATAACATAATAACTTAAATATATAATAAGTTAGGATTCAAATATATGTTATATATGAAAAAAATACATTGTTAAAAAACGTTTCTCTCATAATTTAAAGGGTATGTATGAATTCGATATGTTTGATTTTTTTAAAAAATAATTTAAAATTAAGGGTCTAAATAATAATATGAATTATTTATTTGAAATTAAAAAAATTCATTTATATAAACATAATCTATGATCCAAGACAATAATTTTTAGATCTAAATAGTGATTAAAAAATATGATTATGTAATATGATCATTGGTTCATTTGAATTTAAATGTTCAAAATTAATTTCGATAGTTAATACTACAAGTTATGAAGAAATGGATGAATATAATTTTCATTAATCCAGGATTATTGGGTAGTTTAAATTTTTTTTGTGGAATATAATATTCTATCTTATTTATTGAATAATAAATGGAATGAAAAGATTCGAATGAAATTTTTTCCTGAGAAAAATTATAGATATATGATATTATAAAGTTTTGATAACTCACTATACTTTAGAGAGAGAGAGAAAAAGAAGATGAATAAGTAATAATAATATGTAATTATTGTGTATTTTTATGAAAATGAAGAAAAATAATAAAAGTCCTTTGATTTTCCAAGTGATGTAGAAATAAAAATCACAATAAAACATTGATGACTGAAATGGTTAATAAAATATTTTATCGCAAAAACATTATAAATGACTGTATAAATAAAGGGTAAATGTATAATATTGGGATAATTTTAATAAAATTACAATTATAATGAATTATTTATGTGATTAATATGTTGATACAAGTGGTATTTGTTGTCACTAGAGATTCTGAATCACACCAAGGATTAATATTATTATTTGAATGGAAATCCTTATAAATATTTTTACCTTATTATATTTGTGAATGTTCATGTTAAATAGTTATTTTAAATCACTATGAACAATGGTGAAGAATGTTTATAATAGAAAACATATAAATAATTGTATATAATCTATTGAACCCCACCCCCTCCTCTTGTTTCATTCATTTATCTTGGGAGTGGATTTCAAAAGAGTACATCCATGGTTTTTAGATAAAATCATTTGTGGGTAGTAAGTTCCCAATAAATTTCTATGTTATTTCAATTATATACTCTACAAAGACTATATTTTTTTATAAGGGGGACTTTTATATATTTTACTATAAATATGACCACCATTTTTTGTGGAATTATTTTTATAGGGAGGACCTTCATATAGTTGATTATTATCCCTCATGGGTAAAATATAAATTAATGGGATCACCAATATTTACCTCCAATATGTTTTAGAATTACAATAAATTGTGGAATTAAATTTTAAATATTATATTATTATTTTTTGATAGATATATTTATAAATAACTACAATAATATTTATATAACCCGACTATAATACCATCACGATGCATTTTCTCTAATAGCCTCTACTTTTGGGTGTCTGAATCTTTAGGATTATTGATGATACTTCCACAATGGTGTTATAGGTATTTGGGGTCATTTGGTAGTGGAGATTATGATTATTAAATGAATACATATATAGTTTTTCTGAGGTAGTCACATGGAAAATAGATATCCTTCTCAACTTCCACCCATTAAGAATTATGGGAATTGTCTTATTATGGACTAAGACAACATAAATGGTTTGATGTTGATACAAGAGTTATATTACCCCTATTATTATATTTCCATAGATATTATCTTTATGTTATCAAAAAATCATAATTAGAATAATCTATTTCCAATATTTTACTTATTCCACTTTAGTGGTATGCTTATACCATACTAATCACTATATTTCATTTTAGGTGTTTGGTATATGGAAATATTCATCGGTAAAATAGATTTGAAGTATTCATAGTTGATTTTTTTCTTCTATGGATGAATAGTTTCTAGAATCCAATTTCATCTAGTTTGTACTATCTAGATAGGGAAATATAAATATTATTATATGTTGCTTGTGGAATTCATCTAAATTCTTATGAAATTTACGAACAAATAACTTATTAGTGTATTATCATAAATTAAAATATTTGGATAATAAATATATATATATAGTATAGGATTTTAGGTTAGTATTAATAATATTTTTTATTTTTCCCCAAAATTATCATTTGATTTTATTTCATGAAGTATACATTTGGAAATCAGGAGGATGGGAGGCTATGTCATCCCATGAAGTTATAAATTATATATTTTAGTGATCACTTATAGATAGAAGTATATTAAAACTATCCTTAATAGTAATAATAATAATTATCCTATGTTTAATCTGACTGAATGACTCTAATTCGTCTTAATAAATACCAAGAAGGGATAACCTTTATCCCATTTGTGATCCAAATAATTATTTTCTCTATATTAAAATTTTATATATGAATGAATTTCTAATGAATAGAGATGTAAATTGTTTCATAATATGGATTGGGACCATAAGAGGGTACTCTTAACTATTTATGTGAAGGGAATCAAAAACCATGTAGTTTTATGTCATTGTTTAATGTTTTGCCACATATAATGTTATAGATTTTATGTATGTTTAATAAGTACCACAATTTTTCATTTTTTTCCATTCAAATATGACCAATTAAATATCTTTTAGTATCATGAATCAATGATCAATAATTTTTTTCCATTTTTTCAGATAAGAACATTTTCTATTGTATTCTATGTTCATGAAACTAGGATCATTAGGGGAAATGATCTATAAAATTGTTTAGGCATGGTACATATTCATAAAAATCCATTTGTGATTTATCCCAATATATGTGTCATGTGAATTCATCATACATACACTAAAATGGTATACCATTTGAAACTCATATCCATTTTAATATAAATATTTTGATATATGACTATACCCATGGAATATATGGGATTGTGGGAGAATCTAAGATGGGAAGTGTTTGGGATAACCCCAATAACTCCATATACCCAATGAGAATAAAATTGTGAAATATAGGTCACATGTTTTTCAATAATTTTATTCTTTATTATAAAATAAATATATGATTTATAATACTCTACATATCCACTACATATTAAATAATACAAATTGGATCTTCGAAAATATACTAGATATAAATTTTCAAAGGAATATATGATTGTATGGAACATAGGAAAATAGAAAACATGCCATTACTATGATTAGTATCATTGATGTATTATGAATAGTGAAATTTTATTTTCATGCGATACATGTAAACAAGATAATTCCATAAGAGACATAAATCGCATTAATGTGAAAATAATATAACATACCTTTTTAAATAACCTATGTGATCCTCGATTCCATGAAATCCCTTGATGGATAGGAATTACCATCTCATATTAGAGACATTATGACCTATTTTTCACATTAAATTCTAATATCATTTAGTCAAAGGAGTCATTGACAATATTACAGAAAAAACATTAAATAATAATACATTCAAGATGGTTATTTATATGAGATCCTCAGATGAATCAAATACTCGTGTTTTCTATATTTTTAAATTAATAATTAATTCAAAAAAGGTGAAAATTTCATAAATTACTTGAGAAATATAGTTAGTCCTTATAAAATTTTTCTTCATTTTCATTTCCACTAAATTTAGAGGCTAGTGGCTTATATTTATATGATAAATCCCCCAAGGTTTTCAAATATATAGGTGATTTTTATGATTCCCACAGTTATAAAGGGTATATGGGTGACACACTAAAAATGTGAGAGAAATCATGTGTTGCATCTAAGTGTAGTGGAGACTTAAAAGTGATGAGTGGTTCTAAAAAACACTAATTAAAACAATTGGGATTTTTAGATCAACAAACACATGTTGGTTTTTTGAAGAGAACCGACATAGAATTTGGATAAGGTGAATAGGTGGTGAACTATTAATAATGATTATGAGTTTCTAGCCATCATTTGAAGTAATCAATTACAAATAAAATCTTCACCTTAGAACATGATTATCATCCAAAATTTGATGAATGAAATAATTTAAAAATCTAACTTCAAATGGATATACCATTTGATGTGGGTGTATATTTGAGCTCTATGAGATGTGAAATCAAATGAAACATTATGATTTATTTCTATATTTTTTGATATACCAATCACATTTGTTTTTATTTTTCCAAATTATTTCATGAATACTATAAAAATTTATAATGGTTTTTATGGTATTCCTGACATACTTATCGTATTTATTTATTGTCAATACAACATAATATTGGGTAGTTTTTTAAATAATCAGTATTCCTTGATGTCAAAGAGATCCTTTGACACATGGAGATAGAATTTACATTTTTTTAAAACTTAATATCCGTATAAGTGGACGTGGATTCATAATTCTCGAGTTAATATAATGTTTTAGTCTTCCTAAAAAATTGAAAAACATTTATATAGGTTAACATAAATTGGTCAGATGCATGATTAGGATATTTTTATTTCCCCATAGTAGATTTATGTCATGTATCACCTTATTTTATTATTTTATAAAATATTAATATCACTATATATAACGGACATATTAGATAGAAATTGTAATTTGATTGAATATTATTGAATATTCCTTAATTAATTTTATACATTTTGATCCCTATATAAATTTCATTATCATGGTATTATGTAATTATAAATAATGATTCGGATTTTAAATTTTTGATTACAGATTAAATTATATTGATTTTTATAGAGTAAATTCATATTCTATTAAATAAAATTAACCTTTTCAATATTCCTTATAATTCTTTTATGACCATAAATATCAGTTTTAATTTTTAGAGACTTATAGATAAATAAATTGGGAAAATAAATTATTTTTAAATAGGTATTATTTGTGAATAAGTAAATTGATAGGAAAAATATAAAAATCTAAAAAAAGGGATCAAATTGAATCATAATTAGTGTAATACATCTCTAAGCAATTTTTTTTAGTGAAATTCAATTTTTTTATTTTTTAACCTATATAATCCCTATTTATCTATAAATGATTATTTATGACCCAAATTTCACCCCTTAAAAAATCATCCCAGAAAATGTTTATTTTAAGGGAGTGAACATGTCAATTAAATACCACTTGAGGTTAGGTTATTGAATTTTATATGTTGTGATTTAATTATGTATTATTTTGTCACTATACTTTATAATATATATTCTTATTTAATGTAATTATATTTTTATTATTGTGTATAAAATTAATTAGCATAATAATTTGGGAGGTGGTTGTCAACAAACACCCCTTTTATTCTGGATTGAGGTTCCAATGACCCTAAATGATTTCATTAACCATGGAACCAATGATCTTGGAATCAATTAATAAATGTGGTGTGAAATATGTCACCTATATGGGGAGGTATCCCCTGCAGTTAGTGATAAGTAACAACAAATGATTAGATTGATCACAATTAATCTAATATAATTCACCCAGTATGACTAAAATGTTAGAAATGAATTTTAGATTCAACATGGATAGATCAATATGAAGATAAAGAATCATTCAATGGTAGCCACTGTGGGACAACTATAGATAATGGTTTTTTTTATTACGACTCTTCCCACCCCAAAGAAAAATCTATTTTCCTTTTTTCTTTTAAATGTCTAAATTTATGATATATATATATATATATATTATTTTCAGATGTTGAGTTCTCCATTCATTGAAAATTATAAACCCCATGGAACTATTTCTTATGGGTTCACATACCTATGTAATGATAATTCATATGAAATATAAATTTGTATTTTCATTCCATCCATTAAATTCAAATATTAAAAAATGACTTGATTTGGGGCGTTCCATTCTATGAAAATTATAAACTCTATGGAAAAATTATGTATATCGTGTCTATGGTCCAATGTGATGAATACATGTGTAAAACATGGATTATAAATTTTACCCATCCAGTAAATTGAAATATGATAAAAAAACTATAGTGTTTTATATTTTATTTATAAATATATATTTCCCTTATATGAATTTGTAACTTATAATATATTGATTATTTTTAAAAATAAAATTTACATCAATAAAACTTAGATAATTTTAATAAAATTTATATATATTAATAATTATAGTACTTTTATATAATAATTACAGGAACATTATTATTTAATAATAATCACAATGTTATTTTATTTTAATAATAATGTTATTATATTTTATTAACAACACAAATATAAAAATATTCTTATATAACATTGATGTATAATAATGACGACAATGTTATTATTAATATATTATTAAAAATATTAATGTAATATATAAATATTAATAATTATTAAAATAAATTATATAAAATAAGAATAATAATGTTATAGTATAATGATGACAATTATTAAGATGATGGTGACGGGGGTGACGATGTCGATGTTTTTATATATAATTTATATTATTGAATATAGAATTATTAGGTAAATAAGTGATGATAATTATGTGTTAAAATGAGTTGGGTTTTTAGGATTCTAGCATGATGTCAATAATATAATTACATTAAATACATTGCTAAACATGATCATGTATAAACACATGAAGTATTATTTTCTTTATGAACTATCAGAAATAAAGTGTAATGGATTAGTAGTATTCACCATGGTGACAAATCCCAAGGTCTCCAGTTTATATAAATGTCAATGTGAAGTAGTGCTAGTTAGAGAATATAAAAATACATTAAATTAAAAAATTTCAAACAAATGTCTCTGACATACCTATTTCAGGAATATGATACTGGATAGTTCCATAAATTAGGACTCTATAGATCTAACCAATATTTGGAATATATACTAAAAAGGAATATTTAATAGAGTTGGTTTCTAAAAAATCCATAGGGATGGATTTAAGGCCCATAACAAAAATTCACTAATGATTTAAACTCAACATGAAAGTGATAATTTTTAATTTTAGTATTCATCATTGAATACTCTATTATATGTATAAGGGAAAAAATAATATTACAACCAAATGAATTTTAATTACTTTCTATAATAAATGTGCATAATTTTAAAATATCATAATGAACCATGAATATCAAACAGGTTTTGAAACATCCGAACACTTTTGGTTAGATTTTTTTGATGATAGTAAAAGAGACCACAGAATCACATTATGATGTTTCTCTATTTAATTTTATATTATACCAAATTCACATTGCTGCATTATGGGTTTCAAAAAAATATTTTTAGTATAGAATAGTTGAATATTCCATGGAACTATTTCTTATTGGAGAGTAAAACATAAAGAACCATTATGAAATTAGAGAGTGATTGAATATAAATTAATTGTGAAACAACTAATTATATTTAATTAATGTGGATTAAAATGGATCTGAAATTTTTATACCAATTTCGAGTGTAATTTGGAATGAATATTTCAACCCATGGAACATCCTTTTATAAAAATTGGAATATAGCTTCATATATGAAATATTATCTTTCCAGATTGTATATAAACTTATTATTGAAAGGGATATCTTATCCTAATTTAATCATATACACGAAAAAACAAAAAATTAAACAAGTGGACCATATCTCACCCTATTAGTTAATTGATGTGTTTTTAATATCACACATGATTATATCTACGATCCATATTATACCCTTATAGTGAAATATGTCAACTCAATACATGCACTAGTACAAGGTTTGGCTTGAACTAGTACCCATAGTGTATCTTTATAATTAATATATAATCTATTAATTTACTATATAAATCATCATTTTTATAAATTAAATACTTATAATTATTATTATTATTTTTACTATAATTTTATTCATTGTTATTTATTTGTAAAATTAATTACTCAATTTTATAATTAAAACTACTATTAAATTTTCATATAAAATTTCACATGTAAATGGTTCTTCAAATTAATATTCCCATTTACATTATAAACTCTAAATTGAATATTTAAATTGGAAAAAAATGATTATGAGTTCATCTTTAATGATTAGTAATTATAATTTAATTTGAAAAGTGATAACTTAATATATAATATGACAATCTACATCAAATACATTTAATAATAAATTATAATTAATTAATTAATTATGTAACACCCCAAGCTTCTACGGTACGCTTCTCTTTGAATAATGTGATAGCGTGTGTTGTACGCAACACCGAGTTCTAACACACCATAACTAATCAAACTAGCCGTTATGAATAGTAATACCTACTTTTTGAAATTATATATATTTTATATTTGAAAATGGACTTCATTTTTGGATTCGGAATATTGAATTTATCCTAAGGTGAAATTTTGGTACATTTCGGATAACTTTCATATTTTGATGAATAGTGAAAATTTCTAAATTTTAATTAAAAACAACTTTTTTAATCAAAATAATTAATAGTGATAAATTATGAATTTAAGTGGTTTTAAAGTATATTTAGAATATATTTTTACCATTCAATTTAATTTTTATCATTGGACATAATTTTACAATTAAACGGAACATAAACAAGTGTCAATCTTTTGATAGTTATTATCTTTTAAAAACACGCTTTTTGTTTTGACAGCGGGAATTAATTTTAAATTAATTTCTGCCACTTCTGTGTTTTGAATTTAGGAAAATGGATTCCATATTTGGAATCAGGATGTCCAAATTATGTAAATAGGTAACTTTTATTTTTACACATTTTGAATAATTACTGCGGTAAATATTTTATTTACCATGGTTAAAGGGTAAATCCGGTAAATAAGGGTTAAAAAAATAATATTATAATAATACAAAATTACCCTAGAACGTGTCCTAACCTTATTGGTGGACACATACCCGACCATGGGCATCCTTGGGTCAATTTGGGGACCCCTTGGAGCCACTTGTATGTGGTAGGGACACATTATATTAATAAAGTTAAAATAAAAATAAAAATGGCATAAGCTTACATCTTTTAGAAGAACAATTTTTACATAGGGTTATACATGTTGTATTTTCGATTATAAATATTCATTAGAAAGCTAAAAAGATTTAATACATAATGATGTTTTATTTATAATTTTTAGACATTAAATAATTTATTACACAATGATGATTCAGTAATTACTAAAATAGTAAAAAATTAACATAATTGATATTATAAATACCCAAATAAATATAATATGAAACTTTTAATGAATTAAACTAATTTTCTAGGATAATATGATATATTAGGATTTATTTAATTGTCTTTGTTCGAAGTAATCAATCTGTTATGAGTTTCACAAAAATCAACTATTGAATAGTGTCAAAATTGACATAAAAGAGTTCTTAAAACAAATATTATATTATTAATTGATATTATATTCTTAAAAATCTAAGGTTCGGCCAAGAGACTTATATTATGATAGGTTAATCATTAATGGACCACTTGGGGGTCGCTTGTATGTATATGGTAAGTCTATTAACCATATAATATAAAAATACAAAGAGACATTGTAAAAGTGAAACTAATTAACTTAGAGTTAATACTTAAAGATAAGGTTAATATAAGTACCCAAACCTGTCTAAATTCTATTGGTTGAGTGGTTTTCGACCTATCCCCACCTTAACCTTTGAATAGTCAACTTTGGAGCCATTAGAAACCGAATATGAATTTATTATAAATTAATATTTCTAGCTTTTCCAATGGTGCCCCTCACCCCTCTTATAAAAGGGAACTCCTCCTTCTCATTTCTTCACACCTTCAAAGCCTTTTGGTTCGGCCAAACTCTGCCCAAATACTCTCCCAACATCCCTCAATACAACCTAGAGGCCTTAGTTTGATCAGAAAGCCAACCTAAGGAGCCCTTTTGATCAAATCAAAAGGAAGAACCCGAAGAAGAGGTAATGATTTCACCACCCTTTTCTAAGTTCATTTCTTCTTCCACTTCTTCTTCCTTTGTTCTTACCATTCTGAAATAATAACTCCAGTATCTCACATATACTGTGATGTTATTATAAATATGGTACGATCATATTCAGTATTCTATCCACCCTTTGAATAACATGTCACCATACGTGCGTACGTACGGCTTACCGTCTCCACGTCGTGGTGTAATTGTTATTCAATATAATATTATTTGGATGGGTATAATAATGATGTGTAACTCATGTAAATAATAAATATAACATGTTAATGATTCTGTATATATGATATACCATCCATTTATATATTATTTTAATATCAAAAGAATGATATTGTCGCTCGTGCGTACGTACGGACTACCGTCTCCACGAACGCGATGAGATTCATTCTCCATCGTAACCATTAAAGCGTAATTATCATTTTATGATTTAAAAATGATGTTTAAGGACTTGATATCATTCTGGATATGAATAATATACAACCTATCCTTTACAAACATGTCTTACGTAACAAAACATATGAAAGAAAACAAGTAAGTTAACACCCGAAACAACGATAATACTAAGATATTATTATCAAATCAATATTAAAAGATCATATATGATATCATATTAATGTATATGATTCTTGTATAATTTAATAACAATTATTTCACCATTATACAGGAGGTTAACCTACCACAACCAAGGAAAAGTACAAGGTAAGGGTTTATTTCACAATCTCTTCATTATCTGAGGTTGTTTATACGTAATAATCTACTGGGATATCTTTATCATCCACATCCATGTTTCTTAAAAATGTATTTCAAAACATTTTTACTATTTACAAGAATATGGGTTAAAGTCATTTATACCCTTGTTTGACTTTTTATAAGAGGTTTATAAAGGAATCTTTCTGTCGTTTTCAAAACAAGGTCCTTTTTAACCTTTTCGACAGAATTGAGGTAAGAATGTTTTTTTAACTTATACGGCGGGTGCGGTTATTTTCCGCCGTTATAAAATCGTCGAAGCTTCCCATACAAGCTTATAAGAATATTTTCAAAGAAAATTTTTTATTTTATATGGATCTTAAATGATTTCAAAATAAAAGGAGATATTTCTTTAAAAAGAATTTTGATTTCATCTATGTCAACATCCTTTGATGGATTTTAAGATTATTTGAAGTTGATTTATTATGATACAAAACTTCTATATTGTATTGAAGGTTTTGTGATATGTTTGACTGTGGATGTGCTATTTTTATACCATTCATAGTTTATTGTGAAAGTATTGACATTTCGTATGCTAGTTTTAATACGAATGTTTATGTTATGTTTAAACCTTTTCATATGGGAATGCATTGGACTTAATAAGTGACGGGTGGAGCCCGCTATAGCTCCTCGATGCATCGGTAGGTCTCATGAGACAAACTAGTGTCTTGGCACAAGGCCTTGACAAAATCTTATTTGTAGTCTTGGCACGAGGCCTTGGCTATGTGGTTATGATAGTCTGGCATTATGCATTCCAACATTATGAAAGTGGTTATTGATTTTTGCATGTGATTATTCGATTAGTAGAATATCCATGTGAATAAGTAAATGGCATTATTTCATTTTACTTTTGCCATACCATGTTGAAGTTCAATTTTAAAAGGCTTTTGTTTTAGTAATGCATTGCCTTAAATGTTTATTCTTATTTATGAAAGTTTCCGCTATATTGTTATCCTTACTGGGCATTTGAGCTCACCCCTTTTCTATGTTTTATTTTTCCCCAGGATGTGAAGAAGTAAATTATGAATGACCTGCAGGGATATTATGAGGGGATAGTAGTGTGGATTATGGAGACATTATGTTGTTGTAGTAGTTTTTCATTTTATGATGTAATGTAAAACTTATGAATATATCTAGTGTTTCCAAGGCTACTAAACCAATCGGTCTTTCGAGATTTGATCTTTCTTGTGATCATGCCAATGTTATGTAATAATGCACCGACTCTGGGTAGCTGGGGTCGGGGCGTTACAGTTGGTATCAGAGGAAGTTTAGTACAAACCTTGGAAGCTAGATTTAGATAAACTCTGATTAGAGCACATAGACCTAATATGAACTTTGAGGATTAGTATAGAAGAACTTCCTAGAATTTTGGTATTGTAGAGACTTTGTGAGTTTTCCGAGCAATACATCCCTGTCTGGATACGAGCAGGTAGAGGCGGCTCTGGCACAGATGTACCTAGGGGTAAAACCCGAAAACACCGCTTTGAGCTAGACTCGAACGGGAACTGGTGAACGACAACGGGCCTTGCTGCACTCTTGGTTACGACACTCCCGGGGGATATGCTTAGGATAACTCTCACTTTCTTTACAAATCATTATGAAGGGTTTATGAGTATATACTTCCTCACAGAAAACATATTTATGATTATGGATTATATCCATAGATAGTTCAATTTATGTTTAGTGTTTTATAAGTATGGGATTATGTATTTTGATTCATAAACTGATCTAGTTTATGCCATTGTTTAGAAATGGCGCCTAGTGGAAGAAATGGAAACCGTATCAATGCACGCACTCCATGTAGGGATTGCCCTCCTGCTCAAGATAATTATAGTGGGGCTGGTGATGCAACTCGTGCTGATCAGCTAATCACCGTACTGGGACAACTTACTCAGGTTATGAATAATAACCTTACCCGTATGGAGCACCCTGATCCGCAGCGTGGAGGATCAATGTTAGATCGATTCATGAGACAACAACCACCAACGTTCAATGGGAATACAAATCCCTTAGTAGCTGAGCAATGGATATTTTCCTTAGAGAAAATATTTCAGGCTTTGGGGAGCAGTGAAAGGGAAAAAGTTATCATGGCAGTTTACCGCCTCACTGGAGATGCTGATCAATGGTGGTCATTGATTCAAAATACGAAGGAAGATGATGAAGTATCAAATATGGAATGGAGGGAATTCAAAGATCTGTTTTTAGAAAAATACTTCCCTCGCGACCATCGAGCGGATATGGAAAGACAATTTCTGAGTCTGAGACAAAAGGAGGATGAGAATGTCACAAAGTATGAGGCTAACTTTACAAGGTTAGCAAGGTATGCTGGAGATTATATTCGCAACCCAAGAAGTAAGATTGATCGTTTCTTTGATGGGTTAAAACCATTTCTCCGTCGATCATTAGTCTCACAATCCTTTTCATCGTACGAAGACATTGTCTCATGTGCTATAAAGACCGAAAAGGAATTCTCTAAGTCTTATGACTTTAAAGCAAAGCAAGAGAAGAAGAGACCTGCTGATCAATCTGGGAATGGAAATAAGGGGAAGAAGGGAAAGGTTGAATATCCATCTTGTGGTAAATGCGGGAAGAAACATCCTGGTACTTGCTTGAAGGGAATGGGAGTCTGTTACAAGTGTGGTGAAAAAGGCCACCAAGCTCATGATTGCAAGGGGAAGAAGGAAGCTACCAACGTTCAGTGCTACAATTGCAGGGAGATGGGGCATTATGCAAATGCATGTCCTAAGCGTCAGGAGAAATTACCTCAGAAAAGGCCAAGGGATCAAGGCCAGGCTTATGCTATCACTACTGCTGAGGTAGAAGCTCCGAAAGACGTGGTGGCAGGTAATTTAATGGTTTCCTCAAGTTTAGCAAATGCATTATTTGATTCTGGATCATCGCATTGTTTCATATCTTCCCAGTTTGCTAAGAAAATTAGATATTTCCAATTTGATTTAATACGGGAGTTGTCAGTTAAAACTCCTAAGGGAAGTATTGTTGCAACAAAGTTTTGTGAATCAGTCCCCATTAGAGCACATAAATTTTCTTTATCTGCTGATTTCATCGTCATACCTATGATTGAGTTTGATATAATCCTCGGTATGGACTGGCTTTCGGACTATGATGCGAAGATTTATTGTAAGAAGAAAGAGGTTACGATTCTTGATGATAATGATAAGGAGCACCTTATTTTTAGAGCAGAATCGTCACCACCTAATTCTTATTTAGATCCACCCCCAGTAGCTCAACTTAATTCAATTATTGGGGAGGAAGAGAATGAAATAACTGTCGGTGAGGAAAGGAATGTTCAAATAGAGGATGTACCTGTTGTGAAAGAATTTGTAGATGTATTTCCGGAAGATTTACCTGGACATCCTCCAGAACGAGAAGTTGAGTTTTCTATTGATTTGATTCCTGGATCAAGGCCTATATCGAAGACCCCTTATAGAATGGCCACTATAGAGTTAGTCGAACTAAAGAAACAACTAGAGGAACTGAGTAATAAGGGATTTATTCGCCCTAGTGTTTCTCCATGGGGAGCCCCTGTTCTTTTTGTTAAAAAGAAAGATGGATCTATGAGGTTATGTATCGACTATAGGGAGATCAATGCTATAACGATAAAGAACAAGTATCCCCTACCTCGTATTGATGATTTATTTGACCAACTGCATGGAGCTCAATACTTTTCAAAGATTGACCTTCGATCTGGATACCATCAGTTGTGTGTGAAGAAGGAAGACATTCCGAAGACAGCATTTCGAACCAGGTACGGGCATTACGAGTTTACTGTAATGCCGTTTGGATTGACTAATGCACCCTCTGTATTCATGGATCTGATGAATAGAGTTTTCAAGGAGTATCTCGATGAATTTGTGGTGGTATTTATTGATGATATCTTGGTATACTCTAAAACCTACGAAGATCATGAAAATCACTTGCGCATTATCTTGAAGACTCTGAGGAGGAATGAATTATATGGAAAGTTTAGCAAGTGTGAATTCTGGCTTCAGGAGATTTCTTTTCTTGTCCATATTGTCTCTAAAGATGGAATCTCTGTTGATCCTTCTAAGACCAAGGCAATCCAAGAATGGCCAGCACCTACGAGTATAACTGAGGTACGTAGTTTTATTGGTTTGGCAGGTTATTATCGACGTTTCGTCCAGAATTTTGCCCGATTGGCAAACCCATTAACGAAGCTCACACGTAAAGGGGTTAAATTTGTTTGGACAAAAGAGCGTGAAGAATGTTTCGAAGAACTGAAGAGAAGATTAGTCAATGCTCCTATATTGACTCTACCATCGGGGAATGATGGGTTCGTTATTTATAGTGATGCATCAAAGAAAGGACTTGGCTGTGTCCTTATGCAGAATGATAGAGTTATTGCCTATGCATCACGACAGTTGAAAATTCATGAACAAAACTATCCTACTCATGATCTTGAGTTAGCAGCTGTGATCTTTTCTTTGAAGATATGGAGGCACTACCTCTATGGTGAAAAATGTGAGATTTATACTGATCACAAGAGTTTGAAGTATATTTTCTCACAAAAAGAACTCAACATGAGGCAAAGGAGATGGCTTGAATTACTCAATGATTATGATTGTACGATACACTACCACCCGGGGAAGGCAAACAAGGTGGCAGATGCTTTGAGTAGAAAAGACCATGGAGTTTTGAACAATATGAGAATTGAAAGGGATCCAATTTTCATGGATCTAGTGAAAATGGACATGAGAATAACCAGGGAAGGTGAAACATCAATGCTTTTTCAAATGGTTGCCAAACCATCTTTACTAGAAAGGATTAAGAGTTCTCAGACCGATGATGAAGAATTCCAAAAGAAGATTAAAGCTGTGAATGATGGGAGATTGAGAGACTTTATGTATGAAGATGGAATTTTGAAATTCGGGAAGAGACTTTGTGTTCCCAATATACCTGATCTAAAAAGGGAATTGCTGGATGATGCTCATAGTTCCAATTTCTCTATACACCCTGGGAGCACCAAAATGTATAGAAATTTGAAGGAACATTTTTGGTGGGACAACATGAAGAGGGAGATTGCTGATTTTGTGTCAAGATGTATGGTTTGTCAACAAGTGAAAGCTGGAAGGCAACAGCCATGAGGAGTCATGCAACCTCTTCCCATACCAGAGTGGAAATGGGACAATATTACAATGGACTTTGTCATGGGGCTACCAAAGACTCCTAGAAGGAACGATGCAATATGGGTTATTGTTGATCGTCTTACCAAGTCAGCTCATTTTCTTGCTATAAGAGAAGATCTACCCCTGGAACGTCTAGCAAGACTATATATTAATGAATTTGTGAGACTTCATGGAGTACCCCTATCGATTTTTTCTGATCGTGATCCTCGTTTTACTTCAAGATTCTGGAAAAGTCTTCAGAAATCCCTGGATACAGAACTTCATTTGAGCACTGCTTACCACCCTCAGACAGACGGACAATCAGAACGGACTATTCAAACCTTAGAAGACATGTTGAGATCTTGCTCACTTGACTTTCAGGGTATGTGGGATCAATATTTACCACTGGTAGAATTTTCCTATAACAATAGCTTCCATTCAAGTATTCAGATGGCACCATATGAAGCGTTATACGGAAAGAGATGTCGTACACCAACCTGTTGGGATGATGTTGGTGAAAGAAAACTTGTAGGCTCAGAACTGGTGGAGGAAACGGTGGAAAAGGTGAAGGTAATCCAAAATCACATCAAAGCAGCTCAAAGTAGGCAGAAGAGCTATGCCGATAATCGAAGGAAGGATTTGGAATTTCAAGTCGGTGATCATGTTTTCCTGAAGGTATCTCCATGGAAGGGAGTCATATGTTTTGGTAAGAAAGGGAAATTGAGTCCCAGGTACATCGGACCTTTCGAAATTCTAGAACGAATTGGGGTTGTAGCTTACCGATTGGCAATGCCGCCAAGTCTCTCCAAAGTTCACGATGTGTTCCACGTATCTCTATTGAGGAAATACATGCCTGATCCGACGCATGTACTCACCTATGAGGAATTAGAACTGGAACCCAATCTGTCTTATTGCGAAGAGCCCGTCAGGATTCTTGATACAAGAGAACAAGTACTCAGAAACCGGACGACGCGTCTGGTAAAAGTTTTGTGGAGAAATCATAAGATGGAAGAGGCAACGTGGGAACCCGAGGAACTTATGATGAAGAACCACCCGAGTCTTTTTATGTAGTAATACCCTAGAAATTGCGAGGACGCAATTATTTGAAGGAGGGGAGAATGTAACACCCCAAGCTTCTACGGTACGCTTCTCTTTGAATAATGTGATAGCGTGTGTTGTACGCAACACCGAGTTCTAACACACCATAACTAATCAAACTAGCCGTTATGAATAGTAATACCTACTTTTTGAAATTATATATATTTTATATTTGAAAATGGACTTCATTTTTGGATTCGGAATATTGAATTTAGCCTAAGGTGAAATTTTGGTACATTTCGGATAACTTTCATATTTTGATGAATAGTGAAAATTTCTAAATTTTAATTAAAAACAACTTTTTTAATCAAAATAATTAATAGTGATAAATTATGAATTTAAGTGGTTTTAAAGTATATTTAGAATATATTTTTACCATTCAATTTAATTTTTATCATTGGACATAATTTTACAATTAAACGGAACATAAACAAGTGTCAATCTTTTGATAGTTATTATCTTTTAAAAACACGCTTTTTGTTTTGACAGCGGGAATTAATTTTAAATTAATTTCTGCCACTTCTGTGTTTTGAATTTAGGAAAATGGATTCCATATTTGGAATCAGGATGTCCAAATTATGTAAATAGGTAACTTTTATTTTTACACATTTTGAATAATTACTGCGGTAAATATTTTATTTACCATGGTTAAAGGGTAAATCCGGTAAATAAGGGTTAAAAAAATAATATTATAATAATACAAAATTACCCTAGAACGTGTCCTAACATTATTGGTGGACACATACCCGACCATGGGCATCCTTGGGTCAATTTGGGGACCCCTTGGAGCCACTTGTATGTGGTAGGGACACATTATATTAATAAAGTTAAAATAAAAATAAAAATGGCATAAGCTTACATCTTTTAGAAGAACAATTTTTACATAGGGTTATACATGTTGGATTTTCGATTATAAATATTCATTAGAAAGCTAAAAAGATTTCCTACATAATGATGTTTTATTTATAATTTTTAGACATTAAATAATTTATTACACAATGATGATTCAGTAATTACTAAAATAGTAAAAAATTAACATAATTGATATTATAAATACCCAAATAAATATAATATGAAACTTTTAATGAATTACACTAATTTTCTAGGATAATATGATATATTAGGATTGATTTAATTGACTTTTTTCGAAGTAATCAATCTGTTATGAGTTTCACAAAAATCAACTATTGAATAGTGTCAAAATTGACATAAAAGAGTTCTTAAAACAAATATTATATTATTAATTGATATTAAATTCTTAAAAATCTAAGGTTCGGCCAAGAGACTTATATTATGATAGGTTAATCATTAATGGACCACTTGGGGGTCGCTTGTATGTATATGGTAAGTCTATTAACCATATAATATAAAAATACAAAGAGACATTGTAAAAGTGAAACTAATTAACTTAGAGTTAATACTTAAAGATAAGGTTAATATAAGTACCCAAACCTGTCTAAATTCTATTGGTTGAGTGGTTTTCGACCTATCCCCACCTTAACCTTTGAATAGTCAACTTTGGAGCCATTAGAAACCGAATATGAATTTATTATAAATTAATATTTCTAGCTTTTCCAAAGGTGCCCCTCACCCCTCTTATAAAAGGGAACTCCTCCTTCTCATTTCTTCACACCTTCAAAGCCTTTTGGTTCGGCCAAACTCTGCCCAAATACTCTCCCAACATCCCTCAATACAACCTAGAGGCCTTAGTTTGATCAGAAAGCCAACCTAAGGAGCCCTTTTGATCAAATCAAAAGGAAGAACCCGAAGAAGAGGTAATGATTTCACCACCCTTTTCTAAGTTCATTTCTTCTTCCACTTCTTCTTCCTTTGTTCTTACCATTCTGAAATAATAACTCCAGTATCTCACATATACTGTGATGTTATTATAAATATGGTACGATCATATTCAGTATTCTATCCACCCTTTGAATAACAAGTCACCATACGTGCGTACGTACGGCTTACCGTCTCCACGTCGTGGTGTAATTGTTATTCAATATAATATTATTTGGATGGGTATAATAATGATGTGTAACTCATGTAAATAATAAATATAACATGTTAATGATTCTGTATATATGATATACCATCCATTTATATATTATTTTAATATCAAAAGAATGATATTGTCGCTCGTGCGTACGTACGGACTACCGTCTCCACGAACGCGATGAGATTCATTCTCCATCGTAACCATTAAAGCGTAATTATCATTTTATGATTTAAAAATGATGTTTAAGGACTTGATATCATTCTGGATATTAATAATATACAACATATCCTTTACAAACATGTCTTACGTAACAAAACATATGAAAGAAAACAAGTAAGTTAACACCCGAAACAACGATAATACTAAGATATTATTATCAAATCAATATTAAAAGATCATATATGATATCATATTAATGTATATGATTCTTGTATAATTTAATAACAATTATTTCACCATTATACAGGAGGTTAACCTACCACAACCAAGGAAAAGTACAAGGTAAGGGTTTATTTCACAATCTCTTCATTATCTGAGGTTGTTTATACGTAATAATCTACTGGGATATCTTTATCATCCACATCCATGTTTCTTAAAAATGTATTTCAAAACATTTTTACTATTTACAAGAATATGGGTTAAAGTCATTTATACCCTTGTTTGACTTTTTATAAGAGGTTTATAAAGGAATCTTTCTGTCGTTTTCAAAACAAGGTCCTTTTTAACCTTTTCGACAGAATTGAGGTAAGAATGTTTTTTTAACTTATACGGCGGGTGCGGTTATTTTCCGCCGTTATAAAATCGTCGAAGCTTCCCATACAAGCTTATAAGAATATTTTCAAAGAAATTTTTTTATTTTATATGGATCTTAAATGATTTCAAAATAAAAGGAGATATTTCTTTAAAAAGAATTTTGATTTCATCTATGTCAACATCCTTTGATGGATTTTAAGATTATTTGAAGTTGATTTATTATGATACAAAACTTCTATATTGTATTGAAGGTTTTGTGATATGTTTGACTGTGGATGTGCTATTTTTATACCATTCATAGTTTATTGTGAAAGTATTGACATTTCGTATGCTAGTTTTAATACGAATGTTTATGTTATGTTTAAACCTTTTCATATGGGAATGAATTGGACTTAATAAGTGACGGGTGGAGCCCGCTATAGCTCCTCGATGCATCGGTAGGTCTCATGAGACAAACTAGTGTCTTGGCACAAGGCCTTGACAAAATCTTATTTGTAGTCTTGGCACGAGGCCTTGGCTATGTGGTTATGATAGTCTGGCATTATGCATTCCAACATTATGAAAGTGGTTATTGATTTTTGCATGTGATTATTCGATTAGTAGAATATCCATGTGAATAAGTAAATGGCATTATTTCATTTTACTTTTGCCATACCATGTTGAAGTTCAATTTTAAAAGGCTTTTGTTTTAGTAATGCATTGCCTTAAATGTTTATTCTTATTTATGAAAGTTTCCGCTATATTGTTATCCTTACTGGGCATTTGAGCTCACCCCTTTTCTATGTTTTATTTTTCCCCAGGATGTGAAGAAGTAAATTATGAATGACCTGCAGGGATATTATGAGGGGATAGTAGTGTGGATTATGGAGACATTATGTTGTTGTAGTAGTTTTTCATTTTATGATGTAATGTAAAACTTATGAATATATCTAGTGTTTCCAAGGCTACTAAACCAATCGGTCTTTCGAGATTTGATCTTTCTTGTGATCATGCCAATGTTATGTAATAATGCACCGACTCTGGGTAGCTGGGGTCGGGGCGTTACAAATTATAATTATATAATATTCTACCAATGAAATATATCCTTAAATAATAAATAATAATAAATAAATAGAATCTCTTATAATAATTAATAATAAATAAATAAATCATTGGGATTGTTTTTATCACTGTATTTATGTAAAATAATATTATACATTCTAATAGTTATAGAAATATTAATATTTTATATTTCACTTTATATACATAACCATAAATATAAACTATTATGAATATACTAATTTTAATAAATTTTTACACTAAAATTTAAAAGTGTGAAAATGTGATGTAATAGTTATAATTTCTTTCATAGAAATAGTGTTTGAATTTATTATATCAAGGGACTTGTAGTAAGTGTAATGCACCTCAGAAACTAGAAGGAAACTATAGGGATACTACAATGGTACTTTTTTGGTAATTTAGTGGTGTAGAGTAGTATTCCAATATTATAAGGGTTGGTCAAGGTGCAATTATGGGGGTTTTTACTATAGACCTATAGTTAGGCCTGAAAGGGCATTGATCTATGCTTAGTGGGTGGGGGATCCAGCCTAGTTGGGCCCATTGTGTGTGTGGGAACCATTGTTATTAATTAAACCATGAAATAAATTATATATATATATATATATTAATTATTATTTTATATTTTTTATACAAATATTAATGTTTTTTCAAAAATTTTGTTTATATATTTATATCGGAATTTAGGATGGGTAATGTGACAACCATGAATTTTTTTATTTGGTTAATAAATTAACTCTTTTCTTCTTAATGACTAGATTACTATATTTTACAATTGAGGTACATAGAAATTTTCTTATATATATATACATGTCATGTAATAATACAAATTATAGAATCCTAAGACTAGTGGAGTGATATGAAACAAAAAAATAGAAACCACACAATAGTGTACTCTACATGATCAATCTCTCCAAAAGAGATTAATACTTCCATGAAAACTTTTAAAAGAAAAAAATGTTTGAAATATAAATAAAATTATCATCTTAATTTTAAAAATCATTGAGAAATAATATAGTAAAAGTTAATGAATGTTTGTGTATATACAGAGTATGAAGGGAAAAGTGACAGTTGGGTTCTGACTATTACATGATAGCTGGCCCATATGACCATATATTACTATAACCATTGGATAATAACTTCATTGGTAAATGAGACTATTGGGTATTATTGTAGTTTAAAAAAACGTTACTATTATAATGAATGTTTATAAAGGGTCATGAAAAATGTTAATTAATGTATAAAGGTGAAAAAATGTCCTGAAGATAAATATTTATTCTATTCAAAGAGGTCTAGTTAAAAATTTGTAGGGAGGTAGAATCACGGTGGTTCACCCTTGAATAATCCCAATTAGTGATTAAATAAGTAATACTTTAAATAACTCATCTAGAAAAGAAGTTCAAGTTAGTGGTCATTGCTTCTAGGTCAGTGCTTGCTAAACCTCCCCATGAATCTACCACTATCTCACACCTTACCCTTAGAGTGCATTTTACTGTAATAATAATTTATATTTCGAGACCGTAGTGTAATAATAATTTAATATCATTTTTTATAAATGAAACATACCACTCATCGATCTCATTTTTAGTAGTTATTATATAATAAAAAATATATAAATATTTCATGAATTTAATAAGTTGGAAATTGGTTAGAAATATCACATAATTATACTTTAAGAATATGTATACACTTTCACAAACAGAATTATTCGACGTAAAATTCTGTTTTATAAAATATTCTTCAAAAAAATTATTTATTTAAACCTAAATTACAATATAATTTTATTATATCCTATGGAATTTCTAGGTGTCATAATGATAACTATGTTGTAAAAACCCGAATTTTAAGAAAAATAACGGTTTTCATTGAAAATGTATAATTATCATATGTTGGAAATTCCTTTTTTAAATAATATTATATTTTAAACTATCTTATGTAAATTAGTTATGGTAATTTATTTTATAATTTTAAAAAATAATTTTTTCATTTAATATTAAAAATATATATTTTTGTTTTTGGTTTGTTTCATTAAATCAAATTTATGAAATAATGATTTAATAATTACATAAATATAATCTCTAAAATAGTTTTTTATTTTACTGATATATGGTTTTAAATGTCTCTAAATCTATTTTTAAAACAATAAATGACTTTCCAAAGTACAAAACAGAAATTATGGTTTTTCAAAACATTATTTTTTTTGAAAAAATTACTTTTCCATGTCAATATTAAAATAAAAAAAATTATTTTTATCTAATGGTTGAAAATATTATAAAACCTAACATAGATTCCCAAAATAATGGGTAAAAACCCAAGGTAATCCATTTTTTTCATTTTCCAAAGCCTAGAATTCCTTGAACTATATTTAGAAATTAATAAACAATCCTCATACTTTACTATTAATAGCCACCTATTCCATTATGACCCTATAATTTCTAACTTATTATTATGTGATTTTAAGCATAATTATACATCAAATACAAACCATGGATTGTATATTCTAAAGTCTTTGGAATATTTGGTACATAAAACTAAAAACATGGAAATAGAATAAAACATATTTATATTAATCATCCATAAGAGCTCCAATCAATCATTGAGCTCCTTCATCTACATAGGATACCATGGGGAATACATAGGCAAAATCGATGAGCTAAAAATCCTATTAAGGGAATAAAGATAGGAATAAAGCATAACACATGGGTTAAAATTCATAAGATAATGACATGAAAAATCATGGAACTTGAATATATAGAAGGGAATATAACATATGGAACATGGTTTTAGGTAGTCATGGAAGCATATGAATGTGAAAAAAACATGGAAAACGACATAACCATGAGTCAAGAAAAACTACCAAAACCATTTCACATGGTGAAAAAAGTCCCATAAAGGAATCAGGTTCAATCCATGTCCCAACATGACAACTCAGGAGACTATGCATTACCAAATGCATTGGAGATATATCTTGGAGTACCCATTATTAATTTCTATTCATATGTGTTCCACATTAATAATCAATCATAAGGTATAAACATAGGGGTTAACCATGGGAATTAATGGGTATCATAATCATATCACAAGGCATAAAATGGCTATATAATAATGTTATTATAAATAAAATTGATTTTAATCATACCTATACGATCCTAAGAGAAATTAGGAATATATCATGGTATATCAAGAACAAAATAAGTGAAAACATGTAAAAAGTGTGTTTAAGATACTTTAGAAATGTGCAACATTGGGGCAGTTTAAGAGAAAATATAAAAGAGTAATTAAAGAAGAAAATGAATAATTGTTTTCATAAAAATAGAAATGAACTAAGGAATTTTTTCAGGAAGAAAATAGTTATTTTGTAAAAATAATTATTGGTTAAAATTAATTATCAAGTGTACATTAAAATGGGTATGAAATTGGGAAGTTTCCCTAAATCATGCTTGCTTATTAGTAGGAATTGAGAAGGGATACATATAAAACATGTATTTCCCCATAAAATTAACAAAAATTTAGTTAGGTACATATTTTTGAAACATAAACAAAAAATTTATGATTACTAATTAATAATAATAATAAAAAATTAAATTGCGATAAATAGAGAGAAAGTGTAACCCAAAAGGAAAAAAGAGAGGTTTGGAGAGTATCATTTACCTTATGTGAAAACGTTTTCTTTAGATGTATGTACTTTCTTTGATAACAAAATTAAATCCATCAATTAGTCAATTAATAACCTCTTATATTGTTATTTTATTCATTATTATTTCATTATGAATAGTTAGGGTATTTTTTATGAGTTAAATGATTCAATTTTGTTGTTTTGAGAGTGTTCATTTTCATGGTTTTCATGATCATTTTTCTTGTATAAAAGTACATAAGATCATGCAAAATTAGAATAATTATCCATAATTAAAAATATAATATATTAATGAATTTAAAAATTCTTAATTATTACTATATATCATTTTTTAAAAAGGTATTATTATGATTCATAAGATAAAACGTTAATGAAAATGATTTTGTTTATTTCGGTGCTTTTTATGACCATCATGAACTTATATAATTTTGTTTAATTTTTTTTATATAAATATTAGTTATATAACATTATTTGATATAAAATATGTATAATAAAATATTATTTAACAATAATAATGGTTTTATGACAGGCCTTGAAGGTGGTATTGAAAAATGAAGACTTTTCATCCTTGAAGGCGATAAATCAACACATGACATATGATGTTTTCATTTTCTGAAAAAATATAGAGGAGAAGAGGTTTTATGATGGATTATTATGTAAAACAAATAAATTTATAGTATATAAACATACTATATTTATATTTCCACATAGATATAGGTAGGATAGGAGAGGATATTAAAAGAAAGGAAATTGAAAAGAAATTAAAAGAAAATGAAAGAGGATTTTATATCTTGAACTTATTCTCCTTGAGAACCTCCTTAGGGAAAAGGGTTTTGTATTTTTTGATACCCAAGGATCCTAGATGTGGGAAGTGAATTAGGAAAATTATTGGGGAGAATTTGGACAAACATCAAGGCTTTAGAGGTGTGAGGATTAGAGGGGTGAGGGGTGGTATTTATAGGGTTAGAGAGGGGTGCTATTTGATAATTTTTTAATGTTTTATTATATTGGATAAAGAATATAAATAGTGTTTATTCTTTTGGAAAAAGTACTATATTTAGAGAATTTATGTTTAAAATAATGGAAGTTACCTCAGACATACCTTAATAATGAATGAAAAAATCATGTATTAACTTATAATATTAAATTTCATAACTTTCTATATTTAACTTTTCAAAAAAAATCAACTATTTTAGAAAAATTCACCATAACAATTTTTTGATTTGTGAAATCCAAAAAATTAAATCCCTATTATGAAAATAATTTTATTAATTTTTTAAATTTAGTTTTTAACTAAAAGCATTATTTATTCGAGAAATACTGATTTTGAAATTATAACTGATTTTATGACACTTTGATCGTTTAATTAAGCTATCACAAAATTATAAAATAATAATAAGATAAAAATAATAATTTATGTATATATTTTTTGAAAATTAATTTTCATTTATATAATTATATTAATTACACAATTATAAATAAATAATTACAACTTAAAAAATACCTACACTTAATTTATCATTTTTGAAACATTTATTTAGATAAACCAAGAACAAAATGTATCATTTTTCATTATTACATACATACATTTTATTTATACATTCATAGGTGAGGTTACTATTCAATTATTTTTATTACTATTCCTAATGGTCACATTACTATTCCAACGGTAAAGTTACTATTTCATTGGTACGGGTTTGTTAATTTTGATAAATACCTCTTATTTCATTCATTATTCATTTATAATTTTCTTATTGTGTTCTCTACGTGTTCTTATATGATTTATTCTCTATAAAATAATTATAATAAGGTAAATTCCATTGATAACATCATTTTTACATTTTCCTCCCTTATGAAATTTCACCCTCAAAATTTAGTTTTACATTATAAGGTGAAAATATTTGAGGGGACTTATACTTCATTGGTTCTTGTGGTTACCATGTTGTCACTTCCTACTTGTGGTTTGACCAAATAATATTGGTTAATTGAGTAGTCTGGTTGTGTAACACATTATTTTCATGATCCTAAATTTTCATTGCATACTCCCTATAAGAGAGACCTTTTTGCAACTTAACCACCACAGAATTTAGTACTTACAAGCAATTTGGTATGCTATTCCTCAAGAGGGATACTTTTAATACATCATATATATTAAAAATGGTTTGTTGGAGTTCTAGTCGATATGGAAAATCTCTACATGATCAAGAATATAGAAGGATTTAATGTACATAGGAAAAAAATTTCCATTGTTCCCAAATCCAATGAGCCTCTTCCATAGAAATATCTGGTGGTATACCATGTCTAAAAAATCAATATATAAGCCTCATTTATGATTGTATTTATTTCAGTTCTCTTAACATTGGGCATCATAGATATTCCATTGAACAGTTTTCACATTTTTAACCATTTTTTTGACCATTTCAGTTCTTAGGAGCTTCTGTTCAATGAATTCATCCTAACATGATGATGTTATTCATCCTTTCTCAAAATGTTATTCATATAGATCAATCTCTTTTCATGAGTTTAAAATATTGTAGTATGAGAACTTGAAAATAGTTCGATTATGATCCCATCCTCCATTTAATTCAATAGATCATGATCATAACATGTCTTCTACAGTCTAAATACTCTTCTCAAATTGGAATCCCTTTTGAGGATTATATTTTGTACTGAAGTTTATATCGGTGTTTCGAACATGTTGGAAACTATTTTATAACATGGAGGTGAATCTTATATCTCAATCAGATAAAATTTATAGTGGTATTCCATGAATCCTTTCCAATTAAATGACATATATCAGTGAATGTTTATCCAGTTATATGTCTTTTCGAATTGTGATAAAGTGATTTGTGTTTGTAAGATGATCCAAAACAACCCATATTGTATTGTTTCATCTAGATGTCTTCAAAATTATAGTAAAATAGTCCAAGGTGATAATTTACCATTTCTGTATTAGTATGGGTATTTTTGGCATTATCCCTTTAGAATTTTTCCATTCATCCTTCACCCGATGATATACCTAACACTTTTATGTATACTCAGTGATATCCTTAATCATATTGCCCCACTAACAGTGATCTCAGAGATCTTAACACATCATTCTGATTCATTGGCGAATAGAAAATGTGGAGATACATGTTTCATTCAGAATTTGACTCATTATCTCTAGATTGGATGGTTTACCTAGTTATAAACCAAATCTTAAGGATCCTTCCATATCAATTTTGAACTCCATGGATTTACCATTTCTAATATCTTCCACCCTTTTCTTAATTTCTTTATCATTTCATTAAGAACCCTTTATTTTATCAAAAAATAATGCTTGAAAAGTAATTTGATATATGATTGATGATTTTACTTATATAATGATTCTAATTTCTATCCTTTTTGAATCAAATAATATTTGGTCCTTCTTAATTCTAATAATTGGAAATGTTGAAGGATCCTTTCTACTTATAGAATATTAAACATTATTTTCAATAATAGGATTGTGGTGGATTGATTATCTGCAATCCTTGCTGATCTCTAAAAATATTCTCTAGCTCATATTAAAATCATCCTATGTGAATATATATATTTTAGTCTCTTAGGATTAGTATATATCTATTACTTCTTCTAAAAGAGTTAATGCCTCCATATTTTCAATGTATGGATCATAATTGGGAAATATAGATCATTTATGGGATAGTTTTTCTCATTAATTTTAAAGTACCTCAAGATTTAGGCTATCAAATTATCATTTTGAATTGTAAAAAACCAAATCTATTCTTTGAAACATCTTTTTATGACATAAAAGTTCCCCTCTTTTCAGAAGTGTTAGTAGATCTGTAGTGATAAGTCATTTTTTCCACTCATTGAAGTAGTCATAATATTCACTAATCCAAATAATATTTTATCCATTTCAAGTAATTTTGGTTATTGTGTTCTTAAATCATTGTATTTTTTTCCAAAAATCTTTGGTAAAACCAATCTAGACCAAGGAACCTACGGATCTCCATTACTGATATTGTTCTGGGCTACTCTTTGATTTACTTTGTCTTAAAAGGGTCCACCAATATTTAATAACTAGTAATAATATGCCCCACAGATTATATATACTCTATAAATAAATAACAATTATTATAAATTTCATATAGTTTCTCCATTCAAAATTTCTTTAGCATAGAATTCAAATTATCCTCATGCTCCTCCTTGTTTTGGGAGTACATCAGAATGTAATTGATAAAGAATACCAAAAAACCACCGAGGTAATATTTAAATAGTCTATTCATTATGTACATGAAAATATCATAAGAATTATTGAGTATTAGGAGAATCACTATAAAATCATAGTGTCTATACCTCATTTGGATGGATGTCTTGGGTATATCTTCTTTCTTCACATTTAATTGGTGAAATCCAGACCAATAGTCCAACCTAGAGAAATAATTGTACCCACATATTTGATAAAACAATTCATCTATCAATTGTAGGACATACTTTTATCTTTATCACGGTTCTTTTCAGAATGTGATAATCAATGCAGAGGTTCATTGATCCATACTTCTTATTGACGAAGAGGACAAACACACCCCATGGGGTAGCAATCGTGCATATAAAACCCTTTTCTAGATTCTACCACAAATTATCCTTCTTTTATTCCAAATCAATGGTTTCCATTCTATAAAGAGTCATTGATATATGAAAATATATAGGAATAAGTTTAATTGAGAACTCAAACTCTCATACATTAGGAATACCATGCAATTATTTGCGTAACACATCAGTGTATTCCTTTACAATAGGAATGTCTTTAAGAATGATTCTCTTATTTTACTCAATAAATTGAGCTAGAAATTATTTCTCAAAATGACATAATATCCACAAATAAGATGAGGATTATAAAGGATATTCATCATTATCCTTACACTTATATAGAATTGGGGGATGCCTGAGGATGAAAATAGTGATATCTATTTCTAGACAGATGAAGTTGAATTTTTATAAACATATCCAATGCATTCCCAATATATAATCAAACTACAAAAATTAAGTAAGATAATATTTTATGGGAGGTTCGGTCCACAAAAATTAATTAGGGAGTTATATAGTTCAGATATAATAATTACTCAATTTTTTGTTCTCACAGATAACTCAACCTCTATATTTTGAGGTGGTGTTTTAATAGTTCTACTAAACTTGAATGATATTTATTAATGAATTGAACCATATATGATCATCATACATTTCACTATTTTATTATTTTTATTTTTATTTACGTAATCCAAAATGGATTTTTGTTATGGGAATTCATAAATTCTTATAGTCATAAATGGGAAACTTTTAACATTAAAGGTATATCCTATATATAAAAAATATATCCCAACTTGTGGTTCCTTGAGTTTCAATTTAGTTTATCAAAAGTGATAGATTTTTCCATAGGGTTATAGCTAATAATTTCTATTCCAGATAAGAAAAAATAAACCATTCAATGATAAAAACTATAACATCTCTATCCATTTACACTTTTATTACATTATTTTAAACACATGTTTCTATCAAATACAAACCAAGGATCATACACTCTATTGTCTTAGGAATAATTGGAACTTACAACAGAAAACAAGGAATTAGAATAAAATATATTTATGTTAATAATCCATAAATATATCCTAAATTACATTAATCTCTAAAATGTGCAAGGAATGATGTGAGAAACACATAGCCCAAATGGATGATATATAAAGTCGAGTAAGGAAATAAACAAAAAAATATAGCATAGAAAATGGGTTAGAAGGAATAACATAATAACATAACAAGGAATAGACCATAAATAATCAAATGGGAACATTACATGTATAACATGTGATCTAGTAATTGTGGAATCATTGGAATGTTGAAACAACATGAAACAAGACATAACCATGGGTTAAGGCTAACTTAAAAAACCATTTCACATGGTGGGTAGAGTCCCACAAAGGAATCATGCTTACTCCCTGTCCAAACATACTGTCCCATGAGATGAAACATAACCCAATGCATTGGATATTTATTTACACTCAAAAATCATAATAAGTTCATGAATATGTGTTCCACATGAAGAATCATACATAAGGTATAAATAGAAGGGTTTCCCATGGAAATAAAGGTGTATCATAATCATTTCATAAGGCATAAAAATAGGAGTATCATAATAATGTTCATCAAATAATGTATTTAAAACATAAATTGACATTAATATGGTAAATTATCTATATATAATGATAAATTATGTCCAAATTAGAATAAAACATATAAAAATAGTGTTTACAAAACATTAAAAATGATACACTTTTATGTGGTTTAATGGAAAATATAAAACATCCTTCAAATAGGAAAATGAATAATTTTTTACATAAACATGAAATGAAATAAGATTTATTTTCATGAATAAATGAGTGATTTAAAAAAAATAGTGTATTAAAATTAATTATGGAGTGTACCTAAAAATTGGTTTCATATTGGGATATTTCCTTTAATAAAGCTTACTTATCAGGAGGAATTGATAAGGGGACCTCATAAAAAAATGTATTTTCCCACCAATAAAAATTGAAATGAGAGAGTTACATTCAATTGGAACATACACATATGATGTAGGATCTTTAAATAATATTAATTACGTATTTGATTAGGGTAAGGAGATAGAAAGAGAAACCCGAAGGAAAAAATGGATGTTTTGAGAGAATCCCTTACCTAATTTCTGAAGGTGTTCTACGGTTGTAAATAATATTCTATTTAATCAAATTAAATCAATTAATTAACTAATAATGATCATATTATATATGTATTTTAATTATTATAATTTTATTAAGATTATTTATGATCTTATTTCTGAGTTATAAGATTCAATTTTATTATTCTGTGAGCATTCATTTTGTTTGGTTTTCAGGACCATTTCCCTTGTATAAAAGTATGAAAGTTCATATAAAATTGGACTAATTTTCCAGAATAGATATAATGTGTTATTAATGAAAATAATACTTTTAATTGGTCATATATATAATTTATTTAAATGGTATGAGAATTATTCATTATAGAAAATGATAATAAAAAATATTTAATTTAAATTACTAGTTTTTAAGACAATCATTAACTTATATCAATTTTTTAATATCATGTTAATATATTGGTTCCATAAAAATATATAAATTATTATATATATATAATAAAATCCTATTTAAACATCATAATGGATTTATGACCGTCATTTAAGGTGGTATTGGAAAATAAAAACATGTCATCCTCAACGGTGATAAATCCACACCTTGTGAATGATGTGTTCATTTTTTGATTCAAAGGGAGAGGATAATAGTTTTGGTGATGGATTATTACATTAAATCAACAAAATTATAGTATAAAAAATATTATTTATTTATCCTTCTGATTTGGGATAGGGATGTGTTTGGAGGATAATAAAGTAAAATAAATTGAAGAGAAATTAAAACAAAATTAAAGAGGATTTTACCTCTTGACTTCATGTCTTTGAGAACCTTATTAGATAAAAGGGGTTTAGTCTTTTGTTGAGTTAAAATGCTCTTGGACATGGGGTAGATACTTTGGATGAATATTGGGAATAAATTTTAAAAAGATAATGTCTTTATATGTTTGAGGTGAATAGGGTGTGAGGGGTGTTAATTATTGGGAGGAGAGGGGTGTTTTTTGATTGTTTTATTCATTTTTTTATTATTTGGACTCAAGAATATCAATAGTTTTGATTACTGTGAAAGTTTTTAGCATATGGAGAATCTGAATACTAACCAATGATTCTTACCTTATCAGAACATCACAAATGACTAAAAAAATCCTTTATTTACTAATAATGTAAAATATTGTAAATTAATGTATTTCACTATTTACAAAAAAATCAACTATTGCAAAAAAATCTAAAAAAACCACTTTTACCATTTTTCAACATGTATAATTAAAAAATTAACTACCTTTTATAGAAAAATCTAGATATGATAAATTTAATTTTTTATTCAAATGACCATTTTTTCGAAAGATATTTTTTTAACATTGTAAATGATTTTATGACACTTTGAAAATTAATTAACGACTTATAAAATTATATTCTAATAATTAGTCAATAAACTGTAATTTTATGAAACTATTTTATGAAAATAAAATTTTCATTATATCATTATATTAATTATAAAAAATTAAATAAATATTTATAACTTACAAAAAATACCAATAATTAAATTTCTTTTTTGGAATAATTTATTTACTTATACCAATATATAAATAAATCATATTCTCACTTATAATATACATAATTTTTTTATACCATGATGGGTGAGGTTACAATTCCATTAGTCAGATTACTATTCCCATTGGTTACATTACTATTCCAAAAGACAAGTTAACATTCCATTGGTATAGGTTCCCTAATTTCAATAAATAAAACTTATTTCAATAATTAATCGTTTATAAACTTTTTATTTTGTTATGTATGTGATTTTATGTGATTTATAATATATAAAATAATTATAATAAGGGACATTTCATTGATAAATTTTTGGGATGTTATAAATATGTCCACTCCTCTCCACCTTAAATCCTATATTCTTGAATTTATAGTCACTTTTTCTCAAAAAGAGTTATTATAAGGTGTCTTTAAAGTCATAAAGTTTCACACCCATTATCTAAGAAGAAACTCATTAGGGTAAGGGAAATATATTGTTCTTCTTTTCAATCCATATAGCCCATTTGTTGTATGAATTCTAAATACCAATTTATATTCTTTTCAACAAGATTATTTTTTCCACTACAGGAAAAATAATTTATCAATGTGAGACCTTATTACCCTATCAATATTCTAATTACTTATTAATTTATGTGCATCAAAGTTATTATAAATTAATTTCATGAATTTTTAAATTTTTTAGAATACATTATTATATTGTCAATAACCGTACCCCACCCATACCCAAGGGAATTCAAAAAGATGTAAACATAATGTATATTTTTTGGTATTTACACATATGAGGACAAAATTTTATTTTCATGGTGAATAATGAAAAAGTATTCCATTAATTATGAACTTATAAAGTTATTGATTTTATATGGAACCTATTATTTATTTTCTATGCATTATTGATGAAATGTTTTATAATAATATTTTTTGGCCACATGAGATAATACATATGAAGGTTTCCAAATTATAGCGATATTATGAATTTTATAACGAATTAATCTATATTGTTGACATTTTTTACATTACCTTGGTGAATAAAATTTGTTTTTAAAATTTATGACAACTTGGTGACAATTCATAGTGACATGACTATGAATTTCACACTTTAATATTGTATCACCATATCCATGTTATATTTATGGTAATTATCAATATTTTATCATTTTTTTCTCATTTATTATCTAAAATGATCATTCATTTTCCACTTCCTTTGTTTATCACTCACTTGTCTTTATGATCACCCCTTTCTACTAATTTATGTCCTCTAGAAATTACATGTAGTGAGGTGACCTAGTATGAAATGAAAAACGTTCCTTTCCAATGAAATATATATTTTTGTGTAAATACTTTCAAAATTTATTTCGTATATTATATACCGAGTTTCCATGTCAATATACCTCAAAATATATCTAAATACATTAAGGTAATATTTTTTATGGAATTATCATAAACCAAACTTGTTATATTAAGGAGAGATTACAAATGTTGCATCAGATGTAAGGTTTAATTATTTTTTAATATTAGTACAAAAAAATCAGCAGTAACAATAAGATAAATTCCAAATATAGAAAAACATTCATAAATTTTTCTAAAGTGTAAATAAAGTGGATTCTAAGTAATAAAATTACTATATGGATACTACAAGTGGATTTGTATTTGGAAAAGTTTTCTATCAGGGTAACAAAATATAAAGGGGAATATAATTATTTGAATCTACCATAACATATTTCTTGATAAAGGGTCTATTCTTCACACCAATTTTGACACTCCCTATCGATATGTTTGATCAATCCCCATATTTTTACAAACTATTATAATAAAAATTTATAACTTTTATAACTTTTTTTAGAATTAACTATATAATCCTAGAAGTATTCTATTATAAAATGTATTATTATTAAATATTTTATTATAATATTCCCAATAATAAAAAAATACTCACTTATGTTTTATTTATAGAGAAAGTTTTAGAATATAGAAGGACTCATGAGTATATGAGATGCAATAAAAAATTTGATTATGACTATCCCAATGTCAAAGGATCTATAGATTAACACAATATCATGTTGATGAATAAATTATCATGGGTTTTTAATATCAACATAAAAAATGTGGTGAATCTATCTTCACTAATGAAGCAATAACTTGAAGTTGAATGCCTCATGCATCATCAACCACTAGGTTTTATTGTATCCACTAATCTATTGATCACTAAGAACTGAATGAATATTATAGAATAATATTTTTTTACATAATATTTAGGGCCCAGATAAATTTATGTGGGTATTATATCTCTTCTTGGTATAATTTGATCAGTTGTTTCAACTAAACAAGAACATGAATCTAATGAATTTGGAAGAAACCATGGAAATGGAAGACAATATAAAATGCATTTTAAATAAGTATTTTACTTTACCCATACACATTAAAAGGGGGAATTTTTTAAGATAAAAATATTTAATTGGTGGTGAAATATTTGATGATATTTACAAGGCTTGCATGATACACTTCATGATTTTTCACTGATTTTGAAGGAAACATTGACTGATTCCTTATAGAACTAATACCCCATATATGAAAAGAATTATCAAATTGAGACTATTTGAGTAACTAAGATATATTAATATGTTGTATTAAATTTAAAATTGTTTTTGAGATACCCATTTTACTTAGGTAAATAATTGATAAAAGATAAGGATGGATTACTTTTTAGAGATAATTTAGATAGGAAGAAAGTACAACATCCCATGTGCATAAAATGTGGGAATAAGAATTTTTTGAACTCTCTTCAAAGAAGTGATTATTTATAACATTTTAGAAGGTAATTCCATATATCTCTAATGTCAAAGTAGTTTTTAGGCATTAATATTTTTGTACTGATGAAAAAGGAAAGATGGTGTGGGAACAACCTTGAGTTTAAGGATTCATGTCATGGGAGTATGAACATTTCACTAACCATTTTCCAAATAAAAAATAATGAAATAGAACTCCCATAAAACTCATCATAGTCCATGTGAACATGGTATTTAATTTTTAATCCTGATGTATTATGTTGAGGCTTGAAATGTTTTTTTGGAAGTACTCTCATCTTACAATCAATGTTAGAAAGAAAATTTTTTGGTCCTTGATATATGCATTATTTTATTTCATTTGTGTTTAGAAATAACATCATTTTAAGAATAGAACTACTAGTTTTAGTGTTTCATATATAACCCATATAGCAACTATTCAATCATAACTTATGTATAGGTATTTTTCTATTGACTTTTGTGTGTACAATATCTCTACAAACTATGTGGTTCTGGTAATGTTGGAATTTGACATCATATTTCATATGGATTGGTTATTAACAAATAATAAAAATATGAACTTCATAAGTACGGATATATTTATTATATTTAAAGGAAAATGTTTGTTATCTTTACAAGAGTGATTTCCCTAACTATGTATTTTCTAGAACCACCTCCTACTACCTTCAATATGGAAATGATTGGTGAATGTGGAGAAGAAAGGGAAAAACCCAATATTGGAAAAATCATTAAGAAATAAATTAATTAATTTCATTAATATTTTTCTTATATTACCCCATAAATAGATGTAAATTTATAAATTGAAACAATACTTATATTTATGAAAATATCCAAGAACCCATATAGAATTGTATGTGTTTAATTATAGGATTTAAAGAAGAAACTACAATACCTATTGGAAAATGGTTTTTATTCAACCAAGTGTGTATTTATATAGAGGACCTATTATATTTTTGAAAATGAAATATTGATCAATGTGGATGTACATTGACAATATAGAGATTAATGGGGTTATAATATAGTAAAAAATACCCACTTTCAAGGATTTATGATTATTTAGACTATCTTTATTGGGATAAATTATTCTACAATATTGAAAAAATATGAGGGTACAATAAGGCAAGTGAGAAGAAAGAATATATCCTAAAGGATACCTTTTTAACAAGTTATCATATTTAAGATTATGTTGTTATTCCCTTTGAATTAAATAATTCTCCATTAATATTTATTGAATTTATGAATAGAGTCTTTATGGGATACCATGATTAATTTGTGGTGATGATTATTAATGATATCCTGATATATTCCAAAAGGCATTATGATGATGATGATTATCTAAGTTTCATATAAAAGAGTTTAGGTAAGGATAATCAATTTGGTTAATTCTATAATGATCACTTCTGGTTTCAAAAATTTTTATTCAAGGGGAACATTTTAATAAGAAAAAGAATCAGAATGGATCCATATTGGACAATGGTCTTGGAGGATTTCATATATCAAAAAACTATTACTGATATGTGTAGTTTCCTGGGGCTAGAAGGACTCTATAGATAGTTTTAAAAAACTATACATGTCTTTCTAATCCACTATTCATTTTTACTTGAAAGTGAGTTATTCCTCTTCTGAAAAAGTGTTTTGAAGTATAACAACCAATAAATTTAATTGATAGATAAATAATATATATATATATATGTGTGTGGGTTTTAATTACATAACACAATGATTCAATCATGAATTATATAGCTCTAGTGAATTTAAAATCTTTTACAAATATACCAATGGTTTATAAGAATCTTATAATGAGTTATTCATAATGTGTATCACTATTAAACATATAATTCATAAAAAATTTCATCAAATTTGGGAAAAAGAAATAATAATAAAATTTGAGCTCATATTATTTGTAAGGGTAAAAATGGAGACATTATTGATCACTTGAGTATAACATAATAATAAGGGTATAAAAACATTATAATTAATTTTAAAATTCATAACATGTATATTATAGTTAATAATATTGAGTCATGTGATAGATCTTGGAAGTTTGTAATATAAGAATAATAAAGGAATCAAATAAAATGGAACATTAGAGCATAAAATTCCCATAAGATATGAGTTTTTGTAATTCACATAATCTTATAACTTTTTTGAACATGAATGAATAAAAAAAGTAAATTATTTGGATAATGACATGAAATTAGGCCTTCCTATAAACATATTCAGTTGTAATGAGATTTATGTATAATCTTATGGACAAGACATCTAGGACTGCACATAAATTTATTGACATTAAAATAAATTATGTACATAATATTATATACAAGAAGGTTAGGTCCATATTGAATGTTATGAATAAGAAATAAAGTTCCACTCTTAATTTTATAGATATGAAAGCTAAGTCCACACATTAACATATGGGAGTTAAATATAGGTATTTACATAATCAAATTGAAATAAATGAAAATTCAATATTTAATCTTATGTACATTTAAATCTTGTCCTTGCATGGAGTTTTTAACATGAAATCATCATCATGAATATCATATCTTCCAAAAATGTTATTTGCATTTCATAATGAATTGAAGGGAGATATATATACCAACCATCACATAATGAATATCATACATATTTATTCCAAAAGAAAAAAATGACCTTGATCATATAATAACACTTGAAAATAAATTTTATTCATAAACATTTCATCACAGAACTACTTATAGAAAAAAAATTAAAATTACATCACTTCACCAAAATACAACTGTTAAAAAGGGTTTTTGAAAAATTTCATCATAGTATAACCTTTGGAAAATATATTGGTTTCATAAATATATTGTCATAATAATCATAAACCATCCTAATAAAGATTAAGGATGGTATCCTTGGATAATATCCCATATAAAGCATGTGTGATATCAATGGTTTTTTATTTTATGAAGATAATTATCTTAATAAATTTTAAATATATATTGGATGCATAATTTATTATTTTATTAAAAATATATCATATTTAGATGTGGTAAAAGAATAATAAAAAGGCAAAGTGATCGATTAGTGTGATTACCTCTCCTTTGAATAAAATCCATTATATCTCAACTTAAGGATCCTAGGGATGGTTTTTTGAGAATAAAATATCATATATAAAATGTATTAAGAAGTTAAGAGGGGATTTTAAAATTATATGGTGGAGATGGAATGGTTAAAGAAGTGTGACAGGGTGAAGGAAGTGGTGTAATTATATAAGGGAGGGAAAAGACACACATAGAATTATAAAAAAGATTAAAATATAATTAAGTCATTATCAATAAAAATTTATCCAAATGGAATGATATTTTATCCTTATTTAATATATGATTGAAATATTATCAACCCATAAAAATTATACATGTTTATGTTGTATGTTAAACCTTATATTTTTGTTTAACATCATAATTAACTATTTTAACCCTAAATATAGAAATATATTTTTAACACATTTGAGGTTATAATTTTACTTATAATTTCATGAAAAAACCTAGGCAACCTGGTAACCCCATAGCCGAGCTATCCCATACATATCCTAAAGGGAGTTGTGAATCCCCATGGGTTGATGACTAGGTCCTTGAATCATACACACTAAACATGGAAACAATTTTTCCACTAACAATATAGATGTAAAATAATAAAGTTAGTTTGTGTAACAAAAGAAACTAGACTCAGAGTAATGTACAAGAAGTCAACAATTCATAAAAAAGCACAATGTACAAAAACACAAGTACCAAAATAGGAAAAAATAGCCCAAGTCCCTAAGGACATAACTCACCAAGCCCATAGGTCAACCACTAGATCCACCTCCAATAGATCTTTTACCACTACTAAAAGATGGAATGAGGTAAACTACACACACCCAAAGGAAAAAGTATGCTGTTACATAATAATCCTTATAGAGTCTCACCAAGGATTCCATAATATATTCCCATAATAAATTAACCCAAGGAATGATTTCAATTTTGTAATAAAAAGCTTTTGGATTTTTAAAAAATATGTAAAAAAGCATGTTGTACAATTAAAATTATGGAAAATAATTAAAGAAAATGAATTAAATGTGATATGTTATGTCTAAAAAACAATGGCTTAAATAAATATTTTATATAAATCTGTTCATATAAATTCAGAAGTCATATAAAGTATTTTAACAAAACCATCATATATTTATGTGTTAAATATAAACAATTGAGAAACATGTTAATATTTTAAATAGGAATGAATGTTATAAGATATAGGCCCTCATACTCTATATGTGATCATGACAATACGTGTTCACATACAATCCTCTGGACACTGGTCATAGTGGACTTCACCATCAATTAAGGGATGTGACCAACTACATTATGATTTAAAATGTTGTATAATCATAGAGTGTTTCCAATTGAATCAAAATTTACATAAGTATTTCATGTGTTCTTAAGAAATCAATTATGATAAATTTATTTTAAGACTTCATAAAATAAAATTTTGTCCCATTACCATATTTCAAATGATAGATTTCCATTTTAAATAGAAAACATAATTTAATTAAAACCATTCTTTCTTAACAATATAAAACCACTAGGTTTATATCAAAATAATTTAATTCATTTTCACAATTTAACAAATTACATCAATTTCGATTAAAAATTTAATTCAAAAATTTAATTTATACCATTTAAATCCATTTAAAACACCATAATTCAATAGAATGGGGGGTCCCTGTTTCATAGCAGAACCATTTAAAACTTCCTAATTCACGAGAATTGGGTTTTAGTAAAAACCAATTGAAATAAATTTCAAACAATATAAAATAAATAAAAAACTAAAATATGTGATTAAATTTATAGTTAATAAATCTGGCTAAATTAGATAGAAAAACCTACCATTTTTGTGAAACTCAACCCTCACTATGAAACTCTCCAATGATTATGAAAGCATAGAAGAACTGAAATATCAAACTAGAAATGAGATACAACAACATAGAGTATAGATCCATCAATTTTAGGATGATTTATTAATCCCTGGGGATGAGAAAGATAAATAGATGATGAAAAAGTGAGAATACTTACATGAGAATTCACACCACCAACAGAACAATGATCAAACGCCGCATAAAAGGAATACAACAGTTTAAATATCTCCAAGATTATTTAGGGAAGATTTATCTTGAGAGAAAAGATAATAGATATGTGTAGAAAAGAATATACCAAATGGTATTCTTATATATAACCATCATATGGAGAATTACACAATGTGCGATCCAATTACATGTCATGAAATAGTCAAATTCCTAAATGACTAAAAAAACATATCCCTTTGAAATAATAATATATCATCAATATACTCACAGTTTATAATTTCTCCTCATGTTGTATAACATTCAAGGTGTTAACCCATCATGGTATGCACATGGTGTATATTACACATATTGTAACCTTGTTATATGGTGTGTAACCCTCCTCCAGCCAGCAGAAATGACCGATTAGTGCTTGGAGTCCAAAAACTCTATGACTTCACCATTATAGGTATCCTCCCAATTCATTATCATCCCTACCCAGTAAAAAAGGAAAATACAATGACATGGTTAAAGATGTACCTTTCATATCGGTAAAGGGATGTTACATTCTCCCAACCATAAAAACTTTCAGTCCCTAGAAATCCTATAAAAAAGCTACCATGCTAAATAATTAGGCCACTGCTCTTTTATTAGTGTATTTTTTCAACATATAACAATTAAGGGAAATATTCTTCCATAGAACATAAACCAAATGTATAATCCTCCCATGAAATACCTTGGTCTCAGAATCAACTACCCAGACTAGCCATTTAGTCAAAGATAAATCAGGTTCAATATGAAGATCACTACACCTCAAAATATGGGATGTATTTGAGAGATACATTCTCAACTGTGTCACATGGAACATGTTATGTATTGAAATAAATAATGGGGGAAGTGATAGAAGGTATGAATGTTTCCCCATCTTCTCAAAAACCTCAAAAGGTCCCACAAAATGGGGATCTCAATTCCCTTTACTCTCAAGCCTTTGATGATCCAATCAGGGTGAAACGTTTAGGGACACCTGGTCTCCAACAAAGAAATCATAAGTTGTATGGTGAAAATTAACATATTAATTATATATGTTTTGTTATATCAAAAATTTCTGGTGAATTAACAAAATAATTTTTGTTGTCTCTTGCACCATTTTTTTACAACCAAGTAAATTTTACCAATATCCAACCATCACAATATAGATTTAAAAGGACTTCCATACAAGACCTCAAATGGAGGCATTGTGATTTTGAACTGGTAACTATTTTTATAAGAAAACTCAACTATACCAAAACGATCTTCCCAATCCCCACCATTGACGTGAACACAAGCGTAGAGAATATCCTTAAGAATATGCATAAATCTCTCTATCTAGCCATCTGAATATGGACTGAAGGATGTGCTCAAATGAAAATAAGATCCCATTTACTCTTCAAGGCCACTCAAAAATAAAAAATATAACTAAGGATTTTTATCAAGGACTATATCATATATAAATCCATTTAAATAGAAAATCTCTTTCACGTAGAGACTTCCCAACATCTTAACTTTGGTTGTATCATGAATGCGTATGAAGTGACCCGACATGGTCATCCTATCGATCACAACCCATATTGTATTATTCTTTATCTGGGTATGAGTAATACCAAACACAATGTCGATATAGATCTCATCCCACTACAATGTAGCAATAGATGTGGTTAATGTAAACCTAAAGGATTATAATTCTTTACCATAACATGTTGGAAAAAAACTCAGAAATTCCCCATCTCATACCTAGAAACCAGTACTACCATAACCTTTTATAGAATATCTTACTCGTTCCAGGGTGCACTACAAAATATGAATTATGATAGACCCCCATCACATCCTTCAATTCCACTAATGTCACAACATTGAAATTCTGGAACATAAAACCCCCTCTACAGAGAACGGCCACTAGGCAACTATCTCCCCATCATAAAGAGAGTCTCTAATGATAAGAATGTCCTCATAAATTTTTTGATACTAAAGAATAATATTGAGAGGATAATATGTTAACTCAATGTTGGATAAAGAAACTTCAACCCATGATTCAAGGAGTCCAGTAAGAAACATTGAAAAGAGAGCCACCAAATTTCACTATTTTGAAGATTCTTCCACTACATGGGATGGTAATTTACTTCCCAATTCATATTAGATGACATTAACATTCCCTAGGGTGTTGGTGATTTTCATGTCGAAAGATTTGACATACTCCACCCAACACATCTAGAGGAGGTTCAAATCATTTTGAGAGAAGATAAGAATCACGATATTATGGTCTGAATACGAATTAAACCTTTATCTATAAAGGTAATCCCACCAACTCTTAAGTGTGCGCATTACAAATAAAATATCAAAGTAATGGTAAGATAATTCTTCTCATGTGGCATATGATGATGATATCCCTAACAGACTACATGATCACCCTGCATAAGAACACAAACCAATCCTGAACTAGATTCATCATAGAAGACCACATTTCCCTACCCAACCACTAGAAGAGTCAACAATGAAGAAGTAATAAAAATATGTTTCATATCAACAAAATAACTATTAAATTTATCATTCCATGAAAACATTAATCCCTTTTTAATTAGAGAAGTCATCAGAAAATTCAACTTCAAGAATCCCTTCATGAATTAGAGATAATATGTAGCTATGCCCAAGAAGATATGATTTCCAAATACATTTCATGGTTTCCCTGAAGTTATAACAACCTTCACCTTCTTAGGATCAATTGTTATTCCTTGTTCTATCACCACATTTCCCATGACTTACACTTTCTAAATTCAGAAATACCACTTCGAAAGACTGTAATAATGTCAGTGATTTATTAGTAGACTCTTAACATTTCTCAGAATATGTACATGATCTTCCTTGTACATAGAGTAAATGAGGATGTAATTAATAAATACCACCACAATGGAATTCATTTATTCATGGAAATTTATTTTCATAAAATCCATGAAAATTGAAAGATCATTTTTTAGATCAAAGGGAATAAAAATGTACTCCTAATGGTCATACCTTCTCTAAAAGGTGGTTTTCTGAATGTTAGAATATTTTATCCTCAATTGTGGTAACCAGATAGAAGGACAACATTTGAAAACCACTTCTCCCCTTTCAAGTGATCAAATAGATCATTAATATATGGAAATGGATATGAGTTATTTAGTGTAACAGTGTTGAGATTTTGGTAATCAAAAAATAATTGAGGAAAACCATAGTCTTCCTTTGTGAAGAAAACCAGTGCCACCCATGGGTACACACTATGATGTATAAATCCTTTCCCAAGAATATCATTCAATTTGTACTTTAGCCCCTTCATTTTTTATTTTTATAGGTGTTAAGAGAGAATTGAATCTGTCTGAGTACTAGGCATTGAGTCAATAGAAAACTCAACCTCCCTTACCAGTGGAGAACTATACCAATCATAAGGAATCACGTATGGATACTTAATGACAACCGGAGGGAGATCACCCCTCAAAGATTCCTATAGTAGATTAATATAAAACACTAACATTACCTTCCCCAACTCAAGATAAGAAGTTATAACCCGGATCAACCTTGGGTCCCATTATATTTGAATAGAAATAGACACACCTATGGGTGTAGTAAGGTAGAATTGTTGAAGAGAATAATCAATCTAGGAATTATCATAAATGAACCAATCTATTCTAAAAATTACATCAAGATGTATCATCTTGGGGACCAGAAAACTCCAATACATCTCGATGTGTGATAGAGGGAATACATAAGTAGGACTACAAAGACCCCACTCTCTCTTTAACTAAAGGGGTGTAGTAATATCAATTGCACAAGATAAAACCACTATAAGAATATTTAGTAAACTAAAAATATGGGGTGAAATAAATGAATTAGATAAACCATTATCAAATAGAGAAGTCCCTAATGATGTAGCTATAGTAATGGAACCTTTTATAGTTACTGGACCTGTTTACACTTCCTCTGAAGACTGTTCCACTGTGTGAAGTTGGTTCATTCACTACAGCCGAACCTCCGTTTAGCGGCGGTTTTAACCGCCGCTATACCGTTTGGCGGTGGTTTATAAAAACCATATCCAAATAAGACGTCAAAAATCTATTAGCGGCAGTTATTTGTGTTTCTCGGCGGTTTAAGGAAAGCGTCATAGCTGTCTCATTTCGCGGCGGTTTTTCTTAATTTAGCAGCAGTTTTACGAGCCGTCGGTATTCCTTTATTCACGGCGGTTATAACCGCCGTGAATAAACCAAAATCCAGCCGCTAAAGCCATCGGAACCGCCACAGGATGAGGCAGCCGATGCGACTATTTATTGATGGTTATAACCGCCGCTAAAGGTAAATTAAAATTCATGTTTACTGGAGGTTTGAACCACCGCCAATTATGATTTAGCGGTGGTTTAAACCGCTGCTAAAAACTGCCAAGGAACAAAAAAATATATTTTCTGTTTCTGCTGCACCACTGCCCTGAAAAAAAATCAAACTAGAAATGAGGGTTGATGATACTAGTCATGTGGATGATCTGGCCATGAATGAACCAAATTTGAATGGTATAAGTCAATTGAGAAATCAACATTCATGATGAAGGGTTTGAAGAAAGAAGGAATCAAGTTTGGAAATATTATGTGATTTTCATGAATATGGATGGTTACATGAAGTGAAAGGGTTTTTTACAGTTTAGCTATTTCTTGAAGGTTAGAGATTTGTGAAACTGGGTTCCCCGGCCTTGGGGTAATGCCTTAGTTCTTATAGGACATGTTTCGTGAATGAAAAATGTCCCACAAAAACATAAGAAGTGTAAGGGGTTTTACCAATATCACAAATATCATCAACCATTGTAGGAGTTATCACAACTATGGTGTTGAGTTTCAAGAGCTCAAGGGTGGTTGTTCATTAAAGATAACTACATATAGGGGTCAATCATCTGTTTTCTTCATGATGGTTTAAGTTTAAAAATTTTAGAGCTTCTAAAAAAACATCAATGTTTTAATTCCATTAAATATCAAATGATGTTAGGTATTTATATGTGATTTTTAGGTGATAAGATACTTTTAATGAATGTTACCACTTATGAGGTACGTTTCATGAATGATGGATACCTTCACGAGTAGACATACATTGTGAAATGGTTGTCATCATTTATGTGTGTCATCTTTTATTATGCCTTATATACCATCATGAAGAACCATTTTGTGTGTGAAGGTTTAGTCCTTCATGAATCCTTATGTTGATTTCGATCCATTTTTGTCATGGATTTACCTCAATATTTCAATTTATTCCATAATATCTCCTGTAATGAGTGAGTTATTTGATGTCATATAATTTCGCCCTCATAATGAGAGTTGATGAAGGAGAGGAACTACTAAAAACTGGAAATATGGTCCTCCTGCTCATGAAACTCTTCTCTAACCTAGGCCTATAAATAGGAAGACGGGTTTTTAGGGGGATACTAACCTTTCATGTATGATTCTTTGTACCTATATTTTCAAATATGACATGAATTTTACACATTGATAATATTTTTATCCTTAGTGCTTCTGATACATTACTCTTACCTGACTTCTAATTCCATGAGAGAAACTTCATGACACCTAGACCATTCATGTGGATACCTTCATGAATAAGAAACTTTTTTCTGAAAAACAGTCAAAGAACTTCAAGAATTTCATTTAAGGTTTTGAGACTGTTGTTTCTAGGTGAAGTGAGATAGATGAGAATAGTATTCTTAGGGTTAGACATCAGGATGCATTAGATAATTACACACTAAAAATCCATTCTTAGCCTCACTAATTAAACCCAAAAAAGTTCACCCCAAATCACTTGAAGTCTAGAAAACAACATGTACAACATTAAACCTCAATGATCAATAGTAATATAAATTATTATATTCTAGTTTCCAAAAAATTTCTTTTTACTACCATCTTTAAAAAATTATCTTATTATAATGGTTGAGAGTTTCTTAAATGGTAAAAAAAGAAGTAATCTATATCATCAATTGTAAATCAATAAGATTCAACGCATAGTAATATCATGTAAATCCATAAAGTACAAGCGAGTCACCTTTTCCTTCTAATTTACTCTTAACTGGTTTACTATCTTTATTTAGTTTTTTCTTCTTTAAAGAGTGTTCCCCCATGTTCCCATTACTCATAACCATAAGTAATAAAGTATTCATAACCAAACACATATAAAAATAATAATATAGGACCCTTAGAGAAGTTCTTAGTAGGCTAGTCAAACAATTTATTCCTAAGGATAGAAGATAAGTTTAGAAATATTCTACCTCACCAAAATGTCCACAACACTATCCCCTTGATCACTATGAAATGACCCAATTTGTTCAACACATAAAAAATGGGTTTAAATCCTAATCATCTAAAATATAGACTAAAAATTCAAACACATGCCTAAATGGAATGATATATACCACACTCGAGAAATCAGGACATAAAAAGAAACATCAGAAATCAATAAAATGCATAAAAGGAAAATGAGAAATCAAGGAAATTTTAGGACATGAAAATGTGTGGTGGCAACTATGTGCCACAAATGTTACATCTACAAACCAACTTTTTCCATATTACACATCAACAAAACAACTACTCAGGGTCCGATGATGCAACGCCACCCTCTCCAACTTCATTTCCACTTTGTGTTGTCACCTGTAATAACATTATATTCAAAATTAAATACGGTTGCATATTTATATTAAAACATAAAACCAATGAAAGTTATAAAACTAAATGATTTTTATTTTCTGTGATTTACCTGCATACCACCAATCGATGCACTCCCACCGAGGGCATATCTGCTCATCTGCTGACGTATTTCAGTCAACTCTTTCTGCAATGGAGATATCTGATCCCCCTGCTTGTGAACTGTCTTTTGTAAAGAAACAATCTCTTTCTTAGCATCTCCGGGTATGGGATGACTAAAGTTAGGAGTAGATGCAGCAGCTATCCCCGGTGGCCTTCTAAAAACCTCAGATGGCACGGGTCCCAAACTCATCACGTGCACTCTCCCAGGATGCTCGTTCCCAAGGACTTTAGTAACCGGGTCATCCTGGGAGACATAGTAGGAATGCACAGGATTGGAATCCCATAGTTCATTAATTTTGACCTATAAATCAAATATATATATATATTAACACAGTAAAAACTAATAATAAGTTATTATGATAAAAAATTTACTTCATACCCCAACTTCTTTAGCAGGCTCATTTACAAAACATCCATCTCATTTCTTGTGAACATCCAATCATAGTTCAGTTCTGGATGCTTCATGGCCTAAACTCTATGACTGCATTAATCAGAGATAAATCAACAATTCAATATATTAAACAGATAATATTTATAAATATTTAAACTAATTAAAATAATACCAATGGCGTTCAGCTTTGAGAAAAACTTTTTGAGCCTGCAGTGTACGGGATGACTTGCTTCGCTCGGTTTGACGCATTCTGTCGTGAGAGGTCCTGAAATAAATAAAATTCAATTTAAGGAAAGATGTATTGAATGTCATTTCCTTTTCATATACATGTATAAATGTAAAATGAGGATAATATAATAATATATACATTTCAATACCATCCGCTTTTGATCCTGATGCCTATCAACAAACACTTTCCACTGCTCTTTTGGTACCCCACTGGGTATCTTCTCATACATTTGTAGTGCGGTCAACGAAGCATCGTTGACATCACACCATAATCTCCATTTAAAATCTTTCCACTTCTTACCTAGATTATTCAATGTCCACTTCCATGCTATCACATCAGCAATGGTAAATTGGAAGAACATCTGTATACAGAAATTCATTTTGAACATATTAGTAACATGACATTAAATTAAACCATAATGTAATAAATTTACCTTGATTTAAGAATCAAACACTTATTTTTTTCAGTTAAGAGGCATATGTATCCAATCATAATATGAAATGGGAAGGGAAATGGGCTCTGCTACCAGCTGGCCTAGAATCTGGCCAAGTAACCCCGTGACATCATCCGTAGGGACCCCGTAAGAATCAAATTGCACAACAATATTCTCTCTATTCAGATTCCAATCATCTAAACTTTTTATGTTTTTCTTCACAGTTTCATTTTTTTCATCTTCAATGAGAAAACAATTAGTATAAACAAAATGAAATAAATTTATGTAATTAAAATTTGTACCTATGACAGTGACACTCTAGTATGACCGGGATGAACTGGAAGAGGCGCATCGCTGCCCCACTGCTAAGGCCTCTGAAGGGGGAGTCGATGACTCAACCTCTACTGGGACATACAAAGATGGTGTGAGATATGGTGCAGGGGGAGATGGTTTAGGGGTGTCGGCAGCTGGTGCCTCAGATGTCGTGGGGAGGGAGCTAGATGGATCGTCATCTGTCGCTGAACTGGATGAAATAATGTACCGCTTATTCCTTGGAATTCCTTTTATTTAATCAAATAAAATTATGTTCAGAATATATATTTCAAAAAAATCATGCAGAAAATAAAAATAAAAATGATAATAGATGGAGTTCTAATAGACAAAATATATATAACAATGATAATGAAATACTGCAGAAATGAAACAAGTGGTTGTTGAATAAATAAATAATTGTACATACAATCATTTTCTCCTACAATCATGTTAGTTCCTTACTCCATTTCTTCATCCACTTCATTCATCCTTGCTAGACTAATATTTTCAATATCATGATGGACAAATAATTCTGCTTCATGTTGCTGATTAAATTCAATTTAAGAGGTCAAATTTTCCACTTCATCACCCATATCATTCAAATCTCTTTGTATTACGTGAGCAACTACACTCCACCCTTCATCGGCAACATCATTCACATAATATACCATTTTTTCTTGTGATTCTAAGATATATGGATCATGAAATTCATGATCACCGACATCCATCAAGCGAGAGATGTTCACAGAAGTAAATTGCAAGGAATCTCTTTTAACACCTCTGATAATATTGACCCATTTGTATTTGAATAAAACAATCGAAAAATGTCCGTGGTAGTTTAATTCAGTAATATCATGTAGCTTTCCATAGTATTCCACTTCAGCAAATGTAAATATACCACTATTCTGTGTTCTCAAACCCACTTCTTGATCGACTATACGAAATCTAAATCCATTCACATTATAAGCGTCAAACATTCTAACTTCTTTTAGAGGACCTCTAGCAAGAAAATTTAAATCTTCTGACACCTCTGCCCGAGTATCAGTATTCATGATCTGAAAAAATAAATATACTTTATTAGATTTACAAACTTTATGTGTCAAACTAATATTCATTTTTACTGCAATATTTATGAACTTACACATCGTGAAAACCATTCTACAAGCTCTTTATTAACATCTTTCATTATATCTTTCTCATTTCGTGTTCGGCCTCTCATTCGTCTCTTTTTTTGTATCCTCAACTCTTCAATAAATGGATCTACAATTTCACTATTCAGCAGCACATATCAATGTGCCTATAATAATTCCAATTCAGTTAGTGTCACATTTGAAGTCCTCCCAACTGATCGGCCAATAACATGAAATATTTTGGATTTCTGATGTATTTGAGATTGAGTCGATGTGTCGTCAACACGTCCAACTCGATTAAATCTTGTCTCAATATCATCCAAGTATCGAGAACAAAAGGTAAGACACTCCTCATCCACATAGCCTTCAGCAATTGAGCCTTTTGGTTTATCTTTATTTCTCACGTATGATTTCAAATGCCAAAGATATCTGTGAAATAAAATAAACATAATTATTCATTTAATTAAGTACCAAAAATTGTTTACTTAACTGGAAAGCATATAAATAAAGTACCTCTCAATTGGATACATCCATTGATAATGAAAGGGGCCTCCAAATTTATCTTCCTCAACCAAATGCACAGTTAAATGCATCATTACAGTAAAAAAGGAATGATTAAAGATCATCTCCATTGTGCAAAAAGTCAATACAAACCTCTCTTGGAGGTTGTCAAGATGAAATGGATGTAGAGATTTCTCACATAGTTTTCAGAAAAATGTGCATAACTGGAGTAAAAGAGCAGTAATGTTTTCAGGTAATAATGTACGCAGTGCCAATGGTAGTAACTGTTGTAACCAAATATGTGAATCGTGGCTTTTCAATCCATATAACGTACGATTATTCAAGTCAGGACACCTCGAGATGTTACATGAATACCCATAAGATACCTTACTATTCATTAACATTTAATGGAATGTATCTTTATCCCTATTTTTCATTGCAAAAATTTCCGGAGGATACTTTTCATTCTCATCTGGCTAGAGATTGCGTTTTATGTTCATTGCTTGTAAGTCTTTGCGAGCATTGAGATGATATTTCGACTTTCCATGCTCATTAAGCAATGTGAAAATCAAATTGTCACATACATTCTTCTCAATATGCATCACATAAAGATTATGGTGAAACAAATTAAATTCCCAATATGGAAGTTTGAAGAATATACTTTTTTTCTTCCATTGTTGCGTTCTGCTTTTGCTTGACGATGCACTTCAGACCCGTTTTCCGCTATCATTCAAATGATGAACCTTCCCAAATTCTGTTTCAACATTTTCAAGCTGTTTCAATATTTCAAAACCATTTAACAACTTTAGAGGTGGTCTAAGATCAATGGAACCATTAAATTTTGATCTGTTCAGCCGAAATCTATGAGATGCATCGAGAAATCTTCGATGACACAAGAAGCTCCATTTTCTACTGTGAGGTAGCCGTTTGGGCTCAAAATCAAAGTTACAAATGGGATAATCCAAACCCGTGTAAGTGTTCCAACCAGATAAATTCCCAAACCTAGGGAAGTCACTAATGGTCCACATTAAAGCAACATGTATTTTGAAAATTGTTTTAGAAGAAGCATCAAATGTCTCAACACAGTTTCTCCATAACTGCTACAATTCGTCAATCAAAGGCTACAAGTATACATCAATATCATTTCCAGGAATTTGTTTTCCACGAATAATAATCGAAAGAATAAAAGATTTTTGTTTCATACACATCCACAGAGGCAGATTATAAGGGATCAAAACAACTTGCCAAATGCTATAATTGGTACTCAAAGTCCCAAATGGGTTGAATCCATCAGCAGCTAATCCCAATCGAACCTTCCTAAGATCAGCTGAGAAATCGAGATGTAATGAATAAAATGTCTTCCACAATTGGGAATCTCATGGATGTCTCATTAACCCATCATTGTTATTATCTACAGAATGACACTTCATGTGTTCGGCGGTTTTCGATGACATGAATAATCTTTGCAATTGAGGCTTCAAAGGAAAGTAACGCAAAACCTTTGCAGGTGTGCTCCTTTTCTTCTTCTCCATGAAATTAAGTTCATTCAGACTTCCAACATCACCTTTTTCCTACCATCTAGAAGAAGAAAATTTCTTGCAATTTTGTCTACTTCAATCCTCTCCCCAATAAAGCATACAATCATTGGGACACGCATGTATTTTTGTATAATTCAGACCAAGCTTGTTAACAAATTTTTTCATATCATAAAAATATTCTGAGATTTTTTCTTCAGGAAATGCATCACAAATCAATTCCAATATCATGGACATTGCATTATTTGTAATTCCACATAGAAATTTGATATGGTACAACTTTAGCAGAAATGAAAGCTTTGAATATTTTAAACACCCACTATACAACTCTTGATTTTAATCATCAACTAAATCATGAAACGCATTTTCCTCAGTGAATTATCCTCTTACATTTGGGTCCACAAAATCAATAGGAGGATCCAATGATATGTGACAATCTTGATCCACCTTTGTTACACTCTCAAAAACATCAATTGTCACAGTGCAATTTGTAGCACCCTCTTCTGGTTGTTCTGATATGTTTTGATGCTGATAGTGGTGTCTTGCATTGTCGAATGCATCATTTATTAGGTTTTTCATTTCATTTTCCAGTGTCGATGAACTTGGGACCTAATTTTGCAGATTAACATCAGTGCTCAATATTTCTGTAATGTTCGATTCTCCATGCCAAATCCAACACGAATATTGAGCAGGGAATTGCTTCAATATTAAATGTTCATAAACCTCATCTCTCTTCAACCATGGTCTAAATTTACATTTATGACATAGACATTTTATTGTCCCATAAACGGATCGATTAGAAATTTCAAAATCTAAAAACTCATTCAAACCCTTAACATACTGAGGTGTGTTCCTCGGTAATGTGATCCAGATTTTATCCATGTATATCACAATGTTCCTACACAAAAAACAAGTAATTTCATTAAATATCATTAAAAAATCAATAAATATATTCAAAGAACCGCCGCTAAACAACCGCCGCTAAACAGCAGTTTTGTTGTAGTGACATCACATATTCCAAATGGAAAATCCAGTATCACCAATCCTTATATCAGATGACCATGCTCAAAATAGACAGTTTCAATAACAATGAAACATCTAGATAAATTAAAATGCAGTAAGAGTAATAAAAAACTCATGAACCATACCATCACATAAAGTAAATATAAATTAATCGAGTACATTATAGAACATGATAACCAACATAATAAAAATGCTGGATAGGCTGAAACCTAAACATCCCTAAAAATAAAACCAAACCTAGAACACTATCAACCATGTATGTGTAACCCTAGTCACCACTCAAAGGAATGCTCCCAAACTCAAGCCTAAGGAAATTCATACCTTCCAAAATAAAAACAGTCCATTGACCCCCCCCCCTCTCAAAAAAACTCGTTCTCCCTTTCATCCCTCTCATTTGAAGGAACCCACATGACAAGTGCTTATGAAAATTCCCATGTGGCCATTTAAAATTGTTTAAAGTGGTTAGTAATGTCGTTATTGAATTTATAATTATATAACATTACATTGTTGGTTTTATAATGGATTTCAAACCAATTATGTCAAACTACGCAAAGGGAAGGATAATAAAAGAACAATTGCTTGACCTCATTAGAAGAGATCCACTGCTCCCACATAATAATCATCACTACCTGAATATGATGGGTTTACCATAAGATGTGTATTTTTATTCCTCAAGCATAACCATTTAATTACATCACTAACTAATGATGTCTAAATAGGCGTCAGGCATAGCCAATCATTCCATCAGCGTGTTACATTGCAAGCACTGACACGTTTCTAATGTATACACCCCCCATGGTAATTCAAAATAAACATCAACCAATATAAATTGTTCCTCCCTAGTTTAACCATCATTATATTGAAGAGATAAAAACTATATTCTAAAATTCATTCTAGATTCGATTCAAATTTGAATGTACACATGACACCCCTCTAAGTTATATCAACATGTTCTATGACATAAAGTATATAAGCCAATAATAACAGATTAGTATATCAAATCACTTGATCATTTTTATGAAATCATCCAGAGATTTAGAATAACATAGATTTTTTATTAACACATGGGTATCTCAACCTCATAGATAAGTGGAGATTAAATCATAGATGATCATTGATTGAACTATTTCCACTGAATACATATGGTTTCATAATCAATTTTTGAAACATGACGGTTACCACATGTATCAAAATATAGTGCCCTGATCTTTCAAAATCAAAATGGAAAATACTTTATACTATCCATTGTATTATCAGACCTATGAATCTTGGTATTCAATGGTCCATAAGAAATACTTGTGTAGAGTTGTACTATCCTGTATGACTATAAAGCATACTAACGACCCCTTGAGTCATCCAACACTGATAACAGTGAAGAAGAATGGTCAAACAACCTTATATATGGTTTAATATTACCCAGTAATTTAAATCCGATAGAAACTATTCGTTACATGTTGAAAATTCCTGAAAAAAGGGTCAAAATTTTTCAGGACCACCTATCCTACCTAGGTGTAATTTTAGAAACTATGTGTTATATTTAAGACCAAATTTCACCTGAAATGGACCTCATGTCTGAAACTCCTTATAAAAATTTATCACAGATTTTAAGTTATAATTGAATTACCTACCTTTGGAAAGCCCATTACAAAAACATACAGCATTGACCCTATAAGGGGGTAATGCCTAAAAGTTCCCTAGGCTTAAGGTATTATCATTTCAGTCCAAGAAATAGAAAAATAGGCCTACAGGTAATCATCGTAATCCCATTTCAAGGAAACTACTTAAGAAATGTTTAAACTACCATTACTCTAGGGTCAAATCTAAGAACACCACATTAAGGATTTATTTGAGTCGGTATATTTCATTACATTCGTTCTTGGAACATTTAAAGGATAAATTTAAACATCAAGTTTAATGAATGTGTGAGTCCTTTGTGAGCCTCGTTTGTTATATTTTATAGTTATGGATTTTGACCCTATGGGGGATGCTTTGTATTGAAATGAATGATGTGCTGATTATGATTGTATGTGTGTTCGGGGCTCCAACATGGGGTTGTCCAGCTATGGGGGAGGGGTTGTCCAGCTGGGGGGGGTTGTCCAGTCCGGGGGGTGTCTAGTCCGGGGGGATATCTAGCCATGGGGGAGGGGCTCCAATAGGGGGGGGGGTGTTATCTAGCTAGGGGGAGATGGGGGGCTGTCCAGTCAGGGGGGTTGTCCATCCAGGGGGGCTGGGGGTCTGTCCATCCAGGGGGGCTGGGGGATGTCCAGCCAGGGGGGAGATGGGGGGTTGTCCATCTAGGGGGGCTGGGGGCTGTCCAGCCAGGGGGGAAGGGCGCCCGCAGGGGGGGTTGTCCAGCCAGGGGGGGGAAGCTAGGGGGATGTCCAGCCAGGGGGTGGGCTCAAGCAGGGGGGTTGTCCAACCAGGGGGAGTTGGGGAAAATAAATCATAATAAGGTTGATCTAAAATTATCATAAAAGGTAATCATTTTCATTAAAAACAAAATATTATTTGTGAGTATAAAATATTATAAGAATATGATGACATAATCAGAGAGCATGAGTATAAAATTAAAAATTTGTGTACACCACCAACCACATCAACATGTTTCTTCCTTATAATAACTAAATCATTTCTCATTTACCAACCCCATTGGAATTCAAAATCAGTGCTTACCATATACAATAGTTAATGTACTATTGTGTTCCCTCTACTTGGAATGGCGCACTAAACCTATTAAATGTTTTGATTCCTTCCTTAGGAGTGTAATAGTCAACATTTAATAAATTTTAGAACTCATAAAACGACACATGATCCCACCACCACCGATTATGGGTTCTGGACATGGTCTAAATCTTACTCCAAGAGATATTCAAAAAGATATGTAACCAACCACTTGGATGCATGCTTGATAAGATTCACCATCATACATATGTGTGACCCTCCTCCTAAGGCATGTACATGTTCACCATAACATATAGAATTAAATCCAAAACTAAACTGACTCATCGTTTTACAAAACTAGATGATTTTATAAAATCTTCCCTGACATTAGGTTGAATCATATTTCCTTTAAATTCAAATTCTCTCTAACTTGGAGATTACACATGATAAAAATTTAATAGCTCAATGATTTCATAATTTCAACCATACTTGTATGGATCATTTTACCATTCAATAAATCAATGGGAAATAAGTTTATCGATGCATCATCCCAATGATTTTCCAATGAAATGAAAAATTCTTCAATAATATCCATATTCACATCATCCTTATACATCCTTATATCCAATGATCTAAAAAATATATCCTAGAGTTTCATTATTCTGTAATAATTATAATCCAACCGATGACATACCTAGCCTTTCATTACAAAAGATAATGAATTTCCATAATACCTATTAGGTTCCTGATCATGCTACAGGAATTTATAAACCACTAAAATGAAGAATTATGTGAATATAACACCCCTAAAATGGGTTAAAACACCATATGAACACCAATAAAACCTAAGTTCCATTTTAGAAAATAAGTTCCTACTCATGAGGCCAACAAATAACTCTCATGCTCTCATTTAATGGAGAATCTCAAGGAGCTGATTAACTATTATTACATAAGGGTTGGAACTAATAACACCTAGTAATGTTTCAATTTATGGGATTACACTAACTCACATTTAGTTTGAATTTTAAAAAAACAACCCTAGGGTTTCGTATAGGTCGCCGGGGAAGCAGCCTCACTGGGGTCGTGGGGTCACCGGGGTCGTGGGGGGTTGGGGTCGCCGAGGTCGCGGGGTCACCGGGGTCGCTGGGTCGCTGGGTTGCCGGGGGAAGCGGGTCACGGGGGAAGCGGGGGGGCCGGGGAAATGTGAGGAGGGTCGGGGAGCGGGGAAGTGTTGACTATAAAAAAACCAGGGTTTCGCGGCGGTTTATTATAAACCATCGTGAAACCTTTTTTAAAATAGGTTTAGGGGCGGTTTTAAGAACCGCCGCTAAATAGCGGATGTGTTGTAGTGATTCTGGATTCATATGGATAAAACCATTTTATTCATTAATAATCTAATTTCCTCATAGTTTTTAGAGGAGATGATGATCATGTTTCACTTTTATGAGTATAAATGTTATGGATAAATCTATCTATGTTTCATTAATGTCATTCGGATCCATAGTTATTTGGTGTCTTAGTGCACACCCTCCTAATTTTTTTTTATTTTTTGACACTTATAGAAAATCATTGGACTTCCTCCTAGCACTTTAAGAGTTCTAGAATTAATATTCTATTGAGAAAAAACACAAGAATCATCATGTATCCACTTTCCCATTAAGGAACTCACACTTCCACTGGGAGAAAATTGAACACCGGTCAACCCTAACATGTCATACAGGTCCATCTCAACCATAATCGCCATATCCATCACATTAACATAATTGGGATTCTTTAGCAAGAAAACCCATGATCAGATATCTGATAGAAGTCGCAAATCATATCATTGAGCCGTCAACCACTAATTAGATATAATATATGGAAAAAATGCACAAATTATGCTAAGATATTTGAATAATCAGTCACATTTCTATTGGGCTTATTCATATTGAAATACTCCACAACCTTGGAAAATACCATGGACTCTAGATAGAATAGATCAGTAAAAATAAACATCTAGACTTTCCCCTATAATCCCTCTTGTTTCTTTACCGTCACCATCATGTCCCACCATATCCTACTCGTACCCACCAGTACAAAGGTGTAACACATCACCATGATCACATTCATTTTCTCCATGAATATAAACAAACTTTATATCATACCCAACCATTCCTCATAATGTTGTTTATTTTGGGATGCTTTGAAAACTGGTGGATTCTGCTGAAGGAACACTTGAAAAATAACATTGAGGACATCATTATAAGGTTCCATTGATAGAGCCTGAATAATAACTACAGGTGGTTCCTATCCCAGATCTTTGCCAGTGTGCATGATCATCTCATCAAAATTTGGGTCCACTGGAGGATTCACTCGATGTGGCTCAACAGGAGCTTCCTCCTCAATCTGATTCATAGGTCTTCTCAGAGGCATTATGATACTCAACATCATTATAAAATAATTAAGACATCATACTAACAACCCAACTGATAAATGAGTGAAATTAATCCCAACATACAGAATAACCATGATTGGATTCCACTCTATCCAAATCATAAGAGGGAAAATACAAGAACTAACCCACAAGATGCCTTTGTTTACCACCCCAGGAGAATTAAGGTTTATTACATTGTGAGATGACCAGAAACTCAATCACAACTACCTCTTAAGACTTGAAAATATTTCATAAATTAATACTGACTCGAAGACTATAGATTAACCTACCTCTGATACAACATTATCACAAACCAATGCCGGTACCCTAGTAACCCGATAACTGACCCATACCTGACATAGACTGAAGGGTGTTACTAATCCCCATGGGTTAGAGACCATCACCTTACATCATACAAACTGAATATGGGAATGATTTTCTTATTAAAAATGAGTAAGTAAAAGACACAAGGTAGTATGAAAAATAAAAGAAACTCCACTTGGAGTAACATAATTGAAGTCAAAATGACATAAACCAACCCAAGGTACTATAACACAAGTACCAAGATAGAGAAAAACATCCCAAGTTCTTAATGAAACAACTCCCCAATACCAAGGGTGAACATCAAGATCCACCTCCAAGTGATCCTTTACCCTTTCTCAAATATGGATTGAGATAATCTTCAAACACCTGAAGGCACAAGTAGGGTGTGAGATAAAAATACAAGTAGGGTATCACCAAGGATTCCAAAACAGATTCCAATAATAGTTTAAAAAATGGAATTATTTCAATTTATTTAATAAAAAGTTTTGTCATTTTAAAGTATATTTAAACAAATCATGTTATACCATACACATGATTGAAAATAAATGAAGAAAATGATTTAAAAATTATGGAATGTTTCTAAAAAATAATGGATTAAATAATATATTTTATATAAAATACAGTATATAAATTCAGAAGGCATGAAAAGTAGTTTAAAAACATTGTCATATATTTATATCTTAAATATAAAAAAGTGACAGACACGGTCATCTACCAAATAGGCATGAATGTTACAGGCTATATGACTCAGTGCTCTCTAAGTGATCACAACAATATGTGTACACACGCTTCATATAAACACTGATCATAAAGGACTCGTCACCATCACCTAAGGGATGTGACATACCACATTTAGTTTTAGAAAATTTATATCATCGAGTGGGTCAAATTATCTCACAATTTACCTAAGGATTTCATGTTCTCTTACAAAATCAATGACGGGAAATTTATTTTAAGACTTCTTCAAATACAATTAAATCTAATTCATCCATTTCAAATTCCAATTTTCCAATTTAATATCAAAAATGGTTTTAATCAAAAAAACAACCCTTTAAACAAGATAAAACCACTAGTTTTCTATAAAAAAAATATCCATTTCCACAATTTAAAAAATTACATCAATTCTATTTCAAAAATTAAATTAAAAATTTCAAATGAAACCATTTCCATAATTTTTAAAACACATTCCAAATCAACTCAATTTGGTGTTTTTACCAATTTCATTTTGAAATAATTTTAAACCTCCCAATTCACTAGAATTGGGTTTTAATAAAAACCAATTGACATTGTCAATGCAGCACAGATTGAATGCTGAACGAAAGGACCCAAATGGGTTAGAGAGATCCACAATCTCTTCGAAAATGATTTAGGTCAAGAAAAAAGAAACAAGAGAGGAGAAGATAAGTGTATATTAGTTGTGTTGCATGCATATAATTTTCACATAGAGAATTACCTGACGTGTAATCCAATTACAGGTCTTAAAATAGTTAAATTATCTAACCACTAAAAATTATTGAAATTTATATTATAAGTCAGGGTGTGATAAAAATATCTACCATAAAACATTATGACCCTATAAATTCATCTAGACCACAAAAATACTTAAGAAGAAAATCAATCAGTTTAAAGGGAGGGATAAGCCTCAGCACATTATCCATTTCATCCCTAGAACAAAACTACACCAACATACCAATGTCATCCCCAAAAATATTTACAAGTTTAGATTCTCAAAGAAATCCTCACACCTAACTGGTCCAAGGAAAGTATTAAGGAATATATATCAGTGGTGGGTCACCCCACCATTTAATAAGTTAACTACATGGTGGTCCAATAGGATATTTCACTCGAAGAGATCACTAATATACATGAAAATATATTTTGACCATGAGAACTCAAATAAGAAACCTGGATGAAATAGAATTTATAATTACACAAAACCATTACCTCCAAATTTGGAATAAGATATCCAATCACCCAAAATATTTCCCATGAATCACTAAGAAAAAACACAATTGATCAACTGAGGATGTAACGCCCCGACACCAGTTACCTAGAGTCGGTGCATTATTACATAACATTGGCATGATCACAAAAGATCAAGTCTCGAAAGACCGATTAGTTTAGTAGCCTTGGAAACACTAGATACATTCGTAAACATTACATTGCATCATAAAAATGAAAACTACAATAACATGGTCTCCCTAGTCCACACTCATATCCTCACTGACTATTCTTGCAAGTCAGTCATAATACACTTCTTCACATCCTGGGAAAAATAAAACATTGAAAGGGGTGAGCTCAAATGCTCATTAAGGATAACAATATAGCAGAAACTTTCATAAGAAAACATAAGCATTTAAGGAAATGTATAAATAAAACAAAAGCCTTATTGAACTTGAACTTCAGCATAGTATGGCAAAAGTAAAATAAAATAATTCCATTACTTACTCACATGGATATTCTACTAGGCGAATAATCACATGAAATATCAATAACCACTTTCATAATGAGGGAATGTATAATGCCAGACATTCTGAAACATTTTGTCAAGGCCTCGGCCAAGACGTCTAAAATGATTAAGGCCTCGGCCAAAACCATAAATCAAATTGGGAAAGGGCCTCGGCCAATTCCACGTCTAGTTGTCTCATGAGACCTACCGATTCATCGAAGAGCTATAGCGGGCTCCACCCGTCACTTATTAAGTCCAATACATTCCTCATATTAATAGGTTTAAAAATAACATAAATATTCGTATTAAAACTAGCATACGAAATGTCAACAATTTATCCATAAACTATGGATGGTATAAAAATAACACATCCACAGTCAAATATTTCACAAAATGTTCAATGGAAGTTTTGTATCATAAATCAATTTCAATTAAACTTAAAACCCATCAAAGGATGTTGACATGGATGAAATCAAAGTTATTTGAGAGAAATATCTCTCTTTTTTGAAATCATTTAAAAGTCCCATAATTATTAAATAATACATTTACTTTGAAAATATTCTTATAATCTTTTAAGGGAAGCTTCGATGAAGTTATAATGGCAGAAAATAGCCGCACCCGCCGTATAAGTTAAAAAAACATTCTTACCTTAAATTTGTCAAAAAGGTCAAAAAAGTACATTGTTTGGAAAACGACGGTAATATTCCTTTCAAAAACGTATAAGGGTATAAATGACTTTAAACCATTTTCCATTTAATAGTAAAAATGTTTTGAAAGACATTTTTAAGAAACATGGATGTGGATGATAACGAGGTCCCAGTAGATAATTATGTATAAACAACCTTGGATAATGAAGAGGTTGTGAAGTAAACCCTTACCTTGTACTTTTCCTTGGTTGGTGTAGGTTAACATCCTGTACAATGGTGAAATAATTGTTATTAAATTATACAATAATAATATACATTCATATGATATCATATATGATCTTTTAACATTTCTTTGTTAACAATATCTTAGATTTATCGTTGTTTCGGGTGTTAACTTACTCGTTTTCTTTTATATGTTTTGTTATGTAAGTCATGTTTTTCATGGATAGGTCGTATCTTATTCATATCCATAATGATATCATTTCCTTAAACATTTTTTTAAATCATCAAATGATAATTATACTTGAATGGATACGACGGAGAATGAATCTCATCGCGTTCGTGGAGACGGTAGTCCGTACGTACGCACGAGCGACAATATCATTATTTTGATATTAAAATAATATATAATTGGATAGTATATCATATATACAGAATTATTATCATGTTATATTTATTATTTACATGAATTAAATATCATTATTATACCCATCTAAATAATAATATATTGAATAACAATTACACCACGACGTGGAGACGGTAAGCCGTACGTACGCACGTATGGTGACATGTCATTAAAATGATGGGTAGAATAATGAATATGGTTGTTCCATATTTATAATAACATCACAGTATATAGAAGATACTGGAGTTATAATTTTAGAATTGAAATAATAAACAAAGAGGGAGTGGAAGAATAAAGAAACTTGAAAGAGGGTGATGAAAACGTTACCTCTACTTCGGGTTCTTCCTTTTGATTTGATAAAAAGGACTCCTTAGGATGGCTTTCTGACTAAAGTAAAGCTTCTAGGATGAAGGGAGAGAAGTTGGGAGAGTATTTGGGCAGAGGTTGGCCGAACCAAAAGGCTTCAAAGTGTGAATGAGGTGGTAGAGGTGGGGGCCTTTTATAAGAGGAGAGGAGGGGCACTCTTGGAAAGTAAGGAAATTTTACATTATTATATAATGCTTTTTGGATTATAAAGGTCCCACACTAATATAATTCGTGGATAAGGTGATAAGGGTTCTAAATATACCCATCCAATAGTCGTTGGTCAAGTGTAAGCCCTGGATTGTACATTATCATTTCATTTTATTAAAATCGTTAAATAATGAGGTCATCGCTGCATCATAATGATGTCATAAATAATTTAATTTATTTAATGTCTAAAAATTATAAAAAAAATACTATGATGTAGGAAATATTTTTATATTTCCAATTACTATTTATAGTCAAAAATATGACTTGTATAACCCCATGTAAAAATTGTTTCAGTAAAACATTTCATGTTTGTGTCATTTTTTACTTTAACATTAAATAAGAAGTATTTATGTCATTTTCTAACTAAAGTGGCTCCATGGGGTCCCCAAGTTGACCCATGGATTGTATTGGTCGGCCATGGCACATCCAATGAGGGTAGTACATGTGTCAAGCTCATCTCATATTATTAAAACATTATTTTTACCTTAAACTACACTAATTACCTCTAATCGCGATTAAGAACTTAAAAGTTACTATTCACCAAAAAATTATTTTAATCCCATTGAACCACATTTTACATCTTAATGACAACCATGTATGTCGGATTTTTGAAATTCAAAACACAGAAGTGGTAATATTTCATTTAAACGAAAAATCAGTTATTTAACTACCACTTAGTGGTTTCACTATTCATCAAAAATTGAAGTTTTTCAGAACAATGCCAAAATTTCACCCTAAGCTATAATTGATATTCCGAATTCAAAAATGATGTCTATTTTACAAAATTCCAAAATATAAGTTGCATTAATTAATTTTATAATTAATTCCCGTTGTCACAACAAATAGCGTGTTTTAAAGAAACAATATATATCAAAAGATTGACAATTGTTTATGTCCAATTTCAAAGTGAAATTAATTATAATGACCACCATTGGATAAAATGGTAAAAATATATTCTAATTATACTTTAAAACCACTAAATAGTATAACTTATCACTATAAATTATTTTTATTAAAAAAGTTGTTTTAAGTATTTTTCACTATTCATAAAAATTTGGAAGTACTCAGAAAATTACAAAAAATTCAACATAGGCTAATTTCAATATTAGGAATACAAAAATGAATTCCATTTTGAAATATAAAATTTCTATAATTTTAAAAAGTGGTTATTACTATTCATAATGGCTACTTTGATTAGCCTCGGTGTTTTAGAACTCGAAGTTGCGTACAATGCAAGCTATTGCATTATTGAATGAGAAGCGTATTGTGGAAGCTCGGGGTGTTACATTCTCCCCTCCTTCAATAAACTGCATCCTCGCAATTTGAAATTTTTCTTGGAAAATAAAAGGTTGAAAATAGAAAATACCTTTGTGGAAAACCCACATCGGAAATAAGATTAATAAAATTTAGCCTTAATAAGAGGGAAAGGGAAATGAAAAAGTCACCACCCAATTATGATCTCGATTAGGAGAACATTGGTGGAAATTAGAGACATATAATTGGAGGAAAAATGTAAATATTTGTAGGGAGTGATTGAGGTCATCAATCACAATCAACTGTCAAATTGAGGGCCTCAAAGCCTTAAATCTATGTTGATTTAAAATATCATCAATTCAACAAGACATAAGGTATTAGGATAACACATTTTTTTGTTTTAATATCCCTTTACTAAAGTTTAAGAATTAATTTATTCATTGAATAAGAGATAGATATATATATATGCTTGACAATTAGAGTTTCAACCTTCAACTCATCTTTCACTCGAAAAGATAATAGAACTCAAAAATATTATACTTATCCTAATTGTATAAGGTTCCAAATGTTAACACATACCATTTAGATTAGTAAAATTATTTTTTAATAACCAGGGACTTCCTGTAGGCTAGTGGTAGGAAATAATGGCCAGTCGCATTATGGTTGTGGGTTCGATTCCTGCAGCTTTGTCCGACGTGACGGGTTATGCCCCACCCTGCAGGTTGTCCTTCTCCAAAAACTATAGTAGTATAATATTCCAAAAATAATCTTCATAAATTTTTTAACCTTAAACAATACTATCCAAAGATCAACTTAATCCACTCCAACCTTTATAGTTATCCAAAATACCTCTGTCCAGACTTTCTCTAAAAGGTCTCTTAATTCCAAAATCAATTTATCAGATTCCCCAAACAAAGTAAAGTTTCTCGTATTGTCACATACTAAAAATATGATTATCTTCATCATATTAAAACCTTACTGAAACAACAAGTACTGTAGTACAATCTTTATATATATATCACATTATTCTAATAACCAGAATATAATCCATGAGTCCAAAAGCACCAATACATTAATTATTCTGCTTCAACTGTAGTAACAGCATAAGATTTCCCTTGATCCCTTGGCCTTTTCTGAGGTAAGTTTCCCTGACGCTTAGGACATTCATTTGCATAATTCCCCATTTCCCTAAAATTGTAGCATTCAACATTGATAGCCTCTTTCTTTCCCTTGCAATCACGCGCCTGGTGACCTTTTTCTCCACATTTATAACAAACTCTCATTCCTTTTAGTCAAGTACCAGGGTGATTCTTCCCACAATTATCACATAATGGAAAATCCTTCTTTCCCTTTTTCCCTTTATCTGTCTCTTGTTCCACCGTTCTCTTCTTCTCTTGCTTTACTTTGTTGTCATAAGACTTAGAGAATTCCTTTTCTGTCTTGATAGCACATGAGACAATATCTTCGTATGTTGAGAAAGATTTTGATACTAAATCTCTACGAAGAAATGGTTTTAACCCATCAAAGAAACGATCAATCTTACCTCTTGGGTTACGTATATAATCTACTGCATACCTCGCCAACCTTGTAAAGTTGGCCTCATACTTTGCGACATTCTCATCCTCCTTTTGTCTCAGACTCATAAATTGCCTTTCCATATCTGCTCGATGGTCATGAGGAAAGTATTTTTCTAAGAAAAGCTCTTTGAACTCCCTCCATTACATATTCGATACGTCATCATCTTCCTTTGTATTTTGAATCAATGACCACCATTGATCGGTATCTCCAGTGAGGCGGTAAACTGCCATGATATCCTTCTCCCTTTCGCTACTCCCCAAGGCGTGGAATATTTTCTCTAAGGAGTTTATCCATTGCTCAGCTAATAACGGATTTGTACCCCCATTAAATGTTGGTGGTTGTTGCCTAATGAAGCGGTCTAACATTGATCCTCCACGTTGCGGATCAGGGTGCTCCATACGAGTAAGGTTATTATTCATAACCTGAGTGAGTTGTCCCAGTATGGTAATAAGTTGATCAACACCAGATGTATCTCCATCTCCACAATAATTATCTTGAGCAGGAGGGAAATCCCTACACGGAGTGCGTGCATTGATATAGTTTCCATTCCTTCAACTAGGCGCCATTTCTAAATAATGGCATAAACTAGATTAGTTTATGAATCAAAATACATAATTCCATACTTGTAAAACACTTAACATAAATTGAACTAATTATGGATATAATCCATAATTATAAAAATGTTTTCTTTGAGGAAGTATATACTCGTAACCCTTCATAGTGGTTTGTAAAGAAAATGGGAATTATCCTAAGCATATCCCCCAGGAGTGTCATAACCAAGAGTGCAGCAAGGCCCGTTGTCGTGAACCAGTTCCCGTTCGAGTCTAGCTCAAAGCGGTGTTTTCTGGTTTTATCCCTAGGTACATCTGTGCCAGAGCCGCCTCTACCTACTCATATCCAGACATGGATGTATTGCTTGAAAAACTCACAAAATATCTATAATACCAAAATTCTAGGAAGTTCTTCTATACTAATCCTTAAAGTCTATCTTCGGGCTATGTGCTCTAATCAGAGTTTATCTAAATCTAGCTTCCAAGGTTAGTACTAAACTGCCTCTGATACCAACTGTAATGCCCCGACCCCAGTTACCTAGAGTCGGTGCATTATTACATAACATTGGAATGATCACAAAAGATCAAGTCTCGAAAGACCTATTAGTTTAGTAGCCTTGGAAACACTAGATATATTCGTAAACATTACATTACATCATAAAAATGAAAACTACAATAACATGGTCTCCGTAGTCCACACTCATATCCTCACTGACTATTCTTGCAAGTCATTCATAATACACTTCTTCACATCTTGGGAAAAATAAAACATTGAAAGGGGTGAGCTCAAATGCTCAGTAAGGATAACAATATAGTGGAAACTTTTATAAGAAAACATAAGCATTTAAGGAAATGTATAACTAAAACAAAAGCCTTATTGAACTTGAACTTCAACATAGTATGGCAAAAGTAAAATAAAATAATGCCATTACTTACTCACATGGATATTCTACTAGATGAATAATCACATGAAATATCAATAACCACTTTCATAATGAGGGAATGTATAATGCCAGACATTTTGAAACATTTTGTCAAGGCCTCGGCCAAGATGTCTAAAATGATTAAGGCCTTGGCCAAAACCATAAATCAAATTGGGAAAGGGCCTCGGCCAATTCCACATCTAGTTGTCTCATGATACCTACCGATGCATCGAGGAGCTATAGCGGGCTCCACCCGTCACTTATTAAGTCCAATACATTCCTCATATGAATAGGTTTAAACATAACATAAATATTCGTATTAAAACTAGCATACGAAATGTCAACAATTTCTCCATAAACTATGGATGGTATAAAAATAACACATCCACAGTCAAATATTTCAAAAAAAATTCAATGGAAGTTTTGTATCATAAATCAATTTCAATTAAACTTAAAACCCATCAAAGGATGTTGACATGGATGAAATCAAAGTTATTTGAGAGAAATATCTCTCTTTTTTGAAATCATTTAAAAGTACCATAATTATAAAATCATACATTTACTTTGAAAATATTCTTATAAGCTTGTAAGGGAAGCTTCGACGAAGTTATAATGGCAGAAAATAGCCGCACCCGCCGTATAAGTTAAAAAAACATTCTTACCTTAAATTTGTCAAAAAGGTCAAAAAGTACATTGTTTGGAAAACAATGGTAAGATTCCTTTCAAAAACGTATAAGGTTATAAATGACTTTAACCCATTTTCCATTTAATAGTAAAAATGTTTTGAAAGACATTTTTAAGAAACATGGATTTGGATGATAACGAGGTCCCAATAGATAATTATGTATAAACAACCTTGGATAATGAAGAGGTTATGAAGTAAACCCTTACCTTGTACTTTTCCATGGTTGGGGTAGGTTAACCTCCTTTATAATGGAGAAATAATTGTTATTAAATTATACAAGAATCATATACATTCATATGATATCATATATGATCTTTTAACATTTCTTTGTTAACAATATCTTATATTTATCGTTGTTTCGAGTGTTAACTTACTCGTTTTCTTTTATATGTTTTGTTACGTAAGTCGTGTTTTTCATGGATATGTTGTATATTATTCATATCCAGAATGATATCATGTCCTTAAACATTATTTTTAAATCATCAAATGATAATTATACTTGAATGGATACGATGGAGAATGAATCTCATCGCGTTCGTGGAGACGGTAGTCCATACGTACGCACGAGCGACAATATCATTATTTTGATATTAAAATAATATATAATTGGATAGTATATCATATATAAAGAATTATTATCATGTTATATTTATTATTTACATGAAATACATATCATTATTATACCCATCTAAATAATAATATATTGAATAACAATTACACCACAACGTGGAGACGGTAAGCCGTACATACGCACGTATGGTGACATGTCATTCAAATGATGGGTAGAATACTGAATATGGTTGTTAAATATTTATAATAACATCACAGTATATAGAAGATACTATAGTTATAATTTTATAATTGAAATAATAAACAAATACGTAGTGGAAGAAGAAAGAAACTTGAAAGAGGGTGATGAAAACGTTACCTCTACTTCGGTTTCTTCCTTTTGATTTGATCAAAAGGACTCCTTAGGATGGCTTTCTGACTAAAGTAAAGCTTCTAGGATGAAGGGAGAGAAGTTGGGAGAGTATTTGGGAAGAGGTTTACCGAACCAAAAGTCTTGAAAGTGTGAATGAGGTGGTAGAGGTGGGGGCCTTTTATAAGAGGAGAGGAGGGGCACTCTTGGAAAGTAAGGAAATTTTACATTATTATATAATGATTTTCGGATTCTAAAGGTCCCACACTTATATAATTCGGGGATAAGGTGATAAGGGTTCGAAATATACCCATACAATAGTCTTTGGACAAGTGTAAGCCTTGGATTGTACATTATCTTTTCATTTTATTAAATTCGTTAAATAATGAGGCCATCGCTGCATCATAATGATGTCATAAATAATTTAATTAATTTAATGTCTAAAAATTATAAAAAAATATGATGATGTAGGAAATCTTTTCATCTTTCCAATTACTATTTATAGTCAAAAATATTACTTGTATAACCCCATGTAAATTTTTTTTTAGTAAAACATTTCATGTTTGTGTCATTTTTTACTTTAACATTAAATAAGAGGTATTTATGTCATTTTCTAACTAAAGTGGCTCCATGGGGTCCCCAAGTTGACCCATGGATTTTCTTGGTTGGACATGGCACATCCAATGAGGGTAGGACATGTGTCAAGCTCATCTCATATTATTAAAACATTATTTTTACCTTAAACTACACTAATTACCTCTAATCGCGATTAAGAACTTAAAAGTTACTATTGACCAAAAAATTATTTTAACCCCATTGAACCACATTTTACATCCTAATGACAACCATGTATGTCGGATTTTTGAAATTAAAAACACATAAGTGGTAATATTTCATTTAAATGAAAAATCAGTTATTTAACTACCACTTAGTGGCTTCACTATTCATCAAAAATTGAAGTTTTTCAGAACAATGCCAAAATTTCACCCTAAGCTATAATTGATATTCTAAATTCAAAAATGATGTCTATTTTACAAAATTCCAAACATATAAGTTTCATTAATTAATTTTATAATTAATTCCCGCTGTCACAACAAATAGCGTGTTTTTAAGAAACAATATATATCAAAAGATTGACAATTGTTTATGTCCAATTTCAAAGTGAAATTAATTCTAATGACCACCATTGGATAAAATGGTAAAAATATATTCTAATTATACTTTAAAACCACTAAATAGTATAACTTATCACTATAAATTATTTTGATTAAAAAATCTGTTTTAAGTATTTTTCACTATTCATAAAAATTTGGAAGTTCTCAGAAAATTACAAAAAATTCAACATAGGCTAATTTCAATATTAGGAATACAAAAATGAATTCCATTTTGAAATATAAAATTTCTATAATTTTAAAAAGTGGTTATTACTATTCATAACGGCTACTTTGATTAGTCGCGGTGTTTTAGAACTCGAAGTTGCGTACAATGCAAGCTATTGCATTATGGAATGAGAAGCGTATTGTGGAAGCTCGGGGTGTTACAGAGGAGACTCAACTGAAAAGTTTTAATCAACATACACCCTAAATATCCCAAAATTATGATCCACTGTTCAAATTATCTTGGGGTATCAAGTAATCTAATAGAATCACACCCTCAAAGGAAATCCTAATGAAAATTACCAAAACAAGGACTATGAAGACATTCAATGATGCCCTATTGAGCAAGAATGATAAGGGGGGATCTATCAATTATGATAATATCCCATGAAATCACATGGGACCCAAACATTACTTATGATTTTTAAAAGAAATTAAAAATGAAGCTTTCAAAAAACATTAGAATGATTCATTTTAAATATTATAAAAATTTAATTATAACATAATTTTTTTAATAAATAAACTATGAAAATAAATATGACTTGTTTAAAACAATTTTAGAATACATGGACATAGAAAAAAATATACCTCATCAAAATAAAAATAATATAATCTTTTATTTTAAACATTTCATTAATTTATTTTAGTGTAAAAGAGTGTAAAAGATGGAAGAAAACATGAAATATACTTAAATATAATTATTTTAAGAAAATAAATAGATTTTATGATGGATAGATTATTATATTCATTTAATGAAAGTAAGAGAAATAGAAAAAATGAGATTTTAAAATAAATTTTTACCACTTTTGTAAATTTTAAAATGCAACCCCTTAAAAGTGTAAAAATGAATTGAATGTTTAATCATCATAAATAAATATATATTCATGTTAAATACATAAAAGTTTCATTATATACCCCACATAAAAGTAAATAGCTACATAATATTAAATATGCCTCAAAAGAGTTGAAATTGATATGAAATCTGTTACCTCAAGTTTAACATACAAAATAAGTCCTTTTAACCTCCTATATAATAAATTAATATTTATTATAATTACATAACATATCTATATAAATATCTATAATATCATATATGGACCACTTTAACATCATATAACCCATTTGTTAACAGTCTTTTATTATTATCATTATTTCTAGTGTTAACTACATAGTTTTTCATGTATATTTTTATTCAACGATTATGGTCCTTGTATCTTAATAAATATATAATTTTTATAATTTTAAAAAATAATAAATATTAATTATATGCATATTTGTAATCACCCATGAAAACAAACATGAAAAATGTGTCACATCGCGTCATAGAGGTGCCGGTCCACACATATACTTGAGCGACATTATTATTTTTTAACAAGTGTATGGGAAAGTATGTAGATGATATATTATATTTAAATAATTTAAATTATTTCATAAGTATAATATATATTAATTAGTTCCATAATTTTTATAATCCATGTGATGTTGTGATGAAAAAAATTACATTGGTTTGTGGGGCGGTAGTCCATCATACACATGAGAATGGTTTTGTTTTCAATTTGATGGAGAAGGATAGGGTTAAATATTACGTCATAAAAAAATAACTCTCATTATGTTAGATATATAGGTTTTATTATATTTTTATTTTCAATACATAATTGAAGGTCGTATATAAGATGAAAAATGAAATTGTTCATCGTAGATGATTACTTCTTCAGCGAAGGTGCTCCTTTAGATATCCTCTTAAGGGCCCAAGGGTTTATATTTTGGGAAGGGAAACATATGTAGAAAATGTATAAGGATGTTGATAATAGATTAGGGTAGGGGTGGTATATATAAGTGTCTCTATGTGTTGTATATAATAGAGGAGATATGGTGCCATTTTATAATGAACAAAAGGGCACACATTGAAATAATAAAAATATTTAATTATAATAAATTTCTATTAATGTGAAAGTGTAACTATGTGGAAATAATTTAAAATATAAGATATTATATGGTTTAAATATTTCAACGAATAAAAGTCTTACTAGTTTAAATGGTATTTTGACCATTATCTTCAAATTTAACCCCTTCGTTAACCAGTTTAAACCTAAACCACAGTAACAACTTTTTCAGACATAAAGGGTTAAAATTTTACTTATAAGGTAAATTTTCTTATAAAAATAGAAGTGATAATTTTGGGAAAAATCCCTCAAGGTATCATTGAAACATTTTTGAGGTGATTGTGTTTGTTGACAAATTGGACATCTGTGTGATGATTGTAGATAAAGAAAAACAATGACATACAAATTTGTTGACAAAGGGGATTACATGGTGGAATGTCGAGTTCAAGAGCTGTGGTAAAAGATCTATGTTTGATTAAAGAACATATTCAGTGGAATGTATAATCTAGAGGTTGTACATCTTCGTGTACTTGATGGATTGAAAACTTGCGCGCCATATGTTTATCAAGATCAGATCATCAAAATATGGAAAATTGATAAGGGTCGCGCAAGTATTGAGTTGGTCGCACAGGTGACCTGCGCGCCAAGAGAAAGGACTTGCACGCTGATGCCTAGGAGGATTGAAAACTTGTGTGCCTACTATTTTTCAATATCAGAACTTCAAAATAGGACAAAGGAAATAGGTTCATGCAAGTTCGGAAGTGGGTCGCGCAGGTGACTTGTAGGGGAAGAGACATGTGTGCCGAGACTTGCGCGTTGAGGGTTGACTTGAACGTCTTCATGCAGGGTGGTCAAATTGCCTATAAATACTGGACCACCCCTCCTCATTTCTCAACGGAGTTCAACAATTTGAAGAATCAGATCTCCTGTCGCGCAGGTGTGGTGGTCACGCAAGTGGTGGTGTGTCGCGCAAGTGGGACTTGCGTGCCAGACTTGAAGAAGGGCGATTGTTGTTTGTTGCACACCAATATTAGTTTGGGCGTAAAGGGATGTGCGTCGCACAAGATTGAAGTTGAATGAGTTTGTGTCGTGCAAGTGTCTGAGGTAGACTTGCGCACCAGTTGTGACTTGTGTGCCAGGTTAGACCTGCACGCCAAGTAAGGGTTGATTCACGACGGTTATTCTGGACTGTGTAAAAGCTGGAAGATTTCCTAATACCATCGGTGCAAAGTGAGATTCATCTATGGGTAAAAGTTGTACTTCAACAGAGCATCTACATACAGAGGAATATTCATTCCTTCATGAAAATGAAGAGATCTACAAGTCTATAAACTGTGAGTGGATCCATTCCAGAGCAGTGAGCAAAGGAAGAGGAAGAAGGTGATCCTATCCACCGGCAGTGAGCCAGAGAGAGAGAAAAAGGGAGTGACCCTTGGGAAAGTAGTGAGCTGACCCTAAACCTTGTAAATGAAGTGAGCCTGGGACAGAGTGACTATGCCCGAACCTTGTAATCCACAGCTAGTGAAGTTTAATGGAATTTGGTATAACCGAAAACCAGTCGGCGTATGCTCCTTGGGCATAGCCCTTAGCGGTGAACCAAGAAAAAATTATTGTGTCTTGTTCTTGATTTATATTCTGTTTATACTGTGCAACAAGAAAGGGAGAGAAGATTGTTTTTCTTAACAGCGAAACAAGATCAGAACGGGCTTTAATTTTAAATTAGTCATACCCTGTTTCACCCCCTTCTCAGGGTAATCATCCTTATGGACCTAACAATTGGTATCAAAGGGAAAGGTTGATATTAGTTCTTCTTTCAATGGAGGTCACTAATCATAAAGTAATTCCGATCTTCAATGGGAAAAATTTTTAGCTATGGAAGAATCGGATGCAACACTACTTATGATCTTTGGGAACGGATGTATTCACAACAGTAATGCATGGTATAACAACAGACATCAATGGTGGCGCATTATCAGAAGCTGAGCGTAGAGAGGTGGATGCTGAGGTCAAAGCAATCAATGCCTTAGGGGGTTCCCTATACAATCCTATATATACAAAGGTGATGTCTTTCAGAACATCACATGACATGTGGGAAAAGTTATTGAATATATATGAAGGGGATGCAAAGGCCAGAGAGGCAAAGCTGCAAGTGTTGTGGAACAAGTATGAAGATTTGAGAATGAGCTCGAATGAGTCTGTTGATGCATTCTTCGACAGGGTAAATGTTATATTGGAAGACATGTGAGGTCTTGGAGACGTTATTGAAGATATAAAAATTGTGAAGCGCATCCTGAGGATGCTTCCACCTCGGTTCAATCCGAATTTTTTAGTGGTAGAAGATAAATATCCAAAAGTGCTGACATTAGATAACCTACACAACACTCTTGTTGCATATGAAATGAGAAATAATTATAATGATGTTGTGGAAAAGGGGAAATCCAAAGAGGTGGAATTCAAGGCCTTGAAAAAGCACACCATTGAAGACTCTCATGAAGAAGAAGAAGAGAAAGATGAGGTAATGTCATTCCTCTCCTCAAATCTTCAAAGAGGATAATGAAAGTTCCATGGGAAACTACCTCTTGCAAGTTTTAGATGTGGAAAGGTTGGACATATCATAGAAAGATTCCCTAAATAGTTTGAAGAAGAAAATGATGAAGATGATGTTGAAATTCCCAAGAAGAAATATTCAGTCTATATGAAAGGAAAGAAGCAGTTCAAGAGAAATTTCTTTAAGAAAAATAATCTTCTTTCACAAGAAATAGATAGTTCAGATGAGTCTGAGGTTGAAGAGGTTGAGGAAATAGAGAACTGCAAAGATCGAGGAGAAAATACTATGGTGACGGTCATGATTAGTTCTCAGGAAAAGGAAGATACTGACGCAGAAGAAGAAGATGAAGTTGAAGGAAGAGTTGATATGGAAGCTGAGTTAGAAGCAGCTCTTGAGGAGATAGATGTTTGGAGAGCCAAAAAGAAGAAATCCAATAAAGTTGTTCATGATTCCAAACTCTATATGCAGCAATAGGAAGAAGAGAAGTATGAGTTGTTGGAAGAAATTGAAAAACTCAAATCATCAACACTAGAGAACTCAGAATCAGTCAGTGAGTGTAAGCTCAAGATTGAAGAATAGAAAATGGAGATCGATGGCTTGAACATAAAAGTGAAAGATCACGTTAAGTGTATCGAAGAGCTTGAAGAAGAAGTTGTCGGTCTACGGAGGAAAGTTAAAGACCAGGAAAAACCCTTGATTCCCAATACATTCTTAGTAAAGCAGGTCATTCCGAAGACTGAAAAGATGAAATAGGAGCCTAGTAGTTCAGTAGGAAAGAAGCAGAAATTGAGTTCAAATGTTAAGGTTGGTTTAGGGCTTGATCAGAAGCAAAAATCTGTGGAAATTGTAGTCAAACCGCAAGCACCCGTCCCTAGATTGAAGGTTGATTTGGGCACAAAGAAGAATCATAATATTCAAAGATCCCAAGGGGAAACTCATAGTTCTGAAGTATCACGAAGGAATGCACCTTATATCAGGTTTTATTGTTGTGGAAATATGGGACATTCACAGTATGTGTGTTCCATAGCCAAGAGATACTGAAGGAAACAAGAACAGAGGTGGTAGCCAAATAGAGAACAGTTTTCCAGAACATATTTCGAAGGACACTATTTTTGGTGCAGAGTATTTGGGAACCTAGCTAGGTACTACACTTTGACCATTCAAAGAAATGTGCCAAAGCAGAATCAAAATGTTCGCAAGTAGTAGATCAATAAAGCGATAGGTGAGTTATAAATTCTGAATAGATTTGCGGCTTTGCAAGATGAAGATGGTTCATCATACACTTATAAAGAGCAGAAGCCTCAATCTATTCCGAGTGTCAAAGAAAAAGTAAGGACCAAGAGGAAGAAAAATGAGAAGGTCATGGTGGTAGAGATTTCCCTTAAAGCATCAGATCAATCTAGTATGTGGATCCTTGATAGTGGTTTCACATCTAATATTATGGGTAATAAGGATCTTACTACAGGCATAAAATATGACAAAGAAGGAGTTGTCAAATTTGGAAATGATGAAGGTCTGAAGAATGTTGGCTCAGCAAAATCCAAGTTTGGGGGAAAAGAAATGAGACGTGATGATTTCTTGGTAGTAGAGGGTCTTAGTCATAACTTTCTCAGTGTCAGTCAACTATGTGACTATGGGTATTCTATCCGATTTACAAATAAGATGTGTGTTGTGAATGGAAAAGATGGAGTAGCTGTTCTGCAGGGAAAAAGTACAAAGGGAAATCATTATCTTGTAGGCAGGGAAGAAGATACGTGCCTTTTATCCCGAGAGGAAGAAATCCAGCTGTGGCATAAGCGACTTGGTCATCTATGCCAACCATCCATGGAAGATCTGGTAAAATGTGATGTTGCCAGAGACCTTCCTAAACTATCACGTGATCACACTCATACGTGTGATGCTTTCCAAAAAGGGAAGATCATCAGAAAGACAAACATGCCAAAGGAATAGAAATCAAATAGAGTGCTCGAATTGGTGTTTGTGGATGTATGTGGACCTATCTCACCACGAGCTATAAATGGGAAAAGGTACTATGTTCTTTTCATCGATGATTTTAGCAGAATGGCCTGGGTATTTGTCATTACCCATAAGATAGAGGTGTTCAGTTGCATAAAGCAGTATAGGAGGGAATCAGAAAGGATACTTGGGTAGAAAATTCAGATGTTTAATACTAATAACGTAACAGAATTCACAAACTGTCAAGTTGAAGACTATCTCAAGAAACACGGAATAAGGCATCAAGTTTAATTAGTGATAACTCCCCAACAGAATGGAGTGGTTGTGAAGAGAAATCAGATCATCAACAACATGGCCAGAACGATTTTTATTGAAAAGGACATACCAGAGAAATTTTGGAAGGAAGCAGTTTTGACATCGGTCTATATTTTGAACAGATCTCTACTGTTTCCGAAGGAAGGGAAGACCCCGTATGAAATGTGGTATGGAAAGAAGCCAATGTTGAAATATTTTCAAGTATTTGGAAGTAAGTGTTTCATACTCAACAAAGAAAATGATGGGAAGTTTGAGTCACGAGGAGACGAGGGGATATTCCTTGGATAATCAGGGAAAAGAAAAGCATATAAATGCTTCAACAAAAGGCTAGGAAAAATTGTTGAGAGCAATGATGTCACTATAGTTGAAAATGAACAGAATGCTCAACGACCCAGTGAACAGTTTCTGGATGAAAGTGATGATGAGGTAAGCAACATAGGGGGAGTAGAAGTGGCAGAAGCTGACTCAGAAGAAGATACTAATGATGAAAAAGAATGTGCCAAGTCTGTATCTGCAAGGAAGCCAAAGAGTCGATCTGAGATTGATAGGAAAAATATCATTGGTGATCAGACAGCTCCATTTATGAAATGAAGAATGAAATCATTAAAGCAAACATCGTTTTTATCTTAGGTGGAGCTGAAATGTTTTTCCGATGCAGCTGAATATGAAAACTCGGTTCAGGATATGAATGAAGAGCTTGATCAAATTGAGAAGAACCAGATGTGGGAGATTGTTTCGAGGCCAGCAAATAAGAATGTCATCGGGACTAAATGGGTCTATCGCAACAAGATGAATGAAGATGACATAGTGATTCAGAACAAATCACGGCTAGTGTGCAAGGGATACTCCCAGATAGAGGGAATATATGTTGATGAGACATTTGCACTGATTGTAAGGATGGAGACAATCAGACTATTTTTGGCCATAGTAGTGTAAAGAAAGTTCAAAGTGTTCTAGATGGATGTCAAATATGCATTCTTGAATGGTGTTCTAGAAGAGGAGGTGCATATTGAGCATCCAAATATTTTTCTCATTCATGAGGATGAGAACAATGTTTTCAAGCTGAAGAAGGCGTTGTATGGGCTGAAACAAGCACCAAGGTCATGATACTCAAGGCTTGATCAGTACTTGAAGAAGCTTGGTTTCCAGCGTGGGGGAGTTGATTACAATCTCTACTTCATCAATGATAGTAATCAAAGGATGATGGTGTTGGTTTATGTCGATGACATAATATTTGCTGGATCAGATGAAGCACAGTGCAGACAGTTCTCCAAATTCATGAAAAATGAGTTAAAAATGTCAATGATTGGAGAGCTAACATTTTTCCTTGGCTTACAGGTGACACAAGGAAGTAATGGATCATTCATTTCTCAATCCAAGTATGCCAAGGAGGTTCTAAGAAGTTTTGGAATGGAGAATTACAAGGAGATGAAGACTCTGGTTGCCACCCAGATGAAATTAAAAATAGATGAGGATGGAAAGTCAGTTAATATTACCGAATACAGGCAATTTATTGGGATCTTGTTGTACTTGACCGCAACAAGTCTTGATATTGTTTTCGCCACATGACAAGCAGTGAGATATCAGATTAATCCCAAGGAAATCCACATTCTTGAAGTAAAAAAGAATACTTGGGTATATCCAAGGCATAGTGGATTTCAGTTTGACATATACTAACAAATCTCAAACAGATTTATTGGGATATACTGATGCAGACTGGGCCGGTTCAGTGGATGATATAAAATCAACGCCAGGTGGTTCATTCTATCTTGGTGGATTGTGTATTTCTTGTATAAGCAAGAACCAAGATTTCATTTCATTGAGCACTGCAGAAGCTGAGTATATTGCGGCCACTCAAGCTTGCACATAGTTATTGTGGAGGAAGCAACATCTTGAATATATGGGAGTTGAAGTGAAGTCTCCGATTAGAATCCAATGTGATAACTCAAGTGCCATAAATCCTAGCAAAAATCTCATCCATCACTCAAGGACAAAGCACATTGAGATAAAGTATCATTTTATCAAGGATAAGGTTGAGTAGGGAATCGTGAAGTTGGAGTATGTTCCTACAGAACTACAGGTTGTATACATTCTTACAAAGGCCTTACCCAAGAAAGCTTTTGAGAGGCATCGACTGGCTCTGGGAGTTCATTCGACTCCCCGCACTTAAAAGAGTGTGGATGTGGAACCACCCCCTCTCCCACGGTATGATGTGTTTTCCCTAATGTACTGATATTTGTTCTCTACTCTGTTATAGACTGCAAAGAAGTGTCCTTTCGGTTCGTTGACAAAGGGGGAGAAAATAGTTATTGATCAAGAGGGAGAGAGTGTGGCTATTTGAGAAATCATGAATGATACGGGGAGAAGCTGACAGGTGGAGTAGCCAGATAGGGGGAGAGCAATGAGAAAGGGGGAGTGTTTTAAATCTGACGATGCTAGAAGTGATCGATCAAAGAATAGATATCACAAAAGCTAAGGATCGTGATAAAAGTAGAAGAGTGGTGTTGGAAGAATATTTCCAAAAATTGGTATCAGTTTGAAAAAAATTGGTATCATTTTGGTGTCAACAATGGGTTTAAGAGATGAAGTGATTCATTGATTAACTTTTCATTTACTCTGGTTTCTCATGCCAATCATTGCTCATGTGGTCTTAGAGTATGTGTTATGTAAATCCTTGATCGCTATCAGAATCACAAAAGGAGAATGGTGGATGAAGAATTAACGATGTATCTTTTTATGAAAGAGTTTTCAACAAACCCAAAGGGGGAGATTGTTGGTAAAAAATCCCTCAAGGTACCATTGAAAATTTTTTGAGGTGATTGTGTTTGTTGATAAATTATAAATCTATGTGGTGATTGTTGAAAAAGTAAAACAATGACATAAAAATTTGTTGACAAAGGGGATTACATGGTGGAATGTTGAGTTCAAGAGTTGTGGTCAATGATCTATGTTTGATTCAAGAACTTTGTAAAAGGAATGAATGATCTGGAGGCGGTACAGAAAGAACAGATACAAGGTGGCGCTGTTTTCCAGTGTTTTCCAAATTTTTGAGCCTAAAAATCGACAAATTAAGAAAAGTGGTTTTTTCCAAAGTGACTTGCGCACCGTGTACTTGATTGCTTGAAAACTTGTGCGCCATATTTTTTTCAACATCAGATCATCAAAGTATGGAAAAGGGATAAGGGTCACACAAGTATTGAGTTGGTCGCACAGGTGACCTACACGCCAAGAGAAAGGACTTGCACGCCGATGCCTAGGAAGATTGGAAACTTGCGCGCCGGTTTTTTACAAGATCAGAACATAAAAATATGACAAAGGAAATAGGTTCGCACAAGTTTGGAAGTGGGTCGCACAAGTGACTTGCAGGGGAAGAGAACTGCGCGTCGAGACTTGTGCGCCGAGGGTTGACTTGCGCGCCGTCATGTAGGGTGGTCAAATTGCCTATAAATATTGGACCACCCCTCCTCATTTCCCATTGAAGTTCATCACTTTGAAGAAACAAAGCTCCCGTCGCGTAGGTGTGGTGGTCGTTCAAGTGGTGGTGTGTCGCGCAAGTGGGACTTGCGTGCCAGATTTGAAGAAGGGAAATTGTTGTTTGTTGTGCGCCAATATTGGTTTGGGCGTAAAGGGAAGTGTGTTGCTCAAGTTTGAAGTTGAGGGATCTTGTGTCGCGCAAGTGTCTAAGGTGGACTTGTGCACCAGTTGTGACTTGCGCGCCGAGACTTGTGCGCCGGGTTAGACCTACGCACCAAGTAAGGGTTGATTCACAAAGGTTATTCCGCGCTGCGTGAAAGCTGGAAGATTTCCCAATACCTCTGGTACAAAGTGAGATTCATCTACAAGTGAAAGTTGGACTTCAACAGAGCATCTACAAACAGAGGAAGATGCATTCCTTCATGCAAATGAAGAGACCTACAAGTCTATAAACTGTGAGTGAATCCTTTCCAGAGCAGTGAGTGAAGGAAGAGGAAGAAGGAGATCCTCTCCACCGGCAGTGAGCCAGAGAGAGAGAAACAGGGAGTGACGCTTGGGAAAGTAGTGAGATAACCCTAAAACTTGTAAAGGCAGTGAGCCTGGGACAGAGTAACTGTTCCCGAACCTTGTAATCCACAGCTAGTAAAGTTTAGTTGAATTTGGTACGACCGACAACGAGTCAGTGTATGCTCCGTGGACGTAGCCCTTAGTGGTGAACCAAGTAAAAATTGTTGTGTCATGTGCTTGCTTTACTTTCTGTTTATACTGTGCAACATGAAATAGAGAGAAGAGTGTTTTTCTTAACAACGAAACAAGACCAGAACGAGCTTTAATATTAAATTAGTCATACCCTGATTTACCCCCCCTCTCAGGGTACTCAGCCTTGTGGACCTAACATAGAATATATTTGACCAATTATCATTATACTTTTTCTCTTGTAATATTTTTATAATTTTGAAATATTTTAATAAAATATTATTTAACATATAGTTCTTTTAAATTCATTTTAAGAACTATTCACATTATTTGTCTTTAAAGTTATCAAAAAATGTAATTATAATATAATACATTTAAATATAAATAATACCTCATTATTAAATACAAAATTATTTTTTATCCATAAACAATTAATTTTATTGGTTTCAAAATTATTTACTTTAATTTTTTACTACTTGCACAAGCACTATATCAGCAGTGTATAGGAATTTAAGGTAACCATATAATCCGTAAAAATTATTAATAAGTTATTTTCATAAAAAAAGTTTAATTATGATCAAAATTTTCATTAAAATTCATTTACATATCATTTTTTCATATGTGTATTGATAATATAAATTTAAATGCAAGAGGGTAAACTTATGTATTTTTCTTTGCATAAAATAATATAAATTTCATTATCAAAGAAAAATTGAACCAAATTTCATATATTATATGGTTACAAGGATAATTTAAAATTAATCTCATTAAATTAAATAAACTAAAGTTATATATTTATATATTATTCCTTATCACATTATTTATAACCTTAATTATTAGATTTACCCCTTATTGATGTGATAAAGTTTTACACAATTACTTTTCATAAACCAAAAAAATAATAAGAAAATAATTAACACATTTATACTAAATGATTAAAAATATAGAATTAATTTTAGAAAATTAATATTCAATAAGTTTTAGATATTAATCTATAAAACAATCAAACAATTTGATGAATAATGGTTTTCCATAAAAATGTGTTTTTTATGCCTAAAATTTTGACTTATATCCAAATAATGTAAAATTTAAATACTAATAGATTTAAATTAGTTATTATAAATGAAAAAGATATTATATCACTTTAAAAAAATTATAATTATACTTCTAAATTACATGATTTATAGAAAAGAAATGACATTTTTATAATAATCGGTATTTTTAACTATTCACTGAAAAGTAAATCAATTTGTAAAAATAAAAAAACTCATCATAATATAATATTGAAATATTGATTTTAAAAATGAGATAACTATCACTTAATAATATTACAATGGGTTATCATAGTTTTTTAAAACTCAGTGTTATGTATAAATAAACCTATTGAATAAATTTGATATTTTTAAAGAGAAATATGTCATATAATTTCTGGGTGTTACATTATACCCCTTATATGATTTTTTACCTTTAAATTATGTCAATTTTATAAAAAATTAGAGTATTCTTATACCACATCACATATTATAGTTACCACATAACTTTAAAAAATTAATGTTTCTTACACAAAACTTTGACCATATGAGTGGTCTTGTTTCATAGCACTTTTTCTCTATGATATATAATCTACACTGGTTGTTACTCATAAGATATATATTTATCAAGTAGAATGAATTTTGTATTTATTACATGTTAAGGACTAGTTATGTACTTACTCAGGAGAGATACATAGAATGCATCATTATCTCGAGATAGATTCAATAGAAGAGAAAAATGATAAGCTACTACCCTAATATGATGAAGAATTTCTAAGTGACCAATATGTTTAGGGATCATGTTGGACTTATTTATAAAGACCATGTTCTTTTTCCAAGGAGATATTCATAGTAATATCTTTTCTCCAAAATCAAACACTATATCTCACCGAGGATTTTCAAAATTACATTTTTTGTTAACTTTGTGCTCCCATTATGTGTTACTGAATTGATATAAACATATCTACCATTTAATAAGATAGATCAAGTCCAAATAAATTTAATTCTCTAACTTCATCCTAACACATTGGGGTTTTTCGTTTCCTTCCATAGTGGACTTCATAAGGATCCATCTGAATTATTGAGTGAAATATATTATTGTAAAAACATTATATCAAAGTAAGGTATTGATACTAGCTACATTTGAAATCCATAGAGAAAGATATCAACATATAATTTAGAGTTTTAATATTCCTCTCAGATTAACCATTTATCTAATGATGATAACTATTACTGACACTCAACACTCTATTTAGATCATACTAAAGGATTCTCTAGAACATTAAGGTAAACCTATGATCCTGATCAAATATGATTGAGAATTGTACACAATAGAATATTCTTACTTCCTTAATATATAAAGAAGTACTATGATCAAGGGAAAAATATTCTATAATAGTGATAAAATGTGCTCATTTTGTAATTAAATTGACTACAACACAAAAATAATTATTCCCATTAGGTATTTTGGGGTGTCTATTGATGAAATACATTTTATTTTGTCCCATTTCCATTCTAGAATGGGTAATGGATGTAACATCCCATTAGAATTTTGACTCTTATAATTAAAATACTAACATATTAAGAATTGGGATATATACTCTACAATATCCATTTTCATTTTATCCACTCAGAAATTCTATTATGGACCTTTATACATCTTCATACATCCAGTAAAAATAAATAATGATGAATTCTGAGCTTCATTCAATAGATACTTATAAATGTATGATATTGATAGAACACATACTTAGTTTCTAAACCATTTCATTCCAATATTATTATGTCTGAATCCAAAAATATTCCTCATCTTCTGCTGTAATTCCACATCTATCATATTTTGATTATTCTTCTTCTAATGGATGTATGGATGAGAATTAATCTAATAAAGATAATAGCTATCCCCTTTCCTCAAAATTTCATGATCAGAATTCTCAAAATCCATAAATATTAGATATATTTTAGTAATAATCATCGTGAAACTAGCATTGTATTTTTGAGTCAAATCATCAACCACCTTGTTATCCCACCCAATGTAGTAATATATTTTATGAATGGCTCGATGGCCTTTAATTTGTATTCATTTGTGATTATAACCCTTTTAATATTTGAAGGGGAACCCTTACATGGATCGTAGTAATGCATTGAGAGGTCACGACCCATCCTCGGGGCCCGTGCCATGACTACCCCAAGCCCACCTTCCATAGGCCAGGGGCTGGCGACTAGCACCAAAGGCGTAATCCCGATAAAAAGGGAAGGAATTTCCTTTAATAATTAAACAAAAACAACATAGTATGCAACTGGAAGAAAACACTAAGTAAAACTGTATACAAAAGAAAGTGATGAAAGGAAAGGGGCCGAAAATACAAGACAAACAGTAAAGTACAAACAACTGAAAACTAGTACAACTGTAGAATGGTAAAATAGCAACTACTGAGTCATCCTATCAGAATCCCATCTGAAGGGTGGGTACAGATGGCCTCCTCAGCACCCCAGGTCCATCTGTCCGCTCCGTTTACGTCTCACCAAGTGGTCCACCTCCGGGTACTGTCCAGCTCTACAACTCTCTACCACGATCAGTGTTGTCTGTCGTCTGCAGCCAACACAACGAAGTGCGGGCATAGCCCGTGCAGGGGTGTGTATAACAATACTCAGTAGGGACCCTGATACCCCCAATGGTATCCCAGAATCCATGAAGGATAAACCATAAAATAAAGATACAATCATGAAGTATCAACCAACCCAACTTAGGTATATGCCCACACATATACCTAACTTATCAATCACAGTTCATCTCCAACTCTTGAGCTCAAGCACAACCCAGTCCACACAGGAAGTAAAGTCAATAAACTCAAAGATAAAATGTTTGAAAGTCAAGACTCAGCTCACATAGGTATACATATTTTGTTGAGTAAAAGATATGATCAGATGTATTCACTGATTCATCTAAGCTGTCGGACCCACACAGGATACAGGACCAGCTAAGCTATCGGACCCACACAGGATAGAGGACCAGCTACTCTGTCGGACCCACACAGGATACAGGAATAAATGTCAGAACTGTAAGAACCATGGAGGATCCCGATACAGTAGTCATCGATGTTCAACCCATGGAGGTTTCCGGTTCAGTAATCATCTCTCTCAAACGTAGGATTCCAGTATAGTGGTCATCGCTGCTAGCTCTAGGGTTCACGCATACGTCACGCTCGATTCTAGGAGGGTCCACTCCTTGAGGAAAGTGTTGATACATAAACAATCACGAAGTCTCGAGTTGATGTATCTCGTAGTTTTGTATCATCAAAAGTAACCCAACATGATAGATGACACGTCAATCGGACGCCCAGTCTGAGAGTTATTGGCATTTCCATTCCAGGGGCCCTGTTGTTCGTTGACGTTGGCGACAGTGTCGCTTCGTTGACGTTGGGGTGCATCCGAGGAAGAAGCGTCGGCGATGTTCTTAGCGGGCGGCTCTTTCTCTTTTAGCGTGGTCGAAGATCAAGAACGGTGTTTGTCGTTCTTCTAAGATGGGGTGAGTTCTTCATTGGGAGGATGTCTTTATTCCAAGAGTTCTCTCAAATCTCCACCATATAGAAACACCAACCAAAATAAAATAATGGCTACTCCATTATTTTATTTGTTTCCATGCATTCCAAAAAGAATTCAAACTTTTTCCAATTTATTAATTGGCATTAATTAATTAGGTGTGATGGAACCATAAATATTGAAGGTGGGAAGTGAAGAGGCTCCCAAATATTTATGGGGAGTTCCAAGAGTTAAAGGGGAGTTCAAAGAGTTAAAGGGGAGTTAAAGGGGAGTTGAGGAGTTTGATGCTTGTTCGGGCCCCACCACATAATATCCTCCCATGGGAGGTTATGTGGGGGTGGGCCCCACCTCCAAATTCCCTTTGGATAAATTAACCACCACCTAAATTAATATTATGTCACACATAGTTCTTATTTAATTTATTATGAATCCCCAAAAATTAACTTCCATCCTCGATAAAATGCAACTGTGGTGTAGGTCTCCTTAAGCGAATACTGGTGCTACGAGTTCATCAGTGTCCTCATATTTCTATTCCGAGCACCTGTTCAAAAGACATAAAATCTCTCATGTACGTTTACTGAACGTACCCAAACAAAACTTCAAAAATTGATTCTGGACACACCGGTCCTTGGAATCAAGTTCCTTCAGAAACTGTGGTCTCGTAAAATTCCCATGTATTTAATAAAAGAACTTTCCATGGAATTTTTGGGTCTTTAAATTCTCCCCACCTCAGGGATTTATGTTCCCGTAAGCTAAAACACAGACTAAGAGAACAAATGGGGGGTACTGAGCATGCATCTAAGCCTCCCGCTCCCATGTGATCTCCTGGAGGTTCTCGTGCTGCCTGCGAATGTACACTAGAGGAATTGACCGTCCACGTAGGACCTGCTCCTGTCGATCCTCAACTTCCACTAGAACCTTCATGGAAGTATCCCCGTCATCAATGTCCAGCACCCCATGTTCGATGATGTGGGACGGGTCGTGCACATATCTCCTCAACTGAGATACGTGGAATACATCGTCCACCCGGTGCAACTAAGGTGGAAGGGCCAGGCGGTAATCCACCTCTCCTACTCTGATGAGGACCTGGAATGGTTTGATGAATCATTGAGATAACTTGTCGCCTCGGCCAAATCTCTGTAGATCTCATCATGGTGAGACCCGTAGGAAAACGTGTTCACCATCCTCAAACCCCAGTGGTCACCGTCTCCTATCAGTATAGGACTTCTGCCTGCCCTGTGCAGTCTTCATCCGCTCCTAGATGATCTGCACCTTCTCCGTCGTAGACTGAACCATCTCTGGTCCTACAAGTGCTGACTCCCCTAGGTTAGTCCATCACAGGGGTGATATTCATGGTCAGTCGTACAGTACCTCGTAAGGTGCCATCCTGATGGTGGAGTGGTATCTATTGTTGTACACCAACTCTAACAAGGGAAAATGATCCTCCCAGCTGCGACCAATGCCGAGGACGCATGCACGGAGCATGTCCTTGAGATTCTGAATGGTCCTCTCAGTCTGGCCATCTGTTTGATGATGGAAGGTGGTGCTCAAGCGAAGCTACGTCCCAAAATCCTCCTGTAACCCCTTCCATATACTGGAAGTGAAATGAGCATCTCAATCGGAGACGATCATCGATGGCACACCATGAAGCCATACGATCTCATGTAAATAGAGGCGTCCCAAGCTCTCTACAGAGCCCTGCTCTTTGATTTGTAGGAAGTGGGCTGAATTTGTGAGTCGGTCAACAATAGACCAGATAGAGTCGTGTCCTATGGATGTATGTGGAAGTCCCGTCACAAAATCAATGGATATCCCCTCCCAATTCCACTCTGGGACCTCTAAGGGATGAACCAAGCCTGCTGGAACCCGGTGCTCCGCCTTCACTTGCTGACAAGTGAGGCATCATGAGACAAACTCTACTACTGCCTTCTTCATACCTAGCCACCAGTGCTGTCTTCTAAGGTCCTGATACATATTTTCCACTCTGGGATGTACCGCTAGAGGGGAAGTGTGGAACTCCCTCAACACCTCATCCTATAGTGAAACTGGTACCATGGTATGTCCTCTAAAGAGGATGACGTGCTCCCCACCTATATAAAACCCATTAGGTGACTACCCTGAGGATATCTGAGCATGTCACATCTCAAAGTCAACATCCCCACGCTATGCCTCTTGGATTCACTGAAGAAGTGGATGAGTGACTCTGAGAGACTGCAGATAGGCTGCTCTATCTATATCCACAAAGGATATCTACAATGAGGCCAGATGCTCTGTCACCTCTCCTAGCAGCTGAATGCCTGATCTCCTGCTGAGAGTATCTTCTACAACGTTCTCCTTCCCAAGAGTATAGACTATCTTAAAGTCATAGTCCTGGAAGAACTCGAGCCATCGTCACTGTCTCATGTTCAGGTCCTTCAGCGAGAAGATGTACCTAAGACTCTTTTGGTAAGATTAGACTGTAAAATTCTCGCCCATCAGGTAGTTATGCTACATCTTCAAGGTGAAGACCACTGCTGCTAACTCCAGGTCATAGGTAGTGTAGTTCTGCTCGTGCTGTCTCAACTACCGTGAACCATATGAGATCACTACTCACTCCTGCATTAAGAAAAACCCGAGTTCAGTCCTTAATGCATCACAGTAAACTACGTACCCTACTCCCTCCTCTGGTAGCCTCAAGATGGGATCACTGGTCAACCATGGCCTTAGCTCTTGATGCTCTACTAGAATCTATCTGACCACATGAAGGGTTTCCCCTTCTTCTTCAATGCTAAAAGTTATGCTACAACTATGGATAGTCTAGAATAAATATCCTATAGTACCCAGCCAGTCTTAGGACACTCCGTACCTCCTTCACACTCCTGGGTGGCTTATAAGCAAGTACTGCCTCGATCATCACTAGATCCACTGCAACTCCAGCCTCCGAGATGACGTGTCCTAAGAAGTAAACCTCTCGAATCCAGAACTGGCACATGGAGAGCTAACCATAAAGTTGGTGCTCTCAGAGTGTGTCTAGTATTACCCACAAATGGTAGGCATGATCCTATTTAGTAGTCAAGTAGAACAATATGTCTTCGATGAAGAATAATACAAAGTGATTGAGGTAAGGCTGGAAGATCCTTTTCATGAGACTCATGAACACTACTGGAGTGTTGGTTACGCTGAAGGGCATAACCAAGAACTTGTAGTGGCCATACCAACACTTAAAGGCCATCTTCTGCACATCCTCGTCTCGAACTCTCAGATGGTGATAGGCGGACTGTGGGTCTATCTTCAAGAACCATCGTGCTCCCTTGATCTGATCAAAGAGGTCGTTAATCCTCGGGAGTGGGTACTTGTTCTTCACGGTCACCTGATTCAGGAAACAGTAGTTGATACATAGTTTCAAGATCCCATCCACCTTCTTGGCGAACAAAATCAGAGATACCCAGGATGAAACACTGGGTCGGATAAATCCCTTCCCCTACAAGTCATCTAGTTGTACCTGCAGCTCACGATGCTCGGCGGGAGCCATATGATATGCTGGAGTAGATATCAGTGTTTTCCCAAGGTACAGGTCAATGTAGAAGTCTATCTCTCTGCGAGGAGGTAGTCCTGGAATGCCGTCAAGGATAACATCCACATACTGATCCACCACAATAGGAAAACTCGGACTCCACGCATCAACTGCTCTGAGGATGAGAGTAGCCAACTGATGTGTGATCGGCTTCCCCCTCCTCTATGTAAGCCCAGCTTGTGCTGCAAAGGCTCCCTTCTCATAGGTGAAGTTGAACCTGGTCCCATTCGTGCAGATACATCCCATTTTGTGCCTAATATAGTCAATCTGAGTAGGAACTATGGATAACTAGTTCATACCCAAGATGATGTCGTAAGGCCACGTTTCCGCTACAAGAAGATCCCAGTCGAAGCTCACACCTCATAGAGTAAGCTCGCATTGTCGGCACAAGTGTGTAATCATCCAGTCTACTCCCGTAGGAGTATCTAGCCGTAAGGATCGAGCCAACGACTCCGTTAGAATCTCTGAGCTCTGAACGAGGGTAGTGGAAATAAAATAATGACTCACACCTGTTCTTATAAGTACTGCAACAAGGGTAGAGTAGACACAGATAGTACCTTGAATTATCTCAGGTGCACCGTGGTTGTAGGCATCGACTGCCTGGAGCTGAGCCTGACTCTGTCCACCATCTCCCTATGGTTGGGGTGGACCTCCTGGTGGTGGTGGTGGTGTTAGAGCCTCATAACGTCGTCCACCACCTACTGCTCGGCCAGCTCCTTTACCCCGTCCGCCTGCTCCCGGCAGACCACCACAGTCAAACCTCTACCTCTTCCTCTGCCTAGGAGGTGTGTCTACTATTTTTTTTCTCATCTGCAAGGCAGGTCGGGCAGTCATGAGCCATGTGTCCATGCCCGCCGCATGCATATCATTGTTTGCTCTTCGTATAGGTGGCTCTATCTCGTGTGCCCTGCACAACAGAACCTGTATCCTGGGGTCGCCCACATGATGGCCTGGTCCGCTTGGACCTCTGCGTCATCTATCTACTACCTGTTGCAGAAGAATCCACTACATGTTTCCCTATGGTGGGTCTCGCCGTTGGTGACTACTCAGCGAGAAAACTCTCCATTAAAAGGGCTCTCTCCAGCACCCCCTCTTGCGTCAGAATGCTAAGGGGAATCATCGAAGCTCTGATCTCATGCCTGAGCCCCTGCTCGAAGGCCTGGGCCCTAAAGAACGGATCATGTATTATATCCTTAGAGTAGCACGAGAGGTAGGTGAACCTCGTTGAGTACTGAGCTACTGTCATGCTACCCTACTGCAGATGAAGTAACTCTTGAATCTGCATCGCATGAATGGTGGCTGGAACAAACTCTAAGCGGAAGAGACACTCGAAGTTTGTCCATAGTAAAGATGCCTCTTCATGAACCTAGTCCATCAGGCTCCAACATCTGACTGTTGTTGCATCTAGGAGACTTGAGATAAAGATCACCATGAGGTCAGCTGGTGTCCCTACCAATATGAAAACTCTCACGGCACCCTCCATCCAATCCTCAGGTACCTATGGGTCCGTCTCTCCCCAGAACCTGGGCGGCCTCTGGCGCTGGAACTCTTACAATGCACTCAGGAAGTGTGCACTCTCTGCTACTAGAGATGGTGGTATCGGTGGCCCAACGAGTAGTGGTACCACTGGTACATCTGTGGTGTTGGGGCCCTGCACCAAGGCCTCATCACTCAGTGGGCTACCATCTCGTATGAAACTCGGAACCCTAGTTGGACACCTTCGTGGGGCCATCCTAAAAAGAAATAGGTGCACCATGGTTAAAATCATATACCTGGTGAGCTGACACAAAGTAATCATGAAGAGAACTTTTTTTAAAAAGGAAAAGCACATGTAATCAGTTTTTTCATGCACTGAGTTGGAGATAAATAGTCAGAGTCCTAGAGTATGGATACGTCGGCCACCGCACCAAAACTGGTTTCCCTAACCTGATAACCACACCCCAAACACTTAACACTATTGCTGTTAAAAGAATCAGAGTCCAAGTTAATCAGTGGAACTGACTCCTCTAATACCAATTTGTCACGTCCCGTCCTCGGGGCCCGTGCCATGACTACCCCAAGCCCGACTTCCATAGGCCAGGGGATGACAACTAGCACAAAAGGCATAATCCTGTTGAAAAAGGAAGGAATTTCCTTTCATAAGCCAAAAAAATAGAGTACGTAACTAGAAGTAAACACTATGTAAAACTGTATACAAAATAAAGTGTTGAAAGGAAAGGGGCCAGAAATACAATCCCAACAGTAAAGTACAAATAACTGAAAAACTAAAACAACTGCAAAAAGGTAAAAAAACAACTACTGAGTCATCCTCCAAGAATCCCACCTAAAGTGTGGGTACAGATGGCCTCCTCAGCACCCCAGATCCATCAGTCTGCTCCGTGTATGTCTCGCCAAGTGGTCCACCTCTCGGTACTGTCCATCTCTACAACTCTCTACCTCAATCAGTGTTGTCTGTCATCTGCAGCCAACACAACGATGTATGGGCATAGCCCGTGCAGGGGTGAGTATAATGATACCCAGTAGGGACCCTGAGACCCCTGAAGGTCTCCTGGAATCAACGAAGGATAAACCACAGATGAAAGATACAATCACAAAGTATCAACCTACCCTAATTAGGTATATGTCCATACATATATCTATGTTATCAATCACAGTTCGACTCCAACTCTTGAGCTCAAGAACAACCCCGTCCACATAGGAAGTAAAGTCAATCACCTTGAAGATAAAATGATTGAAAGTATAGATTCATCTCACACAGGTATAAATCTATCATAGAGTAAAAGAGATGATCAGATGTAGTAACTGATTCATCTAAGCTGTCGGAACCATACAGGATACAGGACCAGCTAAGCTGTCAGACCCACATAGGATACAGCACCAGCTACTCTATCGGACCCACATAAGATACCAGAACAGAAGTCAGAACTATCAGACCAATGGAGGATACTGATATAGTAGTCATCACTGTCGAACCCATAGAGGATTCCAGTTCAGTTATCATTTCTGTCAAACCCATGTAGGATTCTGGTATAGTAGTCGTCACTGCCAGCTCTAGGGTTCCCACACACAGTCTACTCGATTCTGGGAGGGTCTCCTCCTTGAGCCGAGTGTTAATATATCAAGTATCATGAATTCTCGAGTTGATTTATCCTATAGTTCCATCTCATTAAAAGGGACCCAATGCGACATACGACACGTTAATTGGACGCCCAGTCTCAGAGTTATTGGCATTTCTGTTCCAGGGGCCTGGTTGTGTTTTACGTTCAATCCAACCCGTCTATTTTCCAAAATTTGTCTGAAACTCACATAGAGTATCACAAAAGTACCGCCTCGTCGTGAGGGTCACAGAGCCATAGATGCATGTCGATCAGACGTGCGTTCTTGAAGTTATTCACATTTAAGCAAAGACGGGTCCGGTTCGTCAAACCTAGTGGGATGGCAGGTCGACCTGACCCAGCTCAGCGGGTTCGAGATAGGTGGGGGTCAGCCAGGCCTGGTGGGGTGCAGCCCACCTATGGACCCATTTTGTGCTATGGGCCGGTCCGTTTCGCCCAGCGGCGCCAAGCGGCGCCGCCTCCTCCTCTTCCCAATAGGCCGTAGCCAGCCAGTTCGGCCCGATGCAATGGACCCACGATGCGGGCCGCAGTTCACCCCTAGCGGTGCCTGCAGGCACCGTAGTTCTCCATCCCGGATGGCAGGTGCCTGACCCGTTCACCCAGCTGAGTGTCCTGCGGTTGTGGGCCGCGGTCTCCCTCCACGCGGTGCATTCATGCACCACGACTCCTACACACGGACCAACCAGATCTGCCAGCCGATTGTCCTGCTGTCCGGGCGGCCTGAACGACCACCAGTCTCCCTCCACAGGGCAAGCGTGTGGCCGCCACTGGCGCTGCTACCTCCGTTCTTCGATGCCTCCACCTCTTCCATCCCGCGGTTCTTCTCCGGCCTGGTGCGACGACACCTCACCCTTTCAGCTTTGCCTCTGACGTCAATGAAAAAAACCAACAGAGGGGTGTTGAGCTGTGTTGGTTCAGCCCGCACCCTCCGCATTAGGCGATAACAAGTGTCCATCATCGATCCCAAACAAACAACGAGGAACTAGGGTACAATTTATACATTAAAATAATCAAAACCCCCTCCCTTGATTCATTGATTGTTCATTGACGACGACGTCATTTCATTGACGTCGGGGTGCGTCTGAGGAAGAAGCATCATAGAATTTTTTCGCCGGTGGCTCTTTCTCTTTTATCTTGGCCGAAGATCGAGATTGGTGTTCATCATTTTTCGAAGATGGGGTGCGTTCTTCATTGGGAGGATGTCGTTCTTCCAAGAGTTCTCCCAAAGCTCCACCATAGAGAAACACCAACCAAAATAAAATAATGTCTAATCTATTATTTTATTTGTTTCCATGCATTCCAAAAAGAATTCAAACCTTTTCAAATTAACTAATTGGCATTAATTAATTAGGTGTTATGGCACCATAAAGAGGGAAGGTGGGATGTGAAGAGGCTCCCAAATATTTATGGGAAGCTCCAAGAGTTAAAGGGGAGTTCAAAGAGTTAAAGGGGAGTTCAAGGGGAGTTGAGGAGTTTGATGCTCATGAATTCCCCCCAACATAATATCCTCCCATGGAAGGTTATGTGGGGGTGGGACCCAACTCCATCTTCCCTTTGGATAAATTAACCACCACCTAAATAAAAATTATTCGACACATAGTTTTTATTTAATTTATTAAGAATCCCTAAAAATTAACGTCCATCCTCGAGAAAACGCTATTGTGGTGAAGGTCTCCTTAAGCGAATACTGGCATTGTGAGTTCATTGGTGTCCTCAGATTTAAATTTCAAGCACCGGTTCAAAAGATATAAAATCATGCACGTACGTTTATTGAACATACCATAAAAAAACTTCAGAAATTGATTCTGGGCACACCGGGCCTTGGAATCAAGCACCGTCAGAAACTACGGACTCGTAAAATTCCAATGTCTTTATGAAAAAAACTTTCAATGAAATTTATGGGGCTTTAAATGAGAGGCCACAATATTTAATCAAATATAACCATCGTCTATAGTATATATTCCTTTATTTCTATATAAATATACAATTCAAGATTTTATAATTAGTATATATATCACCTTTCTCCATACATAAAATCAATCTATATATTTGATGAAAAAATTACATCTTCCATCTCCATATCAAGAGTCGGGTGATTTTTCTCATGATTTTTCAATTGGAGATAGGAATATGATATCACCATGTTTTTCAGAGAGGATACTCAAAAGGGGGGTGAATTGAGTTCCTATTAAAAAATTTTGTTTTAAATATCTCTATTGAAATCCCCCAATTCATAAAAAAAAGTTAAACTATAGTGAATTCATAAAGATTGTAAGTGTTCAATTAATTTCTCAGAGATTGATTATTTCTCAGTTAACTTAATCTGAATATTAAGATATCTTTTGTAATTAACTTACATTTTCACAATAATTTCAAACACTTTCTAGTTCAACTATCAGAGTTACTTTAATAAAGACTTGAATTTCAAAGAAATTAGCAGCGGAAAAATGAAAATAGTTTAAACTAAAATAAAATGCACAACAGTTTTAACCAATAGGTTTAGTATCAAGCTAAGACTTAGTCCTCTCAAATAATTATATAAAACTTTGATGCACACCCTAGATCAGGGTTTACAACAGCACACATGCTGTCCAGGTCCTCAGACTCTACCAAAGTTCTACATGGGAAAGCAACAACAACAGCACACAGGTTGTCCAGGTCCTCAGACCTCTACCCTAGTTATATGTGGGATACACAAAGGTATAAAGAGTTTGTTGTGAGGATTTCAGTATCTTGTAGTTTAGCATAGAATTCATTGTGTGTCCAAACAGACAGAAGCACACACACTTCTTGTAATGTAATAAAAATGATCACAGTAGAGGAATAATATGAAGATGAGTTCATAATTCTTTTGTGTGATTTCAATGAAGCTCTGGACTCTATTGGATTGAAGCATATTAAAATTTGAGTCCTTCTCTGGAAGTTTTATGGAAAACAGAGTGCCGTGGTTCTATTCCATTAGTTCCAGTGTAGGTGTATATCTTGAATGTGAGAGTATTCCTTGCAGCACTTAAACCTCCTCTTTGAACTTAGGTTCTTGATGTGTGTGAGTGTTCATCGAGTTCTTCGTGTGTTATTCTCTACTTGTACATGTGTATCTTCTTGTATGTGTCTCTTTGTGAATCCTCTATGTCACACACTTTCATGCGTAGCTTTGATCAACCTTTTATAGCTCATTTGGTGGTTCAACATAAGGCATGATCACTTATGCAGATACGAGGTATGGTTCCATGACATCTAACAAACATCATTAATTAATTTCTGACATAATGTGTGATTACTTCTTGCTGGTATGAGGTACGGTTTCTTGACATCCAACAAACATCATTAATTAATATCAGTTGCATTAAAAGCAACAAATATATCTGTTTCTAATAAACAAACATAGATAGAGTTTAGAGAAACAGAGACTGGTTTCCATCGATAGCTCTTTGTATCAGTGAACTTGTAGCGGTGGACTTGTAACAGTAGGTCTTGCATCAGTAGTTGTTACTCTCTGTAACGGTTGCTTTAGGTATTAGTATCTCCATGTGTAGTGGTAGATCCATGTATCGGTAGCTCCATCTATCTGTAGCTCTTTGTAATGATGGACTTCTTTCGGTAGCTTTTCCTCGCTATCAGTAGTTGTTAACATCAGCAACGGTAGCTCTCTCAATCAGTAGCTTCCTCTATCGGTAGCTCCATTCTATCGGTAGCTTGCATATCAGTGACATTGTCTATAAGTAGACTTAGTCTATCGGTGACCTCTGTTTATCGGTAACTCTGTCTGTATCAGTGACCCTAAAACTCGAAAGCTTATAAAGTATCTGTTCTATGAATTTCATTTCTAGATTGAGTTAGTATCAAGATTAATCATTGTTAAACATTTATAATCCTAAATAAGCATTGATTAACAAATTCCAATTATATGATATGATCATTTTGATATTCATATCAATTTATTAGCATGATGACATAATTTTAAAGTATAAATAAAAGATAGATAGACATTATTTGGGATTATCAAAGCATATCTAAACATAATTAAGATTATCAAAATACTTGAGTCCAACAATCTCCCCCAATTTGATAATCACAATTTATGGAATTATAATCTAGAATAATCATTAGTGAATCAGTATAAAATTCATTTGGTCTCACTTCTCAGTGTGTTCAATGATTTTTTGAAATGATGTCAAAATATTATTCCTTATAACTATAAATGAAATATTTCAAATGAAATAGAGAATATGATATAAAAGATAAATGTATCAGAGATAGAAATATATATATATATATATATATATATATAATTGACTCATTATATATTTGAGACTCATTATCCATATCATTATCCATATTATTCTCCCATACACTTCTCCATATCGTTATTTCTCCTCCTTTGGGATCAGAAAAAAGAAGGAGTAAACAAAAATCGAACAGAGAAACAACATAAAGTAAAAGAGAATGAGACCGTGTAGGTATTACTTCATGAAAAAATACCTAGAAATACATAAATGATACAAAGAGAATAAAAGTGATCCCTATCAAATGTCCTATCCACTAATCAATCCAACTACCCATTGTGTAATTTGGATTTTCCTTTGGGATCAAAATAATATTCAGGTTTGGTAGGCGTAGGTGAAGGCTTGGGAACCCAAGTGATGATCAATGGTGATTGAGCTACTGAAACACTTTCGGTCCTGTAATGGGTACTCCTTTTTTTGATCATTGGAGTAAGACTTCTGATAGCTTGAGCTAGATTCAACTAAGGTGTAGAAGTAGACTAACCAAAGGCAGGCATGGTTGGAGGTACAATAATAAGGGTACTGTCCACATGCAGAAAGGGCAATAACAGGTTCCTAAAATCCATGATGATACCACCCCGTCTCTCCAGGGCAGATATGAAATCATCCTTGTTCTCCATAAATTTGTCTAAAGTAGGGGCCAACTCCATGATCTTACTAACTTGTTCTATGAAGGCTTGAGTGATTGGGGGCAGTTTCAAAATTTCTAACAGCATCTTGAAATGATTGTTTAGATGATTCTTGGTATATACCTTTTGAAAATAAAGATCAATCTTTTCTTTGATTTCCTTTTGGGAAGCAGTAGCATCTCTCATATAGTCCCGAACGATCTTTATGATATCCCATGTGGTAGTAATTGCCTGAGAATCAGATGAGATACTGGAATGAACTTGACCAAGTTCTTCTTTCAGCACAGATCTAAAATGTTGCACATAAACTAATACTCTAGAGGTACTAAGAGGTTTTACATTAAAAGCTACTACTTCTTTAAAGGATTGGGTCAAACTACTTATCAAAATTCTCAAAACAAAATCCTAAGTATTGACTTGCATTTTTATGGCCTTCTTAAAATCTTCAAGCACATCCACAAATTGTTTCACTACACCTCGAATGTAGTTGATATCAGTATCAACATGAGATTTAGAACTCATGAAGATATCAAATGAAGCAATAGATTGCTTTAAAGAATCCACAACCTCGGTCAAACTCCCAATCTGATTTTGACACACACTCAGTTTATTCATCATATCTGTCACCACACATGAAAAAACAATTCCTAGAATAGATACCAAAGAACATTCCATATTAATTATCTCTTAAAAAAACAGGTTTTCATTTCAGATTTTAGTGCCTCAAGACCTCGTTTTCTCACAATGTCTTCCGGCAGAGCTAGAGGAGCCACTACTTGAGCAGTAACTTCTTCGAAGAAAATATCATAAGACCTAGGATGCCTTCTTATGGGGGTATGATCATCAGAATCAGGATAGTCTAGTCCTAATACAACAAATCCTGGATCCATATACCAATATTCCACTTCATAGATCACAGAAGCTGGTATTATCTTTACAAGTTTCTCCCCCTCAACCTGAGCTTCCTACTCTTCAGCACCGGCTGCAGCCATCTCCTCCAAAGAGGAGTCATCTACAACCATATTTATATCTAATCCAAGTGGCATAGGCTATGTTATGTCGGCAATAGGTACTGGTCTTTCTACTTCAAAAACCTCTTCAACAGGCATAATAGAGTTTTCAATCAGAGGATTGAGACTCAAACCAATACTTCCTTTCTCAGATCCTTTTTCTTCTTCATCATCACCACTAATGGAATCTGGAAAAATATCCCTATGATCTGATCTTGGAAGGTCTCCCTCATCTATAGAGTTTTCTTCTATAGTCTCTCCTTGAGTTTCTTCCATTCTAGATTGGGTCACAGGTGAACTTGCCTTTCCATATGATACCTTTCCAATAGTCGGTCTTGGAGAAAAATCAGGATCCCATCTATATTCTATAGAGGTGTCCTCCTCAGCATCATCATCACTATATTGAGGTTCTTCCTCATCAGGTCCTAGACCGGGATCTCTCTTATCTCTTGGCCGATTGGGATGATCAACAGGGTTAAATTTATCAAAAAATTTCTCATCATCATTTACCCATTCCCTTTTCCATGGGTTCCAGCCAATCTTGATGTACTTACAAACTATTTTTGTAATAAAAAATTTGTCTCTTACAACCACAGCCTCATCCTGATACTCATACACACCTATTACCTTGATCATACTAGAAATCATCTTTTCAAAGAATATAGCATTTGTTTTCGATTTTGGTCTGGTCATATCTTCGATTTGAATCATCAGAAGCCTAAAAAAATTCACTTTGACACTATGCCTTATCAGATACAACAAGATCATATCTTGGAATATGAGGCTTGAAAAATCCCCTCTTCTTGGACATAACACATGCTGGATACATTTGAACAGCAACCAGTTTTCTTCATCCATTTCTATAGTAACTACTTTTCTTGGTGTGCCATCTCTAGTGAGCTCTTCTAAAGAATTTTCATACTCAAAAATGAAACTAGTAGGATTTAATGACTTTTAGAAATATCCAAACTCACCCTGGTGTGGAAATTTCAAGCACTCACCCCATTCAATGGAAGAAAAAGATATTATATTATCATTTACTACTTATACCATTTTGTTCTCACTTTCAGATTTCTCAAAACGAACAAACTCAAAGAATTCCTTTACCAATTTAGGATAATAAAAAACATTATTATTTGCAAAACATTTGAGCCACCCCTTGTTCCTCCAAAATCATTAGAATCAAATATCTTCTAGGTAGGAGCCATTCTACACAGAGTTCCTTTTAGATTATTATATTTCTATTCAGTAAGTATAGTTTCACTGCACTTTTCTCATGACTTATTCCACTACCACTACCTTTATATCCATCTTTCTGTCTCTTTTCACTCGGTGCATCACTTTCATCTATGAATACTAAACTTTTTACTCTTGTTATTTCCAAATAGAAGAACATAGGGTTCACATGAAATGCGAGGGTTCGAGAAGTGAGGTTTGAAGAGAAGAGAGTTTGCGGTGGACTGAAACTCGACTTAGACTTAATTTTTATCATTTAGGAATCGAGATGTAATAAAAAGAAATGATTTTAAAAATAATAAAGGTTTCCATTAAAAACATGAAATCCAAACAGCGCAAAAACATATCCGTGAAAACTACCAGTGAGTATCCTAACAGTGAGGTCTCTCTAATGGTGAGGTTTATCTATCAGTAAGGTTTATACTAATGGTGAGGTTTCTCTAATGGTGAGGTTTATCTATCAGTGAGGTTTATCTATTAGTGAGGTTTAACTAATGGTGAGGTTTACCTATCGGTGATGTTTCTACTAATAGTGAGGTTTATCCATTAGTGAGGTTTCTACTAACGGTGGGGTTTCTCTAACAGTGAGGTTCAAGGAAAGTTTATCATTCCTAACTCATTCCTAGTGTAACTTAACCTTTCTGAACATAAAGGCTTGATGAATATGTCATCTAATTGATGTTCAGTGCCTATAAATTCAAGGGTAATATCACCCTTTTGATAATGATCCCTCAAGAAGTGATGTCTTACATCAATGTTCTTAGTCCCATAGTGAGATATCAGATTCTTAGAGATATTTATCACACTATTGTTATCAAAGTTTATAGATACATGCCTAAATTGATATCCATAGTCCAATAAAGTGTGTTTCATCCACAGAATTTGTGCACAACAACTACTAGTAGCTATGTAATCTACTTCAGTAGTAGACAATGCAACCAAATTCTGCTTTTTACTACACCATGATACTAAGGACATACCTAGAAAGTGACATGTTCAAGAAGTGATCTTCTTACCTAACGTGCAACCAAAAAAGTCACCATCTGAATAACTTATTAAATCGAATGATTGTACTTTTGGATAAAATATTCAAAAATTAGTAGTATGTTTAAGATATTTGAAAATCCTTTTAACAGCAAGCAGGTGTAGCTCCTTTGGATTAGCTTGAAATATTTCACACATACACACACTAAACATAATATTCGGTCGACTAGCAGAAAGATAAAGTAAACTCCCAAAAATACCTCTATAATTAGTTTGATCCACTGGTTTCCCAGTTTCATCTACAACCAATTTACAAGTGGTACTCATAGGTGTATCACTTTCCTTATTACTATCCAAACCAAAATGTTTTAAAAGATCCTTTGTATATTTACTTTGATTTTAAATAATACCATTCACATTTTGAAAAAATTGAAATCCAAGAAAATATTTGCATTCTCCCATTAAAATCATATTAAATTAACTTTTTATAATCATTGAAAAATCAATACACAAAGAATTTTTAGAAGATCCGAGAATAATATCATCAATATAGATTTGTACTATCAAAACATATTTGGAAATCCTTTTGATAAAAAGATTTGGATTAACAATCCATTTAATAAAACCTTTTGAAATAAGAAAATTACTAAGTCTATCATACCAAGCTCGTGGAGCTTGTTTTAGACCATACAAAGCTTTAGAAAGTTTAAAAACTCGATTTGGAAAATGAGTATTAGTAAATCCATGTGCTTGTTCAACAAAAACATCTTCAATTATAAAACCATTTAGAAAAGCACTTTTAATTTCCATTTGATATAACTTGAAATTCCAATGAGCAGCAAACGAAAGTAGAATTCTAATAGCTTCTAACCTAGCTACAGGTAAAATGGATTCCTCATAGTCTATTCCTTCTTCTTTACAATATCCTTGTGCAACTAACCAAGCATTATTTTTAACTATATTTCCAGACACATCAACTTTATTTCTAAAAAACCATAAAGTGCCTATGGTAAAGGTTTCCTTAGGTCGGTCTACTAGTTCCCAGACTTTGTTTCTTTCAAAATTATTTAATTCTTCTTGCATAGACATTACCCAAAATTCATCATTGAGAGCGTCATTGATTTTTTCGGTTCTGACTGTGAAATAAAGGCTTGATGTTCAACCTGATTTCTTGGAGAAGATCTAGTTTGTGTTACACTATCTAAATATCCTACAAAATCATCTAAATGATTGGTTTTAAGGGTCCTAGTTAGTCTTAAAAATGTAAGACTAGAATTTTCAGGTTCATTTATAGGTTCAGGTTCAACATAAATAGGTTCTGGAAAATTTCCAGAACCGGTTGTTTTAACAACAGGTTCACTATTTTTGTCATTGTCGTTTAGAATTGACATATCTTCTTCCAGATTTTCAAGAGGGGTCTTAGGTTCATATGGATCAGTTTCATCAAATTTGATTTGTATAGATTTTCCACACATTTGGTCTTCTTATTAAATACTCTATAGGATTTTCTAGATATAGAATAACCTATAAAGATTATTTCATTGCTTTTGGATGAAAACTTATCAAGATTATCATTAGTATTGAGAATAAAGACTTTTCAAACAAAAAATCTAAAGTAACTAACTCTAGGATTCCTATTATTCCATGGTTCAAAAGGGGTGTTTTTAAGAACAGGTCTAATCAAGACTCTATTTATAATATAACAAGTTTTATTTACAACATCACCCTAAAAGTAAATAGGTAAGTCATACTCATTGAGCATAGTTCTTGTAATTTTTTAAGGGTTTTATTCCTTTTTTCTACTACACCATTATGTTGAGGTGCCCTAGGGGAAGATAAATTGTGATTCTGGACATTGTGTGAGAAATAGGTTTCAAAGTCATGATTTTCAATCTCACGGCTGTGATCTCTTATTAGGGTCTTAATCTTAAGTCCTCTAAGGTTCTCTACAGACTTGGAGTATTTAATGAAATAGGAATAAGCATCACTTTTGTGAGCAAGAATGTATACCCAATTATATCAAGAAAAGTCATCTACTAGAACATAGACATAGTGCTTCCCATTTAACCTAGAAACTCTAGATGGTCCAAATAAATCTATATGAACCAACTCGAGTGGTTGAGAAGTTGAAACTTATTTCTTTGATTTGAAAGAAACTTTTTGTTTCTTTCCCTTTTGATAGGGATTACAAACTTTGTCTGTTGGGAATTTTAGTTTGGGTAGGTCTCTAACTAAAACTTTCCTAATCAATTTCCTAAGTGAATGAACATTGCAGTGTCCTAATCTTCTGTTCCATAGACCAGATTCTTTATGAAAAGAATTTAAACAAGTAACCTTTTGTTTGGATAAAGAATTAAAATCTACAGCACATACATTTTCATTTCATAAAGCAGTAAATACCAAAATATATTTAGAATAAAATACATTGTAAGCATCATTTTAAAATTTAACATTGAAACCATCATCACTCAACTATGAAATGCTCAATAGGTTCTATTTTAGTCCATCAACAAATAGTACTTTGAAATTAAAATTGAATCATTGTTACCAATCTGGCATAATCCTAGGATATTTCCTTCTCAATTATCACCAAAGGTGAAATATCCTCCATCAACTTTGATAAAACTTTTAAAGCATGAGTATTCTTCTGTCACATGTCTTGAACATCCACTTTCCAAGTACCATATCTTCCTATAGGAACTTTTCAAGCATGTTTTCTAGAAAATAGGTTTAAACAGAAAATGATTTTGGTACCCAGATTTTCTTGGGTCTAGAATGGTTAGAAAGTAAAACTTTAGGGACCCATATTTGCCTAATAGGTTTCATATAATTAACAGATTCAAAAGATTTTGGTAAATAAACCTTGTTTGGTCTATAAGAATTTGAAAATCTAGATGAATCATAGGAATTTACATAACATGAACTAGCAATATACTATCTAGATTTTGGAAAAAGTTTATTCTTAACAATATATCTCTGTCCAGGTTGGTATCCTAAACTAGTAGTATATGTTGGTGAAACTTGTTTTCCAAGAATTTGAGTTAAAGTATTCTTTCCATTTGTGAACTTATCAAAGTATTTTCTAAGTTTATCATTCAACAATTTAAGATCAGTATTCTCCTTTAACAGATGAGCATTTTTTCCTTTTCTATAATAAGATCATATTTAATAGTAATAGTCAAGGCATACTATTTCTTTAATGATTGGTACTTATTTTTCATCTCATTACATGTATCTTCTAATATATTATAGTATTCAAATAATTCATCTTTAGATATAATATCATCATTATTTGAATCACTTTCATTCCCAGAGTAATAATAATTATGCATCGGGTAATTAAGTGTTACCTTAGATATTTCTGTCATGAAACACATGTTGGCATGATTCATTTCTTCAGAATCATAAGCTTCAAAACCCCTTGAGCCGACTTCAGAAGCACTCCATGTAGCTTTCATGGATTTCTTGATCTTTATAGTCATAATTTTTATTCAATTTCAGTTTAGGACAGTCATCATGGACATGCCCTTTTCTTTTACATTCATATCAGACTATCTCAACCTCTTTATCAGCTTTCTTCCAATCTCTCTTCCAATTTCCTCATTGATCATACTTACCCTTATAATTTAATTTTATGAAAAATTTCTTCTTCCTATAAAATTTCTTGAATATCTTGGCTATCTGAGACATCTCTTCATCACTAGCTGAGTTAGAATTTTCACTTTTTGAGTTTTAAACAAGTATGTGAACTTTCTCCTTGTCCTTGGTCTTTGAGGCAGTAGACTTAAATGTTATTGACTTCTTCTTAGGTTCATCATCTTCCTCTTTGTTTACCTTTATCTCTTCTGCATAAATCATAAACATACCAATCATCTATTCAATAGGTAGTGATCTTATATCACATGATTCTCTTATTGAAACTGATGTGCCTCTCCATCTTCCTAGCAGACATATGAGTATTCCCATGATTTGCTCCTTTGCTGGAACAACTTTTCCTAGCAAGCTCATGGTGTTAAAAATTTCATCGAAGCTGAGATACCTATCAGGAAAAGGTTTATCATGCCTCATTTTAAAATTTTCATATTTAATAGTGTATTTATTTAGTCTCATTTCCATAACATTTGTTGTTCCCTCATGGGAAACATCCAAAGTATCCCAAATTTCATTAGCAGTCTTATAGGAAGATATTTGATTAAATTCTTCATCTCCTAAAGCACAATACAGAGAATTCATTTTATTACAATTATCATTGTAAGAATATTTTGTAGGTTCATTCCAAGTTGTTCTAACAGTTTTTGGAATCTTATATTGAGTCTCTATAGTAGTCTAGATGTCAAATCCCGTACTTTCTAAATGAATTTTCATTTTGATTTTCTATTGGGCATAGTTTTCACCATTAAATAATGGTGTCCTGTTGGTAGATACACCTTATAATCTATTATACATAATAACTATGTTTCAAAATGATATATAAAGATATAAAAATTTATAATTAATAGAAATTTTGAGATCTTTAAGATACAACTAAAATAACAGTAGAAAACTTTTCACAAACAGAGTGTTTTGAAAAACATTTATCTATTGTCTCTGATACCAAATGTTTTCCAGAGAGGATACTCAAGAGGGGGGTGAATTCAGTTCATATTAAAAATTTATGTTTAAAATATTTCTATTGAAATCCTCCAATTCACAAAACAAGTTAAACTGTAGTGAATTTATAAATATTGTAAGTGTTCAATTAGTTTCTCAATGATTGATTATTTCTGAGTAAACTTAATATGAATATTAAGATAGCTTTTGAAACTAACTTACTGGTTCACAATAATTACAAACACTTACTAGTTCAACTATTAGAGTTAATTTAACACAGATTTGAATTTCAATGAAATTAGCAGCGGAAAAATGAAAATAGTTTAAACTAAAATAAAATACACAACAGTTTTAACCAAAAGGTTCAGTCTCAATTTAAGACTTAGTCCTCTCTTATAGTTTTTATAAAACTTTTATCCATACCTTGTATCGGGGTTTACAATAGCACAGAGGCTGTGCAGGTCCTCATACCTCTACCATAGTTCTATGTGGGAAAACAACAACAACATCACACAGGCTGTCAAAGTCCTCAAACCTCTACCACAGTTATACATGGGATACAAAAAGGTATAAAGAGTTTGGTGTGAGGATTTCAGTATCCTCCAGTTCATCTTAGAAGTTTGTTTGTTTCCAAACAGATATAAGCACACACACTACTTGTAATGTAATACAAATGATCATAGTAGAGAAATAATATGGAGATGAGTTTAGAATGATCTTGTGTGATGTCAATGCAGCTTTGGACTCCTTTCGATTGAAGCATATGAAGCTTTGAGTCCTTCACCAAAAGTTTTCTAGAAAAAAGAGTGTTTTGGTTATGTTCCTTTAGTTCCAGTACAGGTGTTTAGCTTGAATGTGAGAGTATTCCTTGAAGCACTTGAACCTCCTCTTTGAACTTCTATTCTTGATGTGTATGACTGTTCTTCGAGTTCTTCGTGTGTTCTTCTCTACATGTACATGTGTATCTTCTTTTATGTGTCTCTTTTTGCATCCTCTATGTCACACAATTTTATGTGCATCTTTGATCTACCTTTTATAGCTCATGTGGTGGTTTGACATAAGGCATGATCACTTCTGTAGATATTAGGTACAATTCCATGACATCTAACAAACATCACTAATTAATTTCTGACAGAAGGCATGATTACTTCTGTAGGTAAAAGGTACCGTTTCTTAACATCCAACAAAAATAATTAATTAATATTAGTTCCATTAAAAGAACAAAATATGTCCATTTCTAATAAAAAAATAGAGATAGATTTTAGATAAACAGTGACTGATTTCTATCGATATCTCTTTGTATCAGTGAAATTTTAGCGGTGGACTTGTAACTGTAGGTCTTTCATTGGTAGATGTTACTCTCAGTAATGGTATCTTTATCTATCAATAGTTCTATGTGTTGTAGTAGCTCCTTATATCAGTAGCTTAATCTGTCAGATGCTCTTTGTAACAGTGAACTTCTGTCGGTAGATTTTCCTCGATATCAATAGCTGTTAACATCGGTAGTGGTATCTCTCTCTCTATCAGTAGCTTCCTCTATCGGTAGCTCCATTTTATCAGTAGCTTTTATATCAGTAACTTTGTCTATCAGTAGTCTTAGTCTATCAGTGACCTTTTTTTATAGGTTGCTCTGTCTGTATCAGTGACCCTAAAACTCAAAAGCTTATAAAGTATTTGTTCTATTCATTTCATTTCCAGATTGAGTTAGTATCAAGATTAATCATAGTTAAACATTTATAATCATAAATAAGCATTGAGTAACATATTCCAATGATATGATATTATCATTTTGATATTCATATCAAATTATTAGTTTGATGACATAATTTAAAAGTATAATTAATATATAGATATGAATTATTTGGGATTATCAAAGAATATATAAACATAATTGAGATTATCAATACAGCTGAGTCCAACACACCATATCATTCTTCATGATGATTCATACCACACCTTTCACATTTTCATCAATATATATCTCAAATATTTCTCCACTATAGGATAGTTTAATAATCATATCACTTCATTTCTTTCAAATTATCCTCACATTTATCTATCTATAATAATTTTTCTCCCTTTGGGTAGACATGGTGAGTTGATTAAATAGTAATGAGAAACCTATCATAATGTGTCTGTCGTATCCAGCTATCCTAAAAAAAATATGGATATCAGTTATCGTGGTTGGACTATTCTGTTGCTAAATAGCTTTCTACATTTAAGGATCTAATGATATACCCTCACTTGAAATTATATGACATAAGAATTATACTTTCTCAATAAAAACCACACACTTTGTAAATGTTTTGTATAGTTTCTCCTTCCTCAGGGTATTCATCACAATCCTAAAATACTCTTCATGATATTCCTTAGTCTTTTAATATATACAAATATCATTTATAAATACTACTGTAAAATGATCAAGGTAATCTCAAAATACTATTCAATAAAACAATGAAGATAGATTGAGCATTGGTATTTCCAAATTGCAATACTATAAATTCATAATGACCATACCTTGTATAGAATCTTGTATTGGGTATATCCTCCTTCCTTAACCTTATTTGATGATATCAAAATCAAAGATCAATATTATAAATAAATTGAACTCCTCATAATTGACCATACAGATCATCAATATGAGGTAGAGGATATTTTTTCTTAATAGTGATTATTTTAATTTCCCAATAATAAAATAAAAGATTCATTTACCCATATTTTTTATTTAAAAATGAACAAGTGCACCACAAAGTGAATAAATAAGACAAATTAATACCCCATATAGATTCTCATGGAGTTTATTATTCAATTAATGTAACTCAATTTGGTTTATTCTATATAGAGTCTTTGAAATAGGTGTTATTCTAGGTATGAGTTTTATTGAAAACTAGACTTCATGGTTTCAGGAAAGACTAGGAAACTCATCTAGAAATAAATCAATAAGACCCCATACAATTTAAATATATTCAATTTTGAGTATCACCCCATAAATATTATATAAACACCCCTCATGAATAATTAGTAAATAACATAAGATGGAGTAATTTCCATTGGTAGTTCAAGTTCATCATCAAACTGATAGAATATTGTAGGTTGTTTTAACATATTGAATATAAATTAACTTCCTTAGAAATTGATATGGGATCTATACTGAGGGAGCCAATACATGAAAAAAATTAAATTAAAATCAAATAGAGTTAAAATGAAAATATTTCTACAAATAACATTCTAACAAACTTTTATCAAAGAGGAACTATAGACTTGAGATGCAATCATCACACCATTATGATTTTCCACTTCTGAAATGATTCATAATCATTGATGTGGGGATGCAACACCCTTATAAAATTATTAATATATAAAATAGTGGGTAGAACCTAAATAAAATAAATCTTGTTCACTTATATAGTGGATAATAAGTGTACCATTCACCACATTTCTTGGAACATCCACTTCACCTGTAGTAATTCCATATTCTTGGTCTTCTACCTTTTTCTTATTATATGTTATGTTTTCTTGATTCTTTGGAAATTAGTTGGAATAATTCCCCATATATTTATAATTATGGAATTTTATAGTGTTGGTATCTTTATTTTCATTAAAATCATTAGCCGGATGGACATTATCTATACACTTGTAATAAACAATTATACCTTTCATGATTTTTCTAGGACGACTCATTCCACAATTTTCACTTTAAAGAAATTGTTTCATTCCCTTATTCTTATTTTATGTGTTCTTTTCTTCATAATTATCTTCCCTTAATTTCCCTTAAAAAATAATATTTCTGAAATTATTTCAATTTCTTAATGTAACTTGATACTATATCATCATATGATGAACATGTTTGAAAAACTATTTTCCTTTAGAGACTCAACATAATCCTATCAATGAAATGGTCATTATTTAATTATGAATTATATATGTAGTCCATATCATGATTAGATAATATTGTAAAATTTTCCTCAAACACTTCCACACCATATTCTTCATTCTCCTTTAAAGTGATAAAATTCCTCTCCATTTGATCATTTTGTTCATGAGGGGTGTATTTTTGAAATAATATCACCATAAAATTTCCTCATTCTAAAATTTATATTTCTTAAACCTCTTTGATGTTATGGATCAATAACCACCATTTATTAACATATCCTATAAAAAATACACTGACAAAATAACCTTTCCACTTTCATTACTTTTTAAAGCCAAAAATATATTTTTGATTGACTTAATCACTTATTCAAAAACCAATGGATTATAAGTTACATTAAAATATGGAGAATTTTGTTGCATGTAGTGATCGAACAAAGTTTAATGACACTATGGAATAATAGGTTTCTATATATTGACAATTTTATTCATCACAACCTGATGAAACTGACCTAATATGGCCATGATCTTCTCAGTTCTAACACCATATATACTGGCCTACTCAGTAGGGAAATCCCTAAATCGGATATGGGCATTTATTCCCATTATTCCAGTAAGATCCATCACAAAATAATTGTACACATTGAGCTATATCATAATTATCATTGATATTAATACAATAAAATAAAAATACACATAATGGTAAAATTTATCAAATACTATAAGGTATTAATATAATTCTTATATTAGTTATGTTCATTTAAAATCTAGTTCCCAAGGTTTCTTCTAAACTTTCACAAATACCAAATATAACATCCCCAACTATAGTAACCTAGAGCCAGTGTCAAATTTATTCCATTGGAAAAATATACATGGAAAACATCACAATGGATCGATCAATTTAGTTGTATTTAATAACCAATTATATGAATGTTTCAATTCTTAAATTTGAAATAAAATATTGAACATAATAAAAGAATTTTTTTGCATCCTTGAAACTCATTCAATGATTTATTTTTCAAATAATGGGGAAAGTAATGAAAAATAACGATGATATGAAATTATAATAAAGGGTTACATAAAATAGAATAAATCATGATAAAATATGGCATAATAAATATAGTAAGTTAAATAACTTAAAACACATGTCATTTTATTAGTATCTTGGGAAAAAAATCATCCATGGATAATATCAATGTAGAAATATCGTGGATAATAATAGTTGAATTATAAATAATGGAAATGATTAATGTTAGACATCATCATTTTAGAAATCATGATATCTTACTAAAACGGTATTGTGCTAAGGAAATTTAATTGATGGGTAGGTATACACCAAAATCCCATTTAATAAGTTTGGACAACTATCTTGTATCATGAGACCTATCAATGCATTGACAAGATACGTAATTCCAATCCCCACCCATTACAAAATTTATCATAAATTTCTCATATACTTAATGATCTATTAAATTCATAAACATTTTTCTTTATAAAAAAATATCCATATTGAGTAAATAATATGAAATATCAATATTTCCCCAGTCAAACAAATAAATTTCATAATATAACACCATTTGTAGAAATGCTATAAGGTTTAGAAAATAATCATATCCATGATATAAAGAATATGTAATTTTAATAGAAATTTAATGTCTAATGAAAATTTATTATAATAAAGTAAATGATTAAATATGAATTTAATGACCAAAAAATTAATAATGGATAATATATTACCATCAGTTCATCAACAATATAGTTTTTATAATAATAACATGTCCTTTGGAAAATAAAATAAAATAGAATAGAAAAATAATTTTTTTAATTAAATAGTGTTATTTTTAAAACCTTTGAAAACTTGTATAAGAAGATAATTATGATAAAATGGTTATAGTGGTGTAAAAATCTGTTTAATGCTAGATATGTAACAAAAACATCCCTTCAGACTCTATGTAAAAATATAAAAAATTAACCTTTCTGAAAACATTATAAATTTTCCTTTAAAATAAAACAAATAAAATAGAATATAAAATATCCTTAATAAATCATTTGAGTTAATATAGAGGACTTTTGTAAAACAATTTTAAAAAATACGGACATAGAATAAAAAAATACTAAATCAAAATAGAAATAAGATTGGATTTTATTTTAATGATTTCATTGATTTATTCAAGTTTCAAGGAGAGTAAAACATTAAATAAAACATGTAAAGTACATAAATATATATATGTTAAGAAAATATATGGAGTTTATAAGGGTTATATAATAATATTCTTTCAATGGAAAAAAGATCAATCCCAAAAATGAAATTGTAAAATTAATTTTGACTTCTTTGGTAATTTTGAAAATTTTTCCCCTTGAAATTGTAAACTTGAATTTAAAATTTAAAAACTGTGGATAATTATATATTCATTTTAAACACATCATTTGGTTTTTATATACACAAAATAAGGGAAAATAAGTTTATAATACTAAATATGTTCTAATGAAGTGTAAATTGAGACGAAATATCGTAGCTCAAGTTCTAATTTCCTCATAAGGTATTTTAACCTTATGTATAATAAATTTAGATTTATTATTATTATACATAAAAACCACATAAATATCTATAATAGCATATATGATACGCTTATAATATCTTATCACCTATTTGTAAACAATCTTTTATTATTACCATTGTTTCGGGTGTTAATTGCTTCATTTTTCATGTATGTTTTGATTCAATGATTGTGGTTATTTTTTAATAAGAACGGTTTCATAATCTCAAGAGTGATATTAATGATATCAAAAGATTACATATTAACTATATACATATTTATAATCATCAATGAAAAATGTAAATGAAAAATGAATCACATTGCTTCGTGGTGGTGGGAGTGCACATGTACACGTGAGAGATGCTGTCATTTTTTTAATGGATGGAAGGGTAAAGTAGTATATGATATATTATATTGAAATAATTATAATATTTTCATAACTATCATATATATTCATTAGTTACATCATTATGACAGGACTTATGATGGGCTCATGGAAAACAAATTACATCGGTTCATGAGGTGGTAGTCCTCTGTACACACGAGAGATCATTTTATTTCCCATTAGATAGAGAAGGAGATAAATAAATATTATTCCATAAAAATAATAATATATCATTATATTGGAGATATTGGTGTTTTTATATTATAATTATTAGAAAACACTTAATGATGGTAAAAGAAAAAGAAAATTGAAAGTGTTCGATGAAGATGATTACCTCTTCTTTAATAGAGCCCCTTTAGATCTACTCTTAAGGGCCCTAAGGATGGTATTTTGGTAAGAAAATAACCTATAGAACATGGATAATGATGTTTAGAAGATATTTTTTAATGTTTTTTTCCAGATAAGTATCTCTTATTAATGTATATATTTTAGAATAGGTGGTGCATTTTTTAAATATAAGAAATTCATTTTCTTGTAAAATTGGAACCATGTTGAAATAATTTCAAATATAAGATAGTATATGTTTTAAATAACTTTAACCAATAAATATTTTATAGGTTTAAGTGGTATTTTAAAACATATCTTTTGGTCTAACCACTTTACTAACTAATTTTAACCTTAACCACAGTAACAACTTTTTCATTTTTAAATGGTTATAATTTTACTTATATGGTAACAATTTTCCATAAAATGTAAAATGGATGAACGTTTTAACCAATTATTCATCCCAATTATATTATTTTATGATTTTTATGTTTTTATCAATTCCATAATATATTATTTAACATAAAATACTATTTAATATACAGTATTATTGAAGTAAATTTAAGACTATTCACATTATTTGAATGTAAAGATATCAAGAAAAATATGTAATTAAAATATAATACACTTATACATATATAATACATTATTATTAATTATAAAATTCTTTTGGAACCATAATTCTTCTTAAATAAACTACTTTTAATTTTTTCAGATGTTTTTATATTGATTTTCTTACTACATGCACAAGCACCGTGTCTGCATTGTATAAGAATTTAATGTAATTATATAATCACTATAAATTATAAATAAATTACCATGATAAAAATAATTTCATTACTCTCAAAATAACATTTATTATCCATTAAAAACATATTTTTGTCCATATGAGAACATATAATAGAAATTTAAAGGCAAGTGAATGACATTTTGTATCTTTCTTTACATAAAATAATATAGTTGTTTGTATCAATGGGAAATGGAACAAAAATTCCATATATTAAAATTTGGGATGTAATTTTTCAAATTAATATAATATAATTAAATAATTAAAAGTCTTATAGATATTTTAAATTCTTAATCAGTTTATTTTTAACCTGAATTACCCGATTTACACTTTACTAAGGTAATAAATTTTACCACTATTACAATTTATAATACATAAAAATAAAATTGACCTATTTTAAAAATATAAAAACCATGATTCCAAATATGGAATAAATTTTATAAATTAAAAATATAATAATTTTTATAATTAATTTAAAATAAACTCAAAGAATGTTATAAGAAATGATTTTCCATAAAAAGGAATTTTAAGTCTAAAAAAGCGATTTGATCAAAATCAGGTAAAATACTAATAATATTTGAATTAATAATAATATATTGAATAAAATAGATCTTATATAACTTTAATAATAAATCCAAAATACAAATAGACTTTTAAATTAATTTATTTAACGAAAATAAATGGGAGTTTTATATTAATCAATATTTTTCACTATTGATTGAAAAAAAATCTTTTTTAAACAAAATCTCAAAAATTCATCCTAAGTTAGTACTGAAACGATTATTTAAAAATATATATGATTATCAAACAATAAAATTTTAATGGATTATCATATTTCATTTAAAATTAGTGTTATGGGTAAATAAATCTATCAATGATATAAGATTTTTAAAAGATAAATATATAATAAATTATCAGGGTGTTATAGTTTACCCCACACCACACCCAATACTATGGTATGGTGAGATACAACACCATATTTTACATAATTTATCCATGAAAATTCCATACCTTGTGAAATACACTTAACAGGGATTCTCTAAGATTCTTGTATTACACAGGGTGACCACCCAAGTTCCACACTCAACACCACTACTAACCATGTCATTTCACTCATCATGGCACACCCTAGCACCACATGACCTACCCCATTACCTACATCCAAGAACCTAATGCCCAAAACGCCTACACTACACCCACCTCCATGTCATATTTACCATTTGGAAGGTTTAAACACTTCCCTATTATTGGAAAAACCTCCAAACATCTTCTCAACACCATCAAGCATTATATAAACATAAAGGGAGGAGATTTAGGAATCCATGGTGTCACATTAGATACCTATCAAAAAATTATCATCATAAATAAAAAAATAGAACACCAATATAAATAGGGGAAATGAAAATGTACGAAAAATCAACCCATGAGATACCACTCAGGGATCTGAGTATGGACTAGATATAACCATCAGAAATGCATGATGCACAAGTAAAAAAGGTACATTTTTTAAACAGTCCAAAAACCAAAAATTACATCACCCAAGGAAAAAAACAAAACATAAAATAAAAATAAATAAGGTTACTAAGTAATAATCTATGTATCATATTCATTATTATTGTAATACATACTATCTTTCCACCATGGGACAAAAAGAAATGGTATGTCATGACCGCAAAAAACTTTCTCGTTACGATTTTGGAACTCAATAGGTCATTCCACAAATTTTTTTTCATACATAATATAAAACTCTCCATATTCATTGAAATGGGTGTTATAGTGAAGATATTAATGGATTTGAGATACATAGAAGATGTTATGGATCCTTTCGATCTACATAGGAAGTACAGATTGATAACCCACATCACCAATACACGCCAGTACCCTGAGAGGTCCAAGAAACTAGGGTGAGAACATTCTTCCCTAAATGAAACCCTGTTAACCATGATTTTGGGAAACCTTTAGGAACATATGGTCTCGAATCATAACAACAATGGACTGATCCTCCAATAGTCATAATAATTTTAAAGATCTTGTACCGAATTTAACCACTCACAATCCATATGGACATTCTCGGTCAAACTCTATACCACATCAGGACTAAGAACATATGAATATGCAACATTAGTCCATGTGGATGCCTCCAATCATTCAGTGGAATGTATTTATATCACTATAGGGGATGAATTTTAATCTAAACAAGCCATTATTTTTGAATCCTAGATAGATTTATGTACATTGTGCAAGTGTTTTGGTCACTAGACTTCTCCCTATCATGGAGGGAATCAAGAGGATATTGGGGATCCCATATTGAGTTCAAATGGAGTTAAGATGTCCAATATTATCACTATGGACTATGTTGATAATTGTGGGTCAATTCCATCATAAAAAGAGGCATGGACCTGGTATTTTACTCTAAAGATCTCTGATGTCTTCCATCACTTGAGAAATGAATTTTTTGTCCCCAACCAAGTTCAAGAGATTCTAACACTAGTGGAAATCATTAGAGTGGGCATGGTATTAGAACCTAGATCCAATTATAATAATTATTCATATTATACTAGGGAAGTGTTCTCTGGCAGTGGTCAAAATGAAGGAAAATCTTTTTAGGGGTGCAATAGGAAAAGAACTATTGGCATTGAGGTTAGGGAGAATCAATTACAAGGATTAGAGGGATGGGTAGATGCATTAGATGGGTCTATTTATAAGAGAATTATTTCAGTATTAAATCTTGGGAAAAAAAGTTATGCCTTGGGAATTGAGGAGGTATAATTAGATAATATTGACCCTGATCGGGTAGAGATACACAAGGAGAGTCAAGGTTTACCTGGGGCTAATTCAAGAGATAAGGTTTGCAGTATGGTTTCTGTTAACAGGGTTGTGGATGATCACACTATAGGTATTTATGTCCTAAGGAGAAAAATTTGGATAAAGGGTTATCATGACTCATAAGGATTCATTCTTCACAAGGAGAAGACTATTAAAGTGAGGAAGGACTACTCTTACCTTCATAAACCAATGGAAAGAAGATCCTTCTCAAAGTTGAGAAGCAGAGAGACGATGTGAACCTTATATTCCACCAAGAAGGGACCAAAGGTACGTATTAAAAATAACATGAGAATAAAGGTGAGGAAAAGGATATTGTTTGAGTGTCTTCTGGTAATGAGAACTTTCAGTATATCCTTGGAGATGTAGATCCTGATAATGGTGAGGCCATTCTTAATAATTTTATCCCCCTCACGGGTGTGTAGACTGTCCAATAGTGGGATATATGTGAGGTGGATACTATAAATGTGAAAATTATAGTGTTTCTTATGAATTCGGAGAAAAAATGGAAGAGGAGGATCTTGACATCAATGAAACATAAGAAAAGGATGACATGATAATGTAAAGGATGATTTGGGTTGGTATGAATGGTGAGTAGTGTTCTTGGATAAAAAAAGACCTTATACTAATAAGAGGATTAAATAAAAGAAATATCAATAGAGAGGAGTACATCCATAATTTTAACAAATTGTCTAATAAATTTTAAATACTTATAAATATTAATCTAGGAACATAAGTAACAATGATCTCCTAGAAATTATTTTGGGAGAATTATTCTAACAGACTAAAGCTCATTTTCAATGACTTAGTGATATCTTATTGTTTTTTTCAACCTGGGTGAACATTTTTCGTTTCTTAATTTATTCCATAAATGTTTTTTGAAAATAAAAAATTTAATTTTCAATCAGTAATAACCATCCAAATTTCAATAACTGCACCTTCAGTATATTTTCTAGTGTCTGGATGGTCTTCACCATCTATATGTTTATCCGATGGTGGAAATTCATGATATGGTATAACTAACATCCAAAATCATTATAAACACCTCTCTATAAACTTTAGGTAAATGATGTATCTTGAAATGATATTATGGAACTTGTAACTCCTTATACCCAATCAAACTCATCCAAATTTCTCTTTTACAAAACATCCATGGTGCATGAATCCCAAATTTCTATGAAGTGCGATGACATCATAATACAATCCTTAATTACCCAGATATCATCATATCCTTCTCAAGCTAGGGAAATTATTAAGACTAATCCATCATGATACATTCACACTGCCACTCAGAAATATCCATGGACTCTAACATACCACCCGAAACACACTATTCTAACTTCATATGATGGAGAACTAGACACCATGACATGAACTCTGACACTTCAAATTTCAGCCTCAGTAACTAGAAATGTATCCTCTAACAATGGTATATCTTGGATACTCCTGGTTTAACCACTAAAAGTGAGTTGTGAAACTCATGAAGGACTCCCTCATACATCACCATTGGGATGAACACTATCCTCAGAATCATTAACTGATGTTCGTTATCCTCTAACCACCCTTTAGGGGAATCACCTTAAACACCTCGATCCCACACAACTTCTAACTATAGGACTCTCCATAAATACTCCTCCATCGACTAAATAATAGAATACTTTAGTATCATTTGAAATATCTAACCTCCACAATCATCTACCCTTACATTAAATTGTATGTCTAGCATCTCCTCCATTACACTCCAAGGATCCCAGACTCCTAAAAAAATATTTTCATGATTCTCTACTCAATGCATAAGAAATGAGATTCCCTTTAACTAAAGTGTATGATATATCAAAGAAATTATTTTTGGGAGACTTCATCAACCTTTTTTCTCACGTATTTTGATCACCTAGGAGAAAACATGCCTCAAAATCAAATGATTAATGATACCACAAAGGAAATGCACCTCTATAAAACCTAGGTGATATTACCTCAAACTTATTTGGATACACTACTTCTACCTATTAAGATACTAAATATTTTAGGAAATGCACCTCTCACATCTATATTTGGAACATGGACAATTTACCTTAGAGTTTATGGTGTTAGAGAGTCTATAAAATGATTCCCATATTCTGGATATAATCCCCCTAATATATCGAGTATAAAAGAATTTATTCTCTGAACATAACTATGAACTGGTCGAATAACTTACTAAATACATATTTAATGGGCCCCTTTAACACTTTTAACACATTCAAGACACTGAATGGAATAATTACAAACTTCAAGTTTCTGTGTCTACACTAGAGTGTAGTATTTTGGATATTTTCTTTATTTAACTTCAACTGATGATATCCAGACTATATATAAATCATAGAAAACTTATTAGATCATCTCAACTTGTCAAAAATATCATAAATACAAATATGAGGTTAATGATTCTTGACTATCACCTAATTTATCCTTTAGTATCCTATACACATCCTAAGACTATCATCATCATTTTTTGTGAGTAAAAATAAAAAACCTTATGATGACATTCAAGTAATAGACTAAACCATACTTCATTAGATCGTATATATAAAATCTCATATCCCATAGCTTAGAAGGTTCCATTCGATAAGTATCCATTGAAACTAGAGAGACAACTCACTCTAATTCTATCTTAAATATGGCATCCTTTCGAGGGGGTAACATCACAACTACCTCGGATAAAACATCTATAAATTCCCAAAAAAACAATGGGATCCTCCATCATCTCACACCTATTAAATTAATTAATAACTCTATGAATAATGAAATAAGGGTCTCTAAATTCCTACTTTTCTTAAAATAATCTTTTTTCTTAATGAAGACGATATGTTGATCATCCAAATCAATGAACTTGAATCGCTTACGAATGTAATCTAAAACCACACATATGTAGTACAAACAATCCATTCTATGGATGGAATTTTATGGAAATATTTGTAGAAGGAGGAAATCCCCATATTATTTATGTTTAAACATCATTCGTATACACCCCTAGCACACTTAAAAAATGTAATCCCAAACTCCAATTAGTATAGTAAAGACCAGAGGGAATGGGAAGCCTCTTCATATCCATTCCCAAGGAACATACTGATGTGGGCACAAAAAAAGTGTGTGGGGATCCTAAATCAAAAAAAAATCAATAAGAGAAAATGATACACTAATTGTATATCATATGCTCTCTAGTCCCTCTGGTGTTGGCATATCTATAGCATACAACTATCCCCACTCAGTCCCAATGCTCAATTGCTATCAAAAACACCCATTTACATGATTAGGTTAGGGTATATATATAAATAGAACATAATAATTCTATTAACTAATTTCCATATATCCTCTTTATGAATTATAACTATGCTTCACCTACTAATGATACAACCACACTATAAACTTCTACTAATTATGATATTGAACATGACTGCCACTGCCAATTTGATCTCCAAATACCACTATGAACTGATACTCAAGATGACCACAAACTCCACAAATATAGAACATTGGTCCAGAGTCCCTAAAAACCCACTAGAACCATTGGAACCAGAGAAATAAAATGTTTTCTATCATGGATAACTCTACATTGGTCAAAATATCAAAGGATTAAGCATCCAAGATTATCCACTAACAACAATACTCCTCTAAGAACCCCATTGGATCCCCTATTGTTACAACCCTACTTGTGAGTACAATCTCTTGATCACCTCTTCATTCTTATGTTCCTCGAAATAAATCTTCACTATAAATAGAGTAACCATGTACTGGATATATCTGAAGAGATCTTCCTAAAGACATCGTTCATGAGACTTTTTTAATGAAAAATATTAGGGGTGAAATGTAAAAGGTCCTCAAACCAGATTCCAAGATCTCACACAGCCATACTCTCTCACTAAAGAGAATGAATCTCCTACTTCATTGTTACATTCATCATCGATGATATGTATTTAAACAAGAAATCCTAAAAATAATTCCCTGAGACTTTGGTCTCAATCCACTCCCTAATATAAAATGTTCACCACTAATGTGTTACACCCCTCATCTGACTGATTACTCATAGAACATAGTACTCTACCTGGTCCTGAATCAATATAAAGAAAATATAAAGATCCCCCAACCATCATTATGAATATATATCAGATATTTTTACCTCATACATTACTAGTGAGTTCCTCTAAAAGGATTTCAATTCCATATTCTACTACTCATCATCCTCACCAGGTTCGACCTTTTAGTGATCAACCGAGTAATAATGTTTTACCTCAGTATCATGATCCACACAAATATGACATCCAAAATCCATAACTGAAAGGGATACAATGATTACAAAATCCATATTTTTTAAAATATTAATAAAATTTAATTAAATTCACTTTAAATCCCTTAGTTCACCCCCACCTTAAATCATAAGCGCAAATAAGAATAATATATGTACCTCTCTAAGTTCTCTATCATAAAAATGAAACCACTTCACTTGGTCTTCCAATGAACTCAAAATCATTGTCTCAGATCATAGGGATCCCTAAAATCCTTTATCCTACATAGTCTCCCCAGTCTGTATCATTTACTGAGACCCACTGATATAACTTCCCTACAAACTCATGTAGTCTTAAAAAGTACCTAACCCCAAGATCCATCCTATCTCTTAATTTAACCCTTTATACCACAATATAATGACCCTACCCTAAAACTTTACCCCTCCTAGGATGGAAATTAATGAATAAATATAAAAACCCCTAACCCTCCCCCACCCACTAGTAAGACCTAGTTTTGATATTAGCACTGAGGGTATAAATAATGTCATGAATATTTGAGGAATTACCCTTAAAAGAGAAAAAAATATGATCAGGAGATTGGATATCGACAACCAGGAAACTTCATAACATAAAGAAAAGACAAAATCAACAATATCATACAATGCATGCAATTTTATACAAATATAAATAAAATTATCCAAAAGGAATACCAATAGAAAATCCTAAGAAAAAAAATCAATAGTGTCAATCTCTAATCCGAAAATGATCATGTTAGTCTTCATATATTTATAATTACATTAAAAAACGTTTTTATCCCAATCATGGTTCAAATAACATGTATACTCGATAGGATAATACCCTAAGAGTCTCATGAAAATATAAGAAGACCATACTATTGTCCAAATTAAAATAAATTAAAATAATCAACATACACCTATCAAGCTAACTAGTTCCCTACCTCACCAAGGCTTTCTCACCAAATAATGAATCCAAGTAATAATAATAATATAATAATTATATCAGGAAGATGGTATCGTACACCACTTACCCACTAATTTTACATTACCATGCCCAAAAATCATATGTCTCGATGCTACCTTCCCCTTTTGTATTCATCCACATCATATAATGACAAGAATAATCATAAAAGGAAATACTGGGATCTCAACTCATGTCAATCACAACATGAAAGCCTCATCATAATCATCCCATGTCCCACAACCATCACTTCCTCCTTATCCCATATCCACGATCATAAACTAGAATAGTGTGTTATAGTGAAAATGAAAGGCACCAACCATGTTCCCTCCTCTAACCATGAAAAAATACAACCATGAACCATTTCATCCTCTAATCAGTCATCACATGTAGTTCAATATATATGAAATCCATCAAATCTTGTGCATACTAACCTCAAATAGAATAGGGAGTAGGGAAGAGGGGTATCCTTCCATATATCCTTGTCAACTTGAATGCTTTAGGAAAATAATAGGAACAAAAAAACATGGGGCATTGTTTTAAACACGTGACTTGGGTTGGGTGGATATATAAATAAGTGAAAATATAATACAAGATAGTTACTCACAATATAAAACTATGATTCCAAAAAACCAAACCACCCTACTAATACACCCTCTACATCACGATGATCACATTCCAATATTGCTTAAATAACACTATCCACCCATCCAGTACTACTTACCATGAACAAAACCACACATCAACTTCATAGTTCCCAATTAACTATGTCAACTACTAATCACATACATATTCTGTTACCATCTTTATAGATTTGAATTTAACATCATTATTATTTAATGTAATATTATATCATTCATTTACCTCCAACCCCAACCCATTTAGTCCAACCCACATTCATTTAATTACAACATACCATTTTTCAAGAATTATATAACTACCAATCCAACACACACCATCACTAACCATTCATATATAATATTTGTGCTCGGGTATCACACATCATAACCAAAACCCTAATCACCACAAAACTGCATTCTTCCCAGACCATGCCAACTATAACCTCAAAATACATCCCTTCACAACATACCCAAAACCAACTATAAAAACCACTTCAAAAATCACCACATTCCATATCAACACAACATCCCATAAAATAAACTCAGTAAGAAATAACTTTTAAGATCAACTATCACACAATACATCATATCAATTAAACTTTATAATCAAAGGAGGGAATCAGACCAATTCATGGTTCATACACACCTAGTTCATTATCATTGTTAAGAGATCTATCAATTTCATGTGAGGCTATTTACAAAATTATATTTTCATAAGAAAACATATTCATTGAATAAAATAAATTTCCTAGATAATAATATATAACACAAAATCATAGAAAATAAATATCATGAAAACAAGTAAACCCATATGATATCCCCCATTTCACATTAATTCATTATGTCTGATTAATTTTTTTATTTGGAGAAATCATACAATATTCAAAATAAGAAATAAATTCATTATAATATAAATATGCATGTAAAATAAATAGAGAACTCATATCTTCTACCTAGATTGTTTCTTCAAAGAGAACTGTGCCCTCAATGGAAGAATATTTGGTTTAAAATCCACTATTCTTAAAGAAAAAAATTGCAAAAATATTCCCTCAATAAAAAAAACCAAAAAACCATTAGAACCCATCCAAAAATAGATAGGTTATCTATAAAAATATTCTAAGGAAAAAGGGATAATGACGTAGTAAAATGGGAGAAGAAGGTAACTTGATTCAATGTTAATTGAATCAATATGATCCAAGAGGATGGAATGTTCAAAAGATATGGTCAAAGGTACTCTAGGGGTCTAGAGTCAAACATGGATTTAATGATAATGAAGGGAGATGATATGAGGTTTTTTGGGACCAATATTTATAGAGGAATCTTGAATGTCCTCACCATGGTTTTGAGATAGACCACTATGTCATGGTCTCTCTTAGTCAAATGTGATTAAATACCCCATGTTTGTTTCCCATTTTATCATGTGTTTTTTAAAATAAATTTCACCAACACCATAGACTCAGCCCGGTGTGGTCCAAGCCTTGTGGTTCTTTTGACACCTTGCATGACCAATCACTATAAAATAATATGTAAGGCTTGGTTTTTTTATACTCGCCAAGCCTAGGGCCATTATGTGGTGAATTCAGACTCCTAGTTTTACATAGTCACTCTCCGCAAAAAACACACCCAACACCACACACTTCCCTAGGAATTTTTGTGATTCTTATATCCCATATCTCGACCACAAAATTTCCCTGCCAAACACCAAGGATTACCATTCCATTTCACTCATTATAGAAAACCCCATCACCACACATCTTCCCCATGACCAACCATCAATCACCCAACGCTAAAACAACTATCACTATTCCCAACACCATGGCGTGTTGAACCTTTGGAAGGATAAAACACTTGTGTATCCTTTAGATCAACTCCAAAATACATATTGATACCACTGATCCCTAGGAAAACATAAAGAGTGGGGAATTAGGAATTTGGGGCCTCACTAATACATCGTTCCACATATAATCATTTAATTTCTCAAACCAGGTGAATATATATTAAAAATCCAGGATATACTTGTTAAAAAAAATAATTTTTCGGAATAAACATTCATATCATTATTGTTTCCCTCAGGTTATGACCATATAAAATTAGGTAAATATTTATATTCCTCTTATTGCATGAATTCACATGTCACCATGTGAATTGGTGAATATATATATATATAGATATATATATGTATACCCATGTATATATGCATATCCATTAGGTATATAAAATGTAATTTTTAAATCCTAAAATTTTTATTCAAACCATTCTTTGAATTCATTTTTAGTACTTTTCATTTCATGTCTTACATGAAATTCCATGTAACAATTTAATAGAAAATAAAGATTTAATTTTAAAGACTCAAAAAAATCTATGATATTAGTTTAAAAGGAAAAAAATATTTATTAATTTCATGATATCACCTAAAAATCCATTCCTAAAATTTCATAAACCTTTGATGTACATTATACAAGAAATCCATATTTGGACCAATTACTAAAATAGAAATATTATATTATTACCATGAAAACCAAAATGAGTAGTAATTTTATCTTTATAAATCCCATACACAATCAAAATACTATCTTTATGTTTCAATGATTTGAATTGAGAAATCCAAAAAATCAGGACTTCCAAAATTAAATAGGAGAGCATGGGGAAAACATACCTCTAACTCACTACTTTTATAACAGGTGCCTAAAACCACTATGAAGAGGTCCAAGAAACTCCAAGAATAAAATAAGGACCCTAAAATAGATAACACCCATAAAAAATCATGACATAAGATGAATATGGACCAATCCCTACCTAGGGTTTGGCCCATGGAATTTGAAGCAAGTGTGAGGAAAGGAAAGAGGAAAGGAAAGGAGAGGGAAAAGGAGAAGGAATTAAGGAGACTCTTTCTCAGGCTGGAATCACATTAATAAGTGATAGTAGATGAGTCCAAATGAAGGGTGGATTGTTTATAAGAAGTGGGGGTCTATAGCATGATCTAGGTAGAGGGGGGAGTGTTCTTGGATTTATGTGAGGATAGACATAAATAGGTATTAAAAATTACTAATCACATTTCTGGGAAAATAAAATTTTATGGTTTTAGGGGACTCAAAAGGTTTTGGTTCATGGTTTACCAAAACATGTTCTATAAAATTAGAATATAGGGATCCTTAATAGATCGTCTTCATGGTTAGGGAAACCATATGTAACACCATTGAATGTTAAAGGGTTAAAAGGGTAAATGATATGACTCATGTCAACAAGGTTCACAATTCTTTTCAGGAGACTACCAGATTAAAACTGCATAGTTAAGTGTGTTAGTCTTGGAGTAGTTATTAGGATGGGTGACATTCTCATAAGTTTCCTAGGGTGCCTATGAGTGAGGAAAAATCATAATATAAAGAACATGTATTTTGTTTTGGGGACATTCATTAGTCACATGACCCATTTGGTCATGTGGGTGGGCCCCAAGAAGAGGACCACAGGTCTGTGGGGAAACTGGTGGTATTTAGGGATCCAGGACTAGATGACCATGTTAAGGTGGGTAGATATTCTATTTATGAGGCCTAGTTTTTACATTGGTATCAGAGCGGGAACCCGACCTTAAGTGTGGGGGAACTTCTTGGGTTGAGTTGTAGGGTCCACATTGAGGACTTTGTGGGTGGTGAATGTAACACCCAATAATGTTAAAGGGTCAAAAGGCTAAATTATTTGACTTATTTCAAAAATGTGCACCTTTTATTCTAGATCCTACCTGATTGGAATGCAATAGTTAGGCATGCGTGGCCTGATGTAGTATTTAGGATGGGTGACCTCTTAGTAAGTTTCCCAAGGTGTGTGAGTGTGAGGAAAAAGAACATTGTAAAGAACACAATTTGGAATATGGGTAATATCATTAGTTAGATGACCCATTTGGGAACATGGGTGGTCCTCGAGAATGGGACCATGTGTCTGTAGGGAAATTGGTGGTACCTGGTGGGCCAATACCTGATGACCATGTTAAGGCAAGGTGGTTGTAATTTTAGCATGGCCCAGTTGTTACACTATCCACCAATTGTGATTAATGAATTTTCATGTTGCAGACCTATATTACATGGATTACACATGGTTATAACTAACCATATGGTAGGCATACCCCTCTTAAAATTTATTTTTTAAAAATATAAGACTCGAACAACAATGATAATTAATTGAAATTAATAAATAAATCAATAATTTATGGGTTGGGGTGTGATAAAACTACACACAGTAAAATATTCTATCCCCATAAATTCATTAAAATAAGAAAAAGTCTTAAAAAGGAAATAAATCACAAGGAAGGGATGAACTGTGATAGAATATACAAGCCACCCTAAGACCAAACTATACCAACATACTAAAAGAATCTCCAATACCCCAAAACATAACAATAGATTTTTACTATGAGAACTCAAAAAAGACACCATGACAAAACATGTTATGAAATCACCCATTTTTTCACCAATGGGTCACTAATAAAAAACTCAAACCCTAAACCGGGAAGACTCAACCCAAAAAATTCAGTAGACATGCATTAAAAATACCCTGAAAAAACTGACCACTCTTCAAATGAACAAACGGTTTCATGATCCCTAATAGAAAAACACCCTCGAGGTACTCCTAATAAATAATCCCAATATGAAGACAACAAATCCACTCACTGATTCCATCATAACCAGGAATAGTAATTGTGGAGGTATCAATTAAGATAATAACCCATCAAACCTCATGTCCCCCAAATCCTACGTTAAGAAAAATAATGACCGAGGACCAAATTCCCATGGAACCACTCATAGAAATACCACAAAAAAATCAACCACAATCATTTTGTGACCTTGACTGGTCCAATTTTTTTCCAAGTCACCTAAGGAACCCACCAAAGGATGTCCCATTCCCAAATAATATAAAATAAATATTACTAAAACCATCACCACATGAAACCATTATAATACCCAACTTTACCAAAAATTCAGGAGAAAAACCTTAAATAATTACAACTAACCAAAGAAAATTGGAGATACCTAGGAAAACCCACCTTGTTAGAATCATAACAAAACCTAACATAATAGAAAACCACATGAGACAACTTCCTTGAATCAAGATGCTCATGACCTATCTAGAGGGAATTCTTCTAATAATAAGGAAGTCATAGGACCCAATAAATCACATTTAAATAAAAAAATAATCATTATCAAAAAATCACATCCCATAGAAAAAAGCCAAATGAATGAATCTCAATCACCACTCAAGGAAACCAAAACACATGAATGAACCAAAAACACCACTTTTACTATTTTTAAAACATGACATTAAATTTTAAATTTTAATGAATTACACGGTAACTCTTTTTAACCTTTATATTTTGTTCATTATGACAATTAAAATTTTACCAAATCTCAATTAAATTATTGTTTATTCTGAAATTTTCTTTAGTAAGTTTAAAAAAAGTTTTCATTAATTTGAATGCAGTCATTTAAAATGAAAAACCATAAATATCCATTCATAAATAAATTACCCATCACAAAACATCAAAAATAAATTAAAGGATAAAATTCTTTCAAAAATATTATTCCCATTTCATAATCTTTAATAATTATTTGAAAACAAGTCCAAAAATAAATATGTTCCTTTGATGAAACCAATTAATAACTTTTAAACATAAAACCTATTTTGATTCATTTTAAAGAAATCCATTTTTAATATTTTAAAGCACACCTTTACAATTTAAAACCAAATCTTCTTTTCTAAAAAATTACATCAAACCAAACTGCATAAACATATTACCTAAAGAAATTCTCAAATACAAGGGAACCCAAGAATGAACAATCATAAGGGGATAATAATTGTGCATGGTTGGACCTCAAAGTTTAACAAGTCATGATCAACTATTTAAATTACATATGAGAGTTTTTTAGAACCATACAAAAATTTTCCATATGGTTTTTAGGATATGTGAGAAACTGATACATTTAATTCCATTGTATTTTCATCTAAAATATCAAAAACACCTTAACGAAACCCTTAAAAAACCATAAGAAAAAAAATTATACATATTAAAATCTAAATCCATCAAATAAAATCAATATAAATCTCAAATTTAAAACTCTAATCCTAGCATCATAAAGTTACATAGGTTTTTTCAAAAGCAGTGGTGACTAGGATACCCCCATGACTTACCTCTTAAACTTTAATGCTCTTATCTCTCATCTACATGATATCTCAAATAACAAGGGAACATTAAACATCTAGTCCCACATAAGAACCAAAGGTATAATATTATTTTGTCACCAATAAATCTTGGTTCATCCAACATTTGGATGCCTTAGTCGGCCTGATTCGTCCCTAAGGCGCATTATAGGTTTCCCCAAGGTGGGAACAAGAAATAGGGAATCAAATTTAATTAGTGGGAATGATTTTACCCATAAAAATTGATTGAATAAATACTAGTAAAATGGGTGTGACACATATTTATGTCATAAATTTACACCAAAATTTGGTAGGCAGAAAATAAAATAATTAACATGCAAATTATATAGACAAAATTTTTAAATAAATCAATCCATCGATCACCCATAATAGCCCCCCCTGCAAAAATATTTTCCGACAAATTGTTATCCTCAAAAAAAAAATATAACTCCAACCACAAAAATAATTAAAAATACTACTTTGATGATGTGATAAAGAGATAAAAATAAAATAAATAATCCACATCCCTCTATGTGACTATAATAGTCATTATCCAATAACAAATACACAACTCTACAAGAGTGATTGTAACTGGTCCCAAAACCCAAAATAGAGAATATATACACATGAGTGATGTAATGACCTGTGTTTTTGAGCCATCGTGAAATTATAAGGGAATTTTAATATTTACATTTACTTGATGGGTCATTTTTAAAAGCATGTTTAGGAACATAATTATGGGAGTAGGAACACTTAAAGGTTTTTTAGGCTTAGATAAAGGGCTGAGAGGTTTCCCGGGTTCCCCATTGAGTTTTGGGAGCCTTGGGGTATGTAAATCCTTTTTTGGAGGGTCTTTATAGGGCGCACAATTTTTCTGAAACTATGTGCCCCCTAAATATAATATCGTGTGTTTTTATTAAAGGAGAATAAACACCCTGCACGGGCTGCACATGGTTTACCCAAACTATGCACCCTTCTCACTTAGGTAGTTCCACTTAGGAAGTACCCTCACACTATTCAAAACATGGTTGTCTCCCAATTAGTGTAACCTTATGGCACAAACTGTGTGAGGTGGTTTCTTAATAAATGGGTGCCAAACGGTTGGCACATGGTTTGGCCAAACTGTAGGACCTAATTTTTAGGGGTAAAGGGACTATTTTTACCTTAATGGGATTATTTTTCTTTTTTTCCTTCCTTCTTCTCCTCCAGCACCCACATGAGCCACCTTTATAGGTGCCTTCAGATTCAATTTTTCCCTATCCTAGGTGTTGATGGATCTCAAACACCGATTTTCTAAATCAAGTGTCGCTGGTCTCTATGTATCCACATCAGTATTCTCTCAAATCCTTTTAAATATTTATCCATTTAGTCTCCTATGGGTTACACTATCATGGTGCAAGATCATTTCACCTTTTTAGGGGAAAATCCATTTCTTATATTTCTTCAAAACTAGATTGAAATAAACCTCAATATTGGATGATTAGGTCATCCTAAGTATGAATTAGGTGGTTAATGTCTTATTACCAAAGTTTTATCGATTTATAAATGTTTCTATTATGCCTTACGCAATCCTTTTTTGTGCCTTGATTTTAAATTGGTTCCTTCATATTAAATTGATCATTGTGACTTGTAGTACACCCAATGAGTGTTTTTTAGTTATTATAGGTTTTCAAACTCGATTATGGACACCCCTTGGGTGTGATGATGTGAATTTCCATTTATAATTAAATGTTTTAAATGCCATGAATGTTGTATAATTTTTCATCTTAGACTATAAATGGATTTCACCCTTGAATGTAGTTTTTAAATGAAAATGGAACCTCTCCAATTCCATTTGAACCCTTATGAATTTAATTTTTAAATGTGGTTGTTTATTTTCTAATACATATTTTGATGAATTGAAAAATTCCTTTGATATGGTGGTTTAAATATGATAAATAAATTTTTTAAAGAACAATTTCAGGATTTTATAATAATTCCCATCAAATGAGGTGTGTTGTCTTCTATATTACAAAGTGGTATTTGATTATTCATATCATTCGTGTCTTATATATTCGATTTTTTCATATTCCTTGGTCATAGTGTTTGATAAATGACATGAATTGGTCAATAAAATATAATTGACTATTGAACCAATCTCTTTATAATGGCTTGTCTTATACTATAAATGTATTTTGACATGTAGGTAATTTCCCAACTAACCTTGGTAACTTCTAAGTACCTCTTGAAAAGTTTTTATAAAATATCCATGTTTTGAAATAATTAATGTCATGTATTGGTTATGATATCTTGTTCATAATGGTTTACTTTATCTTTAATGAAATTAAATGGTTTAAATAAAATGTCTCCCTTGAAATGGTTTATAAGGGTGGTAAGGCCACCCTTATTACTTGTACTTTGTAAATTCTTATATGATGTGTATGGTCCTAATGGAATTGAACGTGGATTTGGTAATGTATAGGAGGTATTACCTTATGTATTATATTATACATGTAATGATGAATTTAAATGGGTTTGATGAATGTAAGTCATGACATGAATTTCATCATTTCCTTTTACTATAAATATGATTATGCCTTTCTTATATATATGGTCTTGATAAAAGAGATAGATGGGTGGTATTCCCCCTTTCCAGATATAATTATATTATGACTTTACATAGGCTATTTATGATGGTAAGGGTTATGTTGGGAATGATGGTATCACACTCCCTTACATTAGGTGTTGAGTTCACGGAATCTCAACCCGATGATAATATATGGGAGATGGGATTTACAAGCCATGTTCCATGATTAGAGTGTTTTCATGGTGGCTCACACACAATCCTGAGTGTTGTTAAATAAAATATCTCAATATATTGGGATGTAGAGTATGCACACTATTTCATGAGCTTTTAGGCTTGTTTAGACTGGTTATGGATGTTTGAGTTATGCTTCCATCCAGCCAGGAACTAGTATTCTAGGTATGTGGCCACTTATATCCCCACATACTTTGTTCATATAAAAGGATGAAATATATAACTAAACTATATATATATAATTATTAATATATATATACATATATATTTTTTAATATTCATCTATCTTATTTAGGATATGAGATAAAGTAGGTATATCTTCTAGGTTTCCCTTAGGAACCTATGCGGTTTTTGGTTTATTTATTTATCACAGTTTATTTATCATTTTTACTTATACATTTACACTACATTACATTATATTTCATGGAATGGATTCAGTCATAGACACCTTGGGTGGAAACCTATTGGGATTGTTATCTCAAACCCTACTCGAGACACCATTGCACTGGGGTACCTGAGTAGACCTTATACTTACTGGACCTTGGTTGATTTCTTATGTTTTTTATCTTATACCTAGGAATTATGATCACAAGACAAATATTGAGATTGGGATTCTCATGGATATCTCCCTTAAGTAATTTCTATTTTTTCTTTTCTTTTTCTGTACTGTATCTTGTAAAATTCAGTATGTTTGTTATTTTTGATATGCATCATCATCAGGAAATGAATGCATCTATTGTATATTGGAATTGGACATCACTTTATTTATTCAGTTTATATTATTCTTTTGTTGCTCTTGCATTCACTTATTACTACTTCTATGGTTTCCTTTAACTTATTATCTATTATATCGTTATGCCACTCCGATCATGAGGCTATAGTCTCACCACCATCACCTCTTTACACCCTGGATACTAGTTAGATTCCTCTAGCATATGGGGAGGTACTCTTGAGGCCATGTGACTTACCAATCAGGCTGCCACATTAGTGGTCAGTCAAGTCGATATGTTACAAAGTGGTATCAAAGGGGTTATTTTTATTTTTATTACTATTATGGGTTGGTATAAAGGAGACTAGATGTAACATCCCAATTAATTAAAGAATTATGGATTTTCATATCTATGTCTATTTATGAATTAGATAGAGTTTTAGAGGCTTAAAATGAGAATAAATCGAATCTTAGCAATAGAATTCTCTAATATTTTTAAAAGATCGTTTTACCACCTTTTAATGGTGAACCATTTTTTGAATCTATCTGTTGAAAATTTTATAATCTCTATTTGTCAAAATAAACCTATTATTTAGTATTTTGACATTGATATTTACTTTGGATAAATTTTGGGTATTTTTATGACAATGTTCATTTTTTAATGAATAGTAAAAAATACAGCATTTTACTTCAAAACTGCTTTTTCATCTAATTTAATTATATGGGTATATTATATTTTTAATTGGTTTTAAAGTGTAAATAGAATATATGTTTACTATTTAATACAATGGTGGTCATTTTAATTAATTTCACTTTTAAATTAGACATAAAAAATTGTCAAACTTTTGTTAGATATTGTTTCTAAAAAACCAGCTATTTGTTTTGACAACGAGAATTATTTTTAAATTAATTACTACAATTTCTATGTTTGGAATTTGGTAAAACTGATTCCATATTTGGAATCATAAGTTCCAAATTATGTAATTAAGACTCTTTTTTTGGGCATTATGAATAGTAACGACGGTAATTATCTTTAATTATCATGATTAATTATTTATCGTGTAGTTAAGGGTAATAAAATAATATCATAATAATAAAAAATGACACAAAAATTTGTCCTAATGCTATTGGTTGTGTCATGGCCGACCATGGGATGCCTTGTCCCAACTTAGGGACCTCATGTAATCACTTTTGGGTGATAGTGACACTTTATCATTTTATTTTTAAAGAAAGGAGAATATCACAAAAGTATGTAACACCTAAGTAAAAAAATTTCAATTTTGTCTAAATAAATGATCACTTACACTATAAAAAGTTATTGTAAATATAAAAAGATTTCCTACATCATAGTATTGTTTTTATAAATTTTAGACATTAAATAAATTAATTTTTTTATGACACCAATATGATGCGGCGATTACCTCATTAATGAACAATTTAAATAAAATGAAAAGATAATGTAAAATCTAAGACTTACACTTGTCAACGACCTATTTTATGGGTGGATTTAGAACCCTTATAACATTTTCCTAGAAATATATAATTGTGGGTCCTTTAAAATCTGAAACTCATTATATAATAAAGTAAAATTTCTTGACATTCCAAGAGTGGCCCTCCTTCCTCTTATAAAAGGTTCCCACCTATACCACCTTACCAAAACCTCTCAAGCCATTGTATCAGACAATATCTGATCATTTTATCTCTCGAAATTCTTATCTTCATCGTATAAGCCTTACCTTAGGCATAAATGTCTTCAGGAAACCCTTTTGGTTCAAACCAAGAGGAGTTACCAGATTTAAAGGTAATGTCTTCACTTATGTTCTTTGGTTTTATTTTTCTTCCCCAACCCCAAAAACTCTTTTTATTATTTTATTTTGTAACAAAACCAGTATCTTAAATATAATAGGATTTTTTTGAGAAGGACAAGATTTAAACTTACACACACCTCCGTCTTATGGTTAAATAACATACTGTTTCTGTGGTTGGCAAATTTCTGCCTCACAAAACGATGATTGTTGAATCTTATTTTAACATATTTCATGGTGGATATTAATATTTCAATCTATTTATATATGATATATATTATGTCAATGTTTTCCTTATGATTCTATATTTTTCAATTATGGCATACCTTATGGTTTCCATTATGGGTAAACGCGATATCATCATTCTCAAAAGTGCAGACTACCACCCCCTCAAAGTGATTTGATTCATTAATGCCATATGTGGGATGTATAAAGGATGGAGTTAATTATATTATATATGATATTATACTAGAATTATAATATACCTTTATATCATTATGATTTCACTCCATTAAATACGAAATATAAATGAAACTAGCGTTCATGCGTACGTACGGCTTACCGTCTCCATGAACGGTGCATTTCATTTATTACCTATAAATGTAATGTAATTTTATAAATGAATGTATAAACTGGATATATATGATATATATGATATCTACATCATGAATATATTTCTGGATATAATGGATATTTTACCACATGAACAACTTGTAATTATAAGAAGTTTATTTTTGGCTCAAGTACCAAAGATCGACAAAACGAACGTTATTAACTTAAATAATTACATAATGTTCATAATGTGGTAATAAGCGATATAAAAGGAATAATTAACTTGAAAAAGGTTCTTAATCAAGTAGAAATTAACTCTAGTTTATTATTCAGGAGATTAAAGAACGATCGAGTCAAGTCAGACATGAGGTATGGGACTTCGTCTCAATCTCCTTTCACTGAGGCATATTTTTTTTTATACAAAACATTATTTTATACGGTGTATACACCCCTTTTACTTTTACTTTTATTTAAAAGGAATATTTTTTATATGAACCATTTTACTAAATGACAAAAGGGAGTGTTTTTGGCGTACGAATGCGGCGAAAATGACTTCTCCGCCGTTGTGACCATTATTCGAGTTTCGGCTTCCTCTATAAGACATAACTTTTTTTTAAATGAAAAATAAATAACATGTTTTAATTTTCATTTATTTTGGTATTGAAAATGGTTTTGATAATTTTTTGATTATATTAATGTGTTTTATTGATATCTTTTGATTGAAATGTGGAATTGTTATGTTTCCTTTATGCATGTTTTATGTGATACAATTATGTTATGGTTCTTGGGAATTATTTATGAAGATGGGTGGTTCTGTGATAAAATAAGAGCAGTTGAGCCCATGATAGCTCTCCAATGCATTGGGTAACGCGAAGGAGTTAAACGCTATGGTTTCTCTGAAGATATTTTGGGAATACACTGTGATGGTTATTCCAAACGTAACCATGAGGGTTACTCCCTACATAAGAATGTTATGAATTCCTCAAGTTAACTTTATGTCTTATGTTTTCTATGAATTATTCATAAACCTTATGATTTCATGATTTATGTTAAAGTGGTTATGTTTATGAGTAAAATATGTTTTAAATGATTCTTATGTATACATGGACTAAGGTTTTCTTTCCATATTTTTATATCCCTTACTGAGATTTTATGCTCATACCAAGTTTTTGAAATGTTTTTCATAGGTCAAGGGAAAGGTACATGATGTGATGATAATGTCGAGGAAGTTTCAAGAAAGAATCCATGTTTTATTCCAAATATGTTTCCTTTGATGGTAAAAGTGAATATTGTATTTTATGTAACCACCTTGTTGAAATGTGGAATATAATGCATGATTTATGATCTAATTATCTAAAACTATAAACCTGAAAAGATCCTCAATGTGTATTTTTGAAATAACTCAATATTAATTAATGCTTAAGTCTTGGGCCTTATAGTTGGTATCATAGGCTGGTTTGGATAACTTTATAAATTATAATTCTATTAAATGATTATCCAAAATTAATTTTCTTATGGTTAAATTTAAATGATATATCATTTGAATATTACCATGTTGCTTCATCTAAGACATGTTTTTTCAGAATGGTTTTCCGCAGAGGAAATAGGGAAGAAGAGCTAGGATGGAATATAGAATGAAATGACCTTCCGAATCAGTATCCTAAGATGGAAGGAATTGGAACTGAAAAGTTTGTTGCAATAATGGTGTAGTTGACTCAAGCGATAAATGGTGGTGGTATCAATGCACGAGATCAGCCAGATCAACTACAGAGGAACATGTCAGTGGTGGAACATTTCATGAGGAAACATCCCCCATAATTCAGAGGATCATATGACCTTGTGCTCGCTGAAGGGTAGATTAAAGCACTGGAGAAGATTTTCGATGTCATGGGGTGTTTATACAATCAAATGGTTAGTCTTGTTGTTTACTGTTTGGGGGGTGAAGTAGATCAGTGGTGGTCGATGATTAAAAATATCAGGGACACTATTGAGAATGATGCTCTTGACTGGGATGAATTCAAAGGTACATTTCGGGAGAAATATTTTCCTAAGGCTGTTCGACTTAGGATGGAAGAACAATTCTTGGAATTGAGGCAAGAGGATGACTCAGTGGATGCTTATGAAAGAAAGGTTCACTCGATTGTCATGGTATGCTCCAAATTTTATTCGATACCTTGATAGTAAAATCAATCATTTTTACTCAGGATTAAAGCCAAAATATCGAAGGGATTTAGCTTCTCGTGAGTTCAAAAGTTATGAAAAGATTGTTCTATGTGCTAAGAAGGTAGAAATAAAGTTTTCCAATGATCAAGTGTTCTATAACAACCAACAGAAGAAGAGACCGAGGTGGCCAGAGAAAGGGAAGAATCCTTCAAAGAGGTCTGATGGTAAGAAAACTTAGTTTTCAGTTTGTGATAAATATGGTAAAAGGCATTCTGAGGAATGTCTTCTGAATTCTAGAAAGTTCTACCGATGTGGTAAGATGGGACATAAGGATTGTGATTTCACTGAAAAAGATCAGGGTGATGGTAAGACCAAATTTGATTTATAGTTAGTGAAATGATTCAAGTGCAATGAGGTGGGTCATTATGCAAACGAGTGTTCGACAAAGAGATAAAATGATGGGAAGAAGTCAGACTACAAGTATAAAGGTGTGGTGAAATCATTTGCAACTACTTCAGCAGATTTTGGGCCATCAAATGAAGTGATACCAGGCACTTTGTTTGTTTTTTCAGATTATGCCATTGTGTTGTTTGATTTAGGGTCTACAGATTCTTTAGTCTCTGAAAAATTTTCTAGTAAATTGGGAATTCCATCTCAAGAATTGACTCCTGAACATGTGGTAAAAACACATGGGAGAAATGTTGAGGCAAAAAAAATTTATAAGAATCTTCCTATCCTTATCCGTGGAAATAACCTACTTTCAAACCATATTGTTTTACCTCTTGTAGAGTTTGATGTTATCCTGGGTATGGATTGACTCTCTGTTTACCATTCTATGATTGATTGTATAGTTAAAGAAGTTTCTTTTCAGAAAGACTTTCATTTTGTGTACAAGAATGAACCCTTATTGTTGATAACATATCAAGAGGCTGAGAAACTTCTAAAATATGGAAATGAATGTTACCTTGCACATATTGTTGAAAACAAAGGAACCATTCAGATTAATTGTGTGCCAGTAGTAAATGAGTATCCTGATGTTTTTCCTGATGAGTTTCATGGAATAATACAAGATCGGGAAGTTGAATTTACTGTTGACTTAGTTCCTGATGCTATGACAATTTCTAAACCCCCTTATCGAATGTCTCAAATTGAACTTTTAGAGTTGAAGGAGAAATTGTAATATTTATTAGAGAAAGGTTTCATTCGACCTAGCACATCACCATGGGGTAATCCTGTCTTATTTGTTAAAAACAAAGATGGTTCTATGAGACTTTGTATTGATTATAGAGCCTTGAATAAAATCACTTTTATGAAAAATATCCTTTTCCTCATATCGATGATTTGTTTGATCAACTCTACGGAGCTCAGTATTTTTCAAAGATTGACCTGAGATCGGGGTACCATCAGTTGAAGGTAAAGGAAGAAGATGTTCCAAAGACCGCGTTTTGTATAAGATATGGCCGTTATGAATTTGTAGTAATACCTTTTGGGTTGACCAATGCACCTTATATATTCATGGACCATATGAATAGAATTTTCCATGAGTTCTTGGATAAGTTTGTGGTTGTTTTCATTGATGATATGTTTGTTTTTTCTAAAAGTAAATAGGAGCATGAAAGTCATATAAGGGTTATTTTGAAAACCCTAAAGGAAAAGAAATTTTATGGGAAATTCAGCAAGTGTGAGTTTTGGTTGCAACAAATTTCTTTCTTTGGTCACATTGTTTCTAAAGATCTGTTGATCGTGCAAAAACAAAGGTTGTTGAAGAATGGACAAGACCCACAAATGTAATTGAGATTCATCTTTTTCTTTTTTTGGAAGGTTATTACCAAAGGTTTGTTAAAAAAATTCATGGTTATCTAGACTAATGACTAAGCTAACTCGGAAGGGTGTTAAGTTTATATGGACAAAATAATGTGATGATTGTTTTCAGGAGTTGAAAAGAAGATTGGTGAATGCTCCAGTTTTGGCACTACCATCCAGGAATGGTGAGTTTATTATCTACAGTGATTCTTCGTTGAAAGGAATTTGTTGCATCCTAATGCAGAATGATCATGTAATTGCTTATGCTTCACGTCAGTTGAAAACTCAGGAGGTAAATTATCCTACACATGATTTGGAATTAGCTGCTGTTGTTTTCACTTTAAAAATTTTATGCATCATTTGTATGGAGTAAAGTGTGAAATATATACTGATCAGAAAATTTTAAAGTATATATTAACTCAAAAATAATTGAACATGAGACAGAGGAGATGGATAGAATTAATCAAGGATTATGATTTTACAATTCATTACCATCCGGGAAAAATAAATAAAGTGGATGATGCTTTGAGTCGTAAAAGTAATGCTTCATTAACCATGTTACATCCGGAACGTGATCCTTTGGTTAAGGATTTGATGAACTTTGGCATAGAAGTTGTTGGTGCGGGATTTTCTTCTATTTTGTTTCAGGTATCCGTGAAATCTTCTCTATCAGACAGAATTAAGCAAGCATAGAAGCAAGACAATGATTTGCAGAAAAAGGTAGAGATGGTTTAGAAGGGTAAGTTTCTTGAATTCAACATTGATAATGATTGTGTTATGAGATTTGGGAAGATATTGTGTGTTCCTTGTGATTCAAAGTTGAAGAGAGAGTTTTTATGCGAATCTCATATTTCTCAGTTTTCAGTTCATCTTGGCAGTACTAAGATGTATAGAGATCTTCGATAGAATTATTGGTGGGATGGAATGAAAAGAGATATTGCTGATTTTACTGTGAAGTGTTTGACTTGACAATAGGTTAAAGTAGAGCAGCAGTTACCGAAAGGGATGATTTAACCTTTACTAGTGCCAGAGTGGAAATGGGAGAATATATCCATGGACTTAATTGTGGGATTGTCGAAGACACCTCAAGGTAATAATGAGATCTGGTTTATTGTTGATCACTTAACTAAATATGATCATTTCTTTTCTATATGAGATAATTTTTCTCTAGATCAACTTTATCATTTGTATCATAAATAGAGAGTCAGGTTACACAGAGTTTCCCTCTCCATTGTATCTGATCGTGATCCCAAATTTACTTCCTAACTTTTGGAAAGGCCTTCAGAAGTCGTTGGGTACTGAATTAAATTTTAGTACAACTTTTCATCCTCAATCAGATGGGCAGTCATAATGAACAATTCATACTCTGGAGGATATGCTACATTCTTGTTTGATGGATTATCATGGATTTTGGGACCAAAATAATTCTTTGATTGAGTTTTCTTATAATAACAGGTTTCATTCCAGTATACAGATGACACAATTTGAGGCATTATATGGGAATCAGTGTAGAACTCTAGATTTTTGGGATGAAGTAGGTGAAAGGAATTTTATGGGACCAGAATTGGTATAAGAGTTAGTAGAAAAAGTTCATCTAATAAAGAAACACATGATAACAGCTCAGAGCTGGTATTAAAGTTATGCGGACAACAGGAGGAAGGATCTCTCTTTTGAGGTAGGTGATCATGTTTTTCTCAAAGTTTCACCATGGAAAAGTGTGATGTGATTTGTTAAAAAATGAAAGATGAGTCCAAGGTTCATTGGACCATATGAAATTCTAGAGAGAGTTGGATTAGTTTCATACCGAGTGGCTTTACCTCCGAGTTTATCTTAGGTACACAACGTTTTTCATGTTTCAATGTCAAGGAAGTATATGCCAGATCCATCTCATGTTTTGAGTCCAGAGGTAGTTCAGATGGAAGAGAATCTATCTTATGAGGAACAAATGGTACAGATTCTTGACCACACAGAGCAAGTTTTGAAGAATAATGTAATTCATCAAGTAATTTTTTTTGTGAAAAATCCACATGATTGAAAAGGCAACATTGGAATCTGAAAATGCAATGAGAGATAAATACCCCCACTTATTCGATAAGTAAATAAATTGTGGGGATGAAAATTTATAAAGGGGGCAAGGATGTGACATCCCAAGTAAGTAAAAAATAATGTATTTTCATATCTATGTCTATTTATGAATTACATAGTGTTTTATATGCTTAAAATGAGAATAAATCCAATCTTAAACATAGAATTCTATAATATTTTTAAAAGATGGTTTTACCACCTTTTGATGGTGAACCAAATTTCAAATCTATATTTTGAAAATTTTATAAGCTTTATTTGTCTAGATAAACTTATTAATTAGTATTGGGACATTGAAATTTACTTTGGAAATTTTTTTTCTTTTTTCTGACAATGTTCATTTTTTAATGACTAGTGAAAAATACAGCATTTTACTTCAAAACTGCTTTTTCAAATAATTTAATTATATGGATATATTATCTTTTTAATTGGTTTTAAAGTGTAAATAGAATATATTTTTACCATTTAATCCAATGGTGGTCATTGTAATTAATTTTACTTTGAAATTAGACATAAAAAATTGTCAAAATTTTGATAGATATTGTTTCTAAAAAACCTGCTATTGGTTTTGACAACGGGAATTATTTTTAAATTAATTACTAAAATTTCTTTGTTTGGAATTTGGTAAAATTTATTCCATATTTGGAATCATAAGGTCAAAATTATATAATTAATACTCTTTTGTTTTTGGAAATTTTGAATAGTAATGACGATAATTATCTTTAATTTTCGTGATTAATTAGTAATCATGTAGTTAAGGGTAATAAAATAATATCATAATAAAAACAAATGACCCCAACATGTGTCATAATTCTAATTTTTGTGTTATGGCTGAACATGGGATGACTTGTGCCAACTTAGGGACCCCATGAAATCACTTTTGGGTTATAGTGACACTTTATCATTTTATTTTTAAAGAAAGGAGAATATCACAAAAGTATGTAAAACCTAAGTAAAAAATTTTAGTTATGTTTAAATTAATGATATCTTATACTATAAAGAGTCATTGGAAATATAAAACTATTTCCTACATCATAGTATTTATTTTATAATTTTTAGACATTAAATAAATAAATTATTTAATGACACCATGATGATGCATCGATTACCTCATTAATGAACGATTTAAATAAAATGAAAAGATAATGTAAACTCTAATAATTACACTTGTAAAAGACCTATTGGATGGGTGGATTTCGAACCCTTATCACATTATCCTCTAAATATATGATTGTGGGACCTTTAAAATCGGAAACTCATTATATAATAAAGTAACATTTCTTGACTTTCCGAGAGTGCCCCTCCTCCCTCTTGTAAAAGGCCCCCACCTATACCCCCTTACCCACACCTCTCATGCCATTTTATCAGCCAATATATGCTCAGTTTATCTCTACAAACCACTCTCTTCATCCTATAATCCATACCATAGGCAGAAATCTCTTCAAGAAACCCTTTTGGTTCAAACCAAGAGGAGTTACCCGATTTAAAGGTAATGTCTTCACTTGCGTTCTTTTGTTTTATTTTGCTTCTCCAACCACCTAAACTCTTTTTATTCCTCTATTTTGTAACAAAACCAGTATCTTAAATATACTAGGATGATTTTATGAGAATTATTTGATTTACAATTACACGAACCTCTGACTAATGGTTAAAGAACATACTGTTTCTGTGGTTGAAAAATTTATGCCTCACGAAACGATGATTGTTCAATATTATTTTAACACCTTTCATGGTGGCCAGTAAGATGTAACTCTATTTATATATGATATATATTATGTATAGGTTTTCCTTATGATTCTTTATTTTTCATTTATGGAATACCTTATGGTTTCCATTATGGGTAAACACGATATCTTTATTTTAGGAAGTGCGGACTACCGCCCCCTCAAAGTGATTTGATTCGTTAATGCCATACGTGGGATATATAAAGGATGTAATTAATGATATTAAATATGATATTATACTGGAATTATAATATATGTTTATATCATTATGATTTCACTCCATTAAATATGAAATAGAAATGAAAGTAGCGTTAATGCGTACGTACTACTTACCGTCTCCATGAATGGTGCATTTCATTTCTTACCTCTAAATGTTATGTAATATTATAAATGCATGTATATAAAAGATATATATGATATATATGATATATAAATCATGAATATAATTTAGGATATAATAGATATTTTACCACATGAACAACTTGTAATTATAAGAAGTTTATTTTTGGCTCAACTACCAAAGATCGACAAAATGACCGTTACTTACTTAAATAATTACATAATGTTCATTACATGGTAATAAGTGATATAAAAAGAATAATGAACTCAAAAAAGGTTCTTAAGAAAGTATAAATTAACTGTAGTTTATTATTCAGGAGATTAAATAATGATCGAGTCAAGTCAGACACGAGGTATGGGACTTCGTCTCAATCTCCTTTCATTGAGGCATATTTTGTTTTATACACAACTTTCATTTATACGGTGTATAAACCACTTTGAATTTTATTTTTATTCAAAATAAATATTTTTATATGAAGCATTTTACTAAATGACGAAAGGGAATGTTTTTGTCGTATGCATGCGACGACAATGACTTCTCCACCGCCATGACCATTATTTTAGTTTCGGCTTCCTCTACAAACCATAACATTTTTTTAAATTAAAAATAAATACCATGTTTTAATTTTCTTTTATTTTGGTATTGAAAATGGTTTTGATAATGTTTTAATTATATCAATGTGTTTTATTGATATCTTATGATTGAAATGTGGAAATGTTATGTTTCCTTTATGCATGTTTTATGTGATACGATTATGTTATGGTTCTTGGGCATTGTTTATGAAGATGGGTGGTTCCATGATAAACTAAGGGAGGGTGAGCCTGTGAAAGCTCCCCAATGCATTGGGTAACACGAAGGAGTTAAACTCTAAGGTTTCTCCTAAAATATTTAAGGAATATACAATGATGGGTATTCCAAACGTAACAATGGGGGTTACTCCCTACGTAAGAATGTTATGAATTCCTCAAGTTACCTTTATGTCTTATTTTTTCTATGAATTATTCATAAACCTTATTAATTCATGATGTATGTTAAAGTGATAATGTTTATGAGTAAAGTATGTTTTTAATGATTCTTATGTATACATGGACTAAGGTTTTCTTTCCGTATTTTTATATCCCTTACTGAGCTTTTTATGATCATCCCAAGTTTTTGAAATGTTTTTCACAGGTCAAGGAAAAGGTACATGATGTGATGATAATGTTGAGGAAGTGTCAAGAAGGAATCCATGTTTTATTCTAAATATGTTTCCTTTGATGGGAAAAGTGAATATTGTCTTTTATCTAACCACCTTGTTGAAATGTGGAATGTAATGCAAGATTTATGATCTAATTGTCTAAAACCCTAAACCTGAAAAGATACTCAATGTGTATTCTTGAAATAACTCAATATTAAGTATTGTTTAAGGCTGGGGCTTTATAGTTGGTATCAGAGGTTGGTTTAAATAACTTTAGGAGTTAGAATTCTATTAAATGATTATCAAAAAATAATTTTTTTATGGTCAAATTGAATTGATATAGCATTTGAAGATTACCATGTTGCTTCATATAAGACATGTTTTTCCAGAATGGTTTTCCGCATAGGAAATAGTGAAGCATTGCTAGGAAGGCATACAGAAGGAAATGACCTTCCGAATCAGCATCCTGATATGGTCAGAATTGGAACTGAACAGTTTGGTGCGGTAATGGCGCAGTTGACTCAAGTGATAAATGGTGGTGGTATCCATGCACGAGATCAGCCAGATCAACTGCAGAGGAACATGTCTATGGTGAAACATTTCATGAGGAAACACCCCCATCATTCATAGGATCATATGACCTTGTGCTAGCTGAAGGGTGGATTAAATCACTGGAGAAGATTTTCGATGTCATGGGTTGTTCAGACAATCAAAAGGTTAGTCTTGTTGTTTACTGTTTGGAGGGTGAAGCAGATCAGTGGTGTTCGATGGTTAAAAATATCAGGGATGATAATAAGATTTATGCTCTTGATTGGGATGAATTCAAAGGTGTGTTTCTTGAGAAATATTTTCCTATGGCTGTTCGACTTAGGATGGAAACACAATTCGTGTAATTGAGGCAAGAGGATGACTCAGTGGCTGCTAATGAAAAAAGGATCACTCGATTGGAATGGTATGCTCCAAATTTGATCCGAGACCTTGATAGAAAAATCAATCATTTTTACTTAGGATTAAAGCCAAAATATTGAAGGGATTTAGCTTCTCTTGAGTTCAAAAGTTAAGAAAAGCTTGTTTGATTTGCTGAGAAGGTGCAAAATGGAGTTTGCCGATGATCAATTGTTCTATAACAACCAACAAAAAAAAGAGACCGAGGTGACATGAGAAAGGGAAAAATCCTTTAAAGTGGTATGATGGTACGAAAAATAAGATTTCAGTTTTTGATAAATGTGGTAAGAGGCATGCTGGGGAATGTCTTCTGAATTCTGGAAAGTGCTACTGATGTGGTAAGATGGGACATAAGGCTCGTGATTGCACTAAAAAAGATCAGAGTGATGGTAAGACCAAATTTTATTTACAGTTAGTGAAATTTTTCAAGTGCAATGAGATGGGTCATTATCCAAACCAGTGTTCGTCAAAGAGCTCAAATGATGGGAAGCAGTCAGACTACAAGCAGAAAGGTGTGGTGAAATCCTTTGCAACTACTTCAGAATATGTTGGGCCATCAAATGAAGTGGTATCTGGTACTTTTTTTTTATTTTTTTTTCAGATTATGACAATGTGTTTTTTGAATCAGGGTCTACACATTCTTTCATCTCTAAAAATGTTTCTAGTAAATTGGGAATTCCATCTCAATAATTGACTCCTGAACTTGTGGTAAGAAAACGTAGGGGAAATGTTGAGGCAAAAATAATTTATAAGAATCTTCCTATCCTTATCTTTAGAAAGAACCTACTTGAAAACCTTATTGTTTTACCTCTAGTAGAGTTTAATGTTATCCTGGGTATTGATTGGCTCTCTGTTTACCATGCTAAGATTGATTGTAGAGAAAAAGAAGTTTCTTTTCAGAAAGAATTTCAGTTTGTGTACAAGAATGGACCCTTACTATTGATGACATATCAAGAGGCTGAGAAACTTCTAAAAGATGGAAATTAATGTTACCTTACACATATTGTTTAAAACAAAGGAACCATTCAGATTAATGGTGTGCCCGAAGTAAATGAGTATCATGATGTTTTTTCAGATGATTTTCCTGAAATAATACCAGATCGGGAAGTTGAATTTACTGTTGACTTAGTTCCTAATGCTAAGCCAATTTCAAAACCCCCTTATCGAATAGTTCAAATTGAACTTTTAGAGTTAAAGGATAAATTGCAAGATTTATTAGAGAAAGGTTTCATTCAACATAGAACATCACCATGGGGTGCTCCTGTCTTATTTGATAAAAATAAAGATGGTTCTATGAGACTTTGCATTGATTATAGAGCCTTGAATAACATTACTATTTAGAACAAATATCATTTTCCTCATATCGATGATTTGTTTGATCAGCCCCAAGGAGCTCAGTATTTTTCAAAGATTGACTTGAGATCGATGTAACATCAGTTGAAGGTAATGGAAGACGATGTTCTAAATACCTCGTTTTGTACAAGATATGTCCATTTGATTTTGTAGTAATGCCTTTTGGGTTGACCAATGAAACTAAGTTTTTCATGGACCTTATGAATAGAATTTTCTATGAGTTCTTGGATAAGTTTTTGGTTTTTTTCATTGATGATATTTTGGTTTTTTCGGAAAGTAAAGAGGATAATGAAAGTCATTTAAGGGTTATTTTGAAAACCTTAAAGGAAAAAAGAAATTGTATGGGAAATTCATCAAGTGTGAGTTTTGGTTGCAACAAATTTATTTCCTTGGTCACATTGTTTCTTAAGATGGAATAACTATTGACCCTGCAAAAGCAAAGGTTGTTAAATAATGGCCAAGACCCAAAAATGTAACTGAGATTTGTAGTTTTCTTGGTTTGTTATGCTATTGTTGAAGGTTTGTTAATTTTTTTTACGTTTATCTCGTCAAATGACTAAGCTAACTCATAATGGTGTTAATTTTATCTCGACAAAAGAATGTGATGATTGTTTTCCGGAGTTGAAAAGAAAATTGGTGAATGCTCCAGTTTTGGCACTACTATCCATGAATGGTGAGTTTTTTATCTACAGTGATGATTCGTTTAAAGGACTTGGTTGTGTCATAATGCAGAATGATCAGGTAATTGCTTATGCTTCACGTCATTTGAAAACTCATGAGGTAAATTACCCTACACCCGATTTGGAAATAGCTGTTGTTGTTTTCACTTTAAAAATTTGGAGGCATCATTTGTATAGTGTAAAGTGTGAAATATATACTGATCAAAATATTTTAAAGTATATATTCACTCAGAAACAATTGAACATGAGACAGAGGAGATAGCTAGAATTAATCAAGGATTATGATTGAACAATTCATTACCATCCAGGAAAAGAAAATAAAGTGGATGATGCTTTGAGTCGAAAAATTAATGCTTCATTAACCATGTTACGTTTGGAACATGATCCTTTGGTTAAGGATTGATGAAATTTGGCATAGTATTTTTTTGTGTAGGATGTTTTTCTGTTTTTTTTCAGGTATCAGTGAAATCTTCTCTATTAGACAGAATTAAGAAAACACAGAAGCAAGACAGTGAGTTGTAGAAAAAGGTAGAGCTGGTTTAGAAGGGTAAGTTACCTAAATTAAACATTGATAATGATTGTGTTTTGAGATTCGGGAAAGGATTGTGTCTACCTTGTGATTCACAGTTGAAAAGAGAGTTGTTATGTGATGCTCGTAGTTCTCCGTTTTCACTTCATCATGGAAATACTAAGATGTGTAGAGATCTTTGGGAGTAGTACTGGTGGGATGGAATGAAAAGAGATATTTCTGATTTTACTATGAAGTGTTTGACTTTTCAATAGGTTAAAGCAGAGTGGAAGTTACCAAAAGGGATGATTCATCCATTACCAGTGTCAGAGAGTAAATGGGAGAATGTATCCATGGACTTCATTGTGAGATTGTCGAAGACACCTCGAGGTAATAATGCGATCTGGGTTATTGTTGATCGCTTGACTAAATTTTCTCATTTTTATGCTATACGAGATACTTTTTCTCTAGATCAACTTTCTTGTTTGTATCCCAAATAGATAATCAGGTTAGACAGAGTTCCCCTCTCCATTGTATCTGGTCGTGATCTCATGTTTACTTCTAACTTTTAGAAATGCCTTCAGAAGTCGTTGGGTACTGAATTAAATTTTAGTACATCTTTTTATCCTCAATCAGATGGGCAGTCAGAACAAACAATTCAGACTTTGGAGGATATTCTATGTGCTTGTTCGATGGATTATCAGGGAAGTTGCGACCAACATCCTTCTTTGGTTGAGTGTTCTTATAATAACAGTTTTCATTCCAGTATATAGATAGAACCATTTGAGGCATTATATGGGAAGCGGTGTCAAACTACAGATTTTTTTGGGATGAAGTGGGTGAAAGAAAGTTTATGGGACCATAATTTGTAGAAGAGTTGGTAGAAAAAGTTCAGATGTTACAGAAACACATGAGAACAGCTTAAAGCAGTCAGAAAAGATATGTGAACAACAGGAGTAAGGATCTCTCTTTTGAGGTAGGTGATCATGTTTTTCTCAAAGTTTCACCATGGAAAAGTGTGATGTGATTTGATAAGAAAGGAAATCTGAGTCCAAGGTCCATTGGACCATATGAAATTCGGGAGAGTTCTGGATCAGTTTCATACCAATTGGCTTTACCTCCGAGTTTATCTCACGTACACAATGTTTTTCTTGTTTCAATGTTAAGGAAGTACATGCCAGATCCATCTCATGTTTTGAGTCCAGAGGTAGTTCAAATGGAAGAGAATCTATCTTATGAGGAACAATCGGCCCCGATTCTTGACCACATGGTGAATTTATTTCTGAAAAAGGTGTCTCATCAAGTAAAGGTTTTGTGGAAAAACCACATGATTGAAGAGGTAACATGGGAGTCTGAAAATGCAATGAGGTATAAATACCCCCAATTAGTTGATAAGTAAATAAATTACGGGGATGAAATTTTATAAAGGGGGGAAGGATATAACATCCCAATTAAGTAATGAATTATGGATTTTCATATTTATGTCTATTTATGAATTATATAGTGTTTTAGAGGCTTAAAATGATAATAAATCCAATCTTAAACATAGAATTCTCTAATATTTCTAAAAGATTGTTTTTCCACCTTTTGATGGCGAACCATTTTTTAAATCTATATTTTGACAATTTTATAAGCTCAATTTTTTAAAATAAACTTATTCATTAGTATTGGGACATTTAAATTTACTTTGGATAATTTTTTGGTATTTTTCTAACAATGTTCATTTTTTAATGAATAGTGAAAAATACAGCATTTTACTTCAAAACTGCATTTTCATCTAATTTAATTATATGGATATATTATATTTTTAATTTATTTTAAATTTTAAATAGAATATATTTTTACCATTTAATCCAACTGTGGTCATCGTATTTAATTTCACATTGAAATTAGACATAAACAATTGTCAAACTTTTGATAGATATTGTTTCTAAAAAACCCGCTATTAGTTTTGACAATGGGTATTATTTTTAAATTAATGACTACAATTTATGTGTTTGTAATTTGGTAAAATGGATTCCATATTTTGAATCAGAATTTCCAAATTATGTAATTAAGACTCTTTTGTTTTTGGACATTATGAATAGTAACGACGGTAATTATCTTTAATTGTCATGATTAATTAGTAATCGGGTAGTTAAGGGTAATAAAATAATATCATAATAATAAAAAATCACCCCAACATGTGTCCTCATGATACTTATTGTGTCATGGCCGACCCTGGGGCACCTTTTGCCAACTTAGGGACCCCATAGAATCACTTTTGGGTGATAGTGACACTATAATTTTATTTTTAAAGAATGGAGAATATCACAAAAGTATGTAACACCTAAGTAAAAAAAATTATTTTTGTTTAAATAAATTATCTATTAAAATATAAATATTAATTAGAAAGCTAAAAATATTTCCTATATCATAGTATTTTTTTTATAATTTTTAGACATTAAATAAATTAATTTTTTTGACACCATGTTGATGTTGCGATTACCTCATTGATAAACGATTTAAGTAAAATGAATAGATAATGTAAAATCTAAGACTTAAACATGTCAAATACCTATAATATGGGTTTATTTAGAACCCTTATCACCTTATACTTGAAATATATAATTTTTGGACCTTTAAAATCCGAAACTCACTATATAATAAAGATACATTTCTTGACTTTCCAAGAGTGCCCCTCCTCCCTCTTATAAAAGCCCCCACCTCTACCACCTTACCCACACCTCTCAAGCCATTGGCTCAGACAAGATCAACTCATTTTTTTTCTCCACGTCCCTATCTTCATCCTATAATCCTTACCTTAGGAAGAAAGCTCTTCAAGAAACCCTTTTGTTTCAAACCAAGAGGAGTTACCCAATTTAACGGTTTTGTCTTCACTTGTGTTCTTTTGTTTTATTTTGTTTCTCCAACCGCCTAAAATATTATCATTCCTTTATTTTGTTACAAAAACAGTATCCTAATTATAATATTATGTTTTTATGATAATTATTTTATTTTCACTTACACACACCTCCGTCTAATGGTTAAAGAACATATTGTTTTTGTGGTTGGAAAATGTCTGCCTCACGAAACGATGATTGTTCAATATTCTTTTAACACCTTTCATTGTGGAAATTAAGATGTAACTATATTTATATATGATATATATTATGTCTATATTTTCCTTATGATTATGTATTTTTCATTGATGGCATACCTTATAGTTTCCATTATGGGTAAACGTGATATCTTCATTTTAGGAAGTGCGGACTACCGCCCCCTCAAAGTGATTTGATTCATTAATGCCATATGTGGGATGTATAAATGATCGAGTTAATAATATTATATATGATATTATACTTTAATTATAATATAACTTTATATCATTTTGATTTCACTCCATTAAATATGAAATAGAAATGAAAGTAGCATTCATGCGTACGTACGGCTTACCATCTCCATGAAAGGTGCATTTCATTTCTTTCCACTAAATGTTATGTAATATTATAAATGCATGTATATAATGGATATATATGATATATATTATATCTAAATCATGAATATAATTCTGGATATAATGGATATTTTAACACATGAACAACTTGTAATTATAAGAAGTTTATTTTTGGCTCAAGTACCAAAGATCGACAAAATGACCGTTTTTAACTTAAATAGTTACATAATGTTCATAACATGGTAATAAGTGATATAAAATGAATAATGAACTTGAAAAAGGTTCTTAAGAAAGTATAAATTAACTCTATTTTGTTATTAAGGAGATTAAAGAATGATCAAGTCAAGTCGGACACGAGGTATGGGACTTCGTCTCAATCTCCTTTCATTGAGGCATATTTTGTTTTATACACAACTTTTTTTATACGGTGTATAATCCAATTTGACTTTTACTTTTATTCAAAAGGAATCATTTTTATATGAACCGTTTTACTAAACGACAAAAGGTGATGTTTTTGTTGTACGTATGCGGCGACAACGACTTCTCCACCGCTGTGACCATAATTTGAGTTTCGGCTTCCTCTACAAGCCCTAATTTTTTTTAAATGAATAATAAATATCCTGTTTTAATTTTCTTTTATTTTTTGAAAATGGTTTTTATAATTTTTTGATTATATCAATGTGTTGTATTGATATCTTGTGATTGAAATGTGGAAATTTTAGGTTTTCTTTATGCATGTTTTATGTGATACAATTATGTTATGGTTCTTGGGAATTGTTTATAAAGACAGGTGGTTCCATGATAAACTAAGGGCAGGTGAGCCCGTGATATCTCTCCAATTCATTGGGTAACACGAAGGAGTTAAATGCTAAGGTTTCTCTGAAGATAAATAGGGAATATATTGTGATGGGTATTCGAAACGTAACCATGAGGGTTACTCCCTAGGTAAAAATGTTATGAATGACTCAAGTTACCTTTATGTCTTAGGTTTTCTATGAATTATTCATAAAACTTATGATTTCATGTAGTATGTTAATGTTCTTATGTTCATGAGTAAAGTATGTTTTCAATGATTTTTATGTATACATGAACTAAGGTTTTCTTTCCGTATTTTTATATCCCTTACTGAGCTTTTTATGCTTATCCCAAGTTTTTGAAATGTTTTTCACAGTTCAAGGGGAAGGTACATGATGTGATAATAATGTTGAGGAAGTGTCAAGAAAGAATCCATGTTTTATTCTAAATATGTTTCCTTTGATGGAAAAAGTGAATATTGTCTTTTATGTAACCACCTTGTTGAAATGTGGAATGTAATGCATGATTTATGATCTGATTCTCTAAAACTCAAAACCTAAAAAGATCCTTAATTTTTATTCTTGAAATAACTCAATATTAAGTAATGTTTAATTCTGGGGCTTTATAGTTGGTATCATTGGTCGGTTTAGATAAATTTAGGAGTTATAATTCTATTAAATGATTATCCAAAAATAATTTTTTTTATTGTCAAATTGAAATGATATAGAATTTTAAGATTACCATGTTTCTTCATCTAATACATGTTTGTTCAGAATGGTTTTCCACAGAGGAAATAGAGAAGTAGTGCTAGGAAGACATACAGAAGGATATGACCTTCCGAATCAGCATCCTGATATGGTTGGAATTGGAACTGAACAATTTGTTGAAGTAATGGAGCAGTTGACTCAAGCGATAAATGGTGGTGGTATCCATGCACGAGAACAGCAAGATCAACCACAGAGGAACATGTCAGTGGTGGAACATTTTATGAGGCAACATCCCCCATCATTCAGAGGATCGTCTGACCCTGTGCTAGCTAGAGTGTGGATTAAATCACTGTAGAATATTTTCGATGCCATGGGGTGTTCAGACAATCAAAATGTTAGTCTTGCAGTTTACCGTTTGGAGGCTGAAGCAGATCAGTGGTGGTCGATGGTTAAAAATATCAGGGATGGTGATGAGATTGATGCTCTTGACTGGGATGAATTCAAATGTATGTTTCTTGAGAAATATTTTCCTAAGGCTGTTCGAATTAGGATCGAAAACCCATTCATGGAATTGAGGCAAGAGGACGACTCAGTGGCTGCTTATGAAAAAAGGTTCACTCGATTGGCAAGGTATGCTCCAAATTTTATCCGAGACCTTGATAGTAAAATCTATCATTTTTACTCAGGATTAAAGCCAAAATATCGAAGGGCTTTATCTTCTCATGAGCTAAAAAGTTATGAAAAGATTCTTCGATTTTCTAAGAAGGTGGAAATGGAGTTCACCGATGATCAATTGTTCTATAACAACCAACAGAAGAAGAGACCGAGGTGGCAGGAGAAAGGGAAGAATCCTTCAAAGAGGTCTGATGGTAAGAAAACTAAGTTTTCAGTTTGTGGTAAATGTGGTAAAAGGCATGTGGGGGAATGTCTTCTGAATTTTGGAAAGTGCTACCGATGTGGAAATATGGGACATAAGGATCGTGATTGCACTGAAAAAGATTGGGGTGATGGTAAGACCAAATTTGATTTACAGTTAGTGAAATGTTTCAAGTGGAATGAGATGGTTCATTATGCAAATGAGTGTTCGACAAAGAGCACAAATGATGGGAAGCAGTGAGACTACAAGCAGAAAGGTGTGGTGAAATCCTTTGCAACTACTTCAGCAGATGTTGGGCCATAAAATGAAGTGGTATCAGGTACTTTGTTTATTTTTTCAGATTATGCCAATATGTTGTTTGATTCGGGGTCTACACAATCTTTCATCTTTGAAAAAATTTCTAGTAAATTTGGAATTCTATCTCAAGAATTTACTCCTGAACTTGTTGTTAAAACACCTAGGGGAAATGTTGAGGCAAAAAGAATTTTTAAGAATCTTACTATCCTTATCCGTGGAAAGAACCTACTTGAAAACCTTACTAGTTTACCTCTAGTAGAGTTTGATGCTATCTTGTGTATGGATTGGCTCTCTGTTTACCATGCTAAGATTGATTGTAGATCTAAAGAAGTTTCTTTTCAGAAAGAATTTCAGTTTGTGTACAAGAATGAACCCGTACTATTAATAACATATCAAGAGGCTGAGAAACTTCTAAAAGATGGAAATGAATGTTACCTTGCACGTATTGTTGAAAATAAATGAAACGTTTATATTAATGGAGTTCTAGTAATAAATGAGTATCCTGATGTTTTTCCTGATTTTTTTCCTGGAATAATACCAAATCGAGAAGTTGAATTTACTATTGACTTAGTTCCTGATGCTAAGTCAATTTCAAAACCCCCTTATCGAATGGCTCAAATGGAACTTTTAGAGGTGAAGGAGAAATTGCAAGATTTATTAGAGAAAGGTTTCATTCGACCTAGCACACTACCATGGGGTGTTCCTATCTTATTAATTAAAAATAAAGATGGTTCTGTGAGACGTTACATTGATTATAGAGCCTTGAATAACATCACTGTTAAGAACAAATATTCATTGCCTCATATCAATGATTTGTTTGATTAGCTCCAGGGAGATCAGTATTTCTCAAAGATTGACCTGAGATCGGGGTACCATTAGTTGAAGGTAAAGGAAGGAGATGTTCCGAAGACCGCATTTTGTAAAAGATATGGCCATTATGAATTTTTTATTAATGACTTCTGGGTTGACCAATGCACCTGCTGTATTCATGGACCTTATGAATATAATTTTCCATGAGTTCTTGGATAAGTTTATGGTTGTTTTCATTGATGATATTTTGGTTTTTTCTAAAAGTAAAAAGGAGCATGAAAGTCATTTAAGGGTTATTTTGCAAACCCTAAAGGAAAATAAATTGTATGGGAAATTCAGAAAGTGTGAGTTTTGTTTGCAACAAATTTCTTTCCTTGGTCACATTGTTTCTAAAGATGGAATAACTATTGATACTGCAAAAAAAAGGTTGTTGAAGAATGGCCAAGACCAACAAATGTAACTGAGATTCGTATTTTTCTTTGTTTGGCAGGATATTTCCAAAGTTTTGTTAAAAAAAATCATGGTTATCTAGTCTAATGACTAAGCTAACTCGAAATGGTGTTAAGTTTATCTAGACAAAACAATGTGATGATTGTTTTCAGGACTTGAAAAATAGATTGGTGAATGCTCCAGTTTTGGAACTACCATCTAGGAATGGTGAGATTGTTATCTACAGTGATGCTTCGTTGAAAGGACTTGGTTGCATCCTAAGGCAGAATGATCATGTAATTTCTTATGCTTCATGTCAGTTGAAAACTCATGAGGTAAATTACCCTACACATGATTTGGGATTAGCTGCAGTTGTTTTCGATTTAAAAATTTGGAGGAATCATTTGTATGGTGTAAAGTGTGAAATATATACTGATCAAAAAAGTTTAAAGTATATATTCACTCAGAAAGAATTGAACATGAGACATAGGAGATGTCTAGAATTAATCAAGGATTATGATTGTACAATTTATTACCATCTAGAAAAAGAAAATAAAGTGGCTGATGATTTGAGTTGAAAAAGTAATGCATCATTAACCATGTTACGTTTCGAACGTGATCCTTTTGTTATGGATTTAATGAAATTTGGCATAAAAGTTGTTGGTTCAGGATTTTATTCTGTTTAGTTTCATGTATTAGTTAAATCCTCTCTATCAGACAGAATTAAGAAAGCACAGAAGCAAGATAGTGAGTTGTAGAAAAAGGTAGAGTTGGTTCAGAAGGGTAAGTTTCCTGAATTCAATATGGATAATGATTGTGTTTTGAGACTTGGGAAGAGATTGTGTGTGCCTTTTGATTCACAGTTGAAGATAGATTTGTTATGTGAAGCTCATTGTTCTCCATTTTTAGTTAATCCTGGTAGTACTAAGATGTACAGAGATCTTCAGGAGTATTACCGGTGGGATGGAATAAAAAGAGATATTGCTGATTTTACTATGAAGTGTTTGACTTGTCAATAGGTTAAAGCAGAGTGGTAGTTACCAAAAGGGATGCTTCAGCCTTTACCAGTTCCAGAGTGTAAATGAGATAATATATCTATGGACTTCATTTTGGTATTTCCGAAGACACATCGATGTAATAATGCAATCTGGGTTATTGTTGATCGCTTGACTAAATCTACTCATTTACTTGCTATACAAGATACTATTTCTCTATATCAACTTTCTCGTTTGTATCTTAAAGAGATAGACAGGTTACACGGAGTTACCCTCTCCATTTTATCTGATCGTGATCCCAGGTTTACTTATAACTCTTAGAAAGGCCTTCAGAAGTCGTTGGGTGCTGAATTAAATTTTAGTATAGATTTTCATCCTCAATCAGATGAGCTGTTAGAATGAACAATTCAGACTTTGAAGGATATGATACATGCTTGTTCAATGGATTATCAGGGAATTTGGGACCAACATCTTTCTTTGGTTGAGTTTTCATATAATAACATTTTTCATTCTAGTATATAGATGGCACCATTTGAGGCATTATATGGGAAGCGGTGTCGAACTTCAGCTTTTTGGGATGAAGTGGGTGAAAGGAAGTTGATGGGACCAGAATTGGTAGAAGAGTTGGCAGAAAAAGTTCAGCTGATACAGAAACACATGAGAACAGCTCAGAGCAGGCCGAAAATCTATGCGGACAACATGAGGAACGATCTCTCTTTTTAGGTAGGTGATCATGTTTTTCTCAAAGTTTCACCATGGAAAAGTGTTATGTGATTTGGTAAGAAAGGAAAGTTGAGTCCAAGGTTCATTGGACCATATGAAATTCTAGTGAGAGTTGGATCAGTTTCATACCGAGTTGATTTACCTCTGATTTTATCTCAGGTACACAATGTTTTTCATCTTTCAATGTTAAGGAAGTACATGCCAGATCCGTCTCTTGTTTTGAGTCCAGAGTTAGTTCAGATGGAAGAGATTCTATCTTATGAGGAACAACCGGTCTAGATTCCCTACCATAGGGAGCAAGTATTGCGGAATAAGGGGATTCATCAAGTAAACATTTTGTGGAAAAACCTCATGATTAAAGAGGCAACATGGGAATCTGAAAATGCAATAAGGGATAAATACCCCCACTTATTCGATAAGTAAATAAATTGCGGGGACACAATTTTCTAAAGGGGGGAAGGATGTAACATCCCAATTAAGTAAAGAATTATGGATTTTCATATCTATGTCTATTTATGAATTAAATAGTGTTTTAGAGGTCTAAAATGAGAATAAATCCAATCTTAAGCATAGAATTCCTAAATATTTTTAAAAGATTGTTTTACCGCCTTTGGATGGTGAACTATTTTTTAAATCTATATTTTCACAATTTTATAAGATCTATTTGTCAAATAAACTTATTCTTTAGTATTGGGACATTAAAATTTACTTTGGATAAATTTATGGTATTTTTCTGACAATGTTCATTGTTTACTGAATAGTGAAAAATACAGCAATTTACTTCAAAACTGCTTTTTCACCTAATTTAATTATATGGATATTTTATCTTTTTAATTGGTTTTAAAGTTTAAATAGAATATATTTTTACCATTTAATATAATGGTGGTCATTGGAATTAATTTCACCTTGAAATTAGACATAAACAATTGTCAAAATTTTGATATATATTGTTTCTAAAAAACCCGCTATTTGTTTTGTCAACGGGAATTATTTTTAAATTAATTACTAAAATTTCTGTGTTTTTAATTTAGTAAAATGGATTCCATATTTGGAATAATAATTTCCAAATTATGTAATTAAGACTCTTTTGTTTTTGGACATTATGAATAGTAATGACGGTAATTATCTTTAATTATCGTGATTAATTAGTAATCGGGTAGTTAAGGGTAATAAAATAATATCATAATAATAAAAAATGACACCAAAATGTGTCATAATTCTACTTTTTGTTTCATGTACAACCATGGTATTCCTTTTTCCAACTTTGGGACCCCATGGAATCACTTTTGGGTGATAGTGACAATTTATCTTTTTATTTTTAAATAAAGGAGAATATCACAAAAGTATGTAACACCAAAGTAAAACAATTTTAATTTTGTCTACATAAATTATCTATTACACTATAATATTCATTGGAAATATAAAAATATTTTCTACATTATAGTATTTTTTATAATTTTTAGACATTAAATAAATTAATTTTTTAATGACACCATGATGATGTAGCGATTACCTCATTAATGAACGGTTTAAATAAAATGAAAAGATAATGTAAAATCTAAGACTTACTCTTTTCAAATACATATTTTATGGGTGGATTTAGAACCCTTATCACCTTATCCTATAAATATAAAATTTTGGGACCTTTAAAATTAGAAACTCATTATATAATAAAGTAACATTTATTGACTTTCTAGTGGTGCCCCTCCTCCCTCTTATAAAAGGCCCCCACCACCACCACCTTAACCACACCTCTCAAGACATTGGATCAGCCAAGATCTGCTCATTTTATCTCTCCAAATCCCTCTCTTAATCCAAGAAGCCTCACATTAGGCATAAATTCCTTCAAGAAACCCTTTTGGTTCAAACCAAGAGGAGTTACCCTATTTAAAGGTAATGTCTTCACTTGTGTTCTCTTGTTTTATTTTGCTTCTCCAACCCCCTAAAATCTTTTTATTCCTTTATTTTGTAACAAAAACAGTATAATAAATATTCTAGTATGTTTTTATGAGAAGTATTTGATTTACAATTACACACACCTCTGTCTAATGGTTAAAGAACATACTGTTTCTGTGGTTGGTGAATTTCTGCCTCACGAAACGATGATTGTTCAATCTTATTTTAACACCTTTAATGGTAGCCATTAATATGTCACGATATTTATATATGATATATATTATTTCTATGTTTTCCTTATGATTCTTTATTTTTCATTTATGGCTTACCTTATGGTTTCCATTATGGGTAAACGCGATATCTTCATTTTAGGAAGTGCGGACTACCGCCCCCTCAAAGTGATTTGATTCGTTAATGCCATATGTGGGACGTATAAAGGATGGATTTAATGATATTATATATGATATTATACTGGAATTATTATATAACTTTATATCATTATTATTTCACTCCATTAAATACGAAATAGAAATGAATGTAGCGTTCATGCGTACGTACGTCTTACAGACTCCATGAATGGTGCATTTCCTTTTTTACCTCTAAATGTTATGTAATATGATAAATTCATGCATATACTGGATATATATAATATATACGATATATAAATAATTAATATAATTCTGGATATAATGGATATTTTACCACCTGAACAACCTGTAATTATAAAAAGTTTATTTCTGGATCAAGTACCAAAGATCAACAAAACGACCGTTATTAACTTAAATAATTACATAATGTTCATAACATGGTAATAAGTGATATAAAAGGAATAATGAACTTGAAAAAGGTTCTTAAGCAAGTATAAATTAACTCTAGTTTATTATTCAGGAGATTAAATAACGATCTAGTCAAGTCGGACACGAGGTATGGGACTTCGTCTCAATCTCCTTTCATTGAGGCATATTTTGTTTTATACACAACTTTATTTAATACGGTGTATAAACCCCTTTTACTTTTACTTTTATTCAAAATTAATCTTTTTTATACGAAGCTTTTTACTAAACAACAAAAGGGAATGTTTTTTTCATACGTATGTGGCGGCAACGACTTCTCTACCATCGTGACCATTATTTGGGTTTCAGCTTCCTCTACAAGCCATAACTTTTTTTTAAATGAAAAATAAATACCATGTTTTAATTTTATTTTATTTTGGTATTGAAAATGGTTTTGATAATGTTTTTATTATATCAATGTGTTGTATTGATATCTTGTGATTGAAATGTGGAAATTTTATGTTTCCTTTATGCATGTTTTATGTAATACGATTATGTTATGGTTCTTGGACATTGTTTATGAAGACAGGTGGTTCTGTGATAAAATAAGGGAGGGTGAGCCTATGATAGCTCTTCAATGAATTGCGTAATGCGAAGGAGTTAAACTCTAAGGATTTTCCTAAGAGATTTAGGGAATATACTGTGATGAGTATTCCAAACGTAACCATGAGGGTTACTCCCTACGTAAGAATGTTATGAATGCCTCAAGATACCTTTATGTCTAATGTTTTCTATGAATTATTCATAAACTTTATGATTTCATGAGGTATGTTAAAGTGATTATGTTTATGAGTAAAGTATGTTTTCAATGATTCTTATGTATACATGGACTAAGGTTTTCTTTCCGTATTTTTATATCCCTTACTGAGCTTTTTATGCTCATCCCATGTTTTTGAAATGTTTTTCACAGGTCAAGGGAAAGTTAAATGATGTGATGATAATGTTGAGGAAGTGTCAACAATGAATCCATGTTGTATTTTAAATATTTTTCCTTTTATGGGAAAAGTGAATATTGTCTTTTATGTAACCACCTTGTTGAAATGTAGAATGTAATGCATGATTTATGATCTAATTCTCTAAAACTCTAAACCTAAAAAGATCCTCAATGTGTATTCTTGAAATAACTAAATATTAAGTAATGTTTAAGGTTGGGCCTTATACTAGGAGTGTGTCAAATCTTTCTAAATAGTCGTGTCTGGGACTGATCACGCCACCCATGGGGAAGAGACCAAGTGGACAGGGATGGGATTGTTGTTTATACTATTTTCTATTATATTTGATTAAGATTTCACCTAGAGTTATTGGTGTATTTTCTTCTAGGTATTGATTTATGAATTGAAGTTATTTCACATTTGGCCTAGTATGGAAAAGTTGAATCATTACATACATCATAATAGGCACATAGAAATTAACATGTCATGCATATGCTACATCATGTAGTTAAATTTGTAGAGATTCTTAATGATCTGGTTATGTTCCTTGAGTGTTTACCATGATATATATTCATTAGTATGCATTTTTATGTATTTAAATAACATTATTATATTGTTATCTATTTAGGTAATTCTTCAACATTATTTCTTTTATAACATATATAAGTGATTGTATGCCATGCTTCTTGATTTATTTAGCATGTCTTGCCTATGAACCATGCTTTTGATCTTATTAGTATTATTTCAATGTTTATTTATTATGATAACATGATAGCTCTATTTTGACATATAAATGGTTCCATGTGCTGGAAATATAGTGGTTGTGGCTGAACGAGAACCAATTCTCAATTGTAAGGGGTACGGGAGCCTTAAAATTTGGAAAAAGGTAGCCCATGTATTAGAACCATTCTTTGAGTTTTATATATGTTTAGAAACTCTTTTAAAATGTAAATGGCTAAAGAAGTTCAAATTTTAAAGTGAATTGGTTTTGGTTAATGGAAAAAATGCCAAGATGTAAAGTGTATGGGCAGTTTATGGATTGGTAGATGGCCACCCATATAACTGAACCATTATGAATAAGCATGTCAAATTTGGAAATGTAACTGGTTTCGATTAAATGGTAGTTATACTTTGATCTATAAATTGTATGAGTTCATTATGGACTGGATAATGGAAACCCATATAATAAAAAAATTTTGTGAGACCATGTTATATTGTGAAATTATTATAAATTTAAATGCGATTTTATTTTAATATGAAATGAATTGTTTAATTTCCAAAATGAAACAATCGACCCAAATAGGTCATTTGGAACATCTTTCTTATGAAATGACCCATTTGGGTGTTTATAGAATTAATAATTATGAAATTCCTAGTGGGTTTCATTCTGTTGAACCCATTTTGGTTTAATAAGAACCTTGTAGGTCTCCTTATCTTATATAAATTGAAATTGATTCACATGATAAATTTACTAATTATGAAGTTATGTCAATAAATGGTTAAATGTTTTAAAAAAATGTTTTATGAGACTTTCCTATTATGCCTTGGAGATTTAGATAAATCAAGACCAAAGTTTGTTTTTTTATAATTGGTACTAGTGGCCATTTTTAAATCCTTTTAGTGTTAAATATTATTTGTTAATAAATTTAAATAGTTGAAAATGGGACCCTAGGTGGTGTACTTTGCTTATACCCTTAAATAAGGGAAGTTTAAGTTTCCATTTTATGTATCATTGGAATGGAAGCGTGAGCATTTTTTGTAGGCATAATTTTTTATTTGAGTAATGGTTTAAATAACCATATCTTGAGCCTAGTGTAATCATTTTGGTGTGACCTAGTGATTGGGACAAGGTTTTATCTTTCCCAAGGGTTTATCCTATGGAATTTATCACCCTCAGATAATAAAATCCTTGATAAATTCCATGAGTTTCTGACTATTGGTGCTATTGAGTATGGTCTCAAGTCATCTATAATGGAGAGTGGCTTGATTATTAAACAAAATAAAATTCATCCAAATTACTGGGATGAATTTATAGATAATCGAGTGTTTTAACATGTCTCTTAGTTTGGTTTTGGTTTTCATGCCAAATGATTTGATGTGGTGATCTTGACATAGTGGATTGGCACACATACATTTAATTGGATTTTGAACTTGCACACATATGAGTGGCTAGTTTTCATCTCTTCTTTCGATTACTAAGACACTCATAAGGTGTAAAGTTTCATATTGGCTATAGTGGTTTTGTTTCCATCTAAGTAAAAGGAACACAACCAAGGAGGGCTATTGAGAAATTGTCAGTTTTTATCGAATTACCTTTAGTCTGGTGAGTAGAAATTGTGTCAGTGATTACTCAGAAGCACGACTTTGGTGGTTATGTCGAATGATCATGGAATAACTTGGGTTGTGAAGAATTATGATCAATTTTTTTATGGTGCATCAGCATATGAAGCCATGTTTCTTTTAAGAAGCCGATTAGTAGTGGCATGACTATTCTTCTTTGGATTCCTTCATGTCCACTTAGTGTATTATTCTAAAAGATATTAGAATACACCCTATATTGACATCATCCTTGGTGCACTAATAGAGCTTTGGTATTATGTCGTGATGAATATTTAAATTATGTTAGTTTTATTGGGGTGGTTTTCTCTAGGTTTCACATTGTGGCATGGTTATTATCGAGGCTTGGTTAGTCTTGAGTGACCCTTGGGTTCCCCGGTAGGAGAATCATGGATGGACTCCTGGACACCAACCGTCATTTCCTTTGACTTGAAAATCAGGAGGATGCTTCTTTAGGCCCAGTAAATCCTTTTAAGTGGACATGGTGGCCTTATACCAATGTCTCGTAGGTAAATATAGAGTTGAACTACCTTGGGTTGGTTCCTTGGAATTTAGTTCATTGAATCTGATGTTATATCAAACTTGTGTTTAGGCTAAGAGGTGTTTTTTAAATGGTAATGAATTCTAGGGTGATGGATCTAGATTACACCCTTGTTTGTGATAAGTTGTGATGGAATAAATTGTCAAGTTTTTATTTGATCAAGGGACATCATTAAAATTTGGGTATGATCTTCAGTTAACTTGTCTATGCTAAACGCTAGATTCTTTGGGAGAAGAAATTATAGTTAATCATGAGTTACACTGGCTGTCTAAGTCATGAATTTATGAGAAAAGTCAGATGATGTGGCTCAACCATTTCCCCCCTTATTCAATGTTATAATCAAAAGGAACCATTTCTAAAGAACACCACTGGGTTAAGGTGGTTGTGGTTTAAAGGGTCAGTTATTTCTTTAATCAAATGTGCGTATGGATGATTTTAGTTTGGTTGATAAAAATTCGACCATTTATTAACAATTATGTTCATGTTTTCACCTCATATGCAATAGGGTTCTCCTTGTTAATGAAAACATTTATGGAGCATTGCTGGAATTCATAGAGGCATACCATGTATGGTAATTCCAATAGTGGCGATGTCATGGTTCAGAATTGGACCCTTTATAATGTTAAAGCCTAAGGTGGGGAGCACCTTTCTCTATATGTTTAACGAGACAAAGACGTGATAATGTCTCTAGATAAATGGGAATAGGAAATCACTTCCTTTGTGTTTCAGTTGTAAAATGAGCATCAGATCAAGTTTTGATGGCTTCATTGTTGTGTTCTTAAGTAATTATGATCAGTGTGTTGGGTGTTGGGAAATGAAACATGACAGTTTGAATGAAACTTTATGACCCTCATAGGTTGATTTATGTTTTTTTGTTCTTCAATGGCTTCTTGTGGATGAGAAGTTCTAAGTTAGGGAGGTTGTAATGACTTTTTTTTTGATCCAACATGAAATTAAAAGAGGATTTGAACTTTTTCATTTACTGTATAGGGATTTTTTTTTTAAAAACATTGGAACATAATTCCAAGAGTACGAACACCTAAACGTGTTGTTTTTAGACATGAATAAAGTCCCAAGAGCTTTATTGGGTTCTCTATTGAGTTTCGAATGCACTGGGGTCTTAGAATCTGGTTTTGAAGGGTCTATATGAGGCACATGGTTTGTATGGAATTGTGTGTCCCCTCAGTAGAAAATAGTGTGGCTTCTATAAAGGAGCAGAAATGCCTCATATGGGCTACACGCAGTTTACCCAAACCTTGCAACCTTTTCACATGGGTAGTGCCACATTGGTAGTGTCCTCACACTACTAATCACATTGTTAGAATACGATTAGGGTAACTATGAGGGAATTTTTTGAGGTGGTTTCTTAAGAAATGGGTGTTGCACGGTTGGGGCACAATTTGGCTGAACCGTGTGGCCAAACCATAGAACCCAATTATTAGGGGTAAAATGACAATTTTTCCCTTAGTGGGTTTATATTTCTTTATTCTCTTCTAGAACCTTCCCAATCCTTATTTCTAGGTGCCTTTGGATTCTCTTCCTTCGTATTTTATGATTAAATGGATCTCCTCCACCAGTTGTCCAAATCAAGTGTCGTCGGTCTCTATGGAATTGTATCAGTAAGCTCTCGATTCCTTATAAATTTTTCATCATTTAATCTTCTCTCGGTTGAACTATCATGGTGCAAGATTATTTTCACTATTTTTAGGTAGAAGTTTCATTTCATATATTTATTCCAAACTGGATATAATTATACCTTGATATTGGAATAGTTGGTTATCCTAAGTACGATGTTGATTTTCTATGAATTATTCCCAAGGTTTCATCAATTTATAATTGTTGTTATTGTGTCACACACCAACCTTTATCATGTATCAGTTTTAAATTGATTCTTACATATTAAATTAATCATCATGCCTTGTATTACACCTGTTGAGCATTTTTTAGTAATTAGAGTTTTACAAACATGGCTACAGAAACCCCTTGGGTGTGCTGATGTGAATTTCCCTTTATAATAAAATGTTTTAAATGACCTGAATATCGTCATTGCATTCGGATTAGACTGTAAATAGATTTTACCCCTCCATGTATTTGTTTAAATGATAATGGAACATTCCTAATTCCATTTTAACCTTTATGAATTAAATTTCCAAATGTGGTAGTTTAATTTTAAATAATTATTTTGATGAATTGATACATGCCTTTGAAATTGTTATTTAAATATATTAAATGAATTGTTTGATGAAAAATATCATGATTTTATAATAAAACCACATGGATGAGGTGAAATATCATCTAAATTAAAACTTGGTATTTGATTATTGATATCATTCTTGTCTAATGGATTTGAGTTTTCTATATGCCCTGGTGATAGTGTTTGATATGTGGCATGACTTGTCCACTCCAATAAAATTTACTATTGAACCAAGATCCTTCTAAGGACATGGATTAGAATATAACATGATTTCAAAAAGTAGGTAAATTCCCCCTTGACCTTGGTACCTTCTAAGTACCTCTTGAGCCTTTTTAAAAGAAAACATTGTTTTGATAGACTTAAAGTAATGTATTTGTTATGATATCTTGTTCAGGATGATTTGTTTTATCTTATATGAAATTAAATATTTTAAATGAAATGACTCTATTAAAAGGGTTTTTAAGGGTGTTAAGACATACCTATTTCTTGTGCTTTGAAATGATTATATGAAATTTAAGGCCCTAATGGAATTGAATGTGTCTTGTAACGCATAAAAGGTATTATGTTATTTATTATATTATAAATGTAATGATGTATTTAAATGGGATTGATGAATGTAAGGAATGAAAGTTATTTCCTCATGGTTTTTCACTATAAATATGATTATCCATTACTTATATGTATGGGATTGTTATAAGAGATGGAAGAGAGGTATATTACCATGCAAGTTATAATTATATTTCACCTTTACATAGGTTGTGTATGATGTTAAGGGTTTTCTTGAGAATGATGCTATCATGCTTCCTTATATCATGTGTTGAGTTTATGATGTCTCACACCAGTGATACTATATAAGTGTTGGGATTTATGCACCACATTCCATTATTAGAGTGTTGACATGGAAGCTCACTCTCCATCTCAGGTGTTGTTGTATGACGTCTCTAACTCTATTAGGATGTAGGGAAATTACCCTATTACATAATAATTTATGCTTGTTTAGACTGTTTATGGATTTTTGAGTTACTCCTAGGCCTATCCAATAACTTGTATTCTAGGTATATAACCACTTACATCCACACATACATGGTTTATATAGGTTAATTCAATATATATGTAAACTATATATATGTATAATTATTAATATATATATATATATATATAGTTTACTGGCCAACCATATTTTCTAGTTGTGATCTGAAGTAGTTGTAACCCCAATGTGTCCCTAAGTAAACTGGGTGAGTTGTTATTTATTTATTCAGCACTATTTATTTATCTTTATGCTTATACCAGCACACTACTTTACATTATACTTAATTAACTAGATTTAGTTGTAGACACTATTGGTGGGAACCTACTTGGATTATTATCTGACACCCTACTCAGGTCATCATTACACCGGGTACTAGAGTAAACCTTATACTTGTGGGACCTTGATTTTTTAATTGTGATGTTTATCTTGTACCTAAGAGTTAGGAGGATAAGACCAAGATAGTTCTTTTGGTACTCATGGAGATTGTCCTTGGGTATTTTCTTCTATTTATTTTATTTTATGTTCTTTATCTTATAGTATTTTGTATGTTTTCTGTTCTCATTATGTATCATCATCAGGACATGAAAGAATATATTGTATATTGGCATTGGCTATATCATTATTTATTCAATTTAAATTATTCTTCCACTACTCTGTCATTTATTTATTAGTTCTTAGAATATTTCCTATTACTTATTATTTATTTTACCACTATGCTACTCTAATCATGAGGGTATAATGTCCACAATATCACCTCTTTACACCCTCATTTCTAGACAACAACCTCTACTGTATGGGGAGGTGTGCATGAGGCCATGTTACCCACCATTCCAGCTATCATATTAGTTCTCAGTCAGCTCAGGATGTTACAAGGGTAAAAAATATCTATAGGCCACCACCCACATTTCAATTTTTAACCCTTTAATTAATTATAAATTTTCTTTATAGTTTAAAAATGTAATAGAAAATAGGTTTTTTAGTTTATTAAAAACCAATATCACCTCTTTTACATTTACAAATTTACTTTTCTATTTATTTCAAAATAAAAATGGTCAATTATAAAATATTTAATCTTATGAGGCCATTGTTATTGAAAAACTCCCAATTGAAAATTAGTTTAAAAACAATTTTAGAAACATCCCTTTTTATAAATACTTTTTAATATTAAATAACTAATATAGGAAAACCGTATACTTTAAAAATTTATAAAACAATGTAAATAAAAATTTAAAAATTTATATAATGAAGAAGGATGAATACTTTGAAAATTTATAAAAGGATTAAGTAATTATAAAAATAATCATTTTATAAACATGAACCATTGAAAAAATCACTAGATAATCTAATATTAGTGGGGCCTATAGTTCCTCATTTAAACAAATGACCTTTTTAGTAGGAAATCCAATATATACACTAACCAATAAGGAGATGATTCCACTGTCCTGGTGGGGTAGTGTCTCCATTGATGAAACCACATCCACCCACCCACTAAGGAGTGTATTTATTGGCATAGTTGTGTAGGTCCTACCTTCTATGAAACCAAAATCATTTTCTATGTTCATTAAATGAGTAAATTGGTATTATCCAAAGAACATACTTAATCATTCCTTATCTTTTTGATGCTCGACTTCACATGTGCATTACCCATTTCAAAAGATATCATATTTTATCAAAATTGTTCCCTTTAACAACCCATAAAAATCAATTTCAGTGTATCAAATACTTAATGTATCTTATAAAAATTAATTTCTCAAATAAAGGTAAAACATTTTAAATACTCAATAGATATATAAATATAATTAAAAAAATCATAACATAGATTTAATTAATTAAAACAACCTTTAAAAAATATGACAGGAAATGAAAAACATTATAAATGATCCTTTGAAGTTCACATATAAACTTTAAAAAAATGAGTTTGGGAACTAAATTTAAATTAATTGTGGAATACCTATCATTATTCCCATATACAATTATAAAATCATATATATTCCTCTAATTGAATGAATTCAAATGCCTCCATGTAAATTAGTTCACTTATTTATATATACCCATGAATATATGCATATACATCGTGTATATAAAATGGGACATGAAAAACCTTACATTTTTATTCAAACCATTTTTGGGATTCGTTATTATTAAATTCAATATCATGTATTACTTGAAATTACATTTTAAAAAATAAGAATCATTTAGGTATTCATTTTAAAGACCAAACCCCCTGTTTAATATTAGTTTAAAATACAAGAATATTTTTATTAATTTCCAAATATCTCCTAAAAATCCATTGGGACCATTTCATAAACCATTCATGTTTGTATTAAAAGATAATTGGGTTTGAATCAATTCAAAATAATTTAAATTTCATCTAATTCCCTGGATACAAAAATAAATTTATAATTTTTTCTTTGGAAAACCCAGAGTTATTAATCATAAAATCATTCGGTATCAAATATTTGAATTTAAAATCCAACCAATCATCTGTTCCAAATTTAATGAGTCAAGCATGAGGATAATCTATACGAATCTGACTTATTTCTATAACTGAAAACTAGTACCAAAAGTAAAATGTCGAATAAAATCCAAAAATGAAATTGGAACCGTAAAATAAGAGAATAACCATGAAAAACTAATCCCTAAAGAGAATCCAGATCATACCCCACCTAGAGTTTGACCCATGAAATGTGCAATAAGAGGGATGGAATGTGGAAGGAAGATGAATGAGAGGAATAATTATAAGTAAGGGAGGAGACATTAACCTAGAATGAATTACTTGAATCTATAATAAGAGAGGTTGTAACGGCCCGAGATTTTATGAAAAATATTCTTTTTAATTTCACTAATGTCTTGTGTTGTACGCAACACAAAAAGGAGCTTGAACAACACGCATCCTTGACTTGCCTTGCATTACACGCAATCACAACCTTCCTCGATAGCGTGTGTAGTACGTAATACTGAGTTTCACGAAACAATGATATGCTATTAAAATATTATTAAAACTAGCCGTTATGATTAGTAAGAACCACTTTTTAAATTTTAGAAATTTTAGCTCTCAAAATGGACTTCATTTTTGGATTCGGAATATCGAATTTAGCCTAAGGTGAAATTTTGGTACTTTTCGGATAACTTTCATATTCTGATGAATAGTGAAAATTACTAAATTATAATCAAAAACAACTTTTTTAATCGAAATAATTAATAGTGATAAATTATTAATTTGAGTGGTTTTAAAGTATATTTAGAATATATTTTTACAATTTAATACAATGTTGGTCATTAGATGTAATTTCACATTTAAACCAGACATAATCAAGTGTCAATCTTTTGATAGATATTGTTTCTTAAAAACACGCTATTTGTTTTAACAGCGGGATTTAATTATAAAATTAATTAATGAAACTTCTATGTTATGAATTTGGTAAAATAGACTTCATTTTGAATTCGGAATATGAAATATAGCTTAGGATGAAATTTTGGTATTTTTCTGAAAACTTTCAATTTTTGATGAATAGTGAAACCACTAAGTGGTAGGTTAAAAACTGAATTTTTCATAAAACTTAATTTTACCGCTTCTGTGAATATAATTTCAAAAATCCGAGAGACATGGTTGATGTCAGTAAGTAAAGTGTGGTTCAATGAGATGAAAATAATTTTTGGTGAATAGTAACTTTTTACTTTTATTTACCACGGTTAAAAGTAAATAGGGCAATTAAGGGTAAGAATGATATTAATATTACCCTAACACATGTCCTAATTCTATTGGAAAAGTGTGTCTCGACTAAAAACAACCTTAGGTGTAAAATATTATCATTTAGGCCCACTTGGATTAGATTAGGACATTTATTATTATTTAATTCAAAGAAGAGTTAAAAGAGTTAAAATCAAAGTATATTTACTAAAACATTTTTAATATAGGGTTGTACATAAGATAAATTCGATTGTAAATATTCATTAGAAAGATAAAAAGATTTCCTACATAATCGTATTTTATTTGTAATTTTTAGACATCAAATAATTTAATTTATTCATGTCAGAAAGATGATGCAGTAATTATCTTATTGACATAATTGATGTTATAAACACCAAAATAAATGTAATTTAAGACTTTTTATGAATTCCACTAATTTTCTAGGTTACTATGATATATTAGTGTTGATTTAATCAACTTGGTTCGAACATATAATTCTGTTATGACTTTCACAAAAATCATATATCAAATAGTGTCAAAATTGACACAAAATAGTTTTTAAATTAAATATTATATTATTAATTGTTATTTTATTCCTAAAAATCTATGGTTCAGCCAAATGACTTAGATAAGGATATATATATTAATAATAAACAATTTGGGGTTAGTTTGGCATGTTATAGTAAGTGTATTAAGCATATAGTGAAAGAAAACAAAAAGACACGGTAAAAGTTAAATTATTTAACTTAGAGTTAAATCTAATTGATAAGGTTAAAATAATACCCTAAACTTGTCTAAATCTTATTGGTTGATAGGATTTCGACCCATACCCACTTTAGCTTCGAAATAAGACCCTTTGGAACCATTATAAACCGATTTTGACAATAATATAAAATAATATTTTGAGGTATTCCTAAGGTGGCCCTCTCCTCCCTTATAAAAGGACACCTCCTCCCCCTCCTCCTCACACAAATTTGAGCACTAAAGCTCGGCCAACCCCTGCCAAAATCACTTCTCCACTTCCCTAGCAACATCCTAGAGGTTCTGGTCTTCCTCAAAGACTAATTTTAGTGCCCTAAGAGGAGGTCTCAAAGAGGCGCTTCAAAGAAGAGGTAATTACCGTTACCAATTCTTTCATCTTTATTTCTTCTTCCACTTCTTCTTATTAGGTTGTTTCATTATGAAGTAATAACATCAGTATAACTCATATACTGATATGTTATTTTAAGTATGAGACAACCCTATTTCACCATCTATCCATCCTACGGAAAAAGAAATCACCGCGCGTGCGTACGTACGGAATACCGTCTCCACGCCGTGGTGTAATCCATTTTCCGCCACCACCTTAATAGGATGGGTATAATGGTGTAATGAGTAACTATATATGATTATTATAAAGTGATATTGATACTGAAATAATATGCATACACTTTAACACAATTCCACGACCATGGGAACGATATCATCGCTCGTGCGTACATACGGCCTACCGTCTCCACGACGCGATGAGATTCATTCTCCATGTTAACCATTTAAGAATTATTAAAAAGTATATATAAGAAATAATAATGAAATATATGACATTATAAAGCTACAGGATTTATGTATATATGTATATGAATGTCATCTACTTACTTCCATTCAAGACAATAAGGAAAGGAAAACAACGTTCAAGCGTACATACGGACTACCGTCTCCATGAACGGTGTTTTTCATTTCATTTATCTATCTTATATATATATATATACTGAATATATATGATATATAAATCATATTTTATATTCTGGAAGTAAGTAAATCATGATATAAGTAATAATAATGTCAAGAACAACAAGTCAAAACACCTACGATAAAATGAAACGATTTTACCCAAAACGCTTCTTTAACGTGGAATTTACAAAAGAACGGGTAATATAAAGTCATAAGTGAACCATATATGATATCATAATAGTGAATATGATTCTGTAATAAGTCAATGACATTATTTAAATCATTATACAGGAGGTTCGGACACATACGAAGCAAATCGGACCTAAGGTAAGGGAAATATCACAATCTCATTTTTATCTGAGATTGTTTATTCGTAAGTATTTACTAGGGTGTATTTTATCATCCACATCCATGTTTCATCAATATGTAATATTATTTTCATTCACCTACAATTGTTTAAATCCTATTTTACCCTTCGATGTGTTTTTAGTAAAAGATATGAAAGGAATCTTTTGTCGTTTTTCGTACGAGGTACTTTTTTTAACTTTTCCGACAAAAGTACGAGAAGAATGTTTTTTTATCTAATACGGCATGAATGGATTTTTAAAACATTATTTCCAAGAAGCTTACTTTACAAGTTTTCAAGTTTATTTTTAATCAACTTCTTTTATTTTAAAGTTGTATGACATGTTATGAAAGGAAAAATGTTTTTGAAGTAGAAAGGATATTTTCCTCAAGAATGAAGTTCAAGTATTTTATCAAAATTATTTTCCATCTAAGATAATAAAAAGGGTTCTGTTTTTATCCCTATTATTACATGGATTTGATTATGTTGTGATGGAAATATTTTTATGAATTCCTTTATCTTATATGAATTGTTTTATGATGTCATGTTGCTTAAGAATCCCATTTTCATTACATGGGTTACGCTATGATGTATGGTTTATGATTATGTGGCACACATAAGAAAGGATTCATTATAAGATGGGTGGGACCTATATCTCCCTCCAATGCATTGGGTAAAGATTTTATATCTCATGAGATAGACATGGCTGGAATGGTAGGTTATACCGGTTCAGTGAAACAGGACTGAAATGAGGGTTACTCGATTCAGAAAGGGACTTTGTCCACTAAGATAGTCTTGGAAATGAGTCTTGACTAACAAGAAATGATTCTCTATGATTATATGTGAATGCCACAAAGTTTCATGTTTTAAGTTATGATTATTGTGATTACATTTCACTACCATGATTTATCCCATGTTATGAAATTATGCTCTCTTTTGCAGGTTATGATTTCCAAAATGTTATGTTCTTATGAATACGATGTGATTGATATTTCTTTTATTTACCCTTACTGAGCATTTGAGCTCACCCTTTTATGTTTTCTTTTCCCCAGGATATAAAGAAAGGTTTTAGGTAAAAAAAAAGAAAGATCTTTATGGGAGATGTTGAAGATCTTTCACCACGATTAGAAGATTTTATTCCGAGTTTCCAAAGACACTAAACTATTACGATCCTTGTGTGTGTGTTTTTGTTATGTACTAAGTATTCTGCAAAAGTAATGTAATGTCAATGTACGTCAAGATACGGGTCTCTACAGTTGGTATCAGAGGAAAGGATTAGTCAACCTTTGGAAACTAGGATGCGAAAACGTTAGTGAGATCCCTAGAGATATTTCTAAGGTGTGTCTAGGGATGTCTCTAAGATTAAGTATACGTATAGGTTATAGTACTATAATTACGCTAACGATCATAGAATTAAACCTAAGATGTTAGATATTGAAGGTACACCCCCTTTATTATGTTGTTTTCCCTAGCATGATTTTTGCCTCTCACGCTATTCTTTTTGGGTTTTAGACGATGGTTGGAACCCGAAGGAACCGTGTTGATCAATGTAATGGACAATGAAATGATTGTCCTCCTGAACAAACAAATGTTATGGGAGATGGAGTGCAAAATCTTATTTCTATACTTACACAAGCTATGAATCATTCTGGACTTCCAAATGAGCAGAGAAGGGAACAATATTCTATTGAGTCCTTCATGAGGCAACGTCCACCTTCTTTCAGTGGGACTTCTGATCCACTTGTTGCTGAACAATGGATCAGTACCACTGAAAAGATATTTTCAGTTCTTCAATGTTCTGAACATGATAAAGTCATCTTAGCAGTATATCATTTGGAAGGTGAAGCTGATCAATGGTGGAATCTTATCAAGAATACAAGGAAAAGAGATGAAATTGAGTCCATGGAATGGGACGAGTTCAAGAACTTATTTTTCAATAAGTACTTCCCTCGTATTCTTCGAACAAAGATGGAGAAGGAGTTTCTTGAACTAAAGCAAAAGGATGATGAATCTGTTGGTATATACGAAGCGAATTTTACAAGACTTGCAAGGTATGCATCTGGCATTATCATCCAACCTGAAAGTAAAGTTGATCGATTTTTCAGTGGCTTAAAACCAAGTCTTCGAAGGGCATTAGCTATAAGAGACTTCAGTAGCTATGAAGAAATTGTGCATTGTGCTATCAAGGTAGAAATGGAAGTTGGTGTTACATATCCATCTCATGGTTTTGACAAGAAACGAAAGATGGAGTTCAAGGAGAAATCTCAGAATAATGGTGCAAAGAAGATGAATGTTTCCTTATGCACAAAGTGTGGAAAGAAGCATGGTGGAGATTGTCTTAAAGGGACTAGAAAATGTTTTAAGTGTGGAAAAGAAGGTCATCGAGCAACTGAGTGTCGAAGTAATGGAAAAAGGTTTTCTAATGATGTGAATAAAGCAAACACTGCAGAGAACGCACCACCAACACTTCAATGCTTCAAGTGCAAGGAAATGGGGCATTATGCTAATAAATGCCCTAATCCAAGTGTTAGTGATGATCAACATGAGCAACCACTGAAGGCAAAGGACAAAGGGAAGTCACATGCGATCACTATTGGCAATGTTGAATATGACAACGATGTGGTGGAATGATTAAGTGTTTATGTAATGGGATTCCAAAATAATGTTGTATCATTGAGTATTGCAATATTTATTGATGTGGTATTCAAAGTGATTGAGATATTTTTTGGAAATAAGATGATATGCGCATAATGAAGGGAAAACGAGAAAATGAAATGTTTAATAGTATTCATGAGCTCATGATTGATATAAGGACTAAGTGATATCATGGTTTGAGTATATAGAATTTTGAGGATTTTGGTATGTGGAAAGTGTTAACGTTTAACTGCATTCATGTTTTCACTAAGGTTCAATGGGTATTCAAGAGAGTACAAGATTAAGGCCTTTGAATGTTTGGAATGTGACCAACAAGATATATCTTATGATATATGGGGATCAACGATGGTATTAAATCTCTGGTAATCATTTTCACTATGTTATGAGAGTGGACTGTAGTATTATGGATAAGCCTAAAGATTGTAATGGATTATGTTGGACATAAGTTAGTATTTTTTAAGGATAGAAGTTTTTTCGATATTATTGATGGGATGTTATGGTAATATAGTTTTAGAAAAAGGACAACCTGCAGGACGGGCGACAACCCATCGCTTTGGACAAGGCTGTGGGAATCAAACCCACAACCGAAGTGCGACGCGCCTTTATCGCCTACCACTGACCTATAGGAAGTCCCTGTTTAGTAGAAACTAGTTTTATTATATTAAGCAGTATGATATGTGAAGTATAAGTTCATTTTAGGAACCATATATGATTAATCTCACTATAGATGGACTTATGTATTTTTTTGATAACTTTTCTAACCTTTTGTTTGAGACAGATGGAATGACCCATCATTCTATCACATGATCTGCTAACACATCATGAATGACAAATTCAACTTCATTTCTTTAAGAGATGAAGTGGAAATTGTCCAAAGAACGACAAACGGTGAGACTATACCAAAATCACGAAAGTATTTCTTCTAATTCCAATTTCATCAACTTTAGGGAAATGATCTTGAAAACCAAAAATGTTGTCCTAGTGATCTTATACCTGATGAATCGGATGGTACCTTAGATCGTCACAAATTTATGGATTTGTGATTTTTGGCTTTTCCATAGCCATGTTCTCTACCACTATCCACCAGAACATGATGGTTAGATTTCTCTTCCATATCCATATTTTCCCCTATGTCGAAACCCAATGATTAGTTTATTTGGGTAATCGTTACATTTCATACTTTAGTTTTTAAAGCCAAGTTTTGGTATTATTTTTTACGATGTGGGTTTCTATTAAAGAAACTTTCAAATAGTAAACCATTTATAACCCCGACGAATTTCGAGGGCGAAATTCATTTTAAGGGGGGTAGAATGTAACGGCCCGAGATTTTATGAAAAATATTCTTTTTAATTTCACTAATGTCTTGTGTTGTACGCAACACAAAAAGGAGCTTGCACAACAGGAATCCTTGACTTGCCTTGCATTACACGCAATCGCAAACTTCCTCGATAGCGTGTGTAGTACGTAATACTGAGTTTCACGAAACAACGATATGCTATTAAAATATTATTAAAACTAGCCGTTATGATTAGTAATAACCACTTTTTAAATTTTAGAAATTTTAGCTCTCAAAATGGACTTCATTTTTGGATTCGGAATATCGAATTTAGCCTAAGGTGAATTTTTGGTACTTTTCGGATAACTTTCATATTCTGATGAATAGTGAAAATTACTAAATTGTAATTAAAAACAACTTTTTTAATCGAAATAATTAATAGTGATAAATTATTAATTTGAGTGGTTTTAAAGTATATTTAGAATATATTTTTACAATTTAATACAATGTTGGTCATTAGATGTAATTTCACATTTAAACCAGACATAATCAAGTGTCAATCTTTTGATAGATATTGTTTCTTAAAAACACGCTATTTGTTTTAACAGCGGGATTTAATTATAAAATTAATTAATGCAACTTCTATGTTATGAATTTGGTAAAATAGACTTCATTTTGAATTCGGAATATGAAATATAGCTTAGGATGAAATTTTGGTATTTTTCTGAAAACTTTCAATTTTTGATGAATAATGAAACCACTAAGTGGTAGGTTAAAAACTGAATTTTTCATAAAACTTAATTTTACCGCTTCTGTGAATGTAATTTCAAAAATCCGAGAGACACGGTTGATGTCAGTAAGTAAAATGTGGTTCAATGAGATGAAAATAATTTTTGGTGAATAGTAACTTTTTACTTTTATTTACCACGGTTAAAAGTAAATAGGGTAATTACGGGTAAGAATGATATTAATATTACCCTAACACATGTCCTAATTCTATTGGACAAGTGTGTCTCGACTAAAACCAACCTTAGGTGTAAAATATTATCATTTAGGCCCACTTGGATTAGATTAGGACATTTATTATTATTTAATTCAAAGAAGAGTTAAAAGAGTTAAAATCAAAATATATTTACTAAAACATTTTTAATATAGGGTTGTACATAAGATAAATTCGATTGTAAATATTCATTAGAAAGCTAAAACGATTTCCTACGTAATGGTATTTTATTTGTAATTTTTAGACATCAAAGAATGTAATTTATTCATGTCACAAAGATGATGCAGTAATTATCTTATTGACATAATTGATGTTATAAACACCAAAATAAATGTAATTTAAGACTTTTTATGAATTCCACTAATTTTATAGGTTACTATGATATATTATTGTTGATTTAAGCAACTTGGTTCGAACATATAATTCTGTTATGACTTTCACAAAAATCATATATCAAATAGTGTCAAAATTGACACAAAATAGTTTTTAAATCAAATATTATATTATTAATTGTTATTTTATTCCTAAAAATCTAAGGTTCGGCCAAATGACTTAGATAAGGATATATATATTAATAATAAACAATTTGGGGTTCGTTTTTCATGTTATAGTAAGTGTATTAACCATATAGTGAAAGAAAACAAAAAGACACGGTAAAAGTTAAATTATTTAACTTAGAGTTAAATCTAATTGATAAGGTTAAAATAATACCCTAAACTTGTCTAAATCTTATTGGTTGATAAGATTTCGACCCATACCCACTTTAGCTTCGAAATAAGACCCTTTGGAACCATTATAAACCGATTTTGACATTAATATAAAATAATATTTTGAGGTATTCCTAAGGTGCCCCTCTCCTCCCTTATAAAAGGACACCTACTCTCCCTCCTCCTCACACCAATTTGAGCACTCAAGCTCAGCCAACCCCTGCCAAAATCTCTTCTCCACTTCCCTATCAACATCCTATAGGTTCTGGTCTTCCTCAAAGACCAATTTTAGTGCCCTAAGAGGAGGTCTCAAAGAGGCGCTTCAAAGAAGAGGTAATTACCGTTACCAATTCTTTCATCTTTATTTCTTCTTCCAATTCTTCTTCTTTGGTTGTTTCATTATGAAGTAATAACATCAGTATCACTCATATACTGATATGTTATTTTAAGTATGAAACAACCCTATTTCACCATCTATCCATCTTACGGAAAAAGAAATCACCGCGCGTGCGTACGTACGGAATACCGTCTCCACGCCGTGGTGTAATCCATTTTCCGCCACCACCTTAATAGGATGGGTATAATGGTGTAATGAGTAACTATATATGATTATTATAAAGTGATATTGATACTGAAATAATATGCATACACTTTAACACAATTCCACGACCATGGGAACGATATCATCGCTCGTGCGTACGTACGGACTACTGTCTCCACGACGCGATGAGATTCATTCTCCATGTTAACCATTTTAGAATGATTAAAAAGTATAAATAAGAAATAATAATGAAATATATGACATTATAAAGCTACTGTATTTATGTATATATGTATATGTATGTCATCTACTTACTTCCATTCAAGACAATAAGGAAAGGAAAACAGCGTTCATGCGTACGTCCGGACTACCGTCTCCATGAATGGTGTTTTTCATTTCATTTATCTATCTTATATATATATATATATATACTGAATATATATGATATATAAATCATATTTTATATTCTGGAAGTAAGTAAATCATGATATAAGTAATAATAATGTCAAGAACAACAAGTCAAAACACCTACGATAAAATGAAACGATTTTACCCGAAACGCTTCTTTAACGTGGAATTTACAAAAGAACGGGTAATATAAAGTCATAAGTGAACCATATATGATATCATAACAGTGAATATGATTCTGTAATAAGTCAATGACATTATTTAAATCATTATACAGGAGGTTCGGACACATACGAAGCAAATCGGACCTAAGGTAAGGGAAATATCACAATCTCATTTTTATCTGAGATTGTTTATTCGTAAGTATTTACTGGGGTGTATTTTATCATCCATATCCATGTTTCATCAATATGAAATATTATTTTCATTCACCTACAATTGTTTAAATCCTATTTTACCCTTCGGTGTGTTTTTAGTAAAATATATGAAAGGAATCCTTTTTCGTTTTTCGTACGAGGTACTTTTTTTATCTTTTCCGACAAAAGTACGAGAAGAATGTTTTTTTAACTAATACGGCATGAATGGATTTTTAAAACATTATTTCCAAGAAGCTTCCTTTACAAGTTTTCAAGTTTATTTTTAATCAACTTCTTTTATTTTAAAGTTGTATGACATGTTATGAAAGGAAAAATGTTTTTGAAGTAGAAAAGATATTTTCCTCAAGAATGAAGTTCAAGTATTTTATCAAAATTATTTTCCATCTAAGATAATAAAAAGGGTTCTGTTTTTATCCCTATTATTACATGGATTTGATTATGTTGTGATGGAAATATATTTATGAATTACTTTATCTTATATGAATTGTTTTATGATGTCATGTTGCTTAAGAATCCCATTTTTATTACATGGGTTACGCTATGATGTATGGTTTATGATTATGTGGCACACATAAGAAAGGATTCATTATAAGATGGGTGGGACCTATATCTCCCTCCAATGCATTGGGTAAAGATTTTATATCTCATGAGATAGACATGGCTGGAATGGTAGGTTATACCGGTTCAGTGAAACAGGACTGAAATGAGGGTTACTCGATTCAGAAAGGGACTTTGTCCACTAAGATAGTCTTGGAAATGAGTCTTGACTAACAAGAAATGATTCTATATGATTATGTGTGAATGCCACAAAGTTTCATGTTTTAAGTTATGATTATTGTGATTACATTTCACTACCATGATTTATCCCATGTTATGAAATTATGCTCTCTTTTGCAGGTTATGATTTCCAAAATGTTATGTTCTTATGAATACGATGTGATTGATATTTCTTTTGTTTACCCTTACTGAGCATTTGAGCTCACCCTTTTATGTTTTCTTTTCCCCAGGATATAAAGAAAGGTTTTAGGTAAAAAAAAGGAAGATCTTTATGGGAGATGTTGAAGATCTTTCACCATGATTAGAAGATTTTATTCGGAGTTTCCAAAGACACTAAACTATTACGATCCTTGTGTGTGTGTTTTTGTTATGTACTAAGTATTCCGCAAAAGTAATGTAATGTCAATGTACGTCAAGATACGGGTCTCTACAGAGGTAGATAGAGGAAGGGAGGTGTGAACCTATTAATTCAGGGACGTGCATCATGGTCTAGGTAGATGGGGGGCATGACCAATTTAGAGGTTGATAAGACCCTAATGGTTATAAAATTTATTATAGGAATTTATATAAAAAATATTTTTTGGGCCTAGGGGACTCACATGGTTTACCATTCTATGAACCAAATATGTACCATAAATTGGGAACATAGAGCACCTGAAAGGGTTTTCCATATAATTATGTAAACCATGTGAAAACCATGTGAAATGGATCTTCCATGTTTCAAACCTCTATCACATGGCTACTGCACGAAATGAACTATCTATGAACTAATCATGTGAATGGTATATTCCATAGAATTTTTTTGAAAAATTTCAAAAAAATACGCAAACCTCATAGGTAAATAATTAAAGTAAATAAAACAATCATCAATCAATAATTTTTGGGTCAAGGTGTGATATGTTATGTGATTTCATTTCTACTAGTTATTTTATACCCATGTTTAATATTTTTATTATTAATATTAATTTCATGTGACAATGAATAGTTGTAAAAATATGACACTTTTATACATTCTTAAAATTCTATAATTGATTTCATAGTTTGGAAAAATGGTTCATTTAGAGGTTCCATAGAATAATATGTATCGATGAACTATCTTAAGGTATACATTATGGTGTTGGTTGATGTTTGGAAATTTTTTAATAAAATGAATTTATTGATCTTTCAAATAGTATTTTAAAGAAAATTATTAATTTTGAAAAGATATTTTCAAAATAATTAAAAAATAATTTAATATATATTTTCATCATATTGGTTTAAGTAATTTGATTGGGTAAAGATATATTGGTATTCCTTTTGAGTGGTTTAAAAACTAGGTATTTGAATCCTATTTTAAAAAAGAAGAAAATAAAATTAGTTTTAAGGAATAGTTTAGTCTGATTAAACTCATGTGAGTGATGTTCTATTTTCTGAAAATGTATCCTTGTATTATATTTCTTGATTAATGTTTGAATTTCATAGATTCACATATTTCATGAGTATGTATAATGACTATATGAAAATATTCCTTAGTGCGAAGGGTTGGTAATCCTAGGATAATATTCCAAGTAAGTTTCTTTATGAAAATATATGTGTGGGACCTTCAGAGGTAATCTTAGTATTAGGATAGTGTATTAGACTATTATATTACTTGATTATATAGAGATAAGTCATGAGAATATAGTGAGGATTTGATGGTTTATTACAGAATGGTTTTGATCAGGGTATACAATAACCCTTAGTAAATTACGATGCAAGAAATCACATCATTATGGGTAGTTTATTATAGATTAAATTTCATAATATTTAGGATAATAAAGTAGGTGGTTCTTTGATTTGGATTTTTGAGTGACCTTAGGGGGATTTATTATTTAATTGAGGATGATTTTGTCGGGTTTAAATTGTTTTTAGGTATTAGTGGATAGTTAGAATAGGGTCAAGTAGGCCTAACTACTTCTATAAGTAGTACAAAGAAAAGAACTAGATTCCTGGTGACTACTTATAGGGAAATATTCCTTAGATACCCACTCATTATAAGGTTGTTTTAGAATGGGTTTCTAGTGGGAATCATGTAATCGGTATCATCAAACTAGGTACCCAATAGTGTGTTTGATCATTTTTATGCGGGGGAAGTCCCATCATTTTTTCCTCAGTCCCATACTACATTATTTTATTAACCACTTGAGAGAGTAAATTTTTTTCTATCCTCTCTACCTATTTCTACCCTTTAATCCCCCCATACTCGCTCATTAGTTCATGGTTAATAAGTGGTGGTTTCAGAGCCAGAAATCAAGGTAATTCCTCTCTCTCCCCATCATGTCTCCCCTTTCTTCTTAATCCTACGATTTTGAGATGTTTTATTTAGGGATTCAAGGATAATTCTTATATATATGGTTGGATAATATTTAATACATTAGGCTCATTTGAGTGATAGATAGGGGATGTAAAAAGGGTAAGAAGAGACTAGGTTTCTCATTGTTTCAATAGAGGTAAGATTCCAAGTAAGTTTATCTAGTTATTTTAACAAATTGGGCGTAAATTAGTGATCTATTTATAATTGATAGATCGGTATTTTTCATAAATGGGTGATATAGGATCATTACACACCATTCACATATATTTAGTATCATTTTTTATAATAAATATGCTTTGTGCGTTTTAGAACTTAGGCCATGTTGTAATAATTTTGGAATCCTATTTTAATTATGATGGAACCCTTGTTTTAATGATCACAAAATCATTTTTATTATCTTTGACTTAATAATAAAAAAATATTGCATAAAATTTTATTAATGAGTTTTATGATTTACACTAGCATTTTATTTTATAAGGAAAATTAGTGAAAAATTTGGATAAGTATTAGAATTACTCACCATTGATGATGAGTTACTTTCAGGGTTGAGTCACAATTGGAATGGTATTTTGGTTAAGTGTTGGAAAACATTACCACTGGAATTGACTCACTGTTGAAGATGAGTCATAGTTTGTGATGGATCACTATCAAGATGAAAATATATCTATTTATGGGGAACACCTACCATCAGTAATAATTCATCGACAAGATGGAAATTTTACAAAGTATAGAAAACACATGCCATTAAAGATGAACCATATAAATTGGAAGAAGTTTGGAAAACACTTACTACTAGGGATGAGCTATGAAAAATTGGCTAAGCATGGGAAATAATCATAACTAGAGGGTGAATCACCATCCGAAGTTAGTGTCCTCAAATTTTGGAGACGTTGAGATGAACTACCGTCAGAATACCTTCTATTAGACTACCTTTTGTCAGAATGAAGATTTAGGAAATATTTGGAATAACCTACAACTAAGATGGATCACTGTTGGCCTAAATCAACAATATCTCAAGTCACTATCAGTGTTTAATGACCATTAAAAAGATTCACCATCACTACTTTTATTAATTTGAATTAAATATTTTTAATAGTGATATTTTCAAATTTAATGCGAAGATTTATTTTAATGGTTGTTATTAAAAAATTAATATTGGTGAATTAAAGTGTTTTAGTTGTCCAGTATGAGTAGTGGATCTGGATGTTTCAACTTTCATAATTATATTTAAAGAAGGAGTATAATCCCTCATGTGAATATACATTGAGATAGAAAATACAAGTGATATAGAGACATATACATGTACATGAAAAGTATGCTAAAACATTTCTAAATTTCCATTGTTATTTTAGTTGTGTTTAAATGATCTTAATATTTTTTTACATTTCTAAAATTTTCTCCTTAAATTGATAATGGACACGAAGGTTATTATACGAACATACCTCATCTATTTAATGAAAATATCTATGCTCAGTGGAAAATAAAAATGAAAATACATATTAAATGTATGGGATATAAAATTTGGTCTACTATAGAGGATAAATATGAGATTTCTAATACTGGTAGAACTTCTTGGGATGATGCTAATAGACATGATTATAATAATTTTTTTAAATAATTGAATTCTTCTTATTGTACCTTATAAAATTAATAATTCAATATGATATGTACTAGTAAAACTACTTTTTTAATTTGGGATACATTGTAATTTCTTGTAAAAGAACTACTAATGTTAAATAAATGATATTGAATAATTTTATAATTAAATATGATACATTAAAGATGAAAATTAATGATTTTATTTATAATATTTATCTCAAGTTTAATGAGACACATAACACAATGTTCACATTGGGGAATCCACTTTTAGAAAAAAATTATAAAATTATGGGATGGCTTAGATACCTTCCATAGTGATTCAGAGAGACATATGTTTCAATAAGGTAATATTATAACACAGTAAACTACTAGTCAATGAATTGATTGGGAAGTTAACAATGTAGGAGGAATATCTTAAGGAAAATTGTGAATAGGATTATAAACATAAGTGAAAATCCTTTGACTTCAATTCTACTACATCAAAACAGAAGGAAAAGAAAACAATATCAGAAGAAAGTTCCATTAATGAGGAATTTCCAATGGACTATGATGAGGAAATGACCATTATAGATATAAGTTTCAAGATGTCTTACAAAAATAATAGATTATTCAAAGAAAATAGATACCAGGTAAACTATAATTTTAAAAGAACTTGAAAAAATGAATGGATAATAGATGATAACTAAAATGAGATTACCTTATATTAGTGTAAAAGAAAAGGAAATGTTGAGGCAGAATGTCCTATGTTAAAATACAATAAGATCTATTAGGATAATGATAGGAAGTATAAGAAATTCATGAAAGACACTTGAAGCGACTCTGAGGATAACTCATATGACTTATACTTAAATCATGAAGATAAGCCCAATAGAGAAAATATGTGCTTCAAAAAAAAATATCTGAGGTACCTGTTGTATCTTTTGTACATAACTCCAATCAATATGAAAATAAAAATGATGATGATATGTCAAAAAAGGAAATGATTTAGTACATTTATATTCTTGAAGATACGTTTAATGAACTCAAAGAAAAATAAAATGTTCTAAATAAAATACATGTTTTATCTGATAGTGTTAGAGTTCAACTCTATGTAAAAAAACAAGAATGATCAATTATTAATAGAAAACACTAGAAAGAAACATTAAATTGAGAAACTATAGAATGAATTTTATATATTCACAAATGTAAGAGAAAATATCTTTGAAATTATAGGGAAAAATATTCCTCCTAAATACATTATTGGTCTAGGATAACAACCTGGACATAAAATAATTGAAAAGAGCACTTTTTTCCCTAAGTCTAATGCTAGAAAATATACTGTTGATTTTTATTCTAGTGTACCTAATAATGTTTTTATTTCAAAACGATTACAGTATGATTATAGAAAACCTGTTAAGAGAATATGAGTTCTTAAGGACCTAATTACTAACATATCTGGACCTAAGAAAATATGCATACCAAAATCATTCTTGGTATAAACTTTGTTTTGTATGAAATATTCATGAATACCTATTTTATAAAATTATGGTACTAGGAAAACATCTATTTTAGGAATATGGTAGGATGTTACTCGAGATTCAAGAACCTCTTAAAGGTTGATGGTGGCCATGTCACCTTTAGTGACAATGCTAAAGAAAATATCATTTTCCTTTTCCAAATAGGTAAAACTATCTTAGATTTAATTTCTAATATACATGTTTTTTATGGGATAAAATATAATTTTCCTAGAATATCAAAATTATTTGATGATGGTTTTCATGTAAAATTTTAAAAAATATCATGTAATGTTTTTCATTCTAAAAAATATTTACTATTTACTGCCTTGAGACAAGATAATGATTATACCATTAATCTTGATTCTATAATTTCTCAAAATGTTTCTCACTAATGTTCCTTTCATAGAGAATTTTGGCTATGGCATAGTAGACTAGGACACTGTAACATTAAATAACATAGAAATATTTTTAGGAAATATTTTGTCAGGGATCTACCCAAACATGAGTTTCAAAATTAAAAACTCTATAACATCTATCAAAAAGTGAAAAAATAAAAAATTTCATTTAAATTAAATAAATAAGTCTAAACTTATAAAACTCTTGAGTTGGTTCACATGGACTTGTTTATACGATTCAGAGTTTCTAGTTTAAATGGGAAGAACTATGTCTATGTAATTTTAGACGACTTTTCTAGATATACTTGATTATTCTTTTTATCTCAAAAGAGTTAATCTTGGTCTTATTTTACCATATATGCTAAATATATAGAAAATATAAGTGGAATTAGAATTATAACCTTCATAAGTTACCATGTTCGTGTACCTAAAAATAAATACTTTAAATAATTTTTCTCACAAACTGGATGTCATCATAACTTTTCTTCTCCTAGGACCCCTCAACGGAATGGAGTTTTAGAAATAATAAATAGAACACTTTAAGAGATATCCCAAAAAATTCATAATGAATAAGAATTATCCCCCTACTTTTGGGTAGAGTCTGTGAATGCAACCTACTATATAATCAATGGAGTTTTAATTAGACATATATTAAGATATAATCCTTATGAACTTTGGAATAATATTAAGACTACTGTTAATTAATTTAGAGTTTTTGGTTTCAATGTTTTTATTCCTAACACTAATGATGTAACACCCCAATGATTTGCAAATAAATTTCATATTGAATGCATGAAACATTAAGTCTCTACAAAACAACACTTTGTTATAACCAAGCCAATGAACAAAAAGTTTCCACTTATGTGTTTTGAATTTCAAAAATCTGACATACACAGTTGCATATGGGTTTATTTTGGAGTCTGATAGAACAAACATAATTACTGATGAATAGTAACATACCCTCATAAATAGTAACATACCCTTAAGAATAGTAACTTGACCCTTATAAATCGTTATGTACCCTTATGAATAGTAAGTTGATCCTTATGAATATTAACATTACCCTTATAAATAATAATGTACCCTTATGAATAGTAACATCACCCATGTAAGTAAAAAAATGGAACCTTTTAAATGATAGTGAATATTTTAAAAATTAATAATTAAGTGTTGGTATATTTGTGGGCAGTAAATATTTAATTACAATTTTATAATTAATAAATTTATATAAAAGAAAATTAATTTTCATAAAATTTATTCCTAAATTAAAATTTGGGTGTCCTAGGATTTTGGAGTAATTAAATAAAACCTTAGTTAGTTTTTCAGGGCATTACAAATCTAGTTTTAGTTTTAAAACTGTATTTTATGAGTAAATGATGATTTTATTTAAAAATTAAATTTCACATATATATATAAAATTATTTTGATAAAATGAAGTTCATATTTGGATACTACATGTCAAAAATAGGTTAGGGTGAATTTTTTATATTTTTCTAAAATACTTGAATTTTTGAGGAATAGTGAAATACGATAATTTATAGTATATATACATTATGAGTTAAATACACTATTCCTAGCATCATTGATAATGTAATCACACATGGTTAAAACTCACATGAAAATATTACTATTTTTGGTCATATAATCATCACAATTTCTTGTCTCATGGAAATATAATAAACTAATGATTAAAATATTAAGAAAACCCTCTTCTCCTCCACTACAAAAACAACACACACTCCTATCTTCTCTTAACTACACTCAAGAATTGTACCTTTTCTAAAATCTACTCTAATATCCTACCAATATCCTACCTCATTTTTAGCAGCCCTTTCTATCATAAAAGACCCAATCCTCTTCCATAAAGAGGCTCTCAAGGAAAATTAATTCAAGAGGTAAATTCCTCTTTTCAATTTTTTTACTTTCTTTTCAAGTTTATTTTTTTCTTTTATATCCTCATGTATCCTAATAAAAATGTTATGAATAATCTATTACCTTACATATACTATAATTTTGTCATTATTATGTAAAATTTTATTATCATCCCTCTATTACCCTTCTTTTATGCTAGTAGTAAAAAGCACCATATGATATGTGCTAATTTACCAAATTCAAGGACAATGGGTTTTTAACTTCTCTTACCATATTTAATTTAGGTCATGAACCATTATTATGGTTTAACAAGACTATAATATATATATATTATTCCTCATATATGGTTTTGGAATATTCTGTTACACATGGTTTTGATTTATAAAGGAAAATCTGTCTGTTGTGTTTAAAACAGCCAATTAACCCAAACAATTATCATTATATAATTTATATAATGATTCATCTTCATTCCAAGTAAAAAATAAAATTTACAACCATGTAACATTTTGGATTTTCAATAATAAAATATAACTTCAATTCTATACAATCATCCTCATTTTAAATGATTCCTCGTTCATGTATATAAGTATATTGATCATGAAACAAATGGACCCAAACAATGAAATTGAACCTCTTAACCCATTAAAAAGGCCATGAATGAAGTTAATAAGTTTATAAAAAATAAATTAAATTGAGAGGAGGTTCTGGATTTATTAATTAATGAACCTAAATCTTATTATTCAGGTTATTAAGATCAAGTGGAGAACACCTTTGGACATAAGGTAATGATTTCTTCATCTCACTTCCATTTTTGTTAGATATTACTTATTCACTACTATTACTTGTTTATGGTGTATGTATTATTCCCATTGATGTTTTATTTCGTTAATATATTTATTTTCATTATATTAAATGTATCATTTTATTATTGTTAATTTTGTGGCATATGATTCAATAGATTACAAAGTTGTAAGTATTTTCTACCCAAACCTCCATTTTCTTTCGGGTTACTGTTATTCTATAATAACATCAATTAAATTGTTATTTATTATTATTCACTCATCATAAATTATTTTTTAATGTTCTATATATGTGTACCAATCATAATCCTTATTTATTTTATGTGGAGTAAAATGTTTCAAAAGATTCTTTCAGAAATTCTTCTGAAATGCAAGCCCGATTCAAGGAACTTCTTGAATTCTTACCTTTTTTGATGTTCATTATATAATATATTTTAATTTAGATTTACCATTCTAAAAAAAATTTAACAAGAAAAATATATTTTTGTTCATTTCTGGTTTTATTAAATCAAACACTCCTTTGTGTTTTAAAATCTCTTCAATAAATTCCTTAAACGGTACTAAAATGTTTTAATTATAAAGCTTCTTTAAAACACTTTTTACATGGTTTCACTTATGTGTGACATCATTAATGCCTCAAATGTAATATCAATGGGATTTAATTTTATTTTCTTGTATATAAATGTTTAAAACCATATTTATGACAAATAGGAATTATTTTTTAAAATAACTCTTCTTTCCAATGTAAAAGAGATTTTTTTCACCTCACTTTATCTTTTATGAGATATATGACTTGTCCGCCACTTATTCCTTGCATGTGGTGTATTTATTTTCCCTTGTTATATCATATCAAGAGTCTCCATATTCTAATTATATTCTAAGGTATTATTATTTTAATTTTTTTAGGTGTTATGGGACACATTGGAATGTTTAAGGATTATTTCTTCAAGAATTTCTCAATGGAATAATTTAAAAGTATCTTTATTTATTTCAAAATTCTTTGATGAATCTTTTATTTCATAAAGGTTTATAAATTATGATATCATCTAAAATATGTTGTTGAAGTGTTTCTGATTAGTTTGAATGGGGATGTTCTACCTTGATATCATTCACCAATTTACTTCGAATGGTTAGTGTTTATGTTTAATGTACGAGGAATGTTATTTACATTTCATATGTTAGTTTCAATATGAATGTATATCTTGTTTATGTTTATCCCCATTCATAAGAGGAATGCATTTAACTTAGTAAGTGTCATGTGGGGACTATTATAGCCACTTGGTGAATTGGTAGGTCTCATGAGACAAAAATGGTATTGGCACAAGGCCATGGAAAAATGGATATTTATAGTCTTGGCACAAGGCATTAATGGTATGGTTATGATGTCTTACATTATGCATTCCCTCATTATGAAACTAGTAATTAAAATTTCATGTGGTTATTCAACTAGTATAATACGCATGATTATGGTTTATTATGGCATTATTTATTCAACTCTTATTCCTATCATAATGTGTCTGAGTTTATTTTTAAAGGGATGTGTTTTTAGATATTAACCATGCCTAATGTTTATGTTTATAATATCTTCCACTTTATTTCTTACCCTTAATGATCATCTGATCTCACACATTTCTTATGTGTCATTTTCTCAGGACATGAAGTAGTTTATTATGAATTACCTTTAGAGAAATAATCATTGAGTTATGGATGTTCCCAATAAAACTTATATGTTGTATTTCATTTCATGTTGTAATGTTGAACCTATATATATCTGGTTTTTCAAAACTACTAAACTACTTGGTCCTTCAGGATATGACTTTCTTGAAAGCATGAAAATGTAATGAAACAATGCACCAACTCTAGGCAACTGGGTTTGTGGCATTACTTTTGGTATTAATGGAATTTTAGTATAAAACATGAAAACTAGATTTAGAAAATTTAGGTTTGTGAATAAAACCCTAAGATAGTCTTTGAGGATAAACATACAAGAGAATCCTTGAATTTTGGTAAGGAATAGATTAAGTGTATCTTTTTAGAAAATAAATCCTTATCTTGATACTATAAGCGGACGTGGTTTTGGATCAAATGTACCTAAGAGTAACAAATCTGATAAGATGTTTTGGACTTGACCCAAGGTATCATAGTGCACGAAAATGGGCCTTAATGCAAACATGTTTTGACACTCTCAAGGGTTATACTTAGGATAATTCACATTTTTTTTACAATGCATTATGAAGGATTTAAAATGTAAAGTTTTTCTCAAAGAAAACATGTTATGATTATGAGATTAGTTATGATTAGAATTTCAATTTATGCTTATATTTTTATAAGATGAGATTTTACATTATGATCCATAACCTAATATAGTGCATGATGTTATATATAAATGGTGCCTAGCAGAAGGAATGAGAAATTCACCAATGCATGTGATAAAAATAGTAATAAGGATCATATCAGTTATAGTATTAAGAAATCATTTCAATGTAAGATAGACTCCCAAGTATCCTCATCATATAAAAAAATAGTATCATGTCTTGACAATACATGTAATGAATTCTATGAGTCCTATGGCTTTGAAGCAAATCATGAAAATAAGAGGATGGAAGAGAAAAAGATGGATAAAGGGATGAAGGATGGAAGGGTTTTCCCACATGTAATAACTGTATAAATAATCATCCTCGTAAATTATTGAAGGGAGTGGGATTTTTTTATAAGTTTGGATAATAAGGTCACCAATTTCATGATTGCGAGGGTAATAAAAATGTTTCTAGTGTACGATGCTTCAACTAGAAGGAGATGGGACACTATGTGAATCAATGTCTCAAGAGTGAAAGAAATATACCCTAAATGATGTTAATGAATAATGATCAAGTCCTGATACTACCATAGATGATGTGGAAGGATTAATATGCCTCATCAATAATCATGTCATCTAAATATTTTATCAGCAATGTACCACTACTACAAAATAAGGCTATTACCACAGTTTGAAATTGTGTCTATAGGTAAAAAAACTATGGCTATAGGTTATAGACACGGTTTAAGGAATAATAGATGGTATTGGAATTGCAATAGCGAAAAGTCAATAGCTAGGGTTTGAACTGTGGAAAGATCCCTAGAGCCATGGTTTGAATCGTGGAAACATCCCTCTAGACATAGTTTACAAACTATGGAAGTATGTTATGTAACATAAGACCTGTATCAACAGTTTGAAACTGTGGCTATACGGATATTGCCACGATTTGAAACTGTGGCTATAGAGATATTGCCACGGTTCTAAACTATGGAATCATCCACCACATTTCATAAAAAATAGCATGGTTCATCCCCCTTGAATATCCCTCCTTGAACCCCCATTTCCCCTTGAACACACCCCCTGCACACCTACACCCCCTTTCCCAACCCCCCTTTAACCCCACCTGTCCTCTTGCACACACCCCATTACACCCCCACTGCACACCCTCCCCCTTTCACACCCATTCCCCCTTGAACCCCACCCTTCACATCCCCCTTGCACACCCATTGTCCATTTGAACACACACCCTTGAATCCCCCTGAACTTCCCCCTTGCACCCCCTTATCCCATTGCACACAACCCCTTGAACCCCCCCCCCCCCTTCTCCCCTTGAACACACCCCCTTGCTCCTCCTGCACACCCCTCATGCACCCCATGTGCACCCCCTATCACATTTCATAGCACCCCTTTCACCCTCTGTCCCCCTACACACCAGAACCCCTAGCACACCAGCACCCCCTAAACACCCCTTACACCACCCATGTACCTTGCACAACCCCCTATAACCCCCCCCCCCACCCCATGCACCCTGTACCACCTTGTCCCCTTGAACAACCCCTATTTCACCCCTTGTCCCCTAAACACCAGCACCTCCCTAAATACCCCTTGCACCACCCCTGCACCGTGCACAACCCCCCCCCCCCCCCCGCACCATGAAAAATCCCCTTAACATCCCCCTTCCCATTCCATAAAAAATAGCATAGTTCACCCCCTTGTACTACCCCCCTTTCACCCCTATCCCCTTGCACACACCCCACGCACACCTTCACCCCTGCCCAGCCCCCTTGCACCCCCATGTCCCCTTGCACACACCCCCTTCAAACCGGACCCCCCCCCCCCCACACACACACACACAAACACAACCCCCCTTCACCCCTGCCCCCCCGCACCTCCTATCCCCTTCCACACACCCCACACACCCCATGCACACCTGCACCCCCACTGCACGCCCTACCCCTTGCACACCCATGCCCCCTTACACCCCCCACATACCATTTCACCCCCCTTCTCCCATTTCACACACCCCCTTGCACCCCCCCCATGTCCCTTGGCTAACACACCATATCACCCCCTGGACCCCCCTACACACCCATTTCACCACCCCTGCACATTACACAGCCCCCCTGCAACCACCATGTACTTTTCACACCCCCCCTATTCCATAAAGAAATATCATGGTTCGCCCCCTTTCACAACCCCCTTGCACCCCCTGTCCGCTTTCACACCCCTTTCACCTGCACCCCCCTTTCTCCCCCCTGTCCCCTTACACACACCCCCTTTCACCCCCCCCCCCCGAACACTGGTACCCCCTCCCCCTTTCACACACATTCTCCCTAACACCCCTCACATAGCCCCGTTGCACCCCCTTTTCCCCTTGAACACACCCCCTTGCATCCCCCCCCCCTCTACAGCCCCTTGCACCCCCTTGTCCCCTTGGACACACCCTTGCACCCCCTACACACCCCCTGCACAGGTGATGTTGTAGTTTTATTTCCTATTTCTCTTGTTCCTAATTTTATTGAGCAGGTGAAATATTCATATACCTATTATCCTGAATCTCTTACTAAACTATTTGGAGCAATTTTGTGGACCCTGGATGGTTATCTAGATTTATGCACATGGTTAGTGCATAATTTATTAAACTATGAAGCGTAACCATGTGATTTGCATTAAATTATCCATGAATTATAGTTTAACTTGGTTTCTATTCCTAAAACTCTCATTTTTCTCATGGTATTCCATTATCTTAAATTCTTATACTTCCTTAGGAATCCATTGTTGATTATTTTTGGATTTGAATGTGGTTTTAAAGATTCAATGTGTGTTGTATCAACAACATAGATCCTATGCCCTTTTTATTACATGTTCTCTCTACATCTAATATTATCCTATCTCACTGAGACAATGATATCATCTTTAATAGGACCAGAATTGTTGAGGAATCATGATGGGGACATAAATCATGCCATAAGGTCAAGGTTAGAGGAGAATTTGGGAAGTGAGTCTACTAATGAGTGATTATTGGAGGACGGTATTAATGGGAAGATATTGGGATGGGTTTGGAAGGCCTTGTGGACACATTAATGGGTAATATGAGACATGTTTTGAAAATGGGTAGGTCTCGAGTGACTAGTATTGTGAGATCATTTCAAGAGATGTGTGACATGTGGAATTTTGGAATGGCACTAAATAAGGAATGATCAGGTGTCATGGTATCCTGGTTAACACATGAAGACCTCATGTGTAGGGAGTCATAGTGGCCTAGGTGTGCATGCATGCCTTAATATTTTCATTTAGTTTAAGATTGATATATATATCCCAATACTAAATAACATAACCATTAATAAAAGATTTTTGTCCAAATTATATCCAATACCATCCAATACAAACACCAAAGAGTGGAATCATGCATCCCCAGATAACACAAACCACAACACGATGGCTTTTACTACATCATGTCGTTTACATTGGTGTGTATTTACAATAATCTACCACTTTCATGTATGCGTCATATGTTTTATTCAAAATATTAAAAATCATTGTGAAATGATACAAAATATTTTGGATATTATCTTTATATAAACACCCTAAAACATTGTGAGAAAAAATTGTACCATAATTGTGAGAAATTGGAAGCCCTCTATAGGAATTTCGGTAGAAATATTAGAGTTGTGAATGATGAGAATATATGTTTAGGAGGTGGATTAATAAATAGTTATGTGTCCATGGAGATGGTTTTTTGCCTAATGATTACCTACTTAATGCTATTGTGTCAAGAATTAGGGTATTTCATTAGGAGTGAAGCCCCAAGAAGAACTCAAAATGATATTGAAATTGTGGTTACATTGTACAACATTGATGATCATATCACTTATAATGTCATATGAATTTTGTTTCATAATCATTTCCATTTATAAGATAAATATGGGGTCACTTTGTGGTGACTAAGTCGTTACACCACTTTTCTACTTGGGCAATTCCATCTTAAAAGTCTAACGACACTTAAAGGGTGTTTTGGTTCAAAAACCATTTTAATAAAAAGAGGGAAACCCCTTAGAGGGATATAAAAATGGTCAAGTATGATGTGTGCTTTATGAATAACAATGAAATCGTGTGTAAGGAAAAAATAAATGAAATAATGTCAAGTAAGGTTTACCACTGTGAGTTTCTGCAGATGGAGAACCTCCGTTGGAGGGGTTTTATTACAAAAACATGATTTGTTTATCAAACGAAACAATTTTCTTAACTAAAACTTATTCAAGAGTTTCAATTTAATATAAGAAAAATTATGAATGTAGATAAATTCAAAAACATTCTAGAATTAAAGAGTATAGTAGAGGGATTCTACCTCAAAAAATCCAAGCCACACTCCGTTCTTTCCACTTTTATCAGTAATAACATTAATATGCTTCATCTATCCTCTGGGCATATGCACCTTTTCATATATATAAGGACGCCCTAACCACTATGTATGTGTCTAAATGGCCTTGAACACACACAAGAGGATCCTTTTATATATTATCACATGCATAAGCCCATTATCAACCACACACGAATGAATTTTCCATATATATACATAAGAACACCTAGACCCTTATATGTAATCACACTACCATGGGAGGATATACATATAATGGGGGAACTTATTATATATATTATTACCTATGAATACATGATGAGTTGCCTTTGACACTAGTTTCCGCAACACCCATGAACGGGTCCCGGGATGCTTCAGCAAAATGTTAGTGACCTGTTGAGTCGTCATTAATTGAACCTAAAAACTGAACTGGGAGGAACATGATTAGTGAGAAAGGAAATAATAGAATGGTTTATGATGATAACAAAATCAACACTTTAAGTGAAGGTTTCCTATATAATGAGGATCCAACATATCACGCCATTCAAATTCAACCAATAGGGATGTGAAACATCCAATTTAACATCAAACATCACTGAAATTAAACATGAGATTTACATTTTACACAATTATAACATAAGAATATGTAATACATGTACACCACATTATGGTTTCTAAAATGGTAACGAAGAATTAATACAAATATAACATAGTTTATAAAACATAATTATTTTCTAGATACATTAGAGATAGGTGAAACCACTTCTATGTTATTGGGATAAGCATTTTATTGGTTTTCTAATACCTATCAATACAAGTCATTAACTATTGTATGGGTGGTAACTCGGGTGTATTAATAAAATTCTAGGAAATATTACATGTATAGTATTTTTCATAGACAATACATACCCATTAAAACTTCTCTTAAATAGAAACCTTTGAAATGTAACTAACACTACAAATGAAGACAAAAAATTAGAAAAGGAAGATGAATGGGAGAAACTTCCTACTCAAATCAAGACAAACACATAACATGAAACATAACTAAAAGAAAAAGGGACACAGAACTTAGTTAGTATGCTCTATGATAGTAGTGACTATATCCCCATCAGCAGATTTTAGAGCCATCCTCACCTTGGCCTTATAGACTCCATCATGTGTCAACACCAACTAAGTGTCTATAGTTTTTAATATACATGCTTGGGATTGAATTAAAAAAAATGTAAATGAATTTAAATTAGAAACTTAATTATGTTATACAACCCCCCCCCCCACTACACAACCCATGCCCCTTCCCCCTCCCTCATGCCTCCCCTACCCCTACCACCAACATACAACCTCGCCCCCTACACACCCACTACACACCCACAACCCCCTACACACCCGCTCCCACACCCCCTTCACACCCCCTTCACACCCCCTTCCCCCTACCCCAAACACACCCCCACACTACCCTTTCCCTACCCTTTCACCCTCCCTTTCACCCCCTCCCCCCCCCCCCCCTCACCCCCCCGCCCCTACCACCAGAAGACTACCCTGCCCCTACCACCAACACACCACCCTGCCCCCTACACACACCCCTACACCCCTACACACCCACACCCCTTACTCCTTCACACCCCCTGTACACCCCTTCCCCCTACCACCCTTCACACCACCACACTACCCTCTTCCCTACCCTCTTCCGCTCCCCTTAACACCCCTCCCCCTACCCTATAAACACCCCATCCCCTGCTCCTTGCCCCCAGGGCACCCCTACCCCCTACACACCCACACCCCCTTTCCTACACCCCTTCCCCTACCCACTTCCCCTACCCCCTTGCCCCTGCACAACCCATCTACCCCTATTCCCCCTTCCCCGTCCCCCTCCCCCTGCACCCCTACACACATGCACACCCCTTTCACCCTAAAAAAGAATACACCAAAACATCTACCAAACACTAACATCATTATATGCTAGAATTAAATGTATAAACCATGAATAATATTTACATCTAAAATGTACCTCAATATCAGTATCACCAAAACCATCATAACCCTCATCATCTCTTTTAGAAACACCAACATCATTATCTCCTCCTCTCAGACCACCATCATCATCAACATCTGCATTGGAATATGCACCTAAATCAGTGGTAGGAGAAGAGGAATCCTGATAAATCAAACTCAAATAAATGAGAACACATTTAATTAATGAAAACATAAAAAGGTTCTCACTAAAATTAAAAAAATCAATCTAGATTTAATTTACTCATAGAAAATTATGCAAAATGTGAAAATATAACAATGCTAAGGATTTTAATGGAATTTGCGAGAATAAAACAATTAATTACATAAATTTTTTTATTAAATTTATAGTTATATATCTTCCCCACACTTATTTTGTTTAACTACAAGGAAATTAATTTTCTATTGGATTCCTAAAAATGAGAAAAACCTAATGAATATAAAGTTTTCGGACCTATCAGCTCATCCCACAAAAAATAGATAGATTAAACTGTATAAATCTACACTATCATATGTCTATAACAATTACTATTAATATAGAGATTATAGTCAACTACTCTCATAAACCCAAAAACAATGAACATTTTCTCGCCTTGAGTTCTATGCTACAGTTACATGCTTTAACCCAAAAAAATCATTCTTAAAAACGAACAATTTATTATCATCATCATTTATTTTAAATCCACATAGTTGACCAATTTAAACTTCCTTAAAAAACTCCAATGAAAAAATAATAGTTTTTATTATATACATAAGATATCCCTTGATATTCTCTATATAACTTTGGTAAGAAAAAATGTGATAACATCAATACAAATAATTGGTGAAAATATTTTATCTACAACCATATTATAAATAAATGAATACACCTTTCACAAAATTTTGACTATTAATTTTATAACTTCTCTATTTTAATTAATCATATTTTTTAATACTTGTTCAGTGAATATGATATTTTCATCAATTTTTTTGTAAAACAAATATCAATGTGTCATTATTTCCATTCTAATTTAAATCCCCATTCATATCTTTAATCCAATTTTAATCTCTGGATGATTAATCAAATATTTTTTACTCAAATAATTATAGGAGGGAATTTATTTTAATTTTATACACCCTCCTAGTTTATAATAAATAAAATTTTTTTCCAAAAATATCTTGTTCATCAATATTTTTAGTTCCAGTAAATCATTTGAGTGTAATTGGAATATTTATGTATTTTTCGTTCTCATATTCATAAAAAAAGTCTATTATGGAGTCCTCAATACGCCTAAGAGACTCTGTAGGCTCTTGAAAAGATTCACTTTTTTCTACATTATCTTCAATACTCCTGTCATAGATTCTTTTTTCTTTCCTATCCATTATGACATATTTTATTTCTAAAATATTAATGTGAATCTTATTATAAAATTGACAACCCTTACATCATAAATAATATATAAGAAATATAACTTCATCATTTTATTTATATACTTTCCTTGATTCCCTTCTTTATTAATATTATAGAACATACTACCAAAGACTCATAAATATTCAATGTTGGTTTCCTTTTATGCCTTAGTTCATAAAGAAACTTTTTTACCTCAGTATAGAAGAACTCCATTATATATATATATATATATATATGTTTGAACCACCTATTTCTAGTGGAACCTTGTAATACCACTAGATATCACAATAGTTTGTGTTATATTATTGATGATTCTACATTTCCTCTCAACCACCCCCGTCTATTAGGGTGTCTACATTATAGTATCTTGTAGAAAAACATCATACTTCTCTAGATACTTCTTAACTAAATAACAAGTCAATTAAATTCCATTATTATATCGTGGCAAATTGGTATTCATTCCAAGCTAGATTTTTACTATCCTTTTATAACTCTAAATATAATCTTGTACTTCAATTTTTTTATACATAAGAATAATATAGCCTTAATAATTATATCTATAAAAAATAAAGGATATTAAAATCATCATTTTATTCCATTATACTTTATTGGTCCACATGCATCACAATGAACTATGTTTAATACATGTATTTGTATTATTTTCTTAGGCTTATAATATTTACTTATGATATTTCAATTTTTGAATACTTGAGAAGTATTTTCACTATCACTTTTTAGTTATAAAATATTAAAATCATTTTTTACTAAACTAGTTTCTCAATGATTCCTTCATTGAGACCCCTAAATATTTTATTCCATATATTGACTCTATATTTCATATATAAGGATAATTTACTTTAATACCCATTAATTTCTGGATATTTTTTAGATAAAATGATTAACTATGCTTGCAACCATGCAATTTTCTACCCCACAATTACTAAACATAACTTATTCATTCACCATAGAATTAATATTTATAAATAGATTAATGTTTTTATATATATGTGAGGAAAATAAATTAAGAAATATCTATGTTCCTTCACTAACATTCTTTTAAATACACTTCAAAAAAAAATTCCTTGCTTCACTTTTTTCTAAAGAACATCTTGACTTATGGAATTTTCAATCACAATTCCAAACATTATCTTATATGAATTGTATAAATCAATATTTCAAACATAATAATGAATAAAAGATTTCATATGGCTAAAAAATTTATTTCTCAATTGAGTTATTAGGGAAAAATATCTTCTAAAATCATATTCTAAATATTATTAAATAATGAATTTTCTTATGTTTATATTCAATATATTTGAAAAAGTAAATATAAAAATATTTGAACTATATATTTTGAAATTTAATTTGATGCATGATAACTTTTAAATATTCTAGTTTCACTACACACACTCATAATCTTCCCATACATTCCATAACATAAACACATGTTTAGAGTTAAATTAGACTACAAACCAACTTAATGTATTTTCTTATCAATTTTCACTTCTTTTTACTTCAAAAATTTAATCTCTGTTGTGCCATTATTATATTGATTTGTATAAGGGTCATATCATAAACATTCTTCTCTATTACACTGGATCTTTTATTTTTAAGATATCCATCCAACTAATTTAAAGATTCACTCTTTTCATGTGTATGTTCATTTAAAACACTTCCAAAAAATAGATACATTTTATTAATTAGTGACTTTCTCTTATGTTCCATATACATTCTATCTTACATAGATTTTTAATATTTAATTCTAAAATTTATTCCTTATGTTATTCTATTATAAAAATTAGTCAAATAATGGTGTGGGTGTAGAAAACATTATTTATCACATTATGTAATGCATAGTGTAGAAAATAGTAGTTATAAAACTGCACAGAACAGTGTATAATTTGAAGTAAAATGTTAAAAAATTCCATTAAAAAAACAGATGAAATTAATTTATTTAAATTTTATCTTCACCACTGCAAATAATAATACATAATTAATAATTCATATCAACAATCACACTGAAATAGGTTTGGATGATCCAAATGTATTCAAAGGCTTGGAGTAAATGTTTTGGAATCCAATGATGAGAGGTACTATAATCATCCTAATTAATCTTGGGATCCCAAAGGACATGAAAATTTATTTGGATATTTAAATCCCAAAAACATTCTTCCAAAAAATCTAGAGAATGTGAGGGAAGAAATTTCTAGATTTACCCAATATAAGATGAGAATGGAATAAAAAAGGCCAATTGAATCATTCTGTCTTCAATGTTGATCAATGACATGTCCAAGTGGAAGTACATAAATCCCTGAAAAAAACATCTAAAAATGGAGATGAAAATCAACATTAGAATAAATTCAACCACCGATCTAGAGAAGGGAAAAGATGAGATCTAAATACCATGTTGGAGCTGAAAATCAGAAAATACATGATGAGGTAAGGAGAACACTAGTGAGGGATTTTTCATGAGAAATAGAATAATGGTGGATTTCACTAGGGTCCCTTGAGTGGGGCCAGTGATAAATCATGGGAGGAGGATCACCAAGGTAGGACTCGGTTCAAGTGAGAAATGGGGAAGGTGGGGCTGCTGGATCGGAGGAGAAGAATTGGGGGTGGCCGCGTGGAAAGAGGATGATCCATAAAAGTGGAGTGGCCACATTTGAGCCTATTGGGGCAGCATAGAATCCGTTTCAAGGCCGCTTCAGTGAAGAAGAATCACAGTAAAGTGGGGTGGCCGCATCAAAGGCACGTCTTCAGAGGAGGTGGGAAATCTGTGTCGGAGCAGCTATGATGGGGATGTGGAGTGGCTATGCGGGTGGAGGACGATCGTGGGGAGGTTGGGTGGACTGTTGGGGGAGGAGGATCCCATTATGTTGGGGATAAGAGTCACAAAGATGAGGTACGTTAAGACTAAGGGAATGAGAGGGTTACCTTAAATTGCTGAGTGGGGGTGGGTTAATTGTCATGGGCTACAAAATTTTCATAGTGGTAAATAGGATATAACCATATTTATTATTGTATGTGGATATAGTTCTGTAGCTATATCCCTGAATTATAGTAGTGTACTATTTATAAGAATTATGGATTACATGAGGATTGTATTGTAGTACTATTTCAATAAGTATTTGAGTTCGTATGATGAATTGGACAATGGATAAGTGACTCAGTAGAAAGTTAATATCTAGGGAAAGTATATGGTTTCATGAAAGACAACCCTAAAAATATTCCTATTGATTTAGATAATGATGAATAAATGATTTATTTGTATTAGTACTTACTAACTCAAAACTGATTATGGCCTTGTTGATAAGTGGTCTATGCAATCATTAATGGAGTCTACAACATTTTTGGATATAAAAAATATATCCAATAGCATTTGTAAGGATTAATTCATGTTTCTAATATGGTTTTATGGTAATTTGAGTTATTACAATATTTTAAGAGGACACATGATGAAGGTATTCACATGTTTGGAATGTGAAAATTTAGGGCTTCTTCATGTTGATTAAAGGAAAATAAAGGAGAAGCTTCATTAAGAAGGTTGGATCCTGGAGGTATAAAAAAATGAGGTTTTATAAGGACACTATGTACATGGATCTAGAATGGATGGATATGAGAATGAATATAGTGTATTGGATCATGATCTTTTGGAAAGTTAAACCACTTATGAAATGGTTTAAGTAGATCATTGTAAAAGGTTTTTGAATTTAATGTCACCACTTGATGAAACATGTGCAAAGCGATGAAGTATAGATACTTCAAGGAAAAATGAAGTATAAGATTGTGTGTATGAAATAGAAACATCTATTTATACTCTTATAATAGTGGAATAATTCCTCAAATCTAGGAAAAGAGTCTTAAATAAAAATTTTGTCCTATTATCATACTTTCATGATATCAATAAAAATTTTCATAATAGTAGTTTATGGTTTTGTGGTAATGATCCTTCATATCATCATGTTCCCTATTACATTCCATCATAACATGATGGATTTATTATCCTTCCATGGCCTGGTTGTCCAATTAGAATGCACAACTTTATAGTAACTGATGAATTTCTATTTCCCTCTTATTAAGAGGATATTTTAACCATATTTCTAATATGGGTTTTCCACAAGGGAATTTTCAAGTGTCCACCATTAACTTTTTATGTTCAATTTCATATTTTGGGGGTGATATTTTTGTAAGGAGGGGAGAATGTGACACCACAAGGATTTACAAATAAATTTAATATTGAATTCATGAAACACTGAGTATCTAAAAAAACAACACTTTGTTATAACCTATCCAATGAACATAATTTTACCACTTATGTGTTTGGAATTTCAAAAATCTAACATAAACGATTTCATTTAGTGTGTTTTTTGGAGTATGATAGAACAAACTTAATTTTTGAGGAATAATAACACACCCTTATTAATAGTAACCTACCCTTATGAATACTTGTTGGCACTACGTTCTTTCAAAGAGTCTTAAAAATGACAAATGGAAATACATTATAAAAAAGAGGAGGAAACACATGATGAAAATCAATATTTGTAGAGGCTTCGGTTTTGGATCACCCTAGTAAGACCAAATAGTCGTTGAAGGAGTATCATAGGACTTAATTAATTTTAGATTTTGAAATCCATAAGACTTGCGCTCCTAAATCACCTAACCTCCTTAAATAAAAAACACTTGCACGCCACCTATTCCTGTCAGAGGAACTTGAGCACCCCACTTCTTGGAATACTTATGAATAATCTTGAAGGCTTGAGTTAGGTCTCGCCCAAGTATTAACATCTAGGTTTTTTTCACTTATGTGAACATCAGTTCGCCCAATCCTACTTGTGCGCCCAAGATTGTATGCCCATACTTGCACGCCAGTACCTTCTTGGGTTCCAGTACCTACTTGGGGTGCCCTTCTTTGATTCACCTACTCTCTTTAGTCTATAAGCCATTAAGTTCACTTCAAATCCATTCATGGAAAGGATTACTCTTCATTGGATCCCCTATCTGAAAGGGATTCTGTTGAGGCCTCCACCAAAACCTCATGACTTATCAACCCTTTAGGAAAGGCACATCATCATGTCTCTTTATGGGGTTTGTATATCCGAAGTCAGAGGTTTTCCACTTTTTCATCACAATGGGGTTAGAATTCATGGAGTGTTTGTGGGTTGGTATATTCACAGCCACATGGGCCTTTCTCCCAGGAACAATGTTGGGGAGTTCCCAGTTTGGAGGATTGGGGTTTGGGTTTTGTCCTCCCCAGTTCATTCCTAAGACCCTGAATCTCCAGTCTCTGATAGGGAAGGTACAGTTCCCACTTTATTTTCCATTCAAGCAAAGGAAATGTATCCCTACCCTAATGAGATCCGTTTTAGCGCATCCATCTTGGTGTAATTACCAAACCTTTCAAGTAGGAGGATTCATTCTTTCTCCTCTCTAATTCCTTCACCTTCACTCATTCCATTTGTTGGACCCTTGTCCATTGTAAATGGAAGAGACGGAAGGTTCATCGCCTCTCCATCTTCTTGAGAAAACTCGACCTTATCAACCCTCAACACTATAGGTGTGCCCTCTTCCATTAGCAGAGGAGGAAAAGTGTTGGTGGTTTTGTTGAATCTCTAACATCATATTATTTCTCACACTAAGCATGAATCCTGTGGGCTTAGATATTTGTCATTATCACAACATCTGAAACACTTGAACTAGGATAAATTTGGTTCCTATTAAAACTAGGATATGTATGAAACATTCATAGGTCCTAAGCTCATGGGATATCCTTTTCTAGAATCCAAACATAATTCCCCTAATCTGGGAATTTTCCTTAGAAATAATCCCCAAATTAAACCCCCAAATCGCCAAGTAATCTTTTTTCAAAAGTAATTATAAGATCATTTCTCTCAAAGGACTATATTATTCTAGGAGACTTATCAAACGACATGGGATTTGATTCCCATCCAAATGGTATACATAGGAAGCCTCCTTGTGGTTCAAACTCGACACTCCAAATAAACCCTGTTCTTCTTGGGCCATAATCCTAATAGGGTATAATTTTAATTGCAATCTCACATCCTTTCCAAGTTCCTAGGGCTGCTTCCGAATAAATCCCACACACAATATTGACTAAGAACCTTTCTCTTAGATGTCCTTACTATATGACATTAAACTATATGATTATGTCCTTATAACATGACTGTAAAAGGTATGATGTGTCCCATTAAGTGGCACTAAACTACATGGGTTCTTATTCCTTTCACGAGGATACATAGGTAGCCTATTTTATGGGTACAATCCTGATATCATAACAAAACTTCGTCTCCCTAGAAGAAAATAAATTCCAGAGTGCCCCACTGAGTGGCTTAAAAACTCGTATCATCATAACGATGACTAAAATAATATCTAAATAGTGTATAAGAGAATACCATTGATGGAGAACCTATAATACATAAATATATCTCCATTAATGATGAACCTTGAATACATACATATGATTCTAAATTTTAAACATGTTAATAAGTGACTGAAAATTCCAAGGGAAAATTATGTTATACTTGGTGAATTTATAAGTATTCATGAAAATATCTTAAATTTATAAACAGAGTCTTAGAGTAGACAATAATTCCCCCAAAAAGGGTGAGATGAGTCTGACGTCCCATCCTCTCGACCAATTCATGTTCTTAAGTATCGTAAAGCTTAAACGTAACAGTCACCTACCTTTGGAAAGTATGTCCATTTTGGACAAAGAACTATTGGATGTTTTCAGTTCCATGAATAAATGAAATGGAAACCACCTCGATGTAGGGATTATTAAACTAGAACAAATGTTTCAAGGAACCACTAAACAAAAATGGTGAACTCAACGTGAATCCATAACCAATTTAATAATGTTAACCACCTGTCAGGCCCCTATCAATTGATAACCGAAGACCGGAAAAAGGATTCCATCACACATGTAATCATCTAAAAGATGTTTCTTTAATGTATTTCATTGTTCTTTTCAAGTTTTCTCAGAACTCCCTTCACTCCAAAATGGCTTCCTTCAAGTTTTCACATGGGAATGTCCCGACCGCTGCTCAAGCTGGATCCTCATCCATAGGAAGGATGTCATCACCCACTCAACGTCTTCAATGCTGGGTCTCCAATGTGTTGGTAAGGAAGTACCATCATCCCGGAACTATACCAACCTTGGATTCTTCCCGAAAGGCTCTCCAGGTTAATAACAATCCTCAATCATCTGGCCAACGATGACCAATGATCAATAAGTAGACGGTGCTGACCACTGTATTCAACCGATTCATGTCCTTATCCCCAGAATGCAAAAACCAGTATCTCTTATACTATAGTTAGGTGGATCAAGAGGTCACTAAAGGCCTCAATTCAAAGCTACAAGGGTACTTCCCGAGGACTCCAACCAATAAATGCCACTAGAAGAATCATGCGGCAGTGAACCCCCAACATGATGGGGGTGTTGCCACTGGATTCTCGGAACATGTGTCACAGACCCGGGCATACAAGACGAACCTTCAGGGACAACATACGGTCAATATGTAGCATGTTCTTACCTTTTCCACCTCTGGAGAAGTCCATCAACCTATCTTGGTGGAAAACAACGTGAGGGAACATACACCCATAAGTCCAAATTCCTCTTCCCAGTAGACTTGTCTTGTAGCGACCCACTAATAATGCTAGGTGAATCCGGTGGAGTGTTGGGAGCAGGAACATACACCATTCTAAAAATTATTAGCCAGTCAGTAGGCTCTTTTTCACTACATTTAAGGAAGTCTTCCAATCAAATGTTGTGGCAAATAGTTAACAGGAACATACACCTGATTACACTCACCAATTATGCAAGCAGTATCGTCTTCTTTTATTGAAAGATGTTCATAAACCATGTTTGATGGAAAATAGATAGTAGACACATAAACCTACCAGAATTTATCAAGACTTACAAAAATATCATTTGGCAGCACCCGGAGAAGTCATTCGAAAAACACTGACGAAAAATCTAAGCCAGACTTAACTCTCTACCCCACACATGAGAAATTTTAGTACCCATTGTAACACCCGGGACTTTTATGAGAAATATGTTGTTTTATGTTATATAAATCATCAAAGGAATATTTAACTACACCCAACACTAGATTGGATTGCTTTACACGCAACTATGGCCTTCCTCGATAGCTTGCGTCGTACGCAATACTGAGTTTCACTAAACAATGATATGCTATTAAAATATTATTAAAACTAGCCGTTATGAATAGTAATAACCACTTTTTCAAATTTTGTAAATTTTATTTTTCAAAATGGACTTCATTTTTGGATTCGAAATATTGAAATTAGCTTAGGGTGAAATTTTGGTACTTTTCAGATAACTTTCATATTCTGATGAATAGTGAAAATTATTAAATTTCAATTAAAAACAACTTTTTAAATCAAAATAATTAATAGTGATAAATTATTAATTTGAGTGGTTTTAATGTATATTTAGAATATATTTTTACAATTTAATACAATATTGTTCATTGGATGTAATTTCAAATTTAAACCAGACATAAACAAGTGTTAATCTTTTGATAGTTATTATCTCTTAAAAACACGCTATTTGTCTTGACGATGGGAATTAATTTTTAAATTAGTTAATGTAACTGATATGTTTTGAATTTGGTAAAATAAAAATCATTTTTGAATTCATAATATCAAATATAGCTTAGGCCTAATTTTTGGTATTTTTCTGGAAACTTTCATTTTTTTGATGAATAGTGAAACCACTAAGTGGTAGTTAAAAAACTGAATTTTTTCATAAAACTTAATTTTACCGCTTCTGTGAGTGGAATTTCAAAAATCCAAGAGACACAGTTAATATCAAAGACTAAAATTTGGTTCAATGAGATGAAAAAATAATTTTTGGTGAATAGTAACTTTTTACTTTTTTTACCACGGTTAAAAGTAAATATGGTAGTTAAGGGTAAAAATGATATTGTTATTACCCTAAAACATGTTTTAATTCTATTGGATAAGTGTAATTCGACCAAAAACAACCTTAGTAATAACATATGACCATTTAGGCCCACATGGATTAGATTAGGACATTTATTATCAATTTATTTAAAGAAGCGTTAAAATAGTTAAAATCAAAGTTTAATAAGTAAATCATTTTTAATATAGGGTTATACATAATATAAATTCTACTATAAATATTAATTAGAAATATAAAAAGATTTCCTACATAATGGTATTTTATTTTTAATTTTTAGACTTAAAATAAGTTAATTTATTTATGATACAATGATGATGCAGTAATTATCTTATTAATGAAATATTGACATGATTGATTTTATAAATACCCAAATAAATTTAATTTGAGACTTTTTATGAATTCCAATAATTTTATATGTTAATATTACATGTTAGTATTTATTAAATTAAATGTTTTCAAACTAATCATTCTGTTATGATTTTCACAAAAATCAATTACCAAATAGTGTCAAAATTGACATAAAATAGTTTTTAAAACAAATACTATATTATTAATTGTTATTTTATTCCTAAAAATATAAGGTTCAGCCAAATGACTTAGATAAAGTTATATATATTAATAATAAACAACTTGGGGTTCGTTTTTCTTGATATAGTAAGTTTATTAACCTTATTATGTAAGAAAACAAGAAGACATGGTAAAAGTTAAATTATCTAACTTAAAGTTAAATCTAAATGATAAGGTTAAAATTGATACCTAAACTTTCCTAAATTCAATTGGATGAGAGGAGTTCGACCCATCCCCACCTTATCTTCGAAATATATAAATTTGGATCTATTAAAAACCGAATTTGACTTTATAATAAAATAATATTTTTAGTTATTCCAAAGGTGCCCCTCTCCTCCCTTATAAAAGGGCACCTCCTCCCTCTCTTCCTCACACCACTTTGAGTCTTCAAGCTCGGCCAACCCCTTCCAATATCGCCTCTCCAATTCACTAGAAACATCCTAGAGGTCCTGTTCTTCTTCAAAGACCAATTTTAGTGCCCTAAGAGGAGGTCTCAAAGAGGTGCTTCAAAGAAGAGGTAATGCCCGTTACTGATTCTTTCATCATTATTTCTTCTTCCACTTCTTCTTATTTAGTTGTTTCATTATGAAGTAATAACATCAGTATCAATAATATACTGATATGTTATTATATGTATGAAACAACCCTATTTCACCATTTATCCATCCTACGGAAAACGAAATCACCACACGTGCGTACATACGGAATACCGTCTCCACGCCGTGGTGTAATCTATTTTCCATCACCACCTTACTTGGATGGGTATAAAGGTTCTAATAAATAACTATATATGATTATTGTAAAGTGGTATTGATTCTGGAATAGTATATATACACTCCAATACAATTTCACGATCATGAGAACGATATCACCGCTCATGCGTACGTACGGAATATCGTCTCCACGATGTGATGCGATTCGTTCTACATTATCTTCATTGCATAATGATTATATAAATAAATTAAATGAATAAATATGATATATATTACACTAATACCATTCTGTAAATGAGGTATCTATAACATAAAAAGAAAAATAAGAATTTATTCGACAAAACACGATAAGAACAAAAAGTAATAAACACCTGAATAACAAGTAGTAATGAAATATTACTAATAAGAAGCTATAAAATATGACCATATATGATATCATAAAAATAATTAGGATTCTGGAATAATTCAATAACATTATTTAAATCATTATATAGGAGGTTCGGACACTTATAAATCAAATCGGACCTAAGGTAAGGGAAAATATCACAATCTCATTTTATCCGAGATTATTTATACTTTGGTATTTACTGGGGTGTATTTTATCATCCACATCCATGTTCCCTCAATATGTAATATTTTTTCCATCCACCTGCAATTGTTTAAATCCAATTTTACCCTTTGGTGAGTTTTTAGTAAAATATATGAAAGGAATCTTTTGTCGTTTTTCGTATGAAGTAGTTTTTGACTTTTCCGACAAATGTATGGGAAGAATGTTTTTTTAACTTATATGGCATGAATGGATTTTTTAAACAAATTATTTCCAAGAAGATTACTTTAAAAGTTTTCAAGTTTATTTTTAATCAACTTCTTTTAGTTTAAAATTGTATGACATGTTAAGAAAGGAAAATATTTTTGAAGTAGAAAGGATATTTTCTTCAAGAATGGAGTTCAAGTGTTTTATCAAAATTATTTTCCATCTATGATAATATAGGGTTATGTTTCTATCCCTATTATTACATTGATGTTATTATGTTGTGATGGAATTATTTTTATGAATTTCTTTATCTTATATGAATTGTTTTATGATGTCATGTTGTTTAAGAATCCCATTTTAATTACATGGGTTATGCAATGATGTATGAATTATGATTTTATGGCACACATATTAATGGTATCATTATGAGATGGGTGTGACCTATATCTCCCTCCAATGCATTGGGTAAAGATTTTATATCTCATGAGATAGACATGGCTGGAACAGCAGGTTAAACTGGTTCAGTGAAACAGGACTGAAACGAGGAGTGAACTCGGTTCAGAAATGGACTTTGTCCACTAAGATAGTCTTGGAAAATGAGTCTTGACTAATAAGAAATGATTCTCTATGATTATTTGTGTATTCCACAAAGTTTCATGTTTTAAGTTATGATTATTGGGATTTCATTTCACTACTATGATTTATCCCATGTTATGAAATTATGCTCTCTTTTGCAGGTTAAGATTTCCAAAATGTTATGTTCTTATGAATATGATGTGATTGATATTTCTTTTTTTTACCCTTACTGGGCATTTGAGCTCACCCTTTTGTATGTTTTCTTTCCCCAGGTCAGGAAGAAGGTTATTAAGTAAGATATTCCAAAAGGGACTATAGATATGATGAAATAAATGGGAGATAGTGTAGACGCTTTATGATCCAGTTGTTTATGTTTCCCAGTTTCTAAAGACACTATACCTATATGGTCCTTTCATGGTTTTGTTATATGTTGTAATAAATATGCTTCAATTTTGAAGTAATAACAATGTATGTAAAGTATGGGTCGTTATAGTTGGTATCAGAGGAAAGGTATAGTCAACCTTTGGAAACTAGGATGTGAAAGCCTTAGTAAGAACCCCAAGGATCATTTTAAGCATAGAACACAATCTTAGTGTTTTAGAAATGACCATGAATAACCTATTATAAGACCTTAAGTGTGAAATTTTATTCTTGATTATGTTGTTTTCCTATTATAATTAGTGTTTCTCACACTATTATTCTTGGTTTTAGTCAATGGATGGAACCCGAAGGAACTGTGTTAATGCGGAATGCGATGGGCAATGCAATTATTGTCCCCCTGAGCAACCAACCGTTATGGGCGTTGGAATGAAAAATCTTGTAGCCATGCTCACACAACTTTCTCAAGCTATGAATCATGCAGGACTTCCAAACGAGCAAAGGAAGGAGAAACATTCTGTTGAATCCTTCATGAGGCAATTTCCACCTTCTTTCAGCGGGTCTACTGATCCATTAGTTACTGAACAATGGATTAGTACTACTGGAAAGATATTTTCAATTCTTCAATGTTCTTAACATGATAAATTCATCCTAGCAGTGTATCGTTTGGAAGGAGATGCTGATCAATGGTGGAATCTTATTAAGAATATGAGACAAAGGGATGAAATTGAGTCCATGAAATGGGACAAGTTCAAGAACTTATTTTTCAATAAGTACTTCCCTCGTATTCTCTGAACAAAGATGGGGAAAGAGTTTCTTGAACTGAAGAAAAAGGATGATCAATCTGTTGGTACCTATGAAGAAAATTTTACTTGACTTGCAAGGTACACTTCTGGTATTATTATCCAACCTGAGAGTAAGATCGATCGATTCTTTAGTGGCTTAAAACCAAGTCTTCGAAGGGCCTTAGCCATAAGGGACTTCAATAGCTACGAGGAAATTGTTCGATGTGCTCTCAAAGTTGAGATGGAGGTTGGAGTAACCCATCAATCATATGGGTTTGATAAGAAGAGGAAAATGGAATTCAAAGGAAAATCTAAAGAGCACACTGAAAAGAAGATGAGCTTTCCCTTATACTCAAAGTGTGGAAATAAACATGGATGGAGTTGTCTTAAAGGGACAATTAAATGTTTCAAATGTGGAAAGGAAGGTCATCAGGCATTTTAATGTCGCAATGATGGGAAGAAGATTTCTAATGATGTAAACAAAGGAAGGGACACACAGAATGAACCTACTACACTTCAATGTTTCAAGTGAAAGGAGATGGGGAATTATGCCAATAAATTCCCTAATCCAAGGGTTGTTGATGATGATCGACATAAACAAAATCTTAAGGCTAAGGACAAAGGAAAGTCACATGCAATTTCTATCAGCGATGTGGAGTACGATAACGATGTGGTAAAAGGTACACTTACCATCCACTCTAAAGTAGAAAATGTTTTATTTGATTCTGGATCCACCCACTCTTTTATTTCTGAAGATTTTTCCAAGGGTATCACTGTATTACCTCAACAATTAGATGTTGAGTTAGCTGTGACAACACCTAATGGCACAACAGTCGCATCAAAAGTTTATAATTCTTCCCCGATTGAAGTTTGTGGGAAAGTACTTCCTGCAAATCTTGTGATCCTTCCTATAGTGGAATTTGATGTGATTCTTGCCATGGATTGGCTTTCTTTATATGGAGCTCATATCAATGTCTAACGAAGGGAAGTCACATTTCATATTCCAGATCAATCTATGATAGTCTATCGATGCAAGGATGAACATAACCTTCCAGTGGAAATTTCTTCCATCTTATGGGTCTTAATTCCACTAAATGAAGGTTATTTATCTCAAATGGTTGGTGAGAAACTCACAATTAATAATATTCCCATTGTACGGGAGTTTGATGATGTCTTTATGGAGGAATTGTCGGGTCTTCCACCAAATCATGAAGTGGAGTTTTCAATAGAACTCATACCGGGTGCTTTGCCTATTTCGAAGACACCTTATAGAATACCCCCAATTGAGTTGTAGGAATTGAAGAAGTAACTCCAATAGAATCTTGATAAGGGATTCATACGCCCTAGTGCATCACATTGGGGATCACCTGTTCTATTTGTTAAGAATAAATATGGATAAATGAGACTCTACATTGATTATCGATAACTTAACAAGATCACTATCAAGAACAAATATCCTCTCCCATGCATTGATGACTTATTTGACCAACTACGCAGAGCTCAATACTTTTCCAAGATTGATCTTCATTCAAGGTATCATCAATTAAGGGTCAAAAGGGAGGATATACCAAAGACAACTTTCCGTACAAGTTATGGACACTATGAATTTATAGTAATGCCATTTGGTATTACTAATGCCCATGATATCTGCATGGATCTAATGAATAGAGTCTTTAGAGACTATCTTGATCAATTTGTGGTAGTCTTTATAGACGATATTCTTGTCTATTAAAAGAGCAAGGAAGAACATGAAGATCACTTGAGAATTATTTTGAAGACCCTGAGAAAGGAGAAGCTTTATGCCAAATTTACCAAGTGTGAATTTTGGCTTTAAAAAGTTGCAATTTTGGGTCACATAATCTCAAAAGAGGAAATATCTGTGGATCCATAAAAAACAGAGGTTATCCAAAGATGGTCGAGACCAACAACATTAACTGAGATCCGAAGTTTTCTTGGTTTGGATGGATATTATCAAAGTTTTGTGAAAGATTTTTCATGATTATCTAATCCACTCACTAGGTTGACTCAGAAAGGAGTTAAGTTTTTTTGGATGGAGGAATGTGAAGATAATTTCAAGGAGTTGAAAAGAAGGTTACCCAGTGCACCTGTGCTCACACTGCCTTGTAGTGGGGAAAGGTTTTTGATCTACAGTGATGCATCCAAGAAGGGTCTGGGGTGTGTTCTTATGAAAAATGATATGGTGATAGCTTATGCCTCATGAAAATTGAAAATCCATGAGCAAAATTACCCAACACATGATTTGGAGTTAGCTGCGGTAATCTTTGCATTAAAGATTTGGAGGCATTATCTTTGTGGAGAGAGGTGTGACATTTATACTGATCATAAAAGTTTAAAGTATATTTTCACACAAAAGGAGATGAATATGCGCCAAAGAAGATGGTTGGAACTGATTAAGGATTACGACTGCTCAATTCATTACCACCCTGGGAAAGAAAACAAGGTGATAGATGCATTAAATCGACAATACCATGCTAGCTTATCCATGATGAGGATCACAAAATATCCAATATTTATGGATTTATAAAGGATGGATCTTGTAATTTTAATGTAAGGGGTAAATCGTATCTTTCTCAAATGAATGTTCAACCATCTATACATGTTAAGATTACAAAGGCACAGAAAGAAGATGTAGAGTTACAAAAGAAGGTGAGAAATATTTTTGAATTCAACCTTGATTGTGATGGGATAATAAAGTTCAGGAATCGGGTTTGTGTTCCTCCCATCCCAGAATTAAAGAAGGAGCTGCTGGATGAGGCTCAAAGTTCTTCATTCTCTATTCATATTGGAATCATGAAGATGTATAGGGACCTGAAAGAGTACTTCTGGTGGGATGGCATGAAAAGAGATGTTACTGAATATGTCTCTCGATGCTTGGTTTGTCAGCAAGTTAAAGCTGAGAGATAGAAGTCTAAGGGGATGTTACAACCATTACCCATACCCGAATGGAAATGGGAAAACATCACTATGGACTTTGTCACAGGACTTCCTAAAACATCCAAAGGCAATAATTCTATCTGGGTCATAGTTGATCGTCTTATAAATTGATAGAGAAAATATTATCAATTAATTTATATTGAATATCAATGTTTATAATCCCAAAAAAAGTGTTATTGTATGGGTAATTGTCATGTTTTTAGGTTTTAGTGTTATTTTGAACCCAAATGTGAAAAACGACTATTCATGGATTTTTGACAGATTTTTATGTCAGGGGTATTTCGGTCATTTCTTGAAAAATAAAATTCTAAATTTTCTGATTAAATTTTTTTTATAATCCTTATTATATTTACTTAATTTTTGTCTTCTAGACCAGGAGCTAATTCGGCCATCTAAAGGGTCTAAAAATTCATTGAAGTTGGGGATTTTTCCGGGCGGACAGCGTGGACCCACAAAACATAATGGACATCAAACTCGGCCTAAAAATATCTAAATGATGTGTTTCCACCTGGGATATGACGAGGACATATATTGACGACTCTACAAGAAATTTGGGGAAGTTTTGAAGTCATTAAGGAGTCCATTAAACGACATACATTTGGAGGAACCATCCTGGAAACTTCGTCCAGAAACAGAAATCGAGAATGAAAAATTCATAACTCCTTCATCCGGTTTTCAAATGAGCTGAAATTTTGGAGATATACGTCCAAGATAACTTTACACAACATTCATGAAGGGTGGAACGCGTGAAGAGGTCATTAATGGGGTAAAAAAGGGTCAAACTTTTGGGGGTCGAATTCTGCCTATAAAAGGAGGAGAGCTCCTCCCCCTCAATCCATCCGATTCTCCACCCCATTCCTTCCCGGGCACCCAGGAGAAGAACTTCTCAGCTTTTTATTTTATTTATTTTATTTTAAAATGTCTCTCCTCTCCCGCATTATCTCGCTTACCCCATCCATGGAGGGGTAATTTCATTTGAGTGATCAGAAAGAGGGGAGGCTGGACCTATGTGTTGTGCTTGAGTTTTTGTGCTTGAAATGAATAAAATTTGTTCTTCTTTCTTCTTCTGGTTTCAATTCATAATTCAGTATTAAATTCCGAATGCGGTTGTGTTAAGGTTTTTATTCTGAAATTATAAATTGCTTTGGTCTATGATCACATCTCCCTCCACCCAATTCTAATCTGTATACGGTGGAACATGATTAGTGTTGGGTGGTGATTGCTCGACGGTTGTCAAGCACGTGTGTAGGATTGTATGTTGAAATCTTGGTTTATTAGGGAACAACAATTCCAGGTCTGAGATTTCTCTAATTAATCAAGAGACCTTCTGCAACCCTAAACACATTGGAAGGAGGATAGACCATTCTATGGTTTTAGAAAGGAAAATTCTCATCACATCTCTCTTACCAGTTTAAGGAAGAAGAAGAAGAGATAAAAATTGGAAAACATGATGGCACACCACTAAGTCTAGCCGAACACAATCCGATCACTGCTTTTATCATTTGTTAAAATCAATCAATTTCTGTTGTTTGTTTCTCTCATAGTCATTCAAATTAATTAAAACCAATCTTTTTACGAAAACCAACAAAAAGTGACAACCTTGTTTTGTGTGCACACCTCTTCGGGAGACTACCTAGGATCAACTGCTATACTATACTTAGGTAAATAAAATATTGTTTTTCCATGCCCCACGACAGGCGTGCGTCAAACTTGGCGTCGTTGCCGGGGAGGCAGTGCCTCAAAGCTTTTGTTTTTGTTTTTTTTTTAAAAAAAAATCTTTTTTGAATGACCTGAAGTTCAAATAGCAATTTATTAGAATTCGATCCAAAAATTGAGTTCACAATAACCAAATTGAAAAATAAAAATCTTCCCAAAGAATTTGAAGAAATCAATCTCACCGATTCAAGTGATACCTTGAGTGAAGACTTTGAACCTTTAATAATGGATGTAAATCCCAACCGAACCCTACGTGACATCTGTGCACCTTAATTTGTCAATCAAAATTATCAACTTGCAATTCCTGCCTTAAAAAATGATTTTTAATTATGAATTAACATGATCCAAGTGCTTCCTAAATTTCATGGTCTTGCAGGTGAAGACCCGAACCGACATATTCAAGAATTTACCTATGTCTTCTCCAGCTTCAAACCTCGAGCAGTCGCGGAAGAGCATGTGAAGTGGAGGGCTTTCCCCTTCTCACTAGAGGGAGCAGCAAAGGAATGGTTGTACAATCTACAACCGGGGGAGATCAGTGACTGGGAAGATCTAAAAAAATGCTTTCTACAAAGATTCTTCCCAACATCTAGGAGCACTGCAATAAAGAAGGAGATTTTTGTCATCCATCAATCAACTGGAGAAACACTCTACGAATACTGTGAATGTTTCAAGAAGCTTTGTTCAAGTTTTACACACCAAGAAATAGAAGAGGACCAATTCCTTGTGTGCTTCTACCAAGGATTGCTTGACAATGACAGGAATCTACTAGATGCCTTGTCGGGAGGAGCCCTCATTGATAAATCACCTACAGATATACGAATTTTGATTGAAAAGATTGCAAAAAAATCACAGCAGTTTGGCACTCGAGGTACGATCACCAGAGGAATCCATGAGGTAAGAACATATGATTCAGTGGATTTAATTAGGAATGAAATGGGTGAACTCACCAGGTTGGTGCGACAAATAGCTGTGAACCATGTGAAGGAACAACAAGGACCAAATCAGGTATGTGTTTTATGCTCTTCTAATTCTCATTACACTGATCAATGTCCAGAAGTGCAGGGGATAGAAAGTTGTGCTGCAGCCTATCAACAAAGGCAATACCAACTGCAAACCCAACCAGGGTATGGGTTTCAACAGAACCAAGCCAGAGCACCTTTTCAGCAGCAATATCAGAACCCGATAGCATTCCAACAACCTTATCAGAAGCCCTTCCAACAACAACAAACTTTTCAACCACCACCTTTCCAGTAGAAGAATTATGAGCAACCATCCACAAGTGCACCGACAAATGAATACCAACAAAAAGTGACAACCTTGTTTTGTGTGCACACCTCTTCGGGAGACTACCTAGGATCAACTACTATACTAGCTGATCAATTTGCAAGAATTATGGACGCTCTCACCAAGAACCAAGGTAAGCTTCCTGCACAAACAACTCCCAATCCAAAGGAGAATGTTAGTGCAATCACAACCCGAAGCGGGAAGGAGCTCAAACCACCGGAACAATATGAGGAGGATGAATCTAGGGAACCTGCTGAAGCTCGTCCTGTCCAACCAAAAGATGGAGTCAACAACAAATTAGAGAGAACAAGGTTCAAGAAAGAAAGACTAGAAACACCATTGCAGAAACAACAAAGGGAGAAAAAGTATATTCCAGCACCATTCCCATCAGCATTGGTTGAGTCAAAGAATGGAGAAGAAGAACGAATTCAACAGGAAATTCAAGAAACATTTCGAAAAGTTGAGATTAACATTCCACTACTAGATGCAATCAGGAAAATACCTAAATATGAAAATTTTTGAAGGATCTATGTACTAAAAGAAAGAGGCTAGATGGAAATGAAAGAATCAACTTAGGAAGAAGCGTCTCAGCATTGATCACACCACCGATACCGCAAAAATGTCAAGATCCAGGGACTTTCTCTATTCCCTGCACTATCGGTTCATTAAATTTTACTGATGCACTATGTGATCTTGGAGCTTCGATAAATGTGATGCCTCACTCTGTGTTTTCATCTTTGCAGATCGGAGAACTAATATCAACTTGGGTAGTGGTACAATTAGCAAACAGATCCACCATTTTCGCAGCTGGAGTCGTTGAAGATGTACTTGTAGGAGTGAGAGGATTAATCTTTCCAGAAGACTTTTATGTCCTTACCATGGAGGAAGACCGAGCACCATCCCAATCTCCCATCATCCTAGGGAGACCATTCCTAAAAACAGCAAGGACAATCATCAACGTGCATGAAGGAACACTCACCATGGAGCTCGGAGATAGTACGATACACTTCAATATTCTTGATATAATGAAACACCCATCCAGCAATCACTCACTTTATGAAATCTCCCATGATGAAGGTATAGAACCAATTGAAGACTCAGGTATGCTTCATGACTTGTTATCTGTGGGAGAACACTCTTCATTTGAATTTTATAACTCCCATGAACCTGAAAATTCTGATATCATGTTGGAGGATGAGGTAAAATCTGATTTTTTCGATGATTTGTTAAGAGGAAGTAAGATTATTCCAGAGAATTCAACATTAGATGTAGAAAACATAAATTCAATATCATCCCTTGAACAACCCCCATGTTTAGAACTGAAGTCTTTGCCATGTGACTTGAAGTATGCTTACCTAATGGAAGGGGAGAAATTTCCAGTAATCATTGCCAATAACCTATCCCATTTACAAGAACAAACATTGATTGACTTTCTCAAAAGGAATGTAAAAGCTGTAGGATGGAGTATAGGTGATATTCCTGGAATCAACCCTAAGGTATGCTCTCACAGGATATTTTTAGAAAGTGAATCTCGGCCAGTTAGAAAACCTCAAAGAAGACTCAATCCCACAATCATGAAGGTCGTTAAGAAAGAGATTGAGAAATTGTTAGCAGCTGATATCATTTACCCAATATCTGATTCTCAATGGGTCAGCCCAATTCATGTAGTCCCCAAGAAACCTGGCATGACCACTATTACAAATGAAAGAAATGAACTGATCCCCATGAGAATACAAAACAGCTGGAGAGTCTGTATAGATTACAGGAAGCTAAATCAAGTTACTAGAAAAGATCACTTTCCTATTCCATTCATTGATCAGATGCTTGAAAGGTTAGCTGGAAATACTCATTACTGTTTTTTAGATGGATTCTCAGGTTATTTTCAGGTACCAATTGCACCAGAAGACCAGGAGAAGACAACCTTCACATGCCCTTTTGGAACATTCGCCTACAAAAGGATTCCTTTCAGGCTATGAAATTCCCCAGGTACATTTCAACGGTGTATGGTGAGTATTTTCTCGGACCACATTGAGGGTTGCTTGGAGGTGTTTCTTAATGATTTCACAGTTTTTGGAAATTAATTTGACCATTGCTTGGGAAATTTGGAAAAAGTTTTGAAAACATGCATTGCAAAGAACCTTGTCTTAAATTTTGAAAAATGTCATTTCATGGTTGAAAAAGGGATAGTGTTGGGGAACATAATTTCACAAAATGGGATTGAGGTTGATAAATCAAAAGTTGATGTAATAAATTCCTTACCATATCCAACTTGTGTCAAACATGTTAGGTTCTTTTTTAGGGCATGCAGGATTTTACAAAAGATTCATCAAGGATTTCAGTAAGATTTCTCTCCCTCTCTCAAGATTACTTCTAAAGGATGCTAACTTTAATTTTGATTGTGCATGTATGGAATCATTTGATGAATTAAAGGAAAGGCTGATAACACCACCAATAATGCAGCCACCCAATTGGGATTACCCTTTCGAGATATTTGTGATGTATCCAACCAAGCAGTGGGAGCCGCTCTATCACAGAGAATTGACAGAAAACCTCAAGTCATCTCCTACGCCTCAAGGACCTTGGATGAAACACAAATAAATTACACAACCACAGAGAAGGAGTTCCTTGCAGTCATTTTTGCACTAGATAAATTCCGATCATATCTTCTGGGCACTAAAGTTGTTGTTTTTTCTGATCATGCAGCTCTTAGGTACTTAATGAAAAAGGCGGATTCTAAACCACGGTTTGTGAGATGGATGCTACTCTTACAAGAGTTCAACTTGAAAATCAAAGATAAGAAGGGGACTGAAAATCAAGTGGCTGATCATCTGAGTTGACTACCCCACACCGCTGAAACAGAAATACCAAAGCAGAACCCACTTAATGATGAGCTTCCTGGAGAACAACTCTACATCATCAATAGTGAAGTACCATGGTATGTCAACTATTTGGTAACATCTCAGGTACCCTCTCATCTAAGCTCTCATCAACAACATAAGCTTAAATCTGAATCAAGATTTTACATTTGGGAAGATCTTTTTCTGTGGAAAATTTGTAATGATCAAATCATAAGAAGATGCTTTCCAAGAAGTGAAATTGAATCAGTGTTTGAATTTTGTCATAAATTATCATGTGGAGGCCACTTTGGACCTCATAGGACTGCCCGAAAAGTTTTAGAATCTGGACTCTACTGGCCCACCTTATTTAAGGATGCATATGAATTTTGTAAAAGATGTGAAAAATGCCAATTTTCTGGTAACATATCCAAATGACATGAAATGCCACAAAAACCAATAAACTTTTGTGAAATTTTTGAAGTTTGGGGCATAGATTTCATGGGACCATTCGCAATGTCATTTGGAAGTTCATATATTCTTTTGGCTGTATACTATGTTTCAAAATGGGTGGAAGCAAAAGCAACCAGATCTGATGATGCAAAAGTTGTTTGTGATTTTGTTAGGGCTAACATTTTCTGTAGGTTTGGCGTGCCACGAGAAATCATCAGTGATCAGGGAACTCATTTCTGCAACAGGAAAATGGAAGCATTGCTGAAGAAGTATGGGGTACATCATAGAACATCTACCCCATACCATCCCCAAACAAATGGCCAAGCAGAAGTCTGTAATAGAGAAATGAAAGCTATTCTGGAGAAGACTGTTAAACCCAACCGGAAGGACTGGAGCCAAAAGTTAGATGATACATTATGGGCATACAGAACGGCCTACAAAACACTGATAGGGATGAGTCCCTATAGATTGATCTATGGAAAGAGTTTCCACCTTCCTGTGGAGTTGGAGCATAGAGCCTACTGGGCTGTCAGAGAGATGAATCTGGACCTTGAGAAAGTTGGGAAAGAAAGAAGATTGCAGTTGAAGGAGTTAGAAGAAATTATAAGGGAATCTTTTGAAAACTCAATGATCTATAAAGAGAGAACAAGGATGTCCCATGATAAGATAATTCAACCAAGAACCTTCAACCCTGGAGATCACGTGTTACTCTTCAAATCCAGACTTAAGCTTATGCCAGGTAAACTTCGTTCCAGATGGGAAGGCCCCTTTACTGTTATTCATGTATATCCCTTTGGTGTTGTGCAGATTCAAAAGGAAGGAGGAGGAAACCCATTCACTATAAATGGGCAGAGGCTGAAGAAGTTCCATGGGACCGTACCTCAAGAACCAGTGGAGGAGATCGCACTCCTTCACCCTGAATACAAATGAACACCTACCAGGTTGCATTCGTTCCTTTACACTTGATTAAATGCAGTAACTCCAACTTTTTGAAACATACATTTACATGCATTGAGGACACTGCATAAATTAAGTGTGGGGGAGGAAATCTTGAAGTCCAGGAGATTTTTCAAAAAAAAAATTGTTTTTTTTTGTTTTGTCGAGCCAACGACATTAAACAAAGGCGCTACCTGGAGGCAACCCATATTTTCCCCCATTTTCCACTTGTCTTCTTAGTCATTTACCATCATGATTGAACGGTCCTGCACTATCAATTGTTTTCATTTTTTTTCAGGTCCATTAATGAAGAGGGTGTCATGGGATTATACGTCGTGAAGAAAAGGATCCATTTGACAGGGGAGTATGAGTTTCAATTCTATATTATCCGACTTTATTCCCTACATTTTTTAGTATTTTAAAGAATTAATCAAGAAAAGGCATGCCCACGCTTGAATTCATTTTTTACTTGACTTCTCTAGTAGACATGAGTTTCATAGAAATCCAGTTATTCTATGTTTTAGATTTCAATGTATTTGAGATTGAATGATTAAAATGGATAATTGGATGATTAAAGTGAAGCAAGGATATTGAAATAAGGACTCGTGATTTGAGGGAATTAATTGATTCATGTAAATGAAATTTCCCTTCCATTTTTCATTCTTTGAATTTCTGAAATTCATGTGAATTAATTTGTTATTATTAATCATGCCATGAGTGATTGTCCAATATCATATTCTCATTCCTGAGAGGATTTCTAGACCAAATATTTCCTATTTTATCTTGAGCATATTTCTTGACTGATCTTGGGACGTGCTACCTGCTAGAACTTGTATTGAAACTTGTCAAAGCTATGACTATACAAAACCACATTTAAAATGATTGAGGCATATCTTTGGCTAGCCACATTTTATCCTAAGACCCACCTTTACATTTATCCTTCGTAATCCCTTAGATGCCATGAATTTCCTTATAGGTTTAAGCCACATTACAATCCAATTTTTCCTTACCTACCCGCACTTTTAGTATTTTTGCATGGTTATTTCAAGTTTGAGTGTGGGGGAAGGGCCTTTCGTGTGTGTTCCTTGGGATATGTATCATTTTTGGGTGGTGTAATGTGTGCGTCATCATTTTGGGCAATGTATTATTAGAAAATTGGGCATGAGTCATCATTTCATTATGCTTCTTTCATTTCATCCGGTTCTCCAAAAAAAAAGAAGAAAAAAAATTCAAAATAAAGCTGTGCCTTTCTGGAGCTTTACAAAAAAAAGAAAATAAAGCTGTGCCTTTCTAGAGCTTTACAAAAAAACAGGGAGAACTTGGATGATATCATTCTTTGTAATCATTTATTGACTCATGACCCATGTCATTGAAAGGGGAGTGGTGTTGTGATTCACATTTCAAGGGGATTTGAGTGAGGTTCATCTTGTGTTTTCACTTGATTAATCATGCATTGTACTTAAGAGTCAAACCTCCTACTTCTGGCCTTAAATTATTTCAATCATTTACCCACCAACCCTAAGCCACATAGTCATTTGAACCTTTATTGCTAGTCCTCATGATTTTATGTGTGTTTTTTCTTTACAAAGTGGAGAAAGTAGTTACTTTACAAGACTATGGGTAAGGAGCATGTTCTCATGATATGAGCATAACTCCACTATTAATTGTATCATGAGTGATGAGAGAAAAGATTCATAAGTGAGGTAGATCAAGATTTGGCATGTTTAATAATAATAAATTGAGAAGCTTGAATGAATGAAAGGAGGAGCTTCATTATTTTTCAAAGGGGAAAAGTAAAATGCATGAATTGATTGTTTCTTTGAAAAATGGGAAATTAAATTGTTATTTTTGTGGAACTAGAAATTTTATTGGACATTGAAAATCATTTGATTTTATTCCATTTGAAATTTATATATTGGTGACATTGGTGTCTTTTGAATTCCATGTTGAGATTTTATGCTTGAGGACAAGCATAGTTTAAGTGTGGGGGAATTGATAGAGAAAATATTTTCAATTAATTTATATTGAATATCATTGTTTATAATCCCAAAAAAAGTGTTATTGGATGGGTAATTGTCATGTTTTTTGGTTTTAGTGTTATTTTGAACCCAAATGTGAAAAACGACTATTTCTGGATTTTTGACAGATTTTTAAGTCAGGGGTATTTCGGTCATTTCTGGAAAAATAAAATTTCAAATTTTCTGATTAAAATTTTGTTATAATCCTTATTTTATTTCCTTCATTTTTGTTTTCTGGACTAGGAGCTGATTCGGCCATCTAAAGGGTCTAAAAATTCATTGAAGTTGTGGATTTGTCGGGGCCGACAGCGTGGACCCACCCAACATAAAGGACATCAAACTCGGCCTATAAATATCTAAATGATGTGTTTCTACCTGGGATATGACGAGGACATATAGTGACGACTCTACAAGAAATTTGGGGAAGTTTCGAAGTCATTAATGAGTTCATTAAACGACATACATTTGGAGGAACCATCCTGGAAACTTCGTCCAGAAACAGAAATCGAGAATGAAAAATTCATAACTCCTTCATCCGGTTTTCAAATGAGCTTAAATTTTGGAGATAGACGTCCAAGATAATTTTTCACAACATTCATGAAGGGTGGAACGTGTGAAGAGGTCATTAATGGGGTCTAAAACGCTCAAACTTTCGGGGGTCTAATTCTACCTATAAAAGGAGGAGAGCTCCTCCCCCTCAATCCATCTGATTCTCCACCCCATTCCTTCCCGGGCACCCAGGAGAAGAACTTCTCAGCTTTTTCTTTTATTTATTTTATTTTAAAATGTCTCTCCTCTCCCGCATTATCTCTCTTACCCCATCCATGGAGGGGTAATTTCATTTGAGTGATCGGAAAGAGGGGAGGCTGGACCTATGTGTTGTGCTTGAGTTTTTGTGCTTGAAATGAATAAAATTTGTTATTCTTTCTTCTTTGGGTTTCAATTCATAATTCAGTATTAAATTCCGAAAGCAGTTGTGTTAAGGTTTCTATTCTGAAATTATAAATTTCATTGGTCGATGATCACATCTCCCTCCACCCAATTCTAATCTGTATACGGTGTAACATGATTAGGGTTGAGTGGTGATTGCTCGACGGTTGTCAAGCACGTGTGTAGGATTGTATGTTGAAATCTTGGTTTATTAGGGAACAACAATTCCAGGTATGGGATTTCTCTAATTAATCAAGAGACCTTCTACAACCCTAAACACATTGGAAGGAGGATAAACCAATATAAGGTTTTAGAAAGGAAAATTCTCATCACATCTCTCTAACCAGTTTAAGGAAGAAGAAGAAGAGATAAAAATTGGAAACCATGATGGCACACCACTAAGTCTAGTCGAACCCAATCTGATCACTGCTTTTATCATTTGTTAAAATCAATCAATTTTTGTTGTTTGTTTCTCTCATAGTCATTCCAATTAATTAAAACCAATCTTTTTACGAAAACCAACAAAAAGTGACAACCTTGTTTTGTGTGCACACCTCTTCGGGAGACTACCTAGGATCAACTGCTATACTATACTTAGGTAAATAAAATATTGTTTTTCCATGCCCCACGACAGGCGTGCGTCACAAAGTCTCAACACTTCATTGCTATTAGAGATGATTTCTCTCTGGATCAGCTTGCCAGGATATATGTAAAGGAAGTGGTAATATTGAATAGAGTACCACTTTCTATTATATTTGATCGGGATCCTAGATTTACCTCAAAGTTCTGGCGAAGTCTTCAGCATACTCTGGATACAGAGTTGAGTTTCAGCACTGCTTATCATCCTCAGACAGACGGTCAGTCTGAGAGAACAATTCAAACTCTAGAAGATATGTTGAGAGCTTTCTCTATGGATTTAAAAGGTGGTTGGGATCAACACCTACCTTTGGTGGAATTTTCTTATAATAATAGCTTTCACTCTAGTATTCTGATGGCTCCTTATGAATCTCTCTATGGAAAGAAATGTAGGACTCCAACTTGTTGGGATGAAGTTGGGGAAAGAAAGTTATTAAGACATGATCTTGTTGATGAGATGGCAGAAAAGGTCCGATCTATTCAACAACACATAAGAGCAGCTCAGACTCGACATAAAAGTTATGCCAACAACCGAAGAAAAGACCTAGAGTTTGAAGTGGGTGATAAAGTGTTCTTACGAATATCTCCCTGGAAGAGGGTCATGAGATTTGGAAAGAAGGGGAAGTTGAGCCCTAGATATATCGGTCCTTTGGAAATACTGGATCGTGTTGGAAAGGTAGCTTACCGATTGGCACTTCCACCGAATCTCTCTCAAGTTCACGATGTGTTCCATGTATCTCTCCTGAGAAAGTACATACCTGATCCTTCACATGTACTCATCTCAGAAGTTTTACCACTGGAGCAAGATCTTTCTTATGAAGAACAACATATAGAAATTCTAGATCGTAGTGAAAAAGTCCTACGGAACAAGACCACTCGCTTGGTGAATGTTTTATGGAGAAACCACCAATTAAAAGAAGCTACATGGGAGCTTGAGGATATGATGAGGAAGAGGTATCCTCATCTTTTTGTTGCAAAGTGAGGAATTTCGAGGGCGAAATTCATTTTAAGGGGGGTAGAATGTAACACTCGTGACTTTTATGAGAAATATTTTGTTTTTATGTTATATAAATCATCAAAGGAATATTTCACTACACACAACACTAGATTGGCTTGCTTTACACGCAACCGCGACCTTCCTCGATAGCTTGCATCGTACGCAATACCGAGTTTCACTAAACAACGATATGCTATTAAAATACTATTAAAACTAGCCATTATGAATAGTAATAAACACTTTTTGAAATTTTGTAAATTTTATTTTTCAAAATGGACTTCATTTTTGGATTCATAATATCGAAATTAGCTTAGGGTGAAATTTTGGTGCTTTTCGGATAACTTTCATATTCTGATGAATAGTTAAAATTATTAAATTTTAATTAAAAACAACTTTTTTAATCGAAATAATTAATAGTGATAAATTATTAATTTGAGTGGTTTAAAAGTATATTTAGAATATATTTTTACAATTTAATACAATGTTGTTCATTGGATGTAATTTCACATTTAAACCGACATAAACAAGTGTCAATCTTTTGATAGTTATTATCTCTTAAAAACATGCTATTTGTCTTAACGACGGGAATTAATTTTTAAATTAGTTAATGTAACTGATATGTTTTGAATTTGGTAAAATAAAAATCATTTTTCAATTCATAATATCAAATATAGCTTAGGCCTAATTTTTGGTATTTTTCTAGAAACTTTCATTTTTTTGATGAATAGTGGAACCACTAAGTGGTAGTTAAAAAACAGAATTTTTTCATAAAACTTAATTTTACCTCTTTTGTGAGTGGAATTTTGAAAATCCTAGAGACACGGTTAATATCAATGACTATAATGTGGTTCAATGAGATGAAAATAATTTTTGGTGAATAGTAACTTTTTACTTTTTTTACCACGGTTAAAAGTAAATAGGGTAGTTAAGGGTAAAAATGATATTATTATTACCCTAACACATGTCCTAATTCTATTGGATAACTGTAATTAGACCAAAAACAACCTTAGGATTAAAATATGACCATTTAGGCCCACTTGGATTAGATTAGGACATTTATTATCAATTTATTTAAAGAAGGGTTAAAATAGTTAAAATCAAAGTTTAATAACTAAATCATTTTTAATATAGGGTTATACATAAGATAAATTAGACTAAAAATATTCATTAGAAAGATAAAAATATTTCCTACATAATGGTATTTTATTTGTAATTTTTAGACTTAAAATAATTTAATTTATTTATGATACAATGATGATGCAGTAATTATCTTATTAATGAAATATTGACATAATTGATATTATAAATACCCAAGTAAATGTAATTTGAGACTTTTATGAATTAAAATAACTTTATATGTTAATATGACATGTTATTATTGATTTAATTAAATGTTTTTGAACTAATCATTCTGTTATGATTTTCACAAATATCAATTACCAAATAATGTCAAAATTGACATAAAATAGTTTTTAAAACAAGTACTATATTATTAATTTTTATTTTATTCCTAAATATCTAATGATCGGAAAAATGACTTATATAAGGTTATATATATTAATAATAAACAACTTGGGGTTAGTTTTTCTTGATATAGTAAGTTTATTAACCTTATAGTGTAAGAAAACAAGAAGACGCGGTAAAAGTTAAATTATCTAACTTAAAGTTAAATCTAACTGATAAGGTTAAAATTGATACCTAAACATGCCTAAATTCTATTTGATGAGAGTATTTCGACCCATCCCCACCTTATCTTCTAAATATATCAATTTTGAGCTATTAAATATCGAATTTGACTTTATAATAAAATAATATTTTTAGTTATTCCAAAGGTGCCCCTCTCCTCCCTTAAAAAAGGGCACCTTCTCTCTCTCTTCCTCACACCACTTTGAGCCTTCAATCTCAGAAAACCCCTGCCAATATCTCCTCTACACTTCCATAGAAACATCCTAGTGGTCCTGGTATTCTTCAAATACCAATTTTAGTGCCCTAAGAGGAGGTCTCAAAGAGACGCTTCAAATAAGAGGTAATTCCCGTTACCGATTCTTTCATCTTTATTTCTTCTTCCACTTCTTCTTCTTTAGTTGTTTCATTATGAAGTAATAAAATAAGTATCAATCATATAATGATATGTTATTATAAGTATTAAACAACCCTATTTCACCATCTATCCATCCTACGGAAAACGAAATCACCACGCGTGCGTACGTACGAAATACCATCTCCACGTCGTGGTGTAATCTATTTTCCATCACCACCTTACTTGGATGGGCATAACGGTGCTAATAAATAACTATATATGATTATTGTAAATTGGTATTGATTCTGAAATAGTATATATACACTCCAATACAATTCCACGATCATTGGAACGATATCATCGCTCGTGCGTACGTACGGAATACCGTCTCCACGATGTGATGCGATTCGTTCTACATGATCTTCATTGCATAATGATTATATAAATGAATTGAATGAATTAATATGATATATATTACACTAATAACATTCTGGAAATGAGGTATCTATAACCTAAAAAGAAAAATAAGAATTTATTTGACAAAACACGCATAAGAACAAAAAGTAATAAACACCTGAATAACAAGTAGTAATGAACTATTACTAATAAGAAGCTATAAAATATGAGCATATATGATATCATAAAAAGATTTATGATTCTGGAATAAGTCAATAACATTATTTAAATCATTATACAGTAGTTTCAGACACTTACGAAGCAAATCGGACCTAAGGTAAGGGAAAATATCACAATCTCATTTTATCCGAGATTGTTTATACTTTGGTATTTACTAGGGTGTATTTTATCATCCACATCCTTGTTACCTCAATATGTAATATTGTTTCCATCCACCTAAAATTGTTTAAATCCAATTTTACCCTTCGGTGAGTTTTTATTAAAATATATGAAAGGAATCTTTTGTCGTTTTTCATACGAAGTACTTTTTGAATTTTCTGACAAAAGTACGGGAAGAATGTTTTTTTAACTTATACGGAATGAATGGATTTTAAAAAAAAATTATTTCAAAGAAGCTTACTTTACAAGTTTTCAAGTTTATTTTTAATCAACTTCTTTTAGTTTAAAATTGTATGACATGTTAAGAAAGGAAAATGTTTTTGAAGTAGATGGATATTTTCCTCAAGAATGGAGTTCAAGTGTTTTATCAAAATTATTTTCCATCTAAGATAATATAGGGTTCTGTTTCTATCCCTATTATTAAATTGATTTGATTATGTTGTGATGGAATTTTTTTATGAATTCCTTTATCTTATATGAATTGTTTTATGATTTCATGTTGTTTAAGAATCCCATTTTTATTACATGGGTTATGAAATGATGTATGAATTATGATTTTGTGGCACACATATGAATGGTATCATTATGAGATGGGTGTGACCTATATCTCCCTCCAATGCATTGGGTAAAGATTTTATATCTCATGAGATAGATATGGCTGGAATGGAAGGTTAAACCAGTTCAGTGAAACAGGACTGAAATGAGGAGTGAACTCGGTTCAGAAATGGACTTTGTCCACTAAGATAGTCTTAGCAAATGAGTCTTGACTAATAAGAAATGATTCTCTATGATTATTTGTGTATGCCACAAAGTTTCATGTTTTAAGTTATGATTATTGTGACTTCATTTCACTACTATGATTTATCCCATGTTATGAAATTATTCTCTCCTTTGCAGGTTAAGATTTCCAAAATGTTATGTTATTATGAATATGATGTGATTAATATTTCTTTTGTTTACCCTTACTGAGAATTTGAGCTCACCCTTTTGTATGTTTTCTTTCCCCAGGTCAGGAAGAAGGTTATTAAGTAAGATATTCCAAAAGGGACTATAGATATGATGAAATAAATGGGAGACAGTGTAGACACTTTATGAACCAGTTGTTTATGTTTCCCAGTTTCTAAAGACACTATACCTATATGGTCCTTTCATGGTTTAATAATATGTTGTAATGAGTATGCTTCAATTTTGAAGTAATAACAATGTATGTAAAGTATGGTTCGTTATACCCATTGAAATGAAAATGAGGACAGGAGGAGGCACATACACTTACTCCCAATATGAAATAGAGTTATATTCTTGTTCCAGCCACTGAAGTCACCAAACACATCTTAGCAATGGTGAATGGGCAGACACAAATTCTTTACCATATTCTATAAGTAGGCTAGAATATCATAAAAACTTCATAACTACCAGGGGAACATACCCATAAATCATTCCATACACCTGGGATGTCACATCATCATGCAATCTCGGAGTAGATATATTCCACTTCTCCATTTATATAGGGTTATGGGGCATACTCCCCTATATAATATGGACAAATGGATCGGGAATATTCACCCCATCAAATTGGAGTTAATTGGCTCGTTCTGATGACCAATCCAAGGAAGGTGCATACACATGCCCATGATAACCACTTACCATAGAAAATGGTCTTAACAGAGTGTATAAAAGCATCTAATAATAAGTCTCTCAAAAAAAAATTGGAAAATCAAGAGCCAAGCCGCGATCTGACTCCTCTTAATGCTGGAGTCCATGAAGCCCTCAAACATTTATCTATTTAAACTCAAGATCCTACACTCCCATTTCCAAATTATGGGAGTATTAATAGAACTTATAAAGTTCCTAATTAGACACTTCATCATGAAAGCTTGATTCATGAAAATTCGGTCAATAAAGAGAGCCTATCATTGGATGAGAGACATGAGAACCCTCCATGTGTCCAGAAGACCATGGATAAAGAGGATTTATCCCTTGATATAATCCACCATGGTGGTCCACCTTATGATGAAATTTGCTACAAAAGTTCTCTCTGTAGAAGTATTTCTCATTTTCATGATAATTCTATAATTGAAAATGTAGTAATGAGAAAGCCCTCTTATCTTGAGGCACTTGCCAAAAAAAGTACAGTCATGTCTAATGACTTGTCATTATCAGGTGAAATATTATCTCAACACCAAGATATCTTAAGGGAATGGTCATTCTCCAAACCTCCCTTGGGACATTAGTCTTCTAATATGGTATAGGAAAATTCCCCTGATTCGTTTTTTTAATAAAATAATCGAGAAGTGACCACTATGGTCAGACAATGTAGAGATACCTATAGTGGAATATTATTAAGATATGTTAAACATGAGAAATAAATTGGATAAAGGATAAATACCAGTCATGTTCTGGCATTTAGAAAATTATCAACATAATATTCTAGAATTGATGGTAGAAGATTGCATTAATGATGTCCTCCTCAACTTATGGAATACTCCTAGTAATTTTAATACCAAAGTATTATAGTACTATGAATATCAAAATCATGCAATGGTAATAGAAGGGTTTCGACACCAAATTGACTTGGCATATTTCTTAGTTTTCCGACATCCAAAGGTTAAAAAGTAGCAGATAACCCTTCACCATGCATGCCTCAATGCTCTAAAGAGGCTATGCCAATTAATTTCTAATAACCAATTAGGTGTTCGTATCAGAGGATGGGGTGCACATAGAGCATTGTATTTCACTATACTCCAGAATCAGTACAGCCCACCAAAAGTTGTCTCATATAATGTTATTTCCCACAGCTGGATACAATCAAAAGATTTTTTATGTAATAAAATGTACACTAAAGAACCGGCCTTAAATAGATCTCACCAAATTCAGGCCCAATGAAATCAAGCTTTTGAGTTACTTTTTCATCAATCATCTGATAATCTTCAGCAGACCTCTCTCTTAAAGGATTTCAGCCATCAGATAACGCAAATGTATGAAATAGCACAACAATCTTACAAAACATGTTATTTTAGTGGTTGTCTGATAATGCACCAAGCTAATGTCTGAACAAAAATTATCAAAATCAAAAGAGTAGCTATGGAAATATCAGATATAGAAGTTCAATAGCCACCACATCTTTTATGGATGGGGATTGTTTAATTCAACCCTTGAATTGAGTAAACAAAGGTTGAAGGTTTAAAGAAGAAGAATATGAACATCCCTAGCCTACAGGGTAGGGGGATTTTTAATATATAGAATCCCCTCCTCAATATGAGTTAGTTTCCTCATGATTAGGGAAGAACGCACAAAGAGTGTGCACAATTGAACTATCCAAGGATTCCATTTGGGTAACTTTCCTCCAAGAAATTCCTACAAATTCAGCATATATAAGAATAGAGTCTCATTGAAAATACATAAGGATAAAGTATTACATATATACAGATATAATTCCATCAATGCATTAAGCGTCAGTAAATTTCATTAACACCATTGAAGAAGATCCTCCAGAAAATGAGTCTAATTCAGGGGAATCAGAAGATGAAATTCTTATCCATAACATGATACACACTGAATCAAATGAAGAAGGTATACGTACCCAAAATCAAAGCCTTACCTTGAATCTAGTAATTTCCTCAAATAATAAACTCCTAGCCCTTCTAGAGGTATATAACAAGGGGGAATGTAAATGTTAGATCACGTCTCACTTTTCCACTAGAGAAGGCCAAACTCTTTCACTTGATGGATGATTTGAGCATAAAGAAGAAGGGATGAAAGAGTTGAAGAGACTTAATACAGAGTTACTTCGAAGCAGTATTTCTACTAGATATACTGCCTAGGAAGATCCTCAACTTGAAAACCCTGTAAGATATCCTCATTAAAGAGTATTTGTGGTAACAATAGATGCATATAATGAATTCCCTCTATTGGGTACATATCCAGGGAAGGATAAAACACACCCTTATAGGACTATCCTTGTGTGTTATCCAAAGAAAATACCACCACCACCACCATTGGTTTTTTTGGTCGTTGAACCAGTTCATGCTCTAGATTCTATACCTGTATAGGTCCCAAATTATATGGATATTCTCAAAATTATTCTGAACAAAATTGAGGCATTAACAAATCATTTAGAAGCTATGGAAGAATGATGTGTGCCATTTTATCTGGAAAAGAGAGCTTACCCAGATTTGGTGGATCTGATTCCTCTCCCACCAAAATTTGTGAATAATATATTCCCAATCATTAATTGTTTAGGAGATCCGGAATAATACTTACCACATTTCATTTCACATTGTGATCCCATGATGGGGACTCCTCAACAACAAGAAGTAGTGAAGCATAGGTATTTTGTGCAGTCATTACAGGGACCAGCTTTTGTATACTATACAATTTTTCAATATCGATCAATTACAAGATGGGAAGATCAATGTAAGAAATTCCTTATTTAATTCAGTTCAACACTGCTAAATAAAATACTTTTTTCTCTTAAAAAATGAAAAAAATGAAAGATGAAATAGTTTCATATTTCATTGCTTGATGTAAAGGATTAAAATATTCCTTAAATTTGACACTCCCACAGGAAGAGTTACTACCAATTGGTGTGGAAAATATGCATGTTGAGTTATGCACACCACTGATCCCTATTAAATACACAAGATGATTTTGAGACCTGGCTTCAATTTCCCAATAGTTGGAGGATTTCATTGTGGAAACTAAAGCTAAATCTCTTGTAATTATATAAGATCCATGATGGAGAACAAGGAATGTAGAGGCTACTATAGTCCCAATCAATAATGAACCTGCACCTGCTTCAACATAAAAACCATCATCATATCGAAGGGATTCGCCTCCTAATAATCATAAGCAATGACCCCCTCATAAATATGATCAAAGATATCAAAGGCTAAAACAATTTGAGGAGTTAATGAATTTTTTTTATTCTTTATGGAATACATAGGACCTTGGTTACTTCATATCATCTTTGGAGAACAATTTGGTTCAGTTTCCAAGGCCAAAGAAACCAAAAAAAGAAGAAGATGAAGATCATCCTAATTATTGTCGCTTTCATTAGATGTTGGGGCATACCATTTAGAAGTGATTTTTTAAAAGACCTCATGCAAAAAATGGTAGACTCTAGATATGTTAAACTGAAAAGTTCATCATCCCAAGTAACATGTTTTACTACTACTGGTCCAGAGGAAGATTGTGAATGACAAGAAGTCAAAGGTAAAAGTTCACATAAATATAATGATTGGATGATAATGAAAATGATCAATTGAACTCATGCCATTTTACAAAAAATAATTGAAAAAACTGATGGTGTCTTCTTAAAATCCCCCCACAGTAAAACCACCTTCATCAAAAGGTCAATCCTCAAAGAAGAAACGTGATCATAAGGGTAAAGAGTAGTCTGAAAAAGATTATCTCCTGTCAAGACCAAAGTTGTCCTTAACTCTATAAGATTTCATGCCATATGTTTCAATAGGATGGGAACTGCCCTGCCAAATGGCATAATCAAAACTGACCTGTTGAGAATATTTCTCATCAAATGAATAATTGATCATTGGTTTTGTTAATGTTATCCACATAACAGATCCCTATGTTGATATTGATTATAGTTATAATGAACATGAGTTCCCTATACCTTATTGGGAACTATAAGAAGAAGCCAAGGTTGAGGATACAGGGAAAGATGTGAGTATTCAAGATTCCATTATTTCAACTCTACCCCTGCTCGAACCGTATAAGCAGCGGAAACTCATGGGAGATCCCTTTAGTAGGCTCAACAAAGAACAAAGAGATTCTTCCACACATGATATCTTTGGCCCTGAAATAATTATTTTGGGGAACCAATTATAGGTTACACCATCTTTCTCTTAGTATTTAGATAGGCCTATTTAGTCTAATATACCAAATCCAGGAGTATTTTCACCTTCTACTACAACATAGGTTACATCTACATTAGGAGTATAGACTTCCAAGGCACCTGCAAAAATGAATCACCATACTGGGAAATGAAGAACTTTGAACTAAAAGTATGAAGTTTTGAAATAGTTGTCCCAAGTACTAGCTATGTTGTTGATTTTGGATGCTTTGAATCTTTCAAAAGATCTTTGAGAAGCACATATTGAATCTTTGCGAAGTACTCAAGAGTTTTAAACTGAATTTGTTGCTGCTGAGGTCTACCACGTAGATAATGATCCTGCATAATGTCATGTAGTTATATATTTTATATAGGAAGATGAATATGATGTTGTAAATGGACATATAAATCCCCTATATCAATATGGTAGGGTAAATGATAGAGAAATCCGACGAGCCTTCATTGATAACGGCTCAAGAGTCAACCTCATTCCTTTTGGTACACTTGGGACTCCCTAAATATAATTTATCTCCTTCCACTTTAATTTTGAATGGTTACGATAAGAATGATAAAGAACCTCGAGGAGAAATTACACTTAGATCTCAGTTCATAGGTCTTTTTTCTAATTCCAATTTTATGGTTGTCTATTATGACACAACGTTTAACATTTTTCTTGGTAGGCCTTGGCTACATCATCATGCACCCATACCTTTGTCATACCACCAATGTCTCAAGTACTATTTCAGTGGTCAAATAGGAACATTTTATGGTGACAAGTCTCCATTAAAAATGTGTGAATCACAATACATTAAGGAATAATTTTATCAAATTGAATGGAACAAGGTTTATGAAAAGAATGTAAGTAGAATCAATGCTCTGAATGGCCAGGAAATGATCCCAAAAAACCCATTCAAAAATTTGAGTATATATTATGTGTTTAATATCAATCAAATTGAATGGATAAAACCAAATATGAACACACATCTGGTGATTTCTGTAATGTAAATTACGGTAATCGAGCCTGATAACATGGGAGAAATTATTAATTCACCAAGAAGTGGTGAAATATTAAATGAGGATAACCTAATATCCCCCATTGAACTTCAGAAAGTCTCTACTTTATCAATAAGACTATAATAAGTTTTAGCAATACTAAACTAAGACAATGATGTTGATTCCAAACTCATTATATCCTTATTCATGCTATTGAAAAACTCTTCAACATTAGTGTGGTCAGAAATGGTGGCCTCTTCTCTAGGATGTTCAAATACTTACTTCTCCCATAGCTCTAAATGTTTTTTAATATCAACTTCTATATAAGTAGAAGCATAAGAAGTGACGTGTAATGAAGAAGAAAAAGATCTCAGGGATGCTCCTCCAACATTTGAGGAAAGCATCTCTACCACTATGGATGAGCTTAGAGAAATAAATCTGGGTATAGAAGAAGATCCATGCCCCAAATTAATTAGTGTATCCATAACTCTTGAAGAATAAAGTGGTATATACATTATTTCTAAAGAAACATCGAGATATATTTTCTTAGAACTATACAGAAATTACAAGTATTAATCACTATGTAGCCACCCATCGTTTGGGTTTTCCAAAAGAACATCAAGTATTTAAGCAGGCTTCAATATGAACACACCCAACTCATGCCTCTAAAATTAAAGCTGAAGTTGATAAGATTATCAAGTATAACATTTTTTGGGAGGTTCAATATCTAAAAGGTATGTCCAACATTGTCCCAATAAAAAAGAATAATGGGGAAATCAGAGTTCTCATTGATTTAAGAGATCTTAACTGGAATTTTCCAAAAGATGACTTTACAGATCTAATCACAGTGCTTTTAATTGATGTAATAGCTGGCTATGAAGTTCTTTCCATCACGGATGGTTACTCCTGGAATAATCAAATACATATGGCCCTAGAGGATGAAGATTCTACAGCCTTCAGATCCCCTCAATCTGTGTTTTTCTATCGGGTAATGCCCTTTGTCTTAAAGAATGCATGTGCAACTTATCAAAGTTTCATGCACCATATATTAAATCCTTTCTTCAGAAAATTTGTCGAATTTTATGTGGATGATTTGGTGGTTAAATCCAGAAAATGTTTCAATCACTTGGCTGATCTAGAGTCTATGATCAATAAACATCAGAAACACAATTTGAAGATGAACCTCTTGAAATGTGCTTTTAGGGTAACCTCAAGAATGTTCCTTGACTTCTTTGTATTCCATCGTGGAATCAATGTTTATACTAAGAAAACAAATGCAATCCATGGTATGTCAAATCCTATAAATTTGAAATAATTAAGAAGAATCCAAGGAAAATTGGCCTATATTCATCACTTTATCGCCAATTTGGCAGGAAAGTGTTTACCCTTTACAAAATTATTGAAGAAGGGAGTCACTTATCAGTGGATTGAAGGATACCAATAGGTATTTTATACCCTCAAAAAATATATCTTGAGTCTACCGGTATCAATGTCAATGTTGAAGGAAGACCACTTATTCTCTATGAGATAGCTTTAGAGCGATCACTGAGTGATTTCCTTTCCCAAAAGAATGATGCTGATAATGAAAACAACCAATACTATCTTAGTCAAACTATGATTGACATAGAGACTCAATATTCAAGTATCCAAAAGTTCTGTTTGGAATTAAGATTTGCAGTTCATAAATTATGGAACTACCTACAACATCAGAAGGTCCAATTGGTGTCTCTCAATAACCCTCTTAAATTTATCCCTAGTCGTCCTATGATTACATGGTGTTTGGCATGGTGGGTAGTAATTTTTCAACAATTTTTATCCAATTTGTGCCTCAGAAGGCAATAAAAGGCCAATATTTGGCCAAATACCTTACTGAACATCCAATTATGGAAGATACATCATTGAATACTAAACTACCTGATGAATAGGACTTCTCTATTCAAGAGAGTCCCAAAATGTGGGAAATATACTTTGATGGTTCCTCTAGAAGTCCAACAGGGAAGAGAAAGGAAAATCCAAAAATCAGAAATGTTGGGTTAGGAATTGTACTTGTCTTACTAGAAAAGGCTGTGTTTCCTTATTCCTTCCTGTTATCAGAAAGAGGTACCAACAATGAGGCAGAATATCAAGGTCTCATCACAGTCTTGGAATTGGAACTTTAGGTACAAGTGAATCATTTAAAAGTAAAAGGTGATTCAGAGATGGTAATCAAACAAATAAATGTGGATTATGCTATCAGAAAAGAAGAGTTAATGCCTTTGTGTGATTAATTCCGAGGGTTAATGGCCAAGTTGCCCTTCGAGCTGATAATGTTCTATGTCCCGCAATCACAACACGCCCAATCTGATGCACTGGCTAATGCAGCTATAGCCCTAGCAGATCCAAATCAGGATGAGAAAATCATCAATATTACCCATTTTCGTGTGGTATCACCTTTCGTTCAAACTAGAATGGTGTAAATTAATGAAATTTTCCTTATTTATGAACCAGATTTTCATACATGGGATGGATGACACCCATCATGAAATATATTCAAAATGAAGTACTTCCACTAGGTAGAGCTAAAAAATAACAGATCTAATGATAGGTGGCCGATTTTACTCTTTATGATAGTCCATATCACTAGAATATCCTCTAAAAATAGGGATTTGAGGGAATTATCTTAAGTTGTATTGATGGAGAAGAAACTAAAACGGTCATGAAAGAATTACATTCAAGAGATTGTGGTGCTCACCAGTCTGGGCATAGAATTTTTGATCAAATATGAAGTCTTGGATACTTCTAAAATTCAATGATGTAGGATTGCACAGATTTTACCAAGAAATTCCATCCCTTCCAAGTGAATTCTAACTTCATTCATCAACTCTTGGAGTATCTACATATATCTAAATACTCCATTCCATTTTCCATATGGGAATGGATGTATTAGGGCCTTATCCTCCAGCTATGGCTAAGCAGTTCAAGTATATTCTTACTTAAACTATCTTTTTCTCCAAATGGGCTTAGGTAATACCTCTCAAAGAAATAGAATCCAAAATAATTTTTAGTTTTTAAAAAACTAACATCATCGTTAGATTTGGTTTCCCTCATACTATATTGATGAACAATGGCACCAATTTTTGTTCTATTGAGGTAAAAAAGTTATATTCAGAGCACAATATCAAATCCAATCATTCATCTTACTATCATGCGATGAACAATGGGAAGATAGAGGCCTTCAATACAACCCTACCAAATATACTCTAGATGATGGTGGATAAATATAATAAATTTTGGCCTGATGAACTTTTACATTTTTTTATGGGCTTATTGGACTACTACCCTTACTGCCACCTAGGCATCGCCTTATTCATTGGGGTACAGAATAGAAGCAGATTTTCCAATTGAAATTCAATTTCCTTCACTCAAAGTTGAAATATGTGATCAGTTATCTACATATGAGAAGTCTTATAAACTATTTTATGAGATGGAATGATTAGACAACAAAATATTGAATGCTTTGTATCATTTAGAAGTATATCAGTATAGAAAAGCATGATCCTTTAACAAGAATGTTTTCTTCCATTCATTTCATCAAGGATAATTGGTATTGGTCCTCATGACTCTAATGATAATAAGAAAGAAACCTCCAAATCTTGATAAAAGTGGGAAGGAACTTATTCCATACAAAAGTTCTACTCTAATGGATCTTATTCCTTAATCTCAATGGATGGAGAGATTATCACAACCCCGACCAATGCAATATTCTTAATGAAATACTTTGGGTAATTTCACTCATCGTTCTTACTACATGAATCTAAACTATACAACAAAAAGTCCTAGTTTCGTGACATTAAAATTCATAACAATCATAAGAATCCATTCAACATGACAGTAAAATGTGTAACATCTTTTTCTTTGTCACATGACGTTAAACTGCATGACATCATTTGTCATTGTTACACAACATTAAACTATACGAATAATGTCTTCTCTAATTGATGTTAGAAGATTCCATATGCAAGCATAAATGATATCATTACTGCTCTTTAGTGGCACATGGGTCCCTTTCTTCCCTATGTCCGAGTCAGATCTGTATAGGGACCTCATTTGAAGAACTATGTGTGGCTTGATTCTCCTCTATAAGAGATATGTAGAGACACCTGGAACTCCAATCTTGGGCACAACTGCAACCAAAAAAATTTTATTTCATTTTATCCTCTTGTATATGAATAAGATCTATAAAGAGTGTTCCCTTAAGATACATGGTTTGATTTTTATACCATTTTGTGTCTTAAGTTTAACCGCTATTCTATAACGTGTCAAAAGCCCATGTTTCCTATATCAAACTCGATTGGTGTGGGAAATGAATGTATCAAGAACTATGTACAACTTGATTCTCATCTATATGAGATACGTATAGAGGAAAATATCTCTAATCTTGGGCCCAACCATGTTATAAAAAATCCCCTTTATTTCCTATGTAAGTGTAAAACCTATATAGGTAATGTTTAGATGACTATATATGGATTGATTCTCATCCATATGAGATACGTAGTGACAGTTGGGTTTAATTCCTTGATTTATCCACAATATTCCCTTTTTAGGTTGGAATCATTTCATGTCCTCACTACATGACTCTAAACTGCACAACATAATATCGATTCAAAGGAAACAAAGAAAGTCTCTATTTTACATGTGAGTTAGATCTATGTAAAGGACTTCAAACTCCGGGCCAATATTGATTCAAATATTTCTCATGTGAACTAATCATTTCCCCCTTCAATATTTCACACTGTTAATCTAGTATATTTTCATATCTTCATAATCTTTTTTACGGTTTATGTTGAAAGAGTATCTAATATATGATAATTCTTTTTCCTGACTATATAGTATGTGACCTTAGGGGGCCTTGCATAAGATGCCTACATAATTGGACTGTTAGTTAAAGGATTCCACTATTAGGATATGTAGTATATTCCATAGTTGACCCTACATAATACAACCCCCATAATGAGTTTGTCGAATGATGGTAATTTTGTTCTTGGATAAAGTGTATTTTTCTTCCCTTCGAACATTGATAACAATATACAAGAATCTGTATTTTAATGTATTTATTCATGTATATTTGTCCCATTACCTTTCTCTCAATCTTAATTACTTCAAGAACATGGTTTACACAATTCCCTCTCCATGTGTACAGAGAAATATGAAATAACATTGGATCACTTTACCACATATTATATATTGTTTCCATCTCTAGTCCTAATCGTATGACCTAACAAGTATAGTCACCATACTTCCTAAATTTGGGTCAGAACTTTGTAGAAATTATATTCCTACAATTCATTGGAAATCATGATTAGAAATATCCTCTTAATATTTTAGTACTTTTCTCCATAAACCAAACATTGTTCTTTGGAAAATCTAAATCTCCATAAACATTCTTTTTCATTTTGAAATAGAATATCAAACTTTTGAGAGCTCTTTTTCCTGACTATGAAATATGTACCCCTAGGTGGACTTGCATAAAATTTTCCTACATTAAAGGCTTGTTAGTCAAAAGATGACACTATTTGTTTATATAGAATATTCCCATATTGACCATACATAATACAACCTCCATAATGGGTTTTTCAAATAATGGTACATTCGTTCTTGGAAAATAGATCCTCTAATGCTTTTAGCCCTTTTCCCATATCATTCTTTAGATCTAGAAATTCCCAAATCACAGTTTATAGTTTTCCCTTCCATACCTGAATATGGTAGTATGTTTCCAGTCAAATTATCAAGAAATTGGAAGAGTCTCATACCTTTGGTCAAAGCTAAAGACCATAAATTAAAGATACCTAATTTCCTTACTACATGACTTAAAACTACACAGTACAATGTCCTCACTGTATGACTTAAAACCACACAGTACAATATCCTCACTACATGACTTAATGTTGCATAGTATAATGTCCTCATTGCAAAACTTAAAACTGAATAGCCGGATATCAGAAATTTCCCTTTCTGATAAATTTTAACCATTCCTCATACAACAAATTTGTGTAGAAATGTGTTTCCTATTCATGAAAAAATTAGGCATACATAACCTTTTATTCTTAAAATCCCTTTCCTTGCAAAAACAACACATTGTGGTCTTCAGTCACCCAAATCTTGTTTTTCCTTGTCTATCAATAGTAAAATATTAAATTCATAAGAGCTATTTTTCTTTAATATGAATTACATGCCCTTAGGTGGCCTTGAATAAGTTTCCTATGTAATGGGCATGCCTGTTAAAAGATTCCACTATTTGGCTGTGCAATATATCCCTTAGTTGGCCCTAAATAACACAACTCCCATAACAGGTTAGTCAAATGATTGTAAATTCATTCTTGGAAGATACTTTTCTTAGGTTTATACATGTTTTAGATTTGGTAACCATAAAAATCATGGCTCAGGATTCCCCTTGTAAATATTTAATGAATATTAGAGTAATTCTTAGACACTGAGTCTTGATTGGAATCTCATTTCCAAATTTATGATCAAAGTTGTTCGACCTTAAACACAAGCCCTTTATAGTACAACATGCATGAATCTAATTTTCAACAACATGAGACATGGTACTCACTAGATTGGGAACCCAAAAAGGGAACTCTAAATAAAATTCAAGTCCCAGATCACTAAACGTATGATTTTTGTGATTTAGGTAATATTGGGAAATAAAATTTAAAATATAGAAATTTGTGGGATTTTCTGTATAACCCTAGAAAAAATCAAACTACACTTACTAGGCCCATTAATATAGGTAATAAAAAATCATCTAGAAAGAATAAAAAGACAAATGATTAAAGATGAAATGATTTTCATTTATGAAAAAAATTTCATATAAGAGCATCCATATATTGGAGTCTCAATTTTTTTAGAAATCGCAAATGGTTTTTTCACAACTTCTCATTTTTGTAACAACCTCTTGAGCCCCATAAGCTACCCATTGATATTCTTTTAGCTGACCATCTTCGTTCTGTTCTTCATGATGAAGTTATTCCTTAACATATGAAATGGATTTTCTTACCATCCTTCGGGACTTCTCCTAATGAGATATGAAGCTGGTCAAGCTCCCATGTGATGATATCTAATTACCTTTGAAGGTGTAACTACTGAATAGTCTTTTCTTTAATTTTATGCTTTAGTTCCTTCAACTTTGTAGTATTAATAGACCATGCTCAAGACAACACTTTTCGGAATTCATCTGTATTGATAAACTATTTATCTTTTTTTCAGATATTGCTGAAGCTTATGTTCTTTCTCTCTCATTCAGATATTATCTTTTACTATTTTATGAATTTCATAGTATTCAAAACCTCCAAATCCTAGTGTGAAAAAATAGAGATAAAAGCCGTGTAATTATTGAAGGCAGTTTCTCAAGGGGAATTTTAGATATTATCTTCCATATATTTTTCCATGCCTTGAGACGTGAAAGGAAAAGGGCCTTTGGAAGTTCTGAGTCTGATTCAGAGTCACTTTCATAAGGAGGGATATATTCTGGGATTTACACACTTTAAGAAGTTCCATTTTCTGCTCCTTCCTTGAAAAATGGATGCTTCACTTTCTAATACTATTTGAGATGATGCATAGGATTCACCTCCGGACATAGCCATTGATGTTGATAGCCCTATATGGTAAATTAAGAATTATTATTACCAATAGTTTCATGGTATAAAAAAAGTGAGGGAAACACAATATTAATATCACTTACCAAAAATTAGGTTGTCATATTGAGAAGACTAATCCCCAATATTATCAGTTTCTAAAGTTGTTTTGATATATCTGGGTGGGGAATGTTTTCTTTAATTTTATTAGGATCCTCAGAATGAATCTTAGGAAGATATCTTGTCTCAAGATTCACCTGAACCAATGTTTCTACAATGATAGGATTGAAATTTAGGTAAATACTTCCTTCAATCACCGTTATGGCAGCAGTTTCATTAGATGAAACTGCATATTTCAACCAACCCCAGTTCAAAATTCAATCCTAAGAAGATTAATATGATGAATAATGAAAACTCAAATCCAGTTTATTCTAAGGAAGGAACGTAAAAATCTTCCAAATAATTTGGTATATAAACATGTTCTAATAATTCTTCAAAAGACATGCCAAGGTTCATCATAACATCCGATGATATCCTAGATCCCAGGTTAGTCTCACCCTTGGGAGAACTCAGCATGTTTTCTTCGTAACCTTCTTCTGACAACCTTTGACCCTAATCAACTTCCTCAGAACCAGTTATGGTGTCATCTTGAGTTGTCATAGGATGTTCTGGTGTATGTGATGAACCTAAACTATCAAAGGATTAAAGTCAGTTGTTATTAAATTGATTCCTTATAAAGAAATATTGATTTACCATAGGCTTTCTCTCTTCTGATAGCAGGAAAATGATTAATGCAGGGAATATATGTTGGTTCCTTTGACTACAATGCATCTTCAGGATCCACCAGGTAAATAGGAATTTGTTTCTGTTCAGAATCACCCTCCATAGTTCCATGAATCTTATCAGTATTTTCTTTTAGATAAGTAATAGAAGAATCCCTTTCAATTCCAAGATGTTTAAACACATTTTTCCTAAATATGGCTAAAATTCATGATTATCAGGATGGCTTACTACTACTGAGAAATCATGTAACCAAGGATTTCGTTCTTTGATGCTTTTGTTTCTTCACCTTCTTTGGAGGACTTTCATCATCATCTCCAAATAAAAGTATTAGAGATTGAAATACCATTTCTATCTCATCCTCCATGGCCTATTCTACTGGAGATATTTCTCTCGATTCAAGGGGTGATTTGTAGTTCCAAGAGTAGTTCCACCAGGTCTATATCATGGTGATGAAACTTCAGTTGATTTTCTTTTATCTAATTGCAAGTTAAGAGAATATTTCCCCTGGGTAACAATACTTTGACTAATTTCAAATTTCAAATCAGAAGAGAATGTGAGAAAAAGGAAACATACATCTTCAATATGCACAAAATTATGCCATTATTCATCTATTGAAAGACCAATCCCTTTATTGGTACCAAGATCTATCATTTCCTTCACCTGCTCTGTGGTGTAAATTGATTCATTGATTGCATATATGATCATTTCGAGCTCTCAGTTGTAAGTTCTCAATTCATCAGGATTGTCCTAAAATAGAATATCAGAAGATACTCATAGATCCCCTACTCCTGTAATATGCATCCCTTTAAAAAGATCCATCCACGTGGTTTCAGCATCACAATATAAAATTTTCCATGTTTGAATAGCCTTTGGTCATATATATTCAGAGTACATTCTAGAGGGTTGTAAAGAGGATCATGAAGCTTTGGATTGAACTTTCTTCCCAATTCCCTCAGTCACATATAGGGGATGAGAAAGTTGGACTCATCACTCTTTGGAATGATGGAGACTAGATCATCTTGTTACAACCATAGTAGGGATCGATGGGGCGTCTCTCTTAACTGTGGCAAGTGGTTTATATCTTGCATGAGGTTGATTTGGTGAATTTGGAGCCTCATCACCTCCACCTTCCAACTCTAGTGATTCAGCCCCTGATGAAAAAAAATTACCTTTCAAATGAAGGGGTTCTTTTATACTACTTCTCTTTATCCCCACTCGAGGTACAACATGGTTTAATACCCCTATTGGGTAAGATGTGACCCAATTTTCAGCATACAAGACAATAAATCTTCTTACCGCATCAACAGAAGGTAAATTAAATATTGCTTTAGTCTTCTCCATAGATGTTAGCAACCATAGTTGTCGGGAAGCCATAGGATGTTTCTATATATGACATGCATATGGGGGATATGATAATTTGTTACAAAAAATTAAATTTACATGAAAATCTATAAATAGAATAGGCCCTACATATGATTTCACTGTTAATACCGGTGGCCAATACACCATCTCTGCAAGATAACATGTATTCTCTTAGCTCTAAAATGGTCGTCCCATTATCAAATAATTGTATTGTAGGAATATTCCCATAAGAAAAGAGTTGAAATTTCTTATGCATACTCAAACTACCTTTGATATCATTAGCGTTCATATACAATGTTGAAATACTAGAGAAATCATGAACAGATGGTTGGAAAGAACATCCAAAGACCTGTACCCCACTTTTTACAACATAAGATTTGAAATGAGTAGTGATCCATCCCCATATACGTAGAATTGTACCTCTATTCTAAAAGGATACATCCCTATGTGAATATGTAGTAATCTCCTAATAATCATTTCCAAAATAGGAGATTAAAACTCTACCATCCTTCTCTTGGATTTCTTGGCTGCATTAAAAAAGTTTCATAGCCTCACACGTTCTTTGGAATCTCATACTGGTAATAAATACACACTATGCCACATGGCTAGGAAACCTGCCACACATTTCTTCACTAGAATCATTGAATTGACATCATATCCCCACTTTTCAAATGATCCTTTCTATAATTTTGGCTAAAAAGTGTCAGGGGTACGTCTCTTCTCTGCCACTAGATAGCTGGTCGGACGAGTTCAGGTGGGAACTTTTTCCTTCTTCTTTATTAGAAATATTTCCATCCAATCCTCTGGATGAATATCCCTTATTTCATGGGACTTCATTGTGGTTTCATTATTTAGTTTATAAAATATTTTCTTCAACTCACAAACCAAAGATGGTGTCTTCTCTGAGTCTTTCCATGTTACCTTGTGGCGAATAAACTCATCGTACATATCTCCAAGGATTGTATCTCTAGAAATATTATAGACATCCCACAAACAGATGCCTACTTCTCCATGATTCAAGTGGAAAGAGTTATTTTGTAGACTTCGCCGGCATATTAACTCCAACAAAAAATCATCATTCCTGTACACATAGGTTTTCCCAACCCATAAAGCCACATAATTCACAATAACTTTTAAGTCATATTTAAATTCTACACACATCTTCTGCACCCAAAATGCCCACATCCTTGTAGGTTTTACACATCCTCCTGGTTGGAAATCCCACCTTTTCTTCTAGACTTTGGGTTGTTCCACATGAGAATCTTAAAGATGGTTGAATAACTGTGTGGCGGCCGCTCTGGTGCGTGTTCATTCAAATATGGAGCATAGGGCTGTGATGCATTATATGAGATTTATCTACTATCCTAACATTAGAAAATTATCCCAAAATAGAAACATTGGCAGATGATAAATTGGTATAATCTTGAAACCAAGAATGTGGTACATAGATCTTCGGGTCTTATATATTGACATCCTGAAGATGGATATAGATATATAGTGGAAAATAATTGCATCAGGGAAAATTGAAGTGATATTTCTTCAGATATTTTTCCATGTTTGGAAGTGTGGTTTCATAGACATCAAAGTAGTCATGGACGACAACGCTAATAATGTCATCAATCCTCTTACTGAACAATTCATCTGCAGTTCCAATTCTTTTGGGAGCAATTGAACCTATAAAAGGGATCAAAAATCATATTTTATGTAAGTTAATTTTTTATATTTTAAAAAAAGAATTGTAAAAAATCAACAAAGGCATTAAGGAATGAAATTATAAAACATGGTGCACAAGTATAAAACTTTTCTCAAGTGTGGTTCCCTAGTTATATCATGCAAGTAAAAAACATACAGCAAAAGCATGACTAAATATAATAGTTCGAGTGAAAAATAGACTTGTGTGCCGAGAGAAATATTTTTTGAAGTCAGTAGAATTTTTGCAGAAGTGAAGCCGCTATATATAAGCGATGAAAGTCACCTTGTGTGTAATAATCTTATGTGCTACCAACTTGCATGCCCTTTCATCTTGCGCTACTCAACATGCATTCCCTTGTACACTCTTATTTCTTATTCATTACTTTACCTCAGTATTGGATCCTATTTTCATTCTAGATCCAATTCTGAGGGGGGATTTTGTTGAAACTATGTTCCGTCAAATAGTCTAAAAAATGAAAAAGGGAAATACCTTAGAAAAAAGAGGATAAAACACATGGATAAAATCAATATTTTTAAAGTCTTGAGTTTTGGATCACCCTAGTCAGACCCAAGAGCCATTGGCATGCAAGGTACTTGCGCGCCCAAATCTGTTGTGCGACATACTTATGTGCCAACACACCTTTCTTCCAAGGTCCTATTTTTTCCTATAAATATACCTTTGGGGCCTTCATTTTCATGAACGAATTTCCCTGAAGCCTAATTTTTTCTCTGGTCACCATAGTGCTTCTCCAAAATCTTCCAAAACATCCAAGGTAGTTCTTTAACACCTAAAGTGGAGGAATTGAAGGAGAATCATAGGACCTAAGTCCTTTTAGTTTTTTAATCTATAACACTTGCACGCCTAAAGTGTCCAACCTCCTTAAATCAAAAACACTTGCGTGCCACATTTTCCTCTTACACGAACTTGAGCACCCCACTTCTAGGAATACCTGTGAATACTCTTGAATGCTTGAATCAGGTCTCTCACATGTATTAACAACTAGGGTGTTTGTCACTTAAGTGAAAATCTAGTCTCCCATGCCTATATGCATGCCCATACTCATGCACCAGTACCTACTTGGGTGCTGATCTTTGATTAACCTACTCTATTTAGTATACATGCCATTAATCCCTCTTTAAATACATTCATGTCAAGTATTCTTCTTCATTGGATCCCTTGTCAGAAAGGGATTCTATTAAGACCTCCACCAAAACCTCCCAACTTACCAAAATTTGGGAAAGGCACATCTGTGAGTCTATTATTTGGGTTTTTATATCCATAGTCACAAGGACCCTTCTCCTGGGAACAATTTTTGGGAGTTATTATTTTGGAGGATTGGGGTTTGGGTTATTTCCTCCCCTTTTTGTCACTAATACCAAGAATCTCCGATCTCTTGTAGGGAAGGCACAATTCAAACATTATTTTCCATTCAAGAAAAGGAAACATTTCCCTCCCCTACTAGGATCAATTTGAGGGCATCCATCCTAGTGTAATCCCCTAACCTTTCATGTAGGAGGTTGCATTCTTACTCTTCTCTACTTCCTTCACCTTAACACCTTCCTTTCAATGGACCCTTGCCCGATGTAAATTCAAGAGATGGAAGGTTTGTTGCCTCTCTCACTTCTCAGGTTGACTTGACCTTGTCCACCCCTGTCGTTGTATGTGACCCCTCTTCCACCAGCAGAGGAGGAAATGTGTGGGTGCCTTTGTTGAATCTCTGATATCCTCTTATCTCTCACAGTGAGAATGACTAACGTGGGCTTAGAGATTTGTCATGATCACAATATTTTCACCAATTGGACTAAGAGAACTCTAATTCCTATACAAACTAGGATACGTAGGAAGCCTTCTCAGGGCCTGAGATCATGTGATATCTTCTTTAGGAATCCAACTATAATTACCCAAATATGGGAATTTTCCATAGAATTAAGCCCCAAATTAAACCACCAAATCACCAAGGAATCCTTTTAAATAAGTAAGCCCAAACTCATCTATCTCAAAGGACTATAATATCCTATGATATTTATCGAACTATGTGGGATTTGATTCTAATCTAAATGGGATAAGTAGGAAGAATCGTCGAGGTTCAAACCTAACACTCGAAATCAACCTTATTCTTCTGAGGCCATATTCCTAACATGGTCTAATGTTTCTTGAAAACCCATATCCTTTCAATGTTACATCAGCTTATTTGGCATAAGTCCCACCCCAAACATTGTCTAAGCACCTTTCACTTAGATTTCCTTACCACATGACATTAAACTACATGTTTAGGTCCATATGACATGACCTCAAAAAGTGTGATGTGTCCCATTAAGTGGCACCGAACTACGAGGGTTCTAATTCCTTTCACAATGATACATAGGTAGCCTATTTTATGGGTACGATCCCAATATCAAAACAAACCTTCATCTCCCAGGATGAAAATATATTCTAGAGAGCCCAACTGAGTGGCTTAAAAACCAGTATAAATTTAAAAATGATGAAAAGAACTTATAAATAGTATATGTTAGGATACCATTGATAGAGAACTTCTAATACATAAACATATCTCCATTAATAAAGAACCTCGAATACATATGGATATCTACATTAATGAAGAACCTCATATATATACAGATGATTCTAAGTTTCACACATTTTAATAAGTGATTGTAAATTCCAAGGGAAACTTATGTTATACTTGGTGAATTAATAAGGATTCATAAAAATATCTTAAATTTATAAAGAGATTCTCACAGTAGACAATAATTCCCCCCAAAAGCGTGTGATGAGTCCGGACTCTCATCCACTCAACCAATGCATGTTCATAAGTAACATAAAGTTAAAACATAATGAATTCCTGCCTTTGGAATGTTGGTTCCTTTTGGATAAATAATTGTTGGATGTTTCTGGTTCCATGAATAAATCCAATGGAAACCGCCTAGAAGTAGTGATTCTCAATCTTGAACACATGTTTCAAGGAATAATGAAATAATAGTTACTTGACCATTATGAATCATAATGTACCCTTATGAATAGTAAGTTGACTCTTATGAATAGTAATATACCCATTTGAATATTAACATGACCCTTATGAATAGTAATGTACCCTTATGAATAGTAAAATCAATCATGTAATAATAAATAAATTTATGCACCTTATAAATGAGAGTGAATATTTTAAAAATTAATAATTAAGTGTTGGTATTTTTTAAGGAGTGAATACTTAATTCCAATTTTATAGTTAATAAATTGATTTAAAAAGGAAAATATTTTTTCATAAAATAAATTCCTAAATCAAAATTTTGGTGTCTTGGGAATTTTGGGTATTTTAATAAAACATTAGTTAATTTTTTCAGGGCATTACAAAATCAGTTTTATTTTTAAAAATATATTTTATAAGTAAATAATTATTTTATTTAAAAATTAAATTTATAATATTTAGAAAATTAGTTTTATAAAATGGAGTTCATATTTGGATTCTATAGTTTGAAAACGTTTAGGGAGAATTTTTTGTAATTTTCTAAAACACTTGAAATTTTTATGAATAGTGAAATACGGTAATTTATCGTAAATATACATTATGAGTTAACACTCTTCCTAGAATCGTCGCTGATGTAAGTACACTTGGATTGAACTCAAATTCAATTATTTCTATTTTTGGTCTTGTAATCATAACTATTTCTTGTCTTATGAAAAAATAATAAACTAATGATTAAAATATTAAGAAAACCCTCCTCTCCTCCACTACAAAAACTACCCACACTCTCCTTTACTCTTCACTCCTCTCAAGACTTGTTCCTTTTATAAATTATGCTCAAATATCATCTCAATATCCTATCCATTCTCCAATATCCCTTTTTCTCATAAAAATACCAAATCCCCTCCCTTAAATTGGCTCTCAAGGAAGATTAATTCAACAGGTAAATTTCTCTTTTCAACTCTTTTACTTTCTTTTCAAGTTCCTTTGTTTTCTTTTCTACACTCACCTATTCTCATCCAAATGTTATGAAAACTCCAGTAAAATAATTTTACTATAATATTGTTATGATTATTTAATAATTTATTAACATCTCTTCTTTACCCTTATTTTATGCTAGTAGTAAAAACACCATCTAAGATTTTCTAATTTACCACATTCAAGGATGATGGGTTTTCAATTTCTATTACCGTCTTCAATTATGGTCATGAAAAAATTATTATGGTTTAAAAATACAATTATATATGTATTATGTCTCATATATGGTTCTTGAATATTTTTCTACACTTTCTTTCGATTTATAAAGCTAAATGCGTTCCTTATGTTCAAAAATGACCAATTAACCCTATGTGTTATCATTAAATAATTTATAAAATGATTCATATTCAATATAAGTAACCAAATGAAATTTAAAACCATGTAACCTTATATATTTTAAATAATAAAATATAAGTTCAATTCTGGACACCCATCCTTATTTTGTATGATTCTCTATTCATGTAAATAATTATATCGATCATGAAACAAACAGACCCAAATAAAGAAATTGAACATCATAACCCAGGAAAAAGGCCATTAGTAAACTTAATAAGGTTATATTAAATCAACTAAATGTATATTATGTTATGTAATTATTAATTAGTGAACCTAAATTTGATTATTCAGGTCATTAAGAGCAAGTGGAGAACACCTTCAGACTTAAGGTAAGGGTTTCTTCATCTCACTTCCATTTTTGTGAGATATTTAGTATTCACTACTATTACATGTGTATGGTATATATATTCTTCCTATTGACGTATCATATAATTAATATATTTATTTTTATGATATTAAATGTATAATTTTATGATTATTAATTTTGGGGTATACGATTCAATAGATTATAATGTTTTAAGTATTTTTTTACCCAGACCTCCATTTTCATTTTGGTTTCCCTTATTCTCTTCTGTCCTTAATTAAATTATTATTTATTGTTATGTACTAATAATAAATTCTAGGTGAATGTGATATATATTTGTACCAATAATAATCCTTCTTTATTTTATGGGTTGGTACATGTTTTAAAAGAATATTTCAAAAATTCTTCTGAAATGTAAGCCTGATTGAAGGAACTTCTCAAATTCTTACATATTTAGAAGTTTACTATATAATATGTCTTATTCTTGGTTAATCATTATAAAGTCCTGAATTTTAACATATAAAATCTATTTCAGCTCATTTATAATTTTATTAAAGCAAAAATTCCTTTTTCCTTTAATATATCTTTAATGAATTCCCTAAACCACATTCAAATGTTTTAACTATAATGTTTCATTAAAAACACATTTAACATGACTTAACTTCTATGGGACATCATTTATGACTCAAATGTAATATCAATTTACATCCATTTTATTTTCCGGGATATACATGTTTAAAACCATATTTATTAAAAATACAAATTATTTTTTAAAAAAACTCTTCTTTCCAAAGTAAAATAGATTTTTCTTACCTCACTTTAAATTTTATGAGATATATGCCTTGTTCACCACTTATTCTTTGTATGTGGTGTATGTAATTACCCTTTAAATATAATATACACAATCTCCTTATTCTCATGATATTTTAATGGATTATTATTTTAATGTTTCAATGTGGAATGAGACACTTTGGAATGTTTAAGAATTATTTCCTCAAGAATTTCTCAATGGCCTCATTTAAAAATATCTTTATTTATTTCAACATACTTTGATAAATATTGTATTTAATAGAGGTTTATATCTTATTATATCATCTAAAATATGTTTTTAAGGGATTCCAATTAGTTTTAATGTGGATTTTCTATCATGATACCATTCACCAATTTACATCGAACGGTTAGTATTTATGTTTAATGTACAAGGAATGTTGTTTACATTTCACATGTTAGTCTCAATATGAATGTATATATTGTTTATTATTATCCCCATTTATAAGAGGAATTCAATGGACTTAGTATGTGTTGGGTGAGACCCTCTATATCCCTTCAGTTAATCGGTAGGTCTCATGAGACAAACTATGGTCTTTACATAAGGCCTTCAAAATATGGTTATTTATGGTCTTTGGACGAGGCCTTGAAGGTATGTTTATGATGTCCCACATTATGAATTCCCTCATTGTGAAAATTTTTATTGAAATTTTATGTGGTTATTATAATACTATAATACCCATGATTATTCTTTATTACAGAATTATTAATTCTATACTTATTCCTTATAATAATTTGATCAATTTTATTTTTAATGGCATGTGTTTTTAGTTAATAACCATGCATAATATTTATGTTTATGATATCTTCCACTATATTTATTACCATTTTTGGGCATTTGAGCTCACCAATTTCATATAATTCATTTTCTCAGGACATGAATATGTTTATTATGAATGACCTACAGGGATGAACTTTGAGTTTTGGATGTTATGAATAAAACTTATATGTTGTATTTTATTTTAAGTAGTAAGGTTGAACCAAAGTATGTATCCGGTTTTATGAAACTATAAAAATACTTAATCCATCGAGATATGACTTTCTTGTAATAATTACAATGTAATGAAATAATGCACTGGCTCTGGGTAACTAGGGTCGGGGCATTACAAATGATAATATTGAAAGGTTTTCCTCTAGTAGTGATGAAGGAACTTTCCTTGGATATTTTACTTCAATTAAATCCTATAATATTTTTAACAAAAGAAACGATACTATGGAAGAGTCTGTTCATATAAATTGTTATGAGAAAGATCCAAATGAACCTAATACATCATTAGAAAACCTTGAAGATGATTTATCTACAAAGAAATTAAATTCCAAAACTTCTAATTCAGCTATAAAAAATTCAAAAAAATCATCCAGTTCTAAGGATCTTCTATAATGTAAACCTGTTGACAAACCTAAGTTGACCAAACCTTTTTTATAGACCTGTTAGGAATATTCAATACCATCCTCAAGTTTCTATTATTGGAGACTTATATAGTGGTATGAAAACCAGATATTCTCTAAGAAACCATTTTAAACATCAATAATTCTTATCACAACTTGAACCTTAGAACATAAATGATGTAATTAAAGGTAAATTGTGGGTAATGGGTATAAAAGAAGAACCTAATCAATTTGAATGAAATAAAGTTTGGTAACTTTTTGATAAAACCAAATAAAACTTGATTATAGGCACTTAATGGGTGTTTAGAATTATGGTTGATGAATCTGGAACAATAGTGGGAAATAAGGCATGACTAGTTGCACAAGGGTATATTCATGAAAATGGTATGGAATATAAATAAAACTTTTCACATATATATATACATGAAGAAATTATAATACTATTATCATATAAAGAAAATCATAATTTCAAACTATATCAAAGGGATGTCAAAATTGTATTATTAAATGGGTATATAATTGAGATGTTTTTGTTGAAAAATCCCAGATATTTCAAAATACTAATTTTCCAAATCACGTTTCAAACTATCAAAAGTTGTATATGGTTTCAAGAAATCTCTTAGATCTTGGTATGATAGGATCATCTATTTTCTTATTTCAAAAGGATTTTCAAAATCTATACATGATCTTACCTTATTTATAAAAATAATTTTAGAAGATGTTTTAGCTGATCAAATTTATGTAGATGATATTATTTTCTAATCTACTAAAAATTATTTATGTACTTATTTTTAAAAGATAATGAAAAATGGATTTAATTTTTTTTTAACGGATGAACTGAAATTATTTATTTTTTTTTATATTTTTTAAAATTAATAATGAATTATATTAAATCAAAGTAAATATACTAAATACCATTTAAATTTTTTTAATTTGGATAGAGCTAAGAGTATTGATACTCTTATGTGTACCACCTATAAGTTGGATCTTGATGAAGCTTAAAAATTAGTGGATCAAACCTGTTACTGAGGTATGACTTGAAGTATTCTATACATGAATTCTAGCTGACCTGATAATATGTTTAGTGTGTGTATGTCTGATCATTTTCAAGAAAACCCAAAAGAGTCACACTTATTTTCTGTAAAAAAAATTTCAAATACCTCAAGTATTAAACCAATTTAGGATTGTTTTACCATAGAGTAAAAGAATTTGAATTATCTAGTGATTCATATGAAAATTTTGTTTGTTTCAAGTTAGATAGAAAAATCACCACTGGAACATTTCATTTTTTGGTATAGTCTCTAGTATCTTGGTGAAGTATGAAAAAAAAATTATGTTTCATTGTCTAATTCTGAAGCTAAATACATAGATGATATAAAAAAAATTTGGATGAAATAGACATTACTAGACTATGGATATCAATTACAACATGTATCTATAAATTGTAACAATACAAGTGTTATACACATTTCTAAAAATACTATATCTCGCTCTAGAACAAAATATATTGATATAATATTATTATCCTAACTAGGTTAAATACCCTAAGAGGGGGGGGGGGTGCATCATGGTATGAAAGATTAAAACTACTGCCCCTTTTTATCTTTTTTGTTGTTAAACAAAATTATCATCTCTCTATTTCCCTCAACAATGTATGAGCAGAAATTAAAGAAAGAATGGGATACAAAAAAAATACTTTATTCAACCTCACTGGGATATATCCATGGATCAGACAATGATAATGTACTGATGTACCAAATCCTTTATAATTGAACTACTATTTATAATGTTCAGAGTGGAGTCATTGTCCCTATTAATTTACTACCAATCACAAATTGAAATATCACTGCACTCTCAACTGAAGTGTGATCACTTTTTCTTCCTAATATCCTTATTTTATTTCATGAATCGGTATTTTTTACACCTCATTTAGTGAATCATTGAGTTCCACTTTCATCCACTTGATGAATTCCACTTTACCACAGTTGTACTGGGAAACGTTAAAATTTCGTGAAACTCTTGGGACACTTGCTTGATAAATTAATGACTTGCATGAAAACTATGTCTTTTTCATAGAAAACCAACATGCTCACAACTTAATAGTTGTACAAAATTTCCTTTTTACATGCAAGTAAATATTTGTGTGAAACTCCCTTCTTACACATAAGTCACTACTTACATGCAACTCCCTTTTTGAGTGCCACTCACTACTTGCATGATTAAGATATATGATTTCCTCTATGTTTTGATCATGTTAAAATGTAGGGGGGGGGTATCCTCTAATTTATATTAATTAACAACCCTACTTTCTAATTTTCCCTGAATGCGCAAGTCTCATTTGTGCACGTATCTTTCATGAAAACTCATCTTTCATGAAAATATATATCTTGAGTGCCATATTTTCCTTTTCCATAATTTTATGTAATGATCCTGAAAAATGAATTTCATCCAACATTCCAATCCTCTTTAAAATACGTGTACAAATTCATTTTCCAAAATTAATTTTCTTTTTTTTCTAAAATTTTTGGACCCAAAAATTTGGAAAGCACTGGGAAATAGCATCACCTTGTATATGAAATTTTTGTACCACCTTCAAAGCATCCATTCCTTTTCCTTAGATCTTTGTAAACATATCCTGTCAACAATATATCTATAATTCCATAATAAAAAATGAGAAAATGTTTTTTAAACAAACACAATCAACCCAAAAATGTTGAAATGTTACCTTGAGGGACTTTTGATAAACAAAGACATCATTTTTTGATTGATTTTTTTCAAAAAGGTTCCATAACTCTTGAATACATTGGTACTAAACATCAGTTTGTTGATATATTCATTAATAATTTTAATTCTGAGAGAATAAACTACATCAAACATGAATTAGGCATGATTAATTTTAGTTTAAAAAACATTTTGGGACCCATTGTTGGTGTCTTACCAACTATTGGTGTTTTACCCACCATTGTTGTTTTACCCAAAATTAGAGTTTACCCACCATTGAGTTACCCATCATTGGAATCCACATGCCTTTTTCAGTTTCTCACCATTTGTTTTGATTCATTGTTGATAATTTAGATTTATGAATTTTTTTAATTATTTAATTTTTAATTCTATTCAAATTATATTTCAATTTTAATTTTAAAAGTCCCTAAATATACACATGATATAAATTATACATTTATCTAATTCCAATACTATCCCGCTCACACCTTTCTCTTGAGTCATGTCATGGAATTTTTCCCCCATCCATTTTTCTTACATTCCCTTTTCCCAAACCTTTCAAGTAATTTGTCATGTTTGGAGAGAAGAGATGCATAGTTTATTTTCTATACAAGTTTTTTCATTAAAATAAGTAGAAAGCTGAGTAGATCTGTCTAGTTACTATCGAGCTGGTGAACCCTGAGCTTGTTAAGAGTACAATGGTTCCCAAAAAAGATGTTCAAGATAACTAGTTTACTTTTGAGAATGTCTTTAGTGATTAGGGTTCTTCATGACCTATGATGGGTAAAATGATTTTCTTCTAACTATAGGCCCTTATATACTATGTTAGTCAACTAGTTCTACCATTTTTTCGAATTCATTTTTTATGAAAATGAAGACTATGTAAGAATCATAATAAATGGCTACGAAGTTTCCTTTTCTTCAAGATAGTGTGATAGATTATTGAGAGTTACCCATGAAGGAGTTGTAAATGATTATTATGGAATTTTTATGAATTATAGTGATACATTTGTTTATGAAGATTCCTTGGTTGAGTTAACTTGTGATTGGATATTTAGAAGACAAGTTTCCACTAAAAATGATGGTGAATGGAAATTTCTTTTCATGTTTATCCAGAAAAATGTTTTTCTAAGTAAAGTTGAATTTTATATAACAAGGTATTATTATTTTTATCTTTCGTGTCTTTTTAAAAACAATTGAAAAGATAAAAATTTATAGATACCAAATGATTCACATGATGAATATATTTAATCCTCCTTCTTGGTAAAATTCCCAAATCTATCATAATTTTATTTCATCTTTTATGGAGGCTAAAGGGTTAGTTGATAAAGGTGAAGAAACAATTGTGTATTGTGTAGGTTTTTTCATAACTAGGGATAAATGGAAAAAATATGAATATTAGTTTAAATACTTGGAAGAAATAATGGGTTGACAATAGTGAGAGGCTATATAATGATTTTAATCCTGTTGAACATCATTATAAAAAAATAGTATTTCAAATCCTATCTTGGATCCATATGAGTTGGTTGAATATTTTTTTAAAGAGAAAGAGTAGGTTGTTCCCTCTAGTGATAAGGAATAATAATTCTTATTGGGTGAAGTTAGTGATCCAAATCTTCCTTAGAGCTCCCCAACCATATCATATGGTGCTCTTAGTCCACCATGTCCTTTTTCTATCAAAGTGACTCTCTTAAAAGAAGGTAGTGATGAAAAAGATACGGAAATTTCTAGTGAGGAACATTTCAAGAGTTATTCCAAATCCTCTAAAGAAAATGGAGACGATGAGAAATGTGTTAAAGATGAAGAATAAAAAGTATTAGGAGAAATTGATGATGAGGGAAATGAAAATGGAGATGAAGATGATAGTTATGGAGGTTCTGAATATGATGGTTCTTATGGCCACATTGGTGCTAAGGATGTTGAGATTCCTCAGTCACTTCTCTCTTCAACATATATTTAAACTATTTCTAGATCTGAAAATTGATCGATCCTGGTTGAATATTTGGATAAAACATCTAGATAAGAGAAGGAAGCATCAAATAATGGGGGAGGAATCCCAAATTCTGGACAGTCACCCAATTGATCATATTGTTAGTTGACACCTTAGTGTTTATGTAGTTGATGCGAAGATAGTTTTTGAACATTCAATTACTAATAATTTAGAGGTTGATCTTGATGTAGTTGAGAAAAAAGTTAATGTTTAGATATCTTATATGTAGAATAGTGTTTTACCTACTATGTTTTTGTCTATAGTTGCTGGTTCTCAAAGTATCAGGTCTCCTCGAATGACTTATATCCAATTAATGGACCTGACATTTTATGAATTGGATAAGTTCCCTGGGTATGTTAGACTTGGACTGAACTAGAATGGGTGTCCCCCAATGCATTATGGACGTACGTTTTGAGAAGGAATTTGATCGTAAGGGATACTTAGTAGACCAGGTTTTTGATGTAGGTTAGTTGGAGTGTCTTTACTCTAATGTACCTACCATTTATGATCTTGTAGGTTCCCCTTCCATTCCATCAGTTCTAGTGGATTTTTTCACCATAGGTGACATAGATTATAGTATAGATAGGCTTCTCTCAGACTATGGTTAGTTGTTGAAAAATAAACTTCCCTTGGTTACCAAGATCAGTGACAAGGATGCAATAAATTTTATAGGTATTGTGACTCAGCACATTCATCCTAAGATGATGCTTCATATTCGAGCAATGAAGGTATAGAGAAAAATTTTAGAAAAAGATATGGAAGTTCAATAATCTATAATAAAGGAGATGAGGTCCTCCTTTGTAGACTCCATGGATGATTTTCTAGAGTGGATATAGAATCTTTCTTCCATGGATTCTTCATCAAGTTCTCCTTCAATTGATATTTTTTTATCTAGTTTGGGGTTCAAGGAGATATTCATGGTTCTTCAAGATATGTTCCTGGCATTCCTTAGGAGATATTGAGTATATTAGAGCATAATAGTTATCATATTCACATGATGGTCAGAGAGTATATGAACGATATGAAATCATATAGAGAGAAAATAACAAATGTCACAAAGTATTATATGTCACAGATTTATACTAAGAATTAGATGAATTCTCATTTCATGTTTTTTATGAAAATTTTTTAGGATACCTCCAGTGACACAAAATTTTAAATATAAAGTAATTCTATCAAAGGTTATGGCCCCTGTAATGACCCAAACTATTATGAATAAAATACCCTTTTTTATTTAATTAAATGCCTTTTTATATAATATGGTTATATAAAACACAATTACATATTTTGTTTTATTATATCCAGTTGGATTCAAATGATCATTAAGTATCATTACCATTGATTACATAGTAATTGAATAGTGACCACATGATTAATATAAATATAGGGTTTAACAAATCCAATTGACACAGACAAATAAAGTGGTGGAGTCAACCAATAAGATTGAACCCTATGAAGAAAATTTATTAGAGATTATAAGTGAGATAACCTTTCTTTTATTTTACCTTAACCAAGACCAAGATGGGATCCATCAACATAATCATGAGTGAAACCATTTACAGGAGAAGGTCAGCTCATCGAGATCACAACCCATACCATGTTCGCTAAACCGCCTCATGAAAGTCCCATCATCACGCTCCATACTCCTAAGGAGTTTGTTTGTTTATTAAAGATATATGTATCAAGACCCTATAAATATGATTATTAAAATTATTTTTTATAGAATATTGAATATATTTTCATCTTATCATTATTACATTGTAAATTTTTTTTATTTTGATACAATAAAGCACAAATTGTATTTTTGGCTAATATTAAAATTAAATTAATTAATTTATGAATTAATGGATTTTTGAAATAAATATTATTTTAATAAAATATTATTATTAAATATTTTTTATTAAATATAAATTATCATATAATTTTTATGAATACGAATGTAATTTTTATAAGGGTTTGAAAACGGTTCTATTAAAAACCCGGAATTTCCTAATACATGTCAATTTCAAATTTAAATGTTAATATTTACATATTTATAAAATTATTTAGTTAAAACGAATATTATTTTTTTGAATAATTATGTTGAAATTATCCAATGTTGAAATTTTCATAATTTTTTGAGACAGTCAATTTTTCAGGTAAAAATTAAATACCGTATAAATATACTTTGTGTATTATGATATCATAATGACAAAAAAGTGATTTAATAATTACTATAAATGGGATCCATAAAAATTTGTATATTTTTAATTTAAAATAATTTTATTTTAGGTTTATTTTATTTATTATGTAAAGAGATTAAGATTCTTCCAAAACATATAATATATGTTTAGGTTTTCAAATCCTTTCTTTAATATTGTGGCTCTCTTACACATAATAAAGGGAATTATTTTAAAACATTAGTACTTTGGAAATATAAAATAAGAAAAAACACTACAATTTTTCATAAACCATGATAAGATACCATAGGATGGTTTTTAATTTTTTATATTTTATTATTTGGAGTCCAAAACCAAAATAATAATGAAACCCCCCTCTTTTCCTATATAAACCCACCCAAGATCCAATTTCTCTTCACTAAAACTCCATGGATAGCTACCATACTCTTCCATATACTATATATTGTCCTTAAAAGTCCCATTATTCTCTTAATAATCCCCTCCTAAGATTTTTTAGTCACACACTCAAGTAAGGGACCATCCTCTCCTCCTTTCAAATTCAAGTTCCTTCTTTGAAATTAGTTCTTTTAATTTTAATTGGTTATATTTTAATTCGTTTATAATCATTATAATAAAATTAAATTTATGTTATTTTAATTATTTATAATTTATCACCTCTCATTTATACCCTTACTTAAGCCATTACAATGCCAAAATTCTGCAATGAATCCTCAACTTCTCTTTTTTATTCAAGTTTCTTTGTGAACTTATGCATTCTATTTTCGTTTAATAAAGATGGGACATGTATTTCCAAGTCCCCACTAAAATCCGTTTTATGTAAAAATTATTATATAACACTTTTTCTTTCATCAACCAGTTTTATGAATTTTTAAGTAACGTTGTTATGGTGCCGAAATTTGCCCGCAATTTTTCTTGCCAAAATAATTGTGTAGTGAATACCATACCAGTTTTTCTATCAAGGGTACTCACCTTTATGAACATATAATTATTTACTAGGGAATTAAATTTATTTATTAAAATTTAATTGATCATTTAATAAATTTTTATGATGAATTAATCCAAGTTATATGATTTATGTGGCACACTTAAGCATGAAGATAAAATGAATATGATGGGTGCACCCATATAGCTCTCTAATAAATTTGGAAATGTTTAGTATTATGGTATGTCATATTGGGATAGGGAGTGAACCTGATTAATTTATGATACTTTTTCCACCATGATGTCTTGGTGGTATTATCCATGACTAGTGTTTATGATTCAATGTTTTAAGTTGTTTCCACATTTCCCATGTTATGATTATCATGCTATATCATTATTTATTATTCATGTTCCTTTTATTATTCATTGATATACCTATTTTAAAACATGTATCCATTATTAAATTTTTATTACCATACATATAGTTATATCTCAGCCCTTTATTATGCATATACCTAGGTTATCCCATGTAGTTTTATGTTTGATTGAGTATTTTGAGCATGTTAAATATGTTTCAGTAAAGTTTTTTTATTCCCAATTTTATGTTGTTAGGTAATGTACCTAATTCCCAAAAATTGAAAACTTATTAATCATACTGGATGTATTAAGGATATTATTTTTTCAATAAATCATGTATTAATTTGAAATAAAGAGAAGGTTTGTTACAGCTGGTATCAGAGAAAAATTTTAGTTATTTTTGGGATTTGTATTAGAAAACTCTAGTGAAACCCTTAGAGATAATGACTAAGTATAAGAAAGAAACCCTAAGATTGGGTAATTATATAGGAATTTGTTTATCAATTAAATAAATCCTTTTCAAGATACTACAAGTGGATGTTGTTTTCGTACAAATGTAACTAGGGGTAACAACTCCGACATGGTGTCTTGGGCCTGACTCGGGGTAACTTGGTACACAAAAATAGGCCTTACATTGTATCTGGTTTGACACTCCTGGGGGATATGATTTGGTAAATTCATAAGCTCAATGTGAACCATTATGAAAAGAACAAAATAAAAATTTCCATATGAATATATTCTTGGAAATAGATTATGGATAATATACATTGTAGCCTAGAAATTCATAAGTTAATAGATAAATATAATTCATAATTTATCCCTTTAATGACATTGGATGCCCATTTATGTGTTTAATAGTTTAAATAAAATATCTTCCATATGTATATTTTGTATTAAGTAAATTATTAGAACCATAATCAAGTAGTGAATGGTGTGGTTATGGTCTATAGTTCTACACATTCATTCATATCATGAATGTTTAGTAGAACTATTCATACACCACCAAAAAGCATGGAAGTGGAGTAGTCAGTGAAAATGAAAAATGGCATAATTATTGCATCCCAAGTATATAACTCAACTCCTATCAAAGTTTTTGGGATGAAATTATAAGACAATATATTCATAATCCCTTTGGTGTAATTTGATGAAATTTTGGGCATGGATTGGCTCTCCCTATATAGAGAAAACATAAATTTCCATAAGAAGTAAATCACTCTCTGTATTGAGAGTCACCCCCCGATTCTATACATGTGAAAGGAGGATGATGAATATTCTTTAGCACCAAAATCTCAATCATGTACACTATTTCCCTACGAGGAAGCTTATACAGATAAAGTTAGTGAGTCTATGGAATGAACCATCCTCAAATACATTCCAACTGTAAGAGAATATGCTGATGTGTTTTCTAAGAAATTTCTTGGTCTTCCTCCTGAATGAGAGGTTAAATTTTTAATTGATCTTATACCAAGGGTGTTTCCAATATAAAATACTCCATATAGAATGAATATTTTGGATCTTGGGTATTTTATGAAATAAATAATATAGAATCTATATAAAGGGTTCATAAACCCAAGTGTTTCACCATTAGGTTCACTAGTCCTCTTTTTCATGAAGAAGGATGGTCCAATGCACCTTTGCATTGATTATCGTGATCTCAACATGATAATGAAAAATAAAAAGTATCATTTTCCAAAAAATGATGACTTTTTTTATCTTCTACACAAAGCAAAATACTTCTCCAAGGTGGATCTTTGGTCAGGATATTATCATGTTTGTGTGAAGAAGGAAGATATCCCCTAGACCGATTTGTGTACAAGGTATGGTCACTATGAATTCATAGTGATCCCATTATAACTCACTAATGAATCATTAATATTCATGGACTATATGAGTAGACTCTTTAGAGATTACCTTGACAAATTTTTTTTGTAGTATTTATAGATAATATTAAAATATATTCCAAAATCAAGGAGAAGCATGAGGATAATATATGTACTGTACTAAAGACCCTTTGAAGGGAGAATATTTTATCCAAGATTATAAAATTGGACTTCTAGTTGAAGGAAGTCTATTTCTTGGAAAATATCATCACAAAAATGGGATATATTTGGGTCGTTCAATGACAGAAGTGACTAAAGGATGTACAAGGCCAACATCTATGATATACATCTATAGTTTCTTGGGGTTAGATGGGTATTATCCCCGATTTATTAGTAATTTATCATGATTTTCAAACCCTATTTCCAAGCTTACATAGAAGGATGATAAGTTTTCATGGAATGATGAATGTGAAGAGAGATTCATGGAGTTGAAATTGAGGTTTATCAGTGAACCTGTACTCACACTAACCACAATATGGAGAACTTTTCATGGTGTTCAGTGGAACTTTAAAGAAGGTATTGGGATGTGTGTTAATGCAAAATGACAAATTCATATCCTATGCTTCAATATAGTTGAAATTTCATGAACAAAACTACCCAAATAATGATCTGGAGTTTGTTTTAGTGATCTTCACATTGAAAATATAGAGGCATTATCTCTTTGCAGAGAAGTGTGAAGTAGATACAAATGAAATAAATCCCCATGTATATATTCACATAGAAATAGATGAATATATTCCAACGAATATGGTTAGAGATTATTAATGACTATGAATACTCAATCCACTACTGTCATTGTAAAGAGAATAAAATGGAATATTACCTAAGTATAATGGATCATGTATCTTTATCAATGATTAGAATTGAGAAGAATAAAAAATTCATAGAACTATAATGGATGAACATGGGAATCATAAAGGAATGAGCATCATCAATACCTTAACAAATTATTTCTCAACCATCTCATTTATAAAGGTAAAAGGATGCTCAAACAAATGATGTGGAATTTCAGAAGATGGTGGCATCCATGAGAAAGGTTAAGTCCTTAGATTTTAAAATTAATGAAGAAGGAATTGTGAGATTTGGGTCAAGACATTGTGTTCCATCAAATCCTGGTTTAAAGAAGGTACTATTGGATGATGCACATAGTTCAACATTCTTTATTTACCCAAGAAGAACAAAGATGTATCATGATCTCTATGATCACTATTGATGTGATAATATGAATAAATATATCACACAATATACATAAAAGTGCTTGATATTCCAACAAGTGAAATTTAAAAGTTAGGAGTATAAGGGGGTGATGTAACCATTACCCATACCTAGATAGAAATGGGAGAACATCACTATGGAATTTTTCACCGGACATACAAATACATCAATGGGAAAAAATATGAGTTGTTGTGGATCTTCTTGCAAAGAAAACTCACTTTATATAAATTCTAAAGGGCATATCTTCAAATCAAATTGAACAGATATACATCAGATAATTGGTAAGGGTGCATGGATTACCACTATCGATTATATATGATCGAGATCTAAGATTAACCTACAAATTCAAGAAAAGTATCCAATATGCTATAACACTAAGCTAAAATTCAGTAAAACCTATAATCCTAAAACTAATGTACAATATGATTTAAATATTCATATATTTGAAGAAATGTTGTGAGAAAGTTATATGGACTTAAAAGGAGGTTAAGACCAACAACATACTTTGGTTGAGTTCTATTTCAAAAATAATTTCCACTTGAGCATCCAAATAGATCCCTATGAATCCCTTTATGGGAATAGGTTTATAACACCTACATGTTAGGATAAATATGGGGAACGAAAGGTCTTGAAATGGTTAATGAAATTGTGGAAAATATTAAGGACATTCAGTAGCACATCATGGATTCTTAGAGCTAACATGAGCTTTGATGAAAATCATTGGTGAGACCTAGATTTTGATGTTGAAAACATGGTATACCATCGAATATCTCCATGGAAGAAATTTATGATATTTGGGAATAAGGGAAACATTATTCCAATATACATAATCTTCTTTTAGAACCTTGATCACATTGGAGTGGTGTCATATCGACTAGAACTCCCACCGAACCTATCTCATGTGCATGATTTATTTAATGTTTCCCTCTTTAGGTAGTTCATGCTAGACCCCCCACATGCAGTCAATCCAGAGGTGGTTCCTTTATATAATGACCTTTCAGATGAGGAGAAGTTAGTGAAGATCTTAAACTGTAGAGAAAAATTTCTACAAAGTAATATAATGAATCTTGTCAAAGTGTTGTGGAGAAACCACAAGTTTGAAGAAGAAAGTTGGGAACTGAAGGAGACGATGAAAAAGAGTTACCCTCATATTTTTAGTGTGGGAAGAGATAATTTAAATGGTGAAATTTCTAAGTGGGGAATATTATGACGCCCTAAACTACTATGAATAATGTTTCATTTTTATTTAACTAAATTTCATATTATATAAATGAGTTATAAAAAAATTATCCACATATTTTGTTTTATTATATCCAATTGGATTTAAATGATCCTTAAGTATCATTACCATTTATTATGGATCCATTGAATAATGATCACATGATTATTATAAATATAGGGTTTTAACAAATCCAGTTGACATAGAAAAACTAACTGATAGCCTCAACCAATTGGATCATACCCTATAAAGCCCTTTTATTTGAGCTTCAGAGGGAGATAGCATTTCAGGGGTTTCCATTGACTAATTCGAAGCTAAGATCAAACAACTTAATCATGAGAGAAACCATTTAAAGGAGAAGTTCTAGCTCATCAATATCATAACCCATACAATGTTCGTTGAACCGCCCCATGAAAGTCACACTATCACACACCTTAATCTTAGGGTGGTTGTTGGTGAATTAAATGGATTTGTATCAAGACCCCATAAATATGAGTATGTACATTATTCAGTATATAATAATGAATATATTTTCATCCTATTACTGTTACATTTTAAATAATTTTTATTTTCAAAAATAAATCAAAAATTGTATTTTTTGTTAATATTATATTCAATTAATGAATTTTTGAATTAATGGATTTTTGAAATAAATAATATTTTCATAAAATATTATTATTAAATAATTTTCTTTCAAACATAAATGATCATATAATTTTTAGGTAGTCTAATGTAATTCTATTAGGGTTCGAAAACTGTTATTGTCAAAAACCCATCATTTCTTAATAAATGTCAATTTTATTTTCAAATTGAAAACTCAAATACTTAGAAAATTATTAATATAAAATGGATATTATTTTTTGAATTTGGATGTCCAAATTATTCAATGGTGAATTTTTTAAAATTTTCTATGACAAACAAATGCCATATAAATATACTTTGTGTGTTGTGACATCCTAATGACACAATAATGATATACTAATAATGATAAATGAGATCCATGAACAAATAAATATTTTACCTTTAAAATAAAATGACTATAAGTTTATTTGTTTTATTTTGTAAGTACATTATGAATACTTTAAAACTTATAATATATTTCATGGTTTTAAAATCCTTTAATTAAGAGTATGAATCACCTCTACATATGAAAGGGAATTATTTTAATAAGTTTGACCCTTGTAATTATAAAATATTAATTGACACTCCCATTTAGAATTAAACCATGGAGAAAACCATGGTATGGTTTGTGGTTTTGGATATTTTATTATGTGGATTCAAAAACTGAAATAATAAATAAATCCCCCTCTTTCTCAATATAAACCCAAAAAACTCCAATTTCTCTTGAATCACTCTTTAGAGCATGAAAATACTCTTCCAAAAACTATATAGTGTCCTCCCGAGGCTCCAAAAAGACCTCAAGAAACTGATACCAAGCTTTGGGAGTCACACAATCAAGTAAGGGACCTTCCTATCCTCTTTTCAAATTCATGCACATTCATTAAAATTAGTCCTTTTAAATTAAATTGGATATATTTTCATGAATTTAAAATCATTTTATTATTTTTGAATTAATTTTATTTGAATGAATAATCATTTATCCTCCATCATTTGAAACATTACCTAAGATGTTACTATGTTGAAATTCTGTAAGGGATCCTCACATTATCTTCTTTATTCAAGGTTCTTTATGAATTTATGCATTCTACTTCCATTAGCTAAAGTTGCGACAAGTATTTCCATGTAACTATTACTTCACATTTTATTTACAAATTATGAGAGACCCATTTATCTTTCATCAACTAGTTTTATGAATTTTTAAGCAATGTCATTAAGCTTCCAGAATTTCCCCATGATTTTCTATGCCAAAACAATTGTGTACTAAACACCATACCCATTTTTTCATCAAGGTTATTCACCTTTATGCACATATACTTATTTATTTAGAACTTACATGTACTTATTCCACATTAATTGATCTTGGAATAAATTATGGTGATGAATTAATCCATATTGTATCACTAATGTGGAACACTTAAGAATTAGAATGAAATGAATATAATGGGTGCACCCAGATAGTGCTCCAATGTACTGGGTAATGTTTAGTATTATGATATGTCATGTTGGGCTAGGGAGTGAACCTGATTCCATTATGTGACTTTTTCCACAATGATGTCTTGGAAAATTAATCCTTGACCTATGTTTTTGATTCAATGTTTTATGTTTCTTCCACATTTCCCATGGTATGATTATAAAGATATATTATGCCTTATTATTCATGTTAAAGAATTTTTATATAAAGACATTGTATTCCTTATTTTATGTTGTTATTTAATGTAACAAATTCCTGAAAACACTAGAATTTTCGATCATCTAAGTTGTACTAAGGGTATTATTATGTAATAAATCAATTATTAATGTTAAATAAAGAGTAGTGATATTATAACTAAAATGATAAAGTTATTTATGGAATATAAAATGGATTTAATAAGTTCTATAGAGAAGGGATGGAATATTAATTTGGATTTCATAAATATGCTGAATCCCTTTATCCATGATTCTAGTACTGTATTGTTGGATCAGGATTCCACTACTATCACTGCTCATCTAACCCCTCCAACCTCTAATCCAGAGTTCTTCAGGCTCAGTTTAACTAGAGATCCTAATGCATACTTGCTTGCTCATTTTCAACCTTTTAGCATGTCTCCCTAAGAACCAGTTCAGTATCTTACTCCCATCATCATGAGATATACTATAAGGACCCAACTTTAAATGTTACATTATCTAGAGATAAGTTGATAATTTGACATTAATTCCCATTGAGGATATTTTCATCTTTAGAGCTTTAGAGAATTAAGTCATAACTTATACATAACATCTTGAATATTAAAAGTAGACACTTATACTCACTATCATTTTTAATTCATAAAACAAAAACTCTTTAAAACAAAATATTACATCGTTTTATTTTCTAACTACATAACTTTTCCTTGATCACATCTTTGACTCTATTCTTCATTATGTCATCTGAAAAAAATTTAAAAACTTGGTATGAGCATAAAAATCTTAGTAAGGGATACATAATGAAAGAAACTATTAATCATTCAAAAAACATGTAAATAATGAAAAATTTACCATAAATTAATACTTTTCACCTTTACGAAGTATGAAAAACACTTCACTAAATATAATCTAATTTTTTACCCTTTTGTAACAAAAAGATTACCATAAATCCTATAGAAATCAACTTATTTCATATAATGGTTACTTGGGACATAAACAAACTTAAATGGAATAACCATACGGTCAAATTCTACACATATCACTAAATGGAATAGCCATACAGCTAACATCCATACCCAATTCATTGGAGGTTATAATGTAACCACCAGTGCATGGTTTTTCACGTAACCACCCATAAAATGTCAAATTACCATTATATAATAATAACACATAAAATATTTCAAATATAAACATTTCACTAAAAAAATTTCATTTTCATTCATAAGAAATCATTTCAGGATATTGAAATACTCAATCCATTTTAAAAATCATTTAATAACGAAATTATTGAATCAAAGTGTCTCGTACAAATTTTAAAAATTTAAAATAAATTAACATTTAAAACCATTTTTGTAAATATAAATATATCCGTATAACTATTTTGAAATATGAACATTAATGAGAATGATTTAAAAGAATAAATCTTTAAAACATTTAAAATAATATTTTAGTTAAAGAGTCTCATAACACTTGACATATAGATGAATAGAAATAATTAAATAATAACAAAAAACATTAAATATCAGGAAAATATAGAAATTTATGATATAAAATGTCAAAAGGGTTGTATATACACCTTATATGATATTATATCCGCACTATATCGAGATATGCCTCAATGAAAGGTGATATAGACAAAATCCCTTACAAAAATCATATCATTAGATTAAGGATAAATCAATGACATAATTATGTGTGAAAAATATAAATACACACTATATAATTTTATATTATGTGTAAGATAATCAAAGTTCATTCACTCATATTCATAGCATGACATAACCAAAAAGTAGATGTTTAACCCAAATAATGGAAATTGGGTTAAGAAGTTCCCTTAAGAAAATTCGGCAGCCTAACTACATCCCTTTAAAATTCAAAAAATTAATTGATGGGAGAGAAAATGGTATCTCATCACTTGGAAATAAAATTTAATTAAATAAGTATATAAAATAACATATCCCAACATAAGAAAATTGAAATTAAAATACATAACATAAAAAATAAGTCTTTGACTAAAAGGGGGGGTGAACTTTTCCATTACCTAGAGTCTGATTCATCATGTATGTTCCTTGTTCTTAATGAATAATAAACTAATGAAAATTTATACTTTATTAAGAACCTTTTTCATGTTTATTATTCCATTTTTTCACTTATTACTACATTATAAAAATTATAGGATTATTTATGTTAATATCAGTCATTTTGTTGATATTGGGTACTTGAGTCGAAAATGAACTTGTTATAATTACAAATTGTCCATGTCGTCAAAAGTAAATTATCTTAAGAATAGTATTAATGATTTAAATATCATATATGTCCCAAATATATGTCTTTATTATAGTCCATAACATTTGGAGATAAGAAATGAAATGCACCGTTCATGGAGACGGTAAGTCGTACGTATGCATTAATGCTAATTTCATTTATTTTTCATATTAAGGAAATGAAAACTAAATGATACATAGGTATATTATAATTGAATTAAAATATAATATGATATATATGTTACATATTTTCATTAACTCTATCCTTTATATGTTCCATGTATGGCATGAATGAGTCATATCAAATTGAGGGGGTGGTAGTTCGCATTTCCTCAAATGAAATTATCATATATATATATCAAGAAAAGCATAAAAGTATGATTTTAAATAAAAATTATAGTTTCATAGAGAAAATATAAATATAATATATAAATATAGTTCCATCATAATGTCCACCATGATATGTGGTAGGAGAAAATCGAACAATAATCATTTTGAGAGGTAGCAGTTCGTCGTACACAGAAATAGTATGTTCGTATCCATTAGATGGAGGTGTGTTTAAGTTTAGTTCATATACATGTCATATAAACAACCTAGTATATTTAAGATATTGGGGTTGTTATGTAATCAAATAATAAGAATAGAATAGACATTGAAGATGTAAAATAATGGAAATTAACTTTAGAGAAGACGCTACCTCTTAAAATGTGTAACTCCCTTTGATTTGAGCAAAGAGGATTTCTTGAATTGAATTTTTCCAAAGGTAAGGCTTATAGAAGGAAAATAGGTATTTTTGGTGATTATTTGGTTCGAATTTGGACGATTCAAGTGGTTTGTGAGGTGTTATTAAATGGGTATAGGTGATTCCCTTTTTTAAGAGGGAGGAAGGGCACTTTAGGAAGTTATGGAAATATTATTTTATTATAAAAGGATTTTCGGGTTTTAAATGGTCCCAAAGTCATTTATTTGAATGATAAGTTTATTTTGGGCCCAAAACCTCCCAAATAATTGGTTTTAGGAATGTCTATGTAAAAAAATTAACCTTGTCATTTAGATTTAACCCTTTGTTAACTAATTTTACTCTTACCACGTCTTGTTGTATATTCATACTACGTGGTTAATATAGTTACAAGAAAATGAAAATATAACATCAAGTGGTTCATTAATAAAATTTTAAACATTATCTAAGTCATTTTCCCTAATATTATATTTTTTTCTATTATATAATTTAATAAAATCGTATTACTTTTAAAAACTCACTTACGTCAATTTTATACTATTCATATCATTCCTTTTTTTTAAATCCATAATAACTTGATTGTTTCAAAAAAACATAATTAATTCAAAGATAAAAATTCATAATCATCTTTCAAATTCTTTTATGGTATAAATAGGTTCAAAATAAATTTATTTTAATATTTTTAATCTCATTCATTTAAATCATTCATTAATAAGGTAATAACTATATCATCAGTGTGTCATAAATAAATTTATTTATTTGATGTATAAAAAAATATAAATAAAATACCATAATTTAATAAATATTTATAGATTTCTAATTACTATTTTTAGTAGAAATTATTACTTATATTACCCCATATAAAAACTGTTTTACTAAAAGAAACATGTTTATGAAATATTTTTCTTTACTTTAAATTAATTCTTTTAAAATGTCATTTTCACATACAAGTGGCTCCATGGGGTCCTAAAATCAACCCAAGGATTCCAATTTTAATAAATATCTCATACAATAGGATTTTTACACGTGTTTGTGTAGTTTAATATTATTATAATACTATTTTTACCCTTATTTACCATATTTACCATCCAACTAAGGTAAATAATATAATTACTGAAGTTATTATTCATAATTTCTAAAAATAAAAGGTACATATTTACACAATTTAGACCTCCTAATTTAAAATATTTAATCCATTTTTCCTAATTTAAAACATATAATGGAAAAAAATAAATTTAAATTTAATTCATGTTGTCAAAACCAACAAGCGAGTTTATAAGAAGTAATAACTATCAAAATATTGACATGTGTTTATGTCTAATTTAAAAGTGAAATTAATTCTAATGAAAAACATTAGATTAAATGATTAAAAAAATTACACTTTAAAACAAATTAAAAGTAAAATTTAAATATATAAATAAATTCGATGAAATTAAATGTTTTCACTTAAAAAGCAGTATTTTTCACTATTCATTAAAAAAATGAACATTATTAAAAATATACAAGATTTTATCACAAGTAAATTTTTTTGTCTTGATTCTACAGAAGAAGTTTATTTTTTCATATAGAATATATAAAGGTGACAAAACTATATTTAAAAATGGTTCACCATGAGAATGAGCTAAAATTACATTTTTAGAGAAATACTTCTTTTACCCAAAAAATCTAATTTATTCTTATATAATATCTAGAAAACATATAATATTAATTTAATACATTACATTTAATATATATAATATATTTTTCATTACATAAAAATCCATAAAGTGTGATATGAAAGAAATTTATTCTATTTTAAATAGGTTTTCATAAAAATATATTATTTATATTCAATTGGATTTTATTTCCATATCTATTAAATTTGGTAACCAATGAATAATTATTTAAATATTTGTAAAACATATTTCAAAATTTATTTTATATTAGTCATTCCCTCCATTCCAATGTCTGGTCATTAAATATCATTTAAAATAATAATATTATTACTATATTATTTTTTGATATATCTCAATGTTGTGTGCAACGTAAGATTTTGAAGAAACCACTTTTTGCATGTTGAGTACAATATCCAAAATATAATACCTTTAATGTAAAATTAATATCTTATTCATAACAATTAATATAAATAAAAAATTATTATTATATAAATACCTTGGTCATTACAACCTCCCCATTTTTGGAAATTGCGTCTTCAAAATTTTAAAATTCGGCTCGGAAAATTCATCAAAAGTACCACATAAGAAAAAGACTTAATAAAAATATAACTTTAAAATAAATAAAAAGAAGTACAAAGTTTACCCAAGATAAAAAATAATTAGATTATATGTTAGAAAAAATTGATATGGTAGAGAAACTAAGTGTCATTTTCTGATGGAGAGTGACAGAAAACATGATCCAGAGAAAGTTAACTACTAGAAAACCATAAACTTGCAATGGGAAAAAAGGGTTTTGATTCCCATGTAGGGAAAGTGAACGGACAAATTTTTTGTTTTATGATCCTTTTATTATATTTGAGGCTTTTTTTATGAGATTAACTAATAACATAACAAAATATACTTACCATTGAAGTAGTGTTGTATCCCTTAATAAATTTCTACCACCAACTCATTTTTTCTCCAAATGATGAGTATTCATGATGACATGGTCACACTTGAAGCACTAGAATCAACCTCTAGAGAATCACATAATCAAAAAAAGATAAAATATATATTTCCCCTGTCTTTCGACATTAACCAAAACCAAAATAGTTATTATGAGATCAGATGATCCTAAAAAAGGATAATTCTTTTATAAAAAGAAATACTACTATTAATCTCCAAAATTAAACAAACAATACCCAATGTTCAAAAAATAATATTCAATACACCATTGTCCTTAGAATTCTTCAATATAATTCTAACTAATGTTGATACCCAAAACTCAGATTGATTTTATCACATAGTATTCCATAGTAAATGTTAACATTTATCTCTAAATAATGTCGACTATTCTTAATGTTTCTTAATAAAAATTGATGAACCTAATCACATATTATATATGATTGGTTAACCATTTACATAAATAACCCAGATATTTATATGTGCACAATGTGAAAAATTATTCTTCCAAAATAATATTTCAACCATTACTCCACAAATTAAGTCCCATAGTATTCTATTTTTTATGGTCATATAGTATTCCCAAAAGAGTGAACGTCATTTAAAATAACATTTATCACTTAGTCACTAAATCGTTTTCCTAAATTAAGGATATCCATTTGATAAAATATAATTTACCAAAATAAACTTATTCTTGATTCATAAAATAATTTAACTAAAAAGAATAAGTCATCCTAACCAGGGAGTTATTGTATTCCAGTGGTAGGTGATAAATATAAGTCTCACTTTGGTTGTTGGTTCGATTCTCGCATCTTTGTCTGATTCGATAGGTTTTTACACAGTATGTGTTTTTTCTATTTTTAAAAACTATTTAATTTTATAACATTCCCAAAAATGATATAATTTCCTAAAAAATAACCATAACATTTATTAACCTAAAAGGTGATCTCATACCTCGCATTTTTTATCCCAAAAATTAATAAACTGTAATGGCCTAAAATTCAAGGATCAGATAAACCCTAATGGTTCTGTATAACTATATCCAAAAAATATATATAATTCTTCCTCAATTAAAATTTGTATATAATAACTTAAGGGTTAGAAATACTTTATATCATCCAAATTAATCCCATAATTAATACATTTAAACATATTATCGTCTATAGATCCAACATAACTCTTTAACCCCTAAAATGTAGACATCTTAATAATTGAACATTACTTCATGATCCTTTATCCATGTTTTTCCATCATATTATTTTATACTTCCTTCCTAAAAAAGAAATCATGCCTAATATTCTAAGATTCAATAATGTCAAAACATGAGTAAATAAATAATCTATACCTTTCATAGGTCATTTTTAGTTTCCTCATATATAATTGGAATGGCATTAGGTATTTGTAAACATGTATTTGTACAGTCATGATGATCCCATTCCTAACCGTTATTTTTAGGACATCTGTTTGCGTAATTACTATGCACACCACATTTAAAACATTCAATTTATCTCTTAGAAAGAAATTCTTTCCCTTTCTTGGAGTAAACTGAACCCTTCCTTTTTCTATGATAGGTTATTACTTTATGACCTTAATTACGACAGCTATGACATCTTCCTGTCCCTTAGGAGCATTTTCCTAGGCGTTTTTCCACATCAATGACATAGGTTTTTAAATATACTTACCTTTATGATTATTACCTAAAAATCCATAGTTATTCATTTCTAACATATATTATTCCTTAGAAAAATCACCAAGGTTCAAGTGGTCAATCATGACTCCAAATAGTTGGTTAATAATAACCAAAATAGTTCTCATTGAATCTCCAACTTCATTTAGTTTCTTATTCAGAAAACCATCACAGTTTTCTTCACATCCATTGTTACTTTGGTGCCTTCTATTCATTATATTTAATATAATGAAATATTTTATAACGAAATATTATTTCAATTCATGTTTTAACATCACAACTTTTCCTTAATCCCATCATTTACTATATTCTTCAATATGTCCTATGAAAAAATTTCAAAACATTGGATGAGCATAAAAAGCTCAGAAAGGGATACATAATGAAATAAAACTGTTATTCATGAAAAAACATGAAAACCATGAAAATGTTATCATAACATAATAATTTTCAACGTCAAGAAGAATCAGAAGCACTTCACTAAATATATTCTCATTGCTTACCCTTTTTGTAAGCAAAATATTACAATAAATCCCATAGAAAGCATCATATAGCATATAAAGGTAATTTGGGACATAAATACGCATAAATGGAATAACCATATGGTCAACTTCCACACATATCACTAAATGGAATATCCATACAACTGACTTCCATACCCAATGCATTAGAGGTTATAATGTAACCACCCGTCATTGGTTTATCTCAGAACCACCCATAATTTGGTTTATCACATAACCACTCATCATTGGATTATCACATTACCACCCATCAAAAGTCTAAGTACCATTATATAATCCTAAAACATAAAATATTTCAAATATCAACATTTCGTTAATAAAATTTCTTTTTCAACCATAATAAATCATTTCAAGATATTTAAATATACAATCCATTTCATAAATCATTTAAAACATATAATAAAAATACTATTGAATCAAAGTTTCCCATATCACTTTGAAACTTTTAAAAGAAATTAACATTTAAAACATTTAATTAAAATATAAATAAATCCTTAAAACCATTTTGAAAATATGGACATTAACGAGAAATATTTAGAAGAATAAATCCTTAAAACATTTTAAATGATATTTTAGGTAAAGAATCTCATAGCACATGAGAAATACTTGAATAAAAGAAAATAAATAATAACAACAAATAAACTTTAAATATCATGATAATATAAAATTTCATGATATAAAATCTCAAAATGGTTATATATACACCTTATAGGATATTAAAGGTGCAGAATATTGAGATATGACTCAATGAAAGGGGATTGAGACGAAATCCCTTAAAAAGCTTGTATCATAAGATTAAGGATAAATCAAGGACATAATTATTTGTGAATAATATAAATACACAGAATATAATTGGATATTATTTGTAAAACAATAAAAGTTCATTCACACATATTCATATCAAGACAAGATCAAGAAGTAGACATTTAACCCAAATAATGGAAATTGGGTTAAGATGATCCCTTATGAAAATTCAGCAACATAACAACGTCACATTAAAATTCAAAAAATGATTTGATGGAAGAGAAAAGGGTCTATAATAACTTGGAAATAAAATTTGAAACAATAATGATATAGAAGAAAATATCCCCACATAAGAAAATTTAATTTAACAGACATAACATAAATGAATTCTTGACTAAAAGAGGAGGCTGAATGGTTTCCTTACCTTGAGTCTGATTCATCACATATGTTCCTTGTTATTTATGAATACTAAACTAAAGTTAATTTCTATATTCTCAAGAACCCTTTTCAAGTTTATTATTCCATTTATATCACCTATTACCACATTATAAAAATTAAAAAATTGTTTATGTTAATATCAGTCATTTTGTCGATATTGGGTACTTGAGTCGAAAATGATATTGTTATAACTACAAATTGTCCATGTTGTCAAAAGTAAATTATCTCTAGAATATTATTCATTATTTAAATATCATATATATCCAGTATATATGTATTTATAATATTTCATAACATTTGGAGATAAGAAATGAAATTCACCATTTATGGAGACAGTAAGTCGTACGTATGCATGAACACTACTTTCATTTATTTTTCCTATTAAGGAAATGAGAAATAAATGATATATAGGTATATTATAAAAGTATAAAATCATATGATATTGCATATTTTCATTAACTCCATCCTTTATACATTTCATGTATGGCATGAAGGACTCATATAACTTTGAGGGGGCGGTAGTTCGCACTTCCTCAAATGAAATTATCGTATTTACACATCATGAAAAGCCTAAAGGTATATTTGTAAATAAAAATTATAGTATAATAGAGAAAATATAAACATAATATATAAATACAGTTCCATCATAATGGCAGCCATGAGTGGTGGTAAGACAAAATAGAACATTCATCATTTTGTGTGGTAGTATTTCTCCATACACAGAATCTATATGATCGTATCCATTAGATAAAGGTGTGTGTAACTGTAGTTAAAATTCATATCATAAAAACATCCTAGTATATTTTAGATACTTGTTTTATTATTTAACAAAATAATAATAATATAATAGAGAGTGAATAAGTAAAATAATGGAAAGGAACTTTATAGAACACTCTACCTCTTAAAACATGTTACTCCCTTTGATTTGAGAAAAAAGGCTTTCTTAAATTTCTTTATTACTAAGGTAAGGCTTCTAGCAGGAAGAGAGGGATTTGGGGATATTATATGGGTAGAGGTTGGATGAGAAAGGGGTTTGAGAGGTGTGATTAAATGGGTAGAGGTGATGCCATTTTATAAGAGGAAGGAAGGGCACTTTAGGAAGACATTGAAATATAAGTTTATTATAAAAGGATTATTGGTTTTATATGGTCATAGAGTCATTTATTTCAAAGATAAGATGTTTTTGGGTCAAAAACCTCTCAACTAATTGGTTTTAGACAAGTTTAGGTCACAAATTTAACCTTACCTTTTAGCTTTAACCCTTAGTTAACTAATTTTACTCTTATCATGTCATAATGTATATTCATATTATGTCTTTAATATAGTTACTATAAAATGACAATATGACCTAAAGTGGTTAATTAATGAAATTTTCAACATTATCGAATTCATTTTTCCGAATCTTATATTTTTAGGATTATTACATCATTTAACAAAATAATATCTGTTTTCAAAACACATTTTTGTCAATTTTTATACTATTCATTTGATGACTTTTTTAAAAATTCATAATAACTTGATTCATTCTAAAAAGCATAATTAATTCCAAGATAAAAATTCATACACATTCTTATAATTTTTTATGGTATAAAAAGTTTTAAAATAAATTTATTTTAATATTTGTATTCTCATCCATTTAATTCATTCAATAATTAGGTAATCACTACATCATCGTTGTGTCATAAATAAATTTATTTTTTTGATTTATAAAAAATTATAAAATACCATGATTTAACGAATATTTTTAGCTTTATAATGAATATTTTTAGTCAAAATTATCCATTATATATCCCCATTTAATTTTTTTACTAAAAGAAACATGTTTATGTTACAATTTTCTATACATTAAATTAATTCTTATAAAATGTCATTTTCACATCCAAGTGACTCCATGGGGTCCCAAAATCGACCCAAGGATTCCCATGGTCGGAAATATCTCATAAAATAGGATTAGGACAAGTGTTAGGGTAGTTTAATATTAATATAATATTATTTTCACATTTATTTACTAGATTTACCCTTTAACCATGGAAAATAAAATAATTACTAAAATTATTGTTCATAATGTCTAAAAATAAAAGGAACCTATTTAAAAAAATTTATATCCTGATTTCAAATAATGAATCCATTTTTCCAAATTCAAAACACATAATTAGAAGAAATTAACTTAAATTTAATTCCCATTGTCAAAACCAACAAGTGAGTTTATAAGAAGTAATAACTATCAAAAGATTGACATGTGTTTATGTCCAATTTAAAAGTGAAATTACTTATAATGAACAAAATTAGATTAAAAGATAAAAATATAATCCAATTACACTTGAAAAAAATTACCAGTACAATTTAACTATATAAATAAATTAGATTAAAATGTAGTTTTGACTTAAAATGCGGTATTTTCACTAATCATTAAAAAAAGATCTTTATCAGAAAATTACCAGAAATTTATCCAAAGTAAATTTTGATGTCCTAGTTATAAATAATATGTTTATTATTTCATATAGAATATATAAAAGGGACAAAAAATATATTAAAAATTATTTTCCATCAAAAGGTGGTAAACTAGAATTTTTTGAAAAATACTTATTTAATCTGAAAAATAGATTTTGTTCCTATAGAATTTATAAAAAACATATAAGATGAATTTAAAACATGAAATTTAATATATATCATATATTTTTTATTAAATAAAAACTCATAAATAGTCATATGAAAACACAATTATTCTCTTTTAAACAGGTTTTCATAAAAACATATCCTTTATATTCAATTGATTTTTATTTCCATACATAATAAATTTGGTAACCAATTAATCATTATTTAAACATGTGTAAAACATATTTCAAAATTCATTTTATATTATTGATTCCCACCATTCCAACGGCTAGGAATTAACTACCATTGTAAATAATAATATTATTACTGTATTATTTTTTCGGTATATCTCATTGTTTTCGGCAACGTAAGATTTAGTAGAAACTCTATGTTGTGTGTCGAGTATTCTATAGGAAAAATAATACCCCTTAACTTAAAATTAATATCTTATTCATAAGTATTAATTGAAATTAAAATTTTGTATTCTATAAATACATTGGTCGTTACAGAGACTCTTTATCTAACTGGTGTTCCTATTTCTATACCTTGAGCAGCCTTAGGTTCTTCTAATGATCCTTATTCATTGGAAAAAGGGAAGGAAAATTAACCTTTTGTTCCATTTAACTATCCTGAAAAGAATTTATGTTATATTTTTGGTATTTGATTGGGACAATTTTTTCACTTTCTTCAAACTTTTCGGTTGTAACACCGTTGAATTTATTAATGGGAATTATCTTATTTCTATTTTTTTTCTATTACATTTCATGTTTTATTTTAACTTTCGTGATAATCCAAAAGTGGTGCTAAGGATCTATGGGATTTATAGCATTTATTTATAAAGTTTATTTCCTTTTCTACCTTTATTCATGATTTTCTTTTTTATTCCATATATGTTTAGTTTATAAATTTATACAATATTTTCTTTGATAAAGTTTACTAATTCAGTTCATTTTCTATTTATTTTGTTACACTATGTATCTTATTAACCTTTTATTCCATGAGTTATAAAATTCCATGATTTTTGATCATCAAAAGTGGGGATATTATTGGAACCCTTGTTTTAATGATCCCAAAAACATGTTTATTATGTTCTTTTAATGATAAAAAATAATATTTATTATTTTATTAATTAGTGTTGTGTTTTATGGTAGAATTTTATGTTATAAATAATAATTTTAAAACTTTTGGAAAAGTATGAGAATGACACACCATTGAAGATGAGTCACCTCCAGCGATGACTCACCATTGGAATAGAATTTTGGAAACGAGTTGGAAATAATTACCACCATACTTGACTCAATGTTAAAGGAGAGTCATAATTATTGATGAATCACCATCAATATGAAAATATAGATAAGTGTGGGAAATACCTACCTTATATAATAAGTCTCTTCAATGATGGAAATTTGAAAAATTATGGAAAACACCTATCGTCCGAGATTACCCATGTAAATTTGATGAAGTATGGAAAATACATACAATTAGAGATGACCTATAGAAAATTGGATAAGTATGGGAATAAATCGCCACTATTGGATTACTCACTATAAGAACTTAGTCACCTCAAAATTTGTAAAAGTGTTCAGATGAACTACCATCATACTAACTTCCATCAGAATGGAAATTTGGAAAAGTGTTGGAATAACCTACTGCTAAGATGACACACCATTGTCCTGACTCACCACCATCTAAAGTCACCTCCAAGGTTGTCTCCCCATTCAAAAGATTCACTGTTACTATTTCTATTTATTCAAGTTAAATATTTATTATGTTTATATTATCAAATTTAATGGAGAGGATTATTTTAATTGTTTTTCTAAAACTATTATCGTAGTACATTAAAGTGTGTCAGTCATCCAGTACAAGGAGTAAAAGATCTAGATGAGTCTCCTTGAATGATTTTATTAAAATAAGAAGTATACTCCATCATTTGAATATACATAGAGATAATAGAAACAAGTGATACAAAGATATATACATGTACATGCGTATTTATTTGAAACGTATTGCAAGAACTTGAAGAGTGAAACTTGCTGAGAGTATACATGAAGCATTATTACCTCTAACTAACTCTAAAAGGATGAATATAATAAAATAACTTTTTACTTTACACATTCACAAAAAAGAGTTTATGACACTCTACTCTATTAAAATTTTCAAAAACAAAACTCAAGATTCTACTCAGGTTACATCCAAAGAGCCACAAGCTTCATTCAAAATGATATCAAAAAAATATATCTAATTTACATATTTTATTTACTCTAACTATTTATTATTTTTACATTATGAGATGTGTGCGTTTACTTGTTTTTTAAACACTCACACTATCACTTATAGTATAACTTTAAGATACATGATATCTTCTCAACTCTCATTTCCTATGTTTTCCCATGGGTATTGGGGAGGAGGTCCTAGTGTCGCCTGTGTTTATTTTATTCACACGGGTATTGTGGAAGAGTTCCCTACATACAATAGAAAACATTTCTATTTTATACCCAATCTAGGATTCATATCAAATATTATTTTTATATAATATTCTCAATAGAGAGTTATTTCATAGTGGAGAGGATAGTTCTCGGCTTGATACTGAACCACTTGTATTTATTCCACTGTGTGTTTTGTTTTATTTTTTTTATTTAAACATAATTTGTTTTAAATTATAAAAAACACAACCTTTATAGTTAGTGATAATTTGTTTTTATATATGTTTTTGATTAATTAAATTCATTCTAAAAGTTAATGTAATTTTTCATAATTGTTTTAACTGATACTTAGTCAATATTTGAGAAATCATTTAAAAGATCATAACTTATATCGATATTATATTTTGATTAAATGGTTTAAATTAATTGGGATATTTTATTGAAATCTATTTTGAACTTAAGTTTTTCTTGGGTACTCAATTCCCTCCACTCTTGAGATACTCACTCTGACTGAAAAATCATTTTTAAATGATTATAATAGAAATTTTGTGTAAAGAGTGAGATCATGATATTGGTGATAATCAATTTGGAAATGGATGAGTTTACAGAGTGTGGATAAAGGATAGTGACACTATATATGAGTAATATGGTCTCTTTAATACATAATCACATATGAATTACCTGTTTAATTTTATGTTTATACAAGTGGTTTGTAATACCCAGTGTTCGGGAATGATGCAAAATTCAGGAGGGATTGGAATTTTCATTTTATTGAATGGTTGTTTTTGAAAACCAGGAATCAAATTGAATTTGGTTGGATTGAACATCCAAATGTGATGTTATTACTTATAGTTTTATCATTGGTGATTTCCATGTGGTTTTGAGCATGTATATAAGGTAAGTAAGGTGGTTTGGATACTATATTTTAACAGGAGTAACACAATCATAGTGAGACCATAGTGGTCACACTGTGAATCCTTGAGGTATAGGGGAAGGAACCTTTTCCCATGATGGTCACATTGAGACACTTGTGAAATTTGTTATTTTAATTTTTTAAGAGGGTATTGGCCTAAATTTTACTATACATAAAAAAGATGCATGGGGAGGGTCTAAGATAGACCTCAACCTCCCTCTTTTATCCTCTATTTTAGGTGACCCCCCTATGTGATTCAACATTATCAAAGGTAAATTTATCATCCTTCTTAACTTATCCTTAATTCACATATCTCATTCTAATTTTGGTGTGAACCAAATTATGATCCGATTTCAATTATAGTTGAGAATGGTTGAATCAGCAGTTTCTAGTGGAGATTTTGCTCGGCCTAGTAAGAGGGGAACTTGAGATACTGTATACATGTCATCACTTGTTGTCTTGGAAGAGTATGTTACCCAGTAATTTTATTTGGATTTTTCTACCAAAATTGGATAAAATTGGTTAAATAATTAGTGATGTTAATTTTGGGATATCTTAATTCTAAAGCCTAGTGTTGCTTAGAGAGTGGTGCACATATTATTTCTAGAGGTTTCGACATGACAAGGTGACCCAATGAGTTTTAGGATTTTATTCCAATTTGAATTAATTTGTTTTATTGATTATAAAATATTATAAATAGTTAATTATGATTTCATGGTGTGATAAAGGGTCCAAATGGTTTAGTAATGGCTAATTTATCATGGGATGAACTAATGATATATTTTTTAAGATATACTTAAAAGGGAAAATCCATTAGTTTGAGGTAGGTAGTCTCACAATCTAACCATATTGTTAAAATTATGTGTTATGTGTCATGAGGTGTACAAGATCACTATGGGAGGTGATTTCCCATTAGTTAAATCAAGTAATGAGTTTTAATTAAATGGTTAATTTAAGTTAAAATGTGAAATTGATTAAATTAAAAGATTGAATCGAGTTTAATTATAGGGCCTGTGTGGGGTCTTTTTCATTGTTTTGTTGACTCAACCACTGATGAACTATTCCATGACCATCGAGATTCCATGTGACTTATAGACCTAATGAGTAGGGTGATTAAGCTTTATCAGACATAGTGGTTCTAGTGTAGGGGCTTTGTCAACCTATTGAAAGATGTGTGTTGTCACTTGAGATGACTAGCCCAAGATATATGGGTTTTTCTTTGAGGCCTCTATAAGAGGGAGGTCAGTTTTGAATTACAGACTATTGATCCTTTCCTATGTTTTATAATGTCTTTTCTATTTTTTTCAACAATTTTTTTAAATGTTTTTATATCTCAATTAATAAAGAGTTACAAAAATTGTTATGATATATTTTGTTTGAGGAGGATAATAAATTTTATTTGAACATGTTATGAAACTTCCATAAGTTAGATGATTATATGTAATATTTATGTTATTAACATCATGAATATATTCATGATTAAATATTGTGTCCAAAGGAGGAGATCAAGGTTACTATAGTGATGGTGTACGATCAAGGATACTAGGTGTAGTTCATTATACAGATGTGATTAGATAAAGATGTAATAGATGTATAAAGAGGCAGTTTCATAATGCTATTAGATGGATAATAAAAAATCTTACCAGGTTTATAGTATTTAGAAAATGTATTTATAGATTTTAGAGTTGTAAAAATATAAGAATCTAATTTTTAATTTTTAATGTTGGAGTCATTACTACACAAAATACAATCCAAGATATGGTGATGTTATTTCTAGTTATTAGACAGACATAATTGAAGTATAATAACATAATTATTCAAGATAGACATTTTTTTGAATTTAATGCAGAAAATATTATATTATGAATTTTATTAATTTTAATATTAGGAAGTCATGTAGTATGTTTTGAAATAAAGGATATTAGATTGATTCCATCAGAAAGAAAAACTCTCAGTTATATAAAAATTCAATATTTGATGACCATAGGATAGATTCTTATCAGGAAGATGTATATGGGGTGAAAGACTTATTAGAATAGAGTTATATAAAGATTAATTATATGGAAAATTCTATGAACTTTTCTCAAACTAAGAATTATGCACCAAAATGATTATAAAGTATTGAGCTGAGGTGAGATGGATTGGATGAAGAGATGCCAACTCATCAGATAGAAACAGTCGGTTGAATAAATGTGTGTGAAATTTTTTATTGGATACAATGATGATGAAAAGTAAAATAATTACTAAATTCATTAGATTTATTCAATAAATTGATACAATTTAGATAAAAGGGAGCCATATAGAGAAGATCTGGAAGGATAATCACTATTGAAGTCATTTGATAGATACTTAACAAGCAGAGTTATGGGATTCTTTAAAAATCATTGTAAATTTGATAAACATGATGTTAATAAGATGGTTGTTCAAAATTTTCTTATTCAGTAAGGTTATAAAGCTTGAATAAATTCTTGAATACTATGGTTAAGGTAGTTCAAATAAGGTTGAGAATGTTGTAGTTTTCATGAAACATCTAGATGGATCAAGAATGTTTTTTAGGTTTTTTAGAAATTTCAAATGAATAAGAGATTCAAAAATTGGGTTTTCATTGATAAGTAAAATGAATTATAGTTCCCACATTTTCTTATATGATATCACCTATAAAACTTGGGAGCATGTGCAATACATGTTTAAGAGAAATCTACACTATTCATACCAATACCAAGAGGTGAAGTGATGAAAGTTTCTAAGTAGAGTGAGCTTCCAGCTAGGATAGAATTTGGCTGAATATCTAAACTAGATCGAGGTTTATTAGGAATTGGTATCATAAGAAAAAGACAATCAGAGGCATAGAAAAATGTCATCATTTAGAAATACCAGAAAAATGTTATATCTGAAAAGTATTTTTGGATAGTTAGTGAGGATTAGTTGTTTTTTTGACCAGATAGAGAATATAAAGTAGGTTCTATTTTTATGAGGAACATAGGAAAGAGTATACTAAATTAAGTAATTAGATTTTCTAGATAGAAACATCAGATGAATAATTTTCAGATGATATTATTGTGATCTATTTACCAAAGCTTTCCATTCTTATGTTTTCTCAATTTCATATGCCAACATTGTAACTGACTGGAGTCAGGATAATTTCTTTTCATAAGATTAAATGAGTCAAGTGGGAGTTTGATAAAATTTTATTCAATTAATATTATAGTGAATTTTCATGGATTAGTGGGAGTTTCCAAGGAAAGCTTGTAGTCACCCACAGTAGGGGAAACTCTTGTAAATCATGTGTGATCTTATTTTATTTTATAACAAATCGTATAATTATTAATTTGGGTTTATAAGGATAAAAATTGTAGAAAACCCTAACAAGTTAAAGGTTTTAATTATTATGAAGGATTAAATTTGTAAAGGTTACCACAGATTCACCCCTATAGGTTCTTACAATCCAAAACAAACTCAAGTTGTATCATAGGGAAGGTTCCCATATATAATCCTCATCATAGATAATATCAAATCAATTAATAGTTGTGGTATTTTTTATTTTAGGGGAAATATTCCTCATGTATATAAAACTATAATTATAATATATCATCTGTCAAATTTTCTAGAGGTGACTGATATATCTATTTTTGGGTTTCCACCCATTGAGAAGATACCCCTATGACACTTTCCAATAAAATAAATCATGAGGTTGATAAGAAATCTTGAATATACATTATAATGTATTGTGATAAAAAAATTTATATAAAGGTAATGAGTTTGAAGACCCCTAAAAAACATGGGACAAACTTTAGAGTAACTTCAAGGAAAATATGAAAGTGAAATAAGTAAAGCTAAAAATTTTAGGAAACAAGTTCCATGTTATCTGAATAAAATATGAAGAAACTATTGATTAATACATCATTGTAGCTAAAGAATTGTTGAAAACATTTTAGGATTATGATATGTTTTGAATATTATACCATTATTATGAAACTCTTGAGAAATTTTTCAAACTGGTTTTATCTAAAAATATATACTTCAGAAGATAAATAGAATTTTTCGCTTGATGAATTTAATAAAATTCTTGTTACATATGATATGAGAAAATATCCACCATTCTAGAAGAATATCAAAGAATAAATTTCTTTTTAAGCCAAAAATATTCATGAATATGAATATAATATAATGTACCTTAGTGATCTGGAAGATGAAGAAGTTGATGTTGAAGAACATTATAGAATCATGCCCCTTATCTCCAAAAATTAATGCAAAGGTAGAGAAATTTTTAAAGGAAAAATATCACTTAAAATTTTCAAGGGTGGAGGTATTGGACATTTTTCTATAAATTTATAAAAAAATTTGTTGAATATAATGTTGTTTCTAAAAGAAAATCATGGTATAATAAGTGGATAAATACTTCGAAGGAAGACAAGAAATCATCTGGAAATAATAAAAAGTTGACCTAAAAAATAGATGAAGTATATTGATTAATAAATTTTAAGATGAATCCACTAAAAATATTTATTCAAATGATGAAAATATTGATAAGTTTAAAACATTATATGATAATTTTTAGATAATGGAATATACCTAATATAGAGAAGAAGAATATGGTGAATAAACATATAAATAATATTATATGATGTTAGAACTTATGTTTTTTCTAGAGAAAAAATAAAACTCGAGAAAGAGATTAGATGTTGATGAATAAAAGTGATAATAAGAATATAGGAAATGAAAGTCTCTTTTAAAAGGAATATGTGCACATTTTATAAATTAATAATCTCAAACTGAAAGTTTTAGAACATGGAAACATAGTGGATGTTCATAGTAAGAAACATTATTCTAAAGAAGATGATATTTATAAAACCGAATTGGGATTTCTTGATGTTGAAATTATCTTAAATAAGATGAGTGAAAATTTTAAAAATTATATATAGGTAAAGTTAGAAATATCTCATGTTTTTTATAAAACTCATCTCAAGAATTATGTGACATCTCCCACCACTAAATATAAAATTTCTTTAGATATTTCATACCATGAAAGTATAATAAACAATATTAGGAAATAATGGTCTTGAAAAAGGATGTGAGAAATCCATCACATTAACAATAGTTAAAACCATCCTCCATAAGAAATATTTTATATAACATGGAGATTCATATATTGAATGATATATTGAATCTTAATAAACTAATTACAAGAAAAGATCATTTTTATAAAAAATATCATAGTTCAGTGGATGTTGTTGGTTTTTTTGAATATATGGTAAATTTTTTTATAATTATTAGCAAAAACATTTATCTCCATGGAAGTAGGAATTAATTATGGGGGGATAAAAATAAGAATAAAAGGGAGTAACTTTATTAATAAATAGGAGGAAAGAAAAGAATTATCTTTAAAAGATAAAAAATTCCAAATTAAAATCATATTGATTTTCTAGTAGAATTTTATGTATGTTTTTACTAACCAGTTCATTATAATGAAGAATGTATGAAAAAATTTCTCCGAAAAGTTTCATATTCTAGAAAAAATCGATGTTAGGAAGAAGAAAATTGAGGAAGGATATTTTATTATTACGACTACACTAAAATATATCAAAAGGAATAAAACCTTGGATTATTGATTTTAGTTGTTACTCACACATGACATTTGATATGAAAATCTTGAGAAATACTGAGGAACAATATGGAGGAGTAGCTACTTTATGAAATTATTTTCCCTTAAAAATTATTGGAATTGGAATGACTAATAGTGAAGCCCAGATTGTAATTTTTAGTGAAGTTTTGTTTATTTATGGGATTAAGAAACAATTATTGAGTGTCAGGAAATGTTATGATGATTCTAAGGATGTTTTGTTATAAAAAGATTATTTTATCATAAATTTTTTAATGATTGAAAAGTTATTGCAAAGGAAGAAAGAATGAGTGAAAATATATTCTCTATTAAATAACCATTCACTATAGGAAAACTAAATATTTGCGACGGGTGATTTGTGATGGGATCCCGTATCAAAAGTTCTTTTTCAACGGGGCTCCATTGCAAATCGCCTGTTGCCGAAAACGGCGTCGCAAATAGGTGTTTTTACAGTGGTCATGTCGCAAAAAGAGTATTTGCGATGGTATTTTTCCTCCATCGCAAATGGGTTTTCGTTTATATATAAAAAATGTATTTGCGATGGGCCGTCGTAGATATATTAGTAGCGACGGGTTTCTGACCCATATCAAATGGAAAATTTTTAAAAATATTTGCGATGAAGGTATTTGCGATGGACCGTCGCATAAATTTTTTTACGACGGGTATTCTTCCCATCGCAAATGTTACTGTAAAAAAAAATTTATGACGGGAAATCCTCTCGCAAATATTCCCGTCGCAAATACTAAAAAAAATAAAAGTAAAATAAAATAATTAATACAAATCATATAATATTATATAATAATAATAATAATAATAATATAAATATGATTAATATAATGTAATATAATAATAATAATATTAATAATATATAATGTAATATAATAATATTATTATTAAATTATGTATATAATAATATTATTAATGTTAATAATATAAAGAAATTATATTATTATAATATTAATAATAAAAAATATATATAATATAATTATGAAATGTTAATATAAAAAAATAATAATATGAATATAAATAATATAATATTATATATTATGAAATATTAATATCAAAAAATAATAATAATAGTAATTATATTAAAAATATAAAAATTTAATATAATAATATTATTATTAAAATAAATATACATATTTATGAAAAAATAATATTAATATTATTAATATTAATAAAATTATAAAATTATAAAATCCTCAATATTAACAATAAATATAAAATATTAAAAGTAATATTACTAAAATAAGCAGACATTAAAAATAATACTAATAAGTTATAAAATATTATAAAAATAAAAACAAATTAAATCATGCAATATTCGTACCAATATGAAAGAGAAACTGTAAATAGTTAATATGAAAATAAACTACGAACTCAAATGTTTATTACATCTAAAAAAATCACTGGGGGTGGATAATATGGAGGACCTGGATAAGGTGGTGGAGGAAACTCTATCCCTAAACTATGAGTCAGATGACACATATACTCCATCTGCTCCTGATGTTGCTCCTCATTTCGACATCTCTCCTCATCCTGCTGCTGATGCATCTGCTGCTTCCCTCGACGCATCTCCTCATCATGCTGCTGACGCATCTCCTCCTGCCCCTGATGCAAATCCACTATAAGCTGACTCTGATCAAGCAGCTGCTCCTGATACTGTGAGGCAGAAGATGATGTACTCTACAAGATCCTCTCGAACAGGACTCTGACATCGCATCAATACCATAATAAGCTGCATGAGTCAAATGACAGCTGATACCAACTACTCGGCCCTTTTCGAAGCCATACTGGGTCGTCTGCATCCATGCCATCTCATCAAAATGGTGGGCACTGGTCTGATCACCCGTCTCATCTTGACTCTCATCCTGTGTCTGAGAGGTCATGACCTCATATGACTCCTTCAGTTTCAATTAGAAATTAAAATAATGAAAAGATTATATGCATTTAATTTCCAAACTGAAAAGAAAATAATACTGACCACAATCTGACGCCGGCGGTCACCTCTAATCTCACCATTAGCCGGATCAGTGTACATCCTCCGATAAATGTCGTACGTCGTAATACCGGGCTGCTCAGCTTCCTATATTAATATAAAATAAATTGTTTATATTTAAAGTTGGATAAAATATTAAAAAAAAGTACTTACCAGACACTCTCTATGCGCACTGAATGTACGACTACCGGCTCGATGTGTCACCTCTTGTCTCCCCTGATTATGTCGACCCAATGTAGATCTCTTTTGAAACCCACCACCCAACCAGTGTGTATATAATCCATCCCAAATGTGAGATGAAATGTACTCTAGTTGGTGGGCTCTATAGGACTCATCAAATTTTGTCACTCCAGCTTTCTTCACAGCCGTCTTTCTCAAATTATGCAAAAAAACTGACGGAAACGGTTACGCATTGACACCACCCATGTCGCGTGGATAATGGAATGCATTCTCTTGTCGATGGGATATCATAAACCCTAATATAAAGTTATAAATGAATTAAATTTCAAAATAAATAATATTTAATTACATACCATCCAATGATCGAACATGGCGGTCTGTAAATCAGCAGGAATCTAATCCCATGTGAGCCAGGGCTGAGAAAAATAATTGCGCAAGATAGCGCTCCCCTGTCCAATAGCTATATGCGTAAAACTGTGGAAAAAGAACAAATAATCAAACAATTAGAATATAAATAAATTATAATGAAAGATAACTAAAATACATAGGTTAGTATACCACCGTGTGTGCATATCGAATCCAAGAGGTGGACGTCGCTCCGGGATAGGATCTGGAATCATCAGTCTGGAAAGACCACACCCCCTCTGAGTGCTCCTTGTAGTGCCAATAGCCTGAGGGTCAGATGGCTCAAGAACCTCATCATCCATAGGTAGATCAGCCTCCAGCAACTGACGAAACATTTCCGAGTCCATCTGAAACATGAAATTATTGTTATTAGCAAATAGTTGAAAATAACTATTATGTATAGATATATACTTGTTATGATTCTAATCAGAATTTTATTGTGTCAATGTTCATCTTCATTATCATCTTCATTGTTTTCAATGTCAATGTTTTCATCTTCCTCATCAACCTCATCAATTTCCATATTAGTTTCACTTTCATCATCTCTTGTCATTTCAAATTCAGTTGTAACATCATTGAAAACATCATCACCATCAACCTTTAACTGTGGGGTGTCATCCTCGATATTCATGTCTCTTTGTGAAAAAGATGTGTTTTGAGGAGTGTCCTAAAAATTTTCATTTCCTTTCACTTTAGTGGAACCAAATTCAGTTTGAGTAAACTGATTTTCTCGAGATTTAACTTCTATTATACTCCACTAATCATCCAACTCTTTTGCAGTAGCACAGTATTTTGCATAAAAATTTTATGTGCCTGATCAGCCAATAAAAATGGTTCATTTACTGCAAGAAGAATTTTATGTTTAATATCAACAATTCCATGAGTCGGATGAATACTCAAGACTCTCTCAGTATCCATCCATCGACATTTAAATATTGTTACATAATTCTGTCCCAAATAACATAGTTCAAAAATTTCTTCAAGCATTCCGTAAAATTCAACTTCAATATATCTATGATGTGATACCTTTAAAAAAACACAGCGATTCATTGTTTTCTATGATTCACCATATGCACGTGTATGAAAGTGATAACCATTCACCACATATGCATTATAATATTTAACCATTTTGGATGGTGGGCTACTCAATATACGCAATCGACTATCAATATTATCAGCATGTAGAGATACCTAAAAACTTGTAAAACATTTATCACTATTACAAGTAATAAATGGATTTTATATGTAAAACCAAAAAAGAATGTATGTTACCAGTTTTTGAAACCAGTAGGAAATTTTTTTTTGCCGACGTTCTTCTAAGCCAGCTGCTGTAATTTGTGGAAATTGTTTTTTTATATGATCATCATATAACCTATAAATACAATATGATTAATTTACTATAAAAGAATCTATAGAATAAGATATAAGATCACTCACTATAAAATTGGTGACATTTCTTCATAGTTGAGTAGAACATATGTATGAGATCTATGATGTTCATCATCTGAAAACCATCTATCATGAACTCCATCAAAGCCAAGTTCGAGCTGATTGACAACTGATAATTAATTGTTCATATCATCATCAATATTCCCCTCGTTCTAGCCATGCAGTTAAATTTTGAGGAATATTCAGATTCAAAATAATGAGAGCAGAATAAAGCAATTTCCTCTTGCAAATAAGCTTCAGTAATTGAGCCTTCAACTGATGCTTTGTCACATACTTTTTCCTTCAATTTCTGTATGCATCTCCCAAATGGGTACATCCATCAAAACTGAACCGAACCTCCACATTTTACTTCATGGGAAAAATTTAATATCAAATGTTCTATTGTGTCAAAGAAAGTCGGCGGAAAGATTTTTTCCAGTTTGCATATAATTACAACAACAAATTCATCCAATTTGCTTAGTGTATCATAGTCTGTTGTCGCCACACAAATGTCTCAGAAAAAATATGATATATCTATTATCGAATCCCAAATCTTAGAATTCAACAAACCTCTTAATCCAATAGGCATAAGTCTTTCCATTATAATATGATAGTCATGACTTTTTAATTCGGTAATATGACCATTTTTAACACATTTGCCTAAGTTGAAAGCCTAGCCATCTGGAAGTCTCAAATATGCAATCCACTGACAAAATAATAAGCAAGTCTCTTTGGTCAGTGTATAAGATGCTTTTGGCTTCATTAATCTCTGTGATCTGACATTTTCAAACAATTCAAGTTCTGGACGCCTGGAAATTTGGGCAAGATATAATTATGCCTTAACATTATCTTTGGTTTTACCCAGTGTATCAAAAACTATATGAAATAAATTATCAAAATAGTTCTTCTCAATATGCATGACATCCAACATGTGTTGGACCAACAAATCAGACCAATATGGCAGATTCCAAAAAATGCTCTATTTTTTCCAATTGTGTTCTTTCCCAAAGCCATGAATTTTTTGTTGGTTTATTGTCGGTCAAAAAGTGATGTAAGGTAATGAAAATACAACTAATTGTAACTCTGTACCTAAGATCATTTTTGGAGGTTCATCTCTTTCAATTCTTCCTTTTCTGAAATGAGATTTATTCCTCCTAAAAGGATGATCGGTTGGAAGAAATATGCGATGACAGTCAAAATAGCAAGGTTTTTTCCATTCACGAGCATAAATTCTTTGTTGTATCCCATACAGTAAGGACATGATTTTGGACCATGTTTACTCCAGCCAGGTAACATGTCATATGCTGGGAAGTCACTAATTGTCCACATCAAAGCATCTTTTATTACAAAATTCTATTTCGCAGCAGCATCATATGTACCAACACCAAGACTCCACAATAAATTTAACTCATCAATCAATGGTATCAAATAAACATAAATATTCTTTTTTGGATGTCCTGGGATTAATAATGTCAAAAAGATATAAGGCTCTTTCATCAACATCCATGGAGGCAAATTGTACGGAGTTATAAAGACAGGCCAACAGGAATACTGACTACCAAAAGATCCAAATGGACAAAAACCATCAGTAGAAAGACCCAATCGCATGTTCCGGGATTCTAAAGCAAAAGACGGATGCACTTGATCAAAATGTTTCCATTAATCACCATCAAATGGATGAATCAAGCTTTTACCATTTGAAATATTCGTTTTCTTCCATGACATCATTATCGTTGTGTTCTGAGACATAAATAAACATTGCAACCTGGGTGTAAGCGAGAAATATCTCAACTATTTTACAAGAATCAATCCAGAATTCCCTGATTGAGCTTCTTTATACCTCGATTATCCACATGTGGGACACCTATCCAACGACTCATTTTCACCAGAATATAAGATGCAATCGTTTGAACATGCATGGATCTTATGATAACTAAGGTCCAAATTACGAACCAGTCTCTTGCTCTCATAATAATTATTAGGTAGCACATTTCCTTCAAGTAACAGTTCTTTAACCAAAGAAAATATCTGATCAAAACAGTTATTTGACATTCCATTATCTGATTTAATATCCATAAATTTTGCAACTGCTTCTAATTTTCTTATCTTGCAACCAGGATATAATGCATCCTCAGAAGACCTGAACAACTCAACAAATTCAGATGGTTCCCACTTGGGAGGTAAATCAACATCATCCTCGATTTTAGTTTGGTGAACGGATGACCCTGCAACATCATATACCAAATTCTGAAACTGTGATGGATCCGGAATAAAATTATTAGTATCTTCTCTGGAACTACGTTCACTGTGTTGATACCAAAAAATATAATCTGATTGAAAACCATAACATAAGAGATGTTTTCCAATGATGTCAAATGTCTCAAACTTTCTCAGAGAACATTTTTTACAAGGACTCTTAATTGTCCCTTCTGAAAAAATTCTGGTTTTGATGATGCAAATGATAAGAAAGCTTCAACACCATCAACATATATAGGATATAAAATAGAACCGTTTGGATTTCTGTGCTGATTTATCCAAGCACGATCATCTAATAATGATTGATGTCGATTTATTTGTTCCATATTCATATATATGTTTCTAAAAAATTTAAAACCATTATTGTTGTTAAATAATTTGATATAATAAAAAAATATCCTAAAAAGAGAAGATATATAATTACAGTTATTTCTTAGTAATTACTAATAATTATAGGCGACACAGTTAGTTTGTAATCATCCCCACTAATTATTATTAATTTAGCAATACTTAGAAATACATGGAAAAATTAAATATGCTTGAATAATGAAATAAAATTTTGTAATAATCATTTTGGAGATTATATTACTAATTATTCTTATTTGTTTCCAGTGGATTGGCAGTAGCTCATTTTCCGGACGACTCATCTCCTTGCAAGGAGATGAGTCGTCAGGGAAAAGAGCCTCTTTTTTCTGACGGATCATCTCTTTTTAACTTTCTCTAGACTAAAATTAGTATGAAAAACATTCTCTGAAATACATTAGATAACATTTTTCATACTGATTTTAGTGGGAGAAAGTATCAAAGATATGAGACATTGAACAAAAGGTAGCCGCCAATCCACTGGAAATTGTTCCAATTTATAACCTTGTACTTGAATTTATTTGATTTTTGATTAATTATTACTAATTATTACTAATTATTACAAATATCAATATTTCCAATAGATTTTTCTCTATGCTTATCATGTTCAAATCTTAGAGTCGTCAATTTTCAGGTCATGCCCAATAAAATGTTTGCGTCTGCCATGTCCAATTTAAACTCTATAATTTTCCTTACATGGTTGATCACCTCGCAAGTAGTGTTGCAATTGGACGACACAAGTAATGTCGTTCACGTCTTTAAGAATCATTTCACATAACCCTTTACATAGATCATTCTTCCTTGAAAAATTAAGAGAACTTCAGTATCATTCCCTTAATTTCTCAAGAAATAATGGTCTATGTAAAAAGTCATGTGATATGATTCTTATAGATGAGAAAGACATGACTTGGGTTGTCTTTTTTCAATGCTACTTGCGAGGTGATCAACCGAGCAAGAAAAATTATAGAGTTTACATTGGACACGGTTGACGCAAACTTTTTATTGGGCTTGACCTAAAAATTGGCGACCCTTTAAGATTTTAACATGTTAAGAATAAAGAAAAACTTGTTGAAAATGTTGATAATTGTATTATTTTATAAATTTTTTATAATTTTAATAATATTAATATTTTTTTATAAGTATTAAAAATATAATAATAAAATAATTATATTATTAGTATTATTTAATTATTAATATTAGATTAATTTAATATTTTATATTATGTTACAATTTATGTTACTAATTATATTACTAATTATGTTACTAATTAGTAACAAATGTGATTGACCACTCATCTACCTCAATTTTTTTTCATTTGTGCGTTGAGGTTGACAGGAAACTTCTACCTCCACATGTAGTATTTACTTTTACTGTCAAAATTATAAACCTCCTCACCTCTATGTTGGGGATGAGGTTGATAATTTTGATAGTAAAATCAAATAATACATGTGGAGGCAGAAGTTTCCTATCAAGCCTCAACACACAAATAAAAAGAAAATTAAGGTAGATGAGCAGTCAATCATGCTTACTAATTGTTTCCTAATTATTATTATTTGTTTCCTAATTATTTGTATTTGTTTCTTAATTGTTTTTATTTGTTTCCTCATTATTTTTATTTGTTTCCTAATTATTTTTATTTGTTTCCTAATTAATTTTATTTGCTTACTAATTATTTTTAATTATTTTTTAATTATTTATAATTTTTTCATAATTATTTTTAATTATTTCCTAATTATTTTTAATTGTTTCATAATTATTTTTAATTGGTTTCTAATTATTTTTAATTGTTTCCTAATTATTTTTAATTATTTCCTAATTATTTTAATTGTTTCATTATTATTTTAATTGTTTCCTAATTATTTTAATTTTTTCCAAATTATTTTAATTTTTTCCTAATTATTTTAATTGTTTCTTATCTAATTTAATTTTTTCCTAATTATTTTAATTGTTTCCTAGTTATTTTAATTGTTTCCTAATTATTTTAATTAATTTTTAATTATTTTAATTGTTCCCTAATTATTTAAATTGTTTCCTAATTATTGTTTCCTAATTATTTTATTTTTAATTGTTTCCTAATTATTTTATTTTTAATTTTTTCCCAATCATTTTATTTCTAATTGTTTACTAATTATTTATAATCAATTAAATATAATTACTTCCTAATTATTTGATGATTGTTTTTATTAAATCTAATTATTTATTAATTATTTAATAATTATATAATTATTCCTAATTAAATATAACTATTTTTAATTATTTCTAATTAAATATATTTATTTCTAATTATTACCAAAACATCCTCCGGGAGTGTCGAACCAAGAGTGTAGCAAGGCCCGTTGTCGTGTACCAGGTTAGCCCGAGTCAAGCTCGAAAGACCTTGTCAGAGTTTTCACTCCTAGGTACATCTGTGCCAGAGCTGCCTTTACTTGTCCGTATCCAGACAAGGACTATTTGGTACAACCACTTAATCTAATTATACTATATAGCTAAATAAACATTCTATTAAAAAAATTAAAATTAACAATTAAAAATAAAATTAACAATTAAAAATAATTTAACAATTAAAAAAACTATAAATATCTTTGATATTTTGAAGTAGTTTGCGCTTCCTAACTCCTTATCTGCTCTTCTCGTAAGAAAAAATTAAAATAAAAAAAATTTCTACTTAGAACAGAAATTTAAAGAGAGAAAGGAAAAAAGAAGAAGAGAGATCTGAATGATTTGGAAAAAAACAGATGGGGGTATATATAGAATAGAATATTTGTGACGGTCTTATTTCTTATGGGAGCCCATCGCAAATACCTTCGCCCACATTAATTAAGGGCTACAGTTAAAAGGGTTTTTGCGATGGGCCCGTCGCAAATAGCTTCCTGCCGACATACCATTAGAGGTGGGAAGATATCCCCATCGCAAATTTCTATTTACTGCCGCCGGTATTGGTGACGGGCCCTGTCGCAAATACCTTCGCCCGAATTTAGTACGGGCGGTGGTTAAGAGAGTTTTTGCGATGGGCCCGTCGCAAATACCTGTAGGTCGGCATACCATTAGCGACGGGCGGTGGTTAAAAGGGTTTTTGCGATGGGTCCGTCGCAAATACCTATAGGCCGGCATACCATTAGCGACGGGCGGATATCCCCGTCGCAAAAGCATATTTACCGCCGCCGGTATTGGCGATGGGACCCGTCGCAAATAACACCTGCTGAATAGTGTTTTGCGATGGGTAATTGTCCCATCGCAAATAGTATTTACCCCCTCTGGGTACTTTCGATGAGACGAAGGCCACCGTTGCAAATAGGCTTCCCGCGTTTTGGCGTGCAAACCGCACCATACCTATTACGACGAGTCCTATATTCCCGTCGCAACTAACTGACCATTTTCTACATGAATATATTCTTTTCGTAAATATACTTTTCGTTGGATTTATTGCGACGAGATTTATTCCCGTCGCAATAATCGATTTTTTCCCATAGTGTATTTAATTAATTTTATTTAAGTGTTGAGGATGAAAGTATTTTTTGGAAGTAAAGACTTTGGGATATTGGGTATAAAATCATTGGAAACGTTTCTGAGGTAGATTTTGTAAGAAACATACCATAACATAAGAGGAAAGATGATTTTGTTTGTACAACATGATATAAATTAAATATAGTTATTAGAATACATAAGAAATTTGATATCCAATCCATTAGACCACTTGTTCTTATTCAATATTATATTACTGATTGATGAGACATCAATCAATAAAAGGTAATTTGTAATTAATTTATTTCATTGATTACTTCATTCATATAGAAAACATAAAATTTATGAAAAAAAAATTCAGAGGCTATAGATATCTTCATAACGTTCAGTAGTGATGCTGAGAAAGAACTTGGTTTGTATATAATGAAGCTAAGAAAAAATAATAGAGAATAGTAAATAAGTCACTACATCAATTCCTATATGAAAAAACATAGAATAAAACACCAAAATAGTTTTTTCTAAAATCGTCAATGCAATTTAGAATAATAAACAAAAGTATAAAATTTGATTTTAAATGTGAAGAAGCGTGCTTATTGAAGACAAACTTTCTAAATTTTTCTGGAGAGAAGCGGTAAGTATAGGTGTTCATCTGAAATATAGATGTTTACTATGGAAAAATTACAAAATATATCCCATTCAGATTTAGTATAATAAAAATCCTTCATTAAAATACTTCAATTTTTTGGAATTCCTTTCATAATAATATAAAAAATCTAGATCATGTCATTTTTTGAAAAAAAAATTAGATGGAATTTTCATGGGATTTTCATCCAATTAAAGTTGTTAATAGTGTCAGAGTAAACAACAACATAAGTGTTTTTATTCCATTGACATAAAAGTTTTTAAAATCATAATTCCCTAACAAATTTTGGTGAATATGATAAGAAATATGTTTCTAAATATAAAATGTTAGCATAAAATAAAGATAATGGAATACATATTTTTTTTAAGGTGAGTCATATTAGTCTTTTTATGGGGAATGTGAGTTTGTAAAAAAATATTTTAAGTTAGAAACACTAAAAAATATGTTAAAACTAATCACAACATTGTAAATAATAATGATCAAGTTTATTCTAGAAATAAGTCAACATTATAGAATCAAACATCACTTATCTCATCAATATAACCACAATAAGTTTTAGAGGCAGTTGAACATAAAGAGTGGATAAATGTGTTGAATGAAATGTTATATCAGTTTCAGGATAATTAAACATAGGGTCTTATTCCATGGTTTGAAGAAAATAATGATATATGAACAATTTGGGTGTTTAGAAACAAACATAGGAATTTTGTAGAAATTTTGAGAAATAATGATCGAATTTGTTGAAATTTTACTCCCACAAGGAAGGTGTTGATCTTGAAGAAACTTTTTCCCCTTTTATATGACTTGAATATATAATTATATTCTTTGTAGCTTCAACACATATTTATTAAAAAGTCTAACACATAGATTTATTTAAACTTATATAAAGGAAGAAATTGAATAATAATTTTATATTGAACAACATAGCGGTTTATTTCATGATAAATATGTAACCATGGTGTGTGAATTGAATAATGATTTGTATGGGTTGAAACTGTCTCCCCAGGCATGGTACTCTAAAATTGACAATTTCTAGAAGATTTTGAACCTTTCTAAAGTAAAATTTGATAGTAACCTATATGTTATGGAAATGAGCACAAATATCTTTTTTCATTAGTATCATTGATGATATAGTTTTTTCGGTGAAATATATAAAACTTAGGAATAATTTTCTCCAATAATTAAGAAAAAAATGAGAAATAGAAATTCTTAGAGAGTTTACATTATTTTTTGGATTATATTTTCAAGACAAGGAAAGATATATATTTCTACAATGCAAAACGTATGACAAATATTTGTTATAAAAGTTTGGAATAATGGATTCTAAATAAATTTCTAGTCCCATTTATGTTGGCATGAAGATGAGTAAGAATAAATCTTATAAAATTGTGAATCAGGCATATTTTTTAATGTATGATAAGAAACATTCTCTATATTATAGATTCAAGGAAAACAATTGTATATTTTTCTAAATTATTGTTATTATGTTAAAGTGTTCCAAAGGAATCACATATAATGGAATAAAAAATAATACTTAGGTATGTTAAAGGGACATCTTTATATGGGTTGTTTTGTAGAATAATTTTTGATATAAACTTTCTTGGATGCACTGATGCTAAATTGGTTATATATAATAATGATATAAATTCCACATTGTGATGAACATTATTCTTAGGGGAAATTTTTGTATGCTTCCATAATAAGAATAAAAATTATTTCACTTTGAACATAGTAGACTAGAATATGTTTTCATCACCTAATATTGTACCCAAATGATGTGGATAAAATTGTAGCAATATGATTTGTGGGAGAATGTTATAAAACTATTGAAGATTATTTTTAATAATAATTGTTTCATTGATCTTTACCAAAAACGATGTACAACATTCTAGTTCTAATAACATTGATATAAAATAACATTTTGTCAGAGAGAAATTTTATAGTGGTGATGTTATTCTTGAGTATATTTCAAAATAGTTTGAAATTGTTGATTTTTTCACCCAATCTATACGAAGGGAAATATTTTAAGAATTGAGGCTTCAATTACATGTTCAACCTCCAAATTTTTTAAATAATTTTTTTAATGAATGTTCCACCACCATTATTTTTTTATGTTTATAAATGGGAGAAAAGGTGTAACTTTATAAGAGTTTTTACATCTCTTTAAATTATGAATATAAATCTATTTTTATCCTAAAAGGCGGGAGAGAAAAAATTAGGGGGGAGTTTATCTTATCACGTCTACAAAATTGATTACAATTTAGGGTTGAAATTACATCAAAAAAATATCTTTTTCCAATAGTGTGGTGTCAAAAAAAATTCAATTAGATTGGTTTTCAGTTGATAAAAATAGTTATTTTAAAAAATAATGATTTTTTTTCAAATTTTATTAACAAATCCAAATGGGGAGATTGAAAATATTTTTGTTTGTTTTGTAATGTGTTTTCTATATTTTATAATCAAATAATATTATGAATTTTATTTTATCTCATATATTAAAGAGATTAGAGAATTGTTAAGAACATTTTTAATGAAGTAATAGAGGAGGATAATAAATTTTACTTAACCATGTTAGGAACATTTCCTTATATTAGATAATTCTATGATAATCATAAAGTTATTAACATTGTGAATATATTTATTATTCAAGATTGAGTCTAAAGGGGGAGAATGTGGTTACTAGAATGTTGGTGATGGGTCAAAGATACTATATGTATATCACTAGAAAGATGTTATTGGACACAAATGTTGTAGATAACCAAAGAATAAATTATATAATGTTATCAAACATAACTTAAATGATGTGACCAGATAAAGATTTACTATAATATTCAATTAATTAATTAATAGTTTTTAGGAATTTTTTATAAAAATATAATCCAATTTTTTATCTACAAATTTGTATTCTTTTGGTAATAAATAAAATCCAAGACATAGTGAAGTTGTTATCAGTGATCAGATACATATGCTTGAAGGCTAATGTCTTAAGTATTACAAAAATAAAATTTATACAAAGTTCAAGTGGAAAAGATTATATTGTAATGTATATTAATTTTTATGTAATTAATTCATGATATAAATTACATAAGGAATACCCTCAGATTTATGCCATTAGACATAGAGAATCATGGTTACATCAAACTATCATATATGAAGATCAATGACTGAAGTCTTGTTAGAAAAAAGTTGATAGAGTGTAATGTTGATCAGTAAGACTCTATAGAGAGATTACTTAGATGGAAAATCCCAAGATTTTTTATCAGGATGAGTCTTTCATTCCATGTTTTTTATGAAGTATTGTTCTATGGTAGGGTTAATTATATAGAGATATTCTGACTCATCAGATATACAAAGTCCTATGAAAATATGTGAGTGGAATTAGTCAGTGGAAGCAGATAATGAGAACTAGTAAAATAAGTATCAAATCCATCAGACAAAGTAAATCATTTGATGAATATCAAATATAATGGATTTGGACAGATCAGTTCTAATTATATAATAACTATTAAAGTCATTTTAAAAACACTTACTGAATAGTATTATAATAATCATTAAAAATATTTGTAATTTCGTTAGACATGATGATGATAAGATGTTCATTAAAATATTTCTTATCTATAAAGGTAAAGAGAGTATGAATAAGTTCCTTAAAATTGAGGTTAATGGATTTTAAAGACGGTTAAAGATGCTGGAGATTTCATGAAACTTCAATAAGGGTCTAGAGTGGATGAGTCCTGTCTAGAGAATTTCAAATGAGTGTGATATTCAAAATTTAAGTTTTAATTGATTAGGAAAATGGATTTTAGTTCCCTCATTTTATCCTATGAGATAAAATATACAAATATGATTCAAATAGAGTATAGTTTTAAGATAAAGATGAATTATTAATACATGCACAAAGAGGTGAAGAGTTAAAAGTTTCTTAGTAGTGTGATTTCCCATATAGTTTATGATTTGGTTGAAAATTAAACTAGTTAGAGGTGTTGTGAGAAGTGATACAAGAAAAAGGTTCAAATCAAGGAAATAGAATAATGTCATTAGTCAGAGATACCAGAAAAATTCTGTATTGGATAAACTTTCTAGGTAGTTAGTGATGCAAAGTTGTTTTTTTTCAGAAAGAGAACTAAACATAGGAACATTTTTCATGAGTTGCATATGGAATAGTGTAGCTGATAAAGGTTTAAGGTACGCAAGATGGTAACATTAGATAAAGAATTTATGGACAATATTTTTGTGTATTTTTTTCAAAAGTTTCTCATTATTTTATTGTCTCAATTTCATATGTAAACTTTAAAAATGATGGTATTTAGTATAATTTTCTATCAAAAGATAGAAAATGTGAACAGAAGTTGGATAAAATTTTATTCACTTCATATTATAGTGAATTTACATGGACTAATAAGAGTCAACAAAGAAAGGATTTAGTCACCCACACTGATGGATTACCCTTTTAAATACTATTTCCATTAATTTACTTTCCTAACGTAGTATAAAAAGAGTGGTTGAGTTTTATAATTCTTAAAAATATTTAAAACTATAACAATTTACTGAGGTTAATTTCTAAGAATGATTAAATTTGTAAAATATTACCATGGATTCACTACAACACCCCTAGTTTGGAATAAATTTGGATGAGTGTATTGACCTAATGATTCCTTGACCACTATAATGATAACTAAGATATCATTTTGAATATTATATATAATTTGAACCCTATGTATTCAGTAAGGATATGATACCCTTGTATGTGGTCATGTAAAATGATGTCCTTAGGGTGACAAGTGGTGATCAGATGATTTTATTGGGACTAAGGACCTCTTTTAGGGTGCCACTAATATACTATTACCTAAGGGAAAATTGAGGGTACCCCATTGAAAAACTGACCCTGAGAAGTTTTATATGTATATGGGTAGAAATGATTGAATGTGTCACTTTATAACCCCATTCATATTGTGTGTTGAGAAGGATAGGGTGGATGAGGTTGTTCAGGCATGTGGTCGACCCCTTGTTTTCTTTTTTGTGTGCTCTTTTAATTGATTCCTAGGAATATTGGATTCCTTAACAGGATGTTTTCTTTTTCAGGTCATTATTCTTGTATTGAGGATCGATATATTACCCTTGTTACTCTATTTGTTTCATGGTATGGGTATATTATACTGGGTTGGTTGATATCGCATGCCATAGTGATGGGTATATTTGCCCAGGTAGGCTTGTACTCTCTAGATGATTAAGGGATGGGTATATTTTCCTAGGTGTTATTGTGACTAAGGAGGTTGATCTATTACATAGGGATGGGTATATTATCCTAGGTTGGCTGAGATCACATTCCCTGGGAATAGGTACATTAGCCCTAGATCTAGTTAATAAATTATTTATCACATTAGGTTTTCATGCCATTTCACATTAGTTATTAAGTGACATTGTTAGAGGTGATTTTTTAAATAACCCTTTCACATTGGTTAAAAAAATGATGTTGTAAATTAATATTTCTAATATTTTTTCATGTCGATTATTTGATATCCAACGTGAGAAAAATACACCATTTTTTCACATCATTTATCCAAGAACTGATGAGAAAATATTTTATCACATCAGTTTTTTAAAATAACGGACATGATTATTTTTATAAAAAATGACATTGTTTCATACTCAACCAAAAATGTATCCAAAAGTAGAAGAAAATCAGAAAAGTAATTGGAAAACCAAAAAAAGAGACTTATTATTGAACATTCAAACATACAATTTATATTACAAATAAATTAAAAATCAATAAAACCTATAAAATAATTATCCCATTAAATTTATAAATGTCTCAAATCCACTTCACTATATAGAAATGGGTCATTAAAAAGATACAAAAAAATAAATAAAGAATTTAACTTGGATTTTCAACAAAACATGTGTAATATTATGTAATTCTTTATATATAAATCTAACCTTCTAATAATTTTTAACTATCCCAGATAAATTTATTTCATTCATAAATATTTAAAAAAAATATCCACATTTTCTTACAGATTATAATTTATAATACTATTTCAACAAGATTTTAATTAAAAATAATGTTTTTTAGTAATATATCCAAAATTTAGTATTTATAAATGAAAATTCACCCGATATTTTAGAAAAATAATTTTGGATCTATTATTTTTGTCTTATCTCAAAAGAAATTTTATTTTTTGTTTGAAAATAATAATATTAAAATAAATTTTATATATTATAAAATAAGGAGGTATTAAAGCAATCAAAATTATGTGTTTAATACATTCTGAAAATTTTCTGTCACTTCATGATGGATAGAGTATAGCCAATATAATGTTTTCTCTCTTAGACAAAAAACACCCAAAATCCAATAAACAATGATATAAAATAAAATTTAATATTATTAGATAATATTTTAAGTGATATATAACACTATAGGATAGAAAAAAATTCAGACTCTTCCTGATATGGAAACATCTAACACTGAATAATGAAATTTTTCTAAAATATTTCATCTATATAAACTATTCTTTCTACATTGTTCATTGGTAAAGATATATAAGAAATAAATTGTGGGCCCAAAAATCTATATACATTTTTCATATCATGATATAGAAAATTATATATATATATATATACCTAATACAATGTAGACATAATTATAAATATTCAATAAAATAATGGAATATAATTTTTTTAATCAACATACATGTAATAAATTTTCAGTATTTTGATGCCCAACTAATCTCAATCTACAAGATCCATAATATTTTTTTAAATTCCTATATTAATTTCATTCTCAAAAACAACAACATCAATTGGAATCTCATCTTCTACAAATAACTAATTTTAGCATCCTGAAAATATATTAAGACTAGTAGAATATGTATCAGAAGTCATGACACTTTTTTTTATTTCTATACAATATTTATGTACCATTAAATTATTCCTATAAAAACCATATATATATTTAAAATTAAAAATGAGATAACAAATTTAATAAAAAAATGAAATAAAATGCAACACATATACACACCTCTATGGTAATATGTCGAATTTGCCTAGATGGCCTAAATTAAATAAGAATGATACTTTATCAAACTGTACTCACCTCACCTGTAATACATGGTATTTTTTTTGATCTATATATAATATCTTTTATAGTGACCTTTTTATTCTCTATTTGAATATACTAATGAAGAATGGTATCACTGATATAATATATCATCCCATATTCAAAAATATAATGAGGATCATCAATATATAACTCATAGTAACTTGGAAGTTGTGGAAGAGGGGTATAGGGGTAGGATAAGATGAATTGGGGTATAGAGGTAGAGATGTGTGATTAGGATAAGGGGGAGTGGGATCTTTTGGAAGAGATGGAAGAGTCGGATTGGCATGCCGAAATTGTCCTTGCATGTCTGCAAACATCGACTATACCGAAGATCTGATCTTTTCCTCCATCATCATGTGAATATCTTGATCGTTGGATTCTAAATATTATATTTTATTTATAGAAATTATCCTTTGAATAATCTTCTAAACTAGGAAACACTTTTCTTAATAATACACCTTCTGGGTATCCTCGTACATGACCTGGGTGTTCGAGATTTCCCAATGTTATAGCTAAAATATAATTTCTACTCTAAAAAATAAAGACCCCTTATGTGAATTACTCCTAATGAGAAACCTATATGGAATATTTGAAAAAATATGTAATTAATCATAATATATAAAGTGTTTATTTAACGTTAATAACTAAAAAAAGTAAATATACTACAATATTATCAACTAAAACTCTTGACTCGACCATAAGATATTGTCTTTTTTACCATTTGAACCCTCGTTCATTTTTCTATCTAGCAGGGGGGGAAAATATCTGCAGACACTATAGACTCACCTACAAAAATTTTAATTTTATCTACAAGAATATATTCTTCCAATAATGTATGCCCTCCCCAATATAATGTATGGGGGTATACATGTCTACCTTGAATCTTCTTATTATATCTCCTTGATTACTCTAAATTATTAATTAAGAATAAATAAATCAGTAACATGGTCATTAATATAAAAAAACATCTTAAAAAGTAACATTGTACCTACCAAAAACTCTTCTCGTTGTCTAATTTTAAAAAAATCAACCATGTATCTTTCTATATAAATGGATATTTATTACATTTATTTTCATGTTATCTATCCCCAAAAATGTTCTGTGATGTGAGGGGTGATTTAAAATACCTTTATCTCCTAGAACCAAATGATTAACATTTCCCCCCAAATCCTTCAGTATCAGGTATATCATATGTCATCTAATAAGAAGGGAAGAAACATATATTACTATAAACATTCCAAGATAAGAAAAATAATAAACAAAAAGATTACCAAAATGGTCTCCCATAATTTTGATAATGTCACTTTGTCAACTATTCACCAATCATCCAACAAAATACTAATGTTTATTTTATCTTGTACTAATAGAAAATTCTTTAATTGTTTGTAATTTGGACGTCTTGGAATTTAATTATTATCAAATTATATTGGTATATTTTGTTCCTAGATATGGGAAACTGATAATTTTGGTAAACATGTGGTGCCATGTTTACCAACCATTAAACTCTTTCTCTCCCCGTGGAAAAAAGATGACTCATGTAAAGAAAGACGAGGAAGCTCATCAACAGGAGCTTGTGTACATTCCTCCCTAGAGGCATGAGTACGATCATCTCTAGAAATATGTTTTGGATCATAGGAATGATCTTTCATTATCCTATAAATCAAGGGAACATCGATTAGTACAAAAAGATACAAATACAATAATTATATACAAATATAAATAAAAAATTAACAATTATCATAGAAAAATTAAAGTAAAAAACCACAACACATATTTATTCATATTTATTGTAATTAACTAAAATGATGACAATATTAATGAGAGATGAAATTACATAAATGAATGAAAAATAAAAAAATATCATTTAGAGGTGAAATTACATAAAAAAATTACCAACCTGATAAATCATTTTTATAAAAAATTCTTTATAATATACTCTTATACAATATTTTTTTATTTAAAATTTAAAATTTAAAATAATTGGTTTTCAAAAAAAATCAACTAATATATAAGCTATATAAGTGTAAAACTGGAAAAAAAGACAAAACTAAAATAATATAAACAAACAATTTAACTTATTAGTTATAATATGTGTTTTAATAAAGAAAATAAAAATAAAATATCTAATTTATAATATTTTAAAAAATAAACCATAATTATTCACATGTTACATGTAATATTATAAATTTACTAAAGGATTTTTTTCCTAAATTCCTTCATCATGGTCATTCCTTATGAAAAAACCATGTCTATGATGTGCTCATTAGTATTATTTTCTAATATTTTAAAGGAATTAGGGATATCACATAAATTAACATCATTTTCAAGTTTATCATCACAAACATACAATTATTTCTTTGTCAAACAACATACCACTACTTATCATATTGGTCAAGAATGTATAAATTTTTTTCCATGTGTTTCCATGATAAAATAAACATTTGTGTATTCTAATTTATTCAGATTAACTAGTGTTGTTCCAAGTTCATCATGTCGTACATTGTTGTTACTAATAAACCATTTACACTTACACACTAGAACATGAAATTTTATGTAATAAACATCCCATATTTCTTAAAAGATTCCAAAATTTGTAGTTGATATCAAGTTTTTTTTTCTTTAGCACTCAAAAAATGCATTGCTTTTATGAACACTAACACAGTACTATTCTAAACCACATTTCATTTGTCCCGATCCTTCGTATGAAAAGTATAGCCATTAATGACATACCATAACCATGTTATCAAATTTAAACTTGGACCTACCACTAATCATCTCAATTTTTATGATGCATCTGTTTCACCAATCATATCCTCTTTAAGCCATGGAAAAAATGTTTTCTTTTTCTCATTCAAAATCCACATATATTTTTCTTCTTTGGATAATTTTTTTAACACTTTAATATTCAATGTTATATATAGTTGAGAATAATATATGTTATTCAATATGTATAAATTTACCTTCTTTATCAGTTCACCTATCAATGATTTAAATTTCAAGCCATGAATCCTCTTTCACCCCGAATTAACTCATTCATGGAGAGATGTGGGAATACCTATGTGCTCCACTGTTAACAAATATCTTGTACAAAACTCTACAACCTCCTCATAAATATACTTCTTAATAATGGATGCTTTAGTTCAATATGAATTTTCAACATACCCCTTCAAATTTCTTATATAAATTTCAAAAATATACATCCAATGAAGATATACAGGCCGAAAAATCTTTATTTCTCGCACAAAATGAACAATTAAATACCCCATTATATCAAAAAAATATAGAGGAAAATAAATTTCAAATTTATAAAGTATAGAAACTTATTTATTCTCTAAAGTGTTCAAATCATTCAATTCTATAAAATTTTTAGAAATTGAATTAAAAAATAACTCACCTTCATGATAGTCATTCTAACATGGGTGAGAAATATTCCACACAATGCAACTATTAGAAGTTGTTGTATCAGGATGTGATGGTCAAGATATTTCATACCTGTCAACATCAAATCCTATAAAGTCAAAAAAAAATTACCTTTGAATATTAAGAATGTGGCACTTTGACATCATGATGAAATTGAAAAAATATAAATTTCTTCTTCTTGTATAAGGTGTGAAAAGAAAAGGGTAGAAATTTTTCTCTTCCATTAAGAGTGGGATACAACTCCAAACTTATTCCCATTTAGAGTAAATCCAATCATGAATTCAACCCATATTTAGTCTTTTCTTTAATATCTAACAATGTTCTAATCAAAATTTAATAGATATTCTTCTCCATGCACATGACATCAATGTTATGTTTCAACTCATGATATCTCCAATATGGTAACTCAAAAAATATTGACTCTTTCTTCCAAATATTTCTATCATTATCATATTTATGTGTATTTCTGAATGTAACATAAATGTGTTTCTCCCTTTCAAAATAATGAACATTGGATAACGGTTTTGGGGAAATATCAAATTCATGTGATTCATTGAAATCATTTTGTAGTCTTATATAAGATTGATCCATTGAAAAAAAATTGATGACCCATGTATATTGTTTTTGTCTGTTGTTGTAGTTTATAAGAAGATGTATGTTGTTCAAAAATTATATAATCATCATAATCCTTAACACTATATCCCAAAAAAGTATAAGCACTAGGCTTTATTACATTACATAATCTAGAATTTAGTCAATAAAATACTTCCTTTTATATTGAGTATCTTTTCAAGTTTAAAGATTTATATAAAATATACATAACACATTCATGACATTACACATTAATATAGAGTGGCTACCATAAAAAAACAACACTCGTTTCTTCCAAAATAAAAAATTTCAAAATAAAACATTATTTATTTGAAAAATATTCAAAAATTTAACATGGATTCCATAATTGTCCTACACATCCTTATAACTTGTGAAAAATATTTAAAAATGTGTTATGAGAACAAAAAATCTTAGTAAGGGATATAGAAAGAAGGAAAGAACCCATTGGTCCATGAACACTTGTAACATATAAAATCATTTTTAAAAGACATACTTGTCACCTATATATACTTACTTTGTGAGACATGAGATTTAAACAAGATCCACACAAAACATAAGAACATAAATATAACTATAAAGGTATCTTGGGGCATTATATACATAATATTTTAACCCTCACAACTACATTATAATTTGTAACCTTCACAACTACCTTACAATTTGTGTAACCATCGCAGTTACACTTGGACTAACCATACATGCAACCTCCAACATACACATACCCAATGAATTGAAGGGAAATATAGTAACCAATTTTAATCATAAAAAATTCCCAATAACTATAACACATTCACACACCATGAATAATTGCATAAAAACAATGCCTTTTAAATTTCGTAAAACAGAATTTTAAAAGAAGATTTTAAAAGTAAACCCCCATAAAAATCATATAACTAAATTGAGACTTAATATAGTGGATGTAATATGTATATAAACTGTAAATAAACATAATTAATCATAATAGAAACAATTTTAATCACAAAAAAAAATTAATACCACATAAATAATGAAGTAGAAGGTTAACCCAATGAATAGAAATTGGGATAAGAATTCTCTTTCCTCAGGTTTGTCTTACTTAAAACTTGTTTTAACCTCCTGTATAATGGTTAAAAGAATGTTATTATTATATTAAAGAAACATATTCATCTTTATAATACCTTATAAGATCATTTCATTACATCATTTTACCCTTTAATTGTTAGTATTTTGTTACATGCACTATTTTTTGGGTGAGTTCTTTACATGATTTCCATGATTTTTTAATGATGCTTGTTCTTATCAATTGGAAGTGAAACACCAGAATTGGAATGGATTGGTGTTTACATATTTCAAAAATCCATAAATCATACCATTTATTAATTTTAATTCTTAAATGAAGATGATTCATAAGATAAAACATTTATGATGTTCTTTTAGATCATTTCAGTGGTTCTTTGATAATAACAACCTCATTTTGTTTTATAAAATAAAACCATGTTAACCATGTAATTCTAGAACCATGGATGAGAAATAATACATATATTATAACCTTGTTCAACCATAAAAAAATTTTCATGACCATTCTTGAAGGAAGTAAAAGAAATTGAAATCACATCGTCCAAAATGTTGGAAATAGACACATCACAAACAGTGGTTAAATTCCATGAATAAGTGTTAGAAGAGAAGAAAAATGGTGTTGAATTTTCCATGAACATGAGAAAATTCAGAATATACAATAATCCAGATATTTAATTTTTTTTGTATAAGAGGATGTGGGAAAAAGAGAATAAAATAAAGGAGCTCCAAATAAAAGAAGAGTTGAGAAATACCTTAGGTAAATTCGGCAGCATAACTGCATCGCATAATATTTAATAAAATATTTTGATGAGAGAAAAGGGTTATCTCATAATTATTAAATTATATGGGCAGTAAGGGGGTATGTAATGGCATATCCTAACCCAAACCAAGGAAAATTAAAAAATAATAACATAAAATGAATGAAAAGAAAGAGAACCATAGATGATGTTTGCATCTTGATCTCTTCTCCTTGAGATCCTTCTTAAGGCCTTCGGTTTGAGACTTTTGGTGAGAAAAGAAGATACAAGTTGTGGGGAATAGCCTTGGGAGGAGTTTTGAAAGAACATAGGTAAGGCTTAAGGCTTGAGAGGTGTGGTAGTAAGAGGGAAATGAGGGTGGTATTTATAGTGGAGGGGAGGGGGTATTTTTCATTATTTTAATCATTATTATAACATTTTTGCTCAAACAATGAATAGTATTATTTCATGTGACCCCAAACCACAATAATGGAATGTGAGTTTCAACCAAGTGGCCTTACATCACTTATGATGTCATAAATAGTGTATTTTACTAATAATTTGAACATATATTATTTTATCGTATTTCACTATTCATCAAAAATTCAAGAATTTCCAAAAAATCCCAAAAATTCACACGATCCATTTCTCAACATGTATAATTAAAAAATGAAGTCCATTTTATGAAAATAATTTTTTAAATATTATAATTTTAATTGTTAAATAAAATCATACTTAATTCCAAAATTAACAATTTTAAATTCTATAACTGCTTTTATATTACATTGAAAAATAAACCAAGATGTGATTATCTAATATCCTTAAGAAAATAAAATAATAACAAAATTTACTATTCATTATGGTCTTACTACTATTCATGTTACTATTTATAAAGGTATGTTATTATTCACCAAAATCAAGTTGGTTCTATTAGACTCCAAATAACCTACTGAACACAATTATATATGACCATTTTTTGAAATTCAAAGCATAAATGTGGAAAAATTATTTTTAAATTCTAGTAATAGATGTCTACTTAAAACAAAGTTTCATGCATTTCCATTTATTTTTAGAAAACCTTGGGGTGTTACATTATCCCCACCTTCTGAAAATTGCATCCTCACATTTTTATTTTCTTATTAAAAAATCAAGGGTACCTTTCTCTCAAAGCATTTTCAGACTCCCATGTTGCTTCTCAAAAAATGTGGTTTCTCCAAAAAAACCTTTACCTGGTGAATTACCTTATTATGGAATACCTGTTCTTTTTTATCAAGAATCTAAACTAGTTTCTCTACATAAGAAAGGTTCTCTTCCAGCTGAACTACTTCTGGGATTAAGATATGTGATGAATCTAGAACATACTTTCTCAACATTAAAACATGAAAAAAATTGTGTACCTGAGACAAACATGGAGGCAAAGCCACTATGTATGCATCTAGTCTAACTTTCTCCAAGATTTCAAAAGGACCAATGAAAAATGGGCTTTACTTCCCTTTCTTAACAAAACCCATCACTCTTTTCCAATGGGAGATTTTATGGAAAACATGGTCACCTACCTCAAATGAGATGTTTGTCCTTCTGTTATGTACATAAAATTTCTGCCTGCTATGTTCTTTCCTCATGTGTTGCTGGATCATCTTCCCTTTATCAACCATTTTCTCTACAAATTCTGGACCCAACAACATTCTTTCACCAACTTCATCCCAAAACGCTGGAGTCCGACACTGCTTTCTATACACTGTCTCAAAAGTTTCCATATATATACTGGAATTAAAACTATTATTATAAGAAAAATCATCTAAAGAAAGATGTTGATTCCAACTTCCATGGTAGTCCATTAAACAAGCTCGAATCATGTCCTCCAAAGTTTGAATCATTTATTTTGACTATCCATCAAACTAAGGAATAAAAGTTGTACTGAAATTTAACTCTGTGCCCAAAGAATTCTAAATTCCCTTCCAAAAGATAGAAGTTAACCTGGGATCCCTATCATATACAATAGAAATAGGAACTCCATGTAGCCTGAAAATATCTTTGAGGTATAGTCGAGAAATTTGATCCAAAGGCATTGTATCTGGAATAGAAATAAAATGTGCAGATTTTTTCATCCGATCAATAATAACTCAAATCACATTATTACATCAATATGTCTTTGGTATTCCCACTACAAAGTCCATGGATACATTCTCCCATTTCTACTCTAGCACTGGAAAAAGGATGAAGCATCCCCTTCAATAACTGACATTCTGCTTTAACCGGTTGACATGTTAATCATTTCACAGTAAAATTAGCAATATCATTTCTCATTCCATCCCACCAATAATACTCTCGATGTTCTATATACATCTTAGTACTACTAGGAGGAACTAAAAATAGAGATCTATGACATCACACGACAAATCTTTCATCAACTAGAAATCACAAGTCAAACACAACCATTTTCCAAATCTCGAAACACAATCTTTATCAAGGTTAAATTCTAGAAAATTACCCATTTTAACCAATTATACCTTCTTCTATAGATCACGGTCTTCCTTTTGTAAACCTTAAAGAAATTAGATGTCTTTCTTACACCAACAACTTCTTATCCAAAATTCTTCAAATCATTAATCAAGGGATCATGTTCCAAACATAACATGGTTAATGATGCATGATGTTTTCAACTCAAGGTATCTTCCACTTTTTTTCTTTTATAGGATGGTAATTGAACGGGGAATCATAATCCTTTATTAGTTCAATCCATCTTCTCTGCCTCATGTTTAATTCCTTCTCAGTGAATATATACTTCAGACTTTTATGGTGAGTATATATTTGACATTTGTCTCTGTATAAATGATGCCACCAAATTTTCAAAGAAAAAACCACAACTGCTAATTAAAAATCATATGTGGAATAATTTAACTCACTAGGATTTAATTTTCTTAAATCATAAACAATTACCAGATCATTATGCATCAAAACACAACCAAGTCCCTTCAATTAAGCATCACTATAGATGAAAAAACCACTATTTTGGTAAGGCATGGCCAAAAGTGGGTCATTCACCAATATCTTATTTAGTTCCAAAAAACAAACATAAAATTCTTCTATCCAAATACATTTAACTCCTTTTTGTGTTAACTTATTTATCAGTCCAGATAACAGTGAAAATTTTTTAACAAAATTTCGGTAATAACATGCTAATCCAAGAAAACTACTAATCTTTGTAATATTTGTAGGTCTTTTCCATTCATTAACCACTTTTATTTTGGTAGGATAAACTATTATTCCTTCCTTATTTACAATATTCCCAAGAAGCGATATATGTTTCCACCAAAAATATTACTTTCTATATTTCCATGCAGTTTCTTTTCCTTTATGTTTTTTAAAACAACCCTTAGATGTCTTTCTTTCCCCTATTTATTTTTAGGAAATAACAGAATTTTATCAACAAAACCAACCAAAAACATATCCATGAACTCATGAAATATTATATTCATAAGATTCATGAATATAGAAGGTGCATTAGTTAAACCAAATGTAATAACAAAAAAATCATAATGCTCATATCTCATATGAAAGGATGTTTTCAAGATGTAATCCTACTTCACCATCGGCTGATGGTATCCAGATCACAGGTCAATCATGGAAAAGTAATGATCTCCCAGGAGCTGATCAAACAAGTCATCTATGTGAGGGAAAGGATAATTGTTTTTAACAGTGATGTTATTCAAAGCTCTATAATCAATGAAATGTCTCATGAAACTATCAATATTTTTAAAAAACAAAATAGTATCACCCCATGGTGAAGTGATAGGAAGAATGAATCCTTTTTCAAGAAAATTCTACAACTAATTTTTCAATTTAAGAAGTTCTACTTGAGCCATACAATATGAGATTTTTAACATTGTCTTAGCATAAGGAACAAAGTCAATTGTGAATTTGACTTCCCGGTCAAGTATGAAACTGGGTAACTCATTGGAAAAAACATCAAGGTATTCATTTACCACTATCACATCATCAATATGAAAATTTCCCTTGTTTTAAACAATATGAGTTGGATAACTTTCATTTACATATTTCAGTAGTTTCTCAGATCCATGATATGTTATCAATTGTATGGGTTCTTTCTTATAAAGAAACAAAAAATCATTCTGAAAAACATATTATTTAGCTCTATAGTCAATCTTATCATGATAAAATGAAATACAATCCATTCCCAAAATAACATCAAACTCGACTAAGGGAAAAACAACAATGTTTTCTGGTAAATTCATTCCACAATCCATAATATAAGTATTCATATAATTCCTCTTTGCAATAATATTTACCCCTGGTATTTTAACAACAAGTTCTGGTATCATTTTTTGAGGAGACATTTCCAATTTATAAGTATATTTCTCAGAGATGAAGTAATGTATAAACCCCATATCAAACAAAATGTTACCAAAATCTGAGTATTCAAACAAAGTACCTGATACAACTTTATTGGATGGCTCGACATCTGCTGACGTAGTCGCAAAAGATCTCACTACACCTTTATGCTTATATTATGGCTTCTTTTAATCTTTTAGATCTCTATATGGGAAGGAATTTTCTTAGTGACCCATCTCACCACATTTGAAAGAATTTAACATTTTCTTATCAAGATTAGTCTTAGGAATATTTTCATTACAATCTCGATCCATTTGTACAAACTTTCCACATTTAAAACCCTTCCCAATTTTGGTAAGACATTTCCCGGGGTGCTTCATGCCACACTTTCCACAAAATGGAAACTAGATTTTCTTACCATTATATTTCGTTTGTTGATTCTTACCCATATCTTTCCATTTGGGCTTCTTCTTCTCCTTGTTTCCAAAATGAACATGATCATCAACAAACTCCATATCTACCCTCTCAGTCCATTGGACATGTCTCTCATAATTTTTGAATTCATGGGAGGAAAACGCCCTTTGATACCTCGGTTTCAGTCATGAGTAACAGCGGTTGATTTTGATATCAAGATCTAGAATAAGATTTGGAGCATACCTCACCAGTTGGGTGAAGTTATCTCCATACACAGCCACTGAATCCTCCTCATTTTTCTTTAATTCAAGGAATTTTATCTCTATCCTAAGTCACTCCAACTTAGAAAAATATTTTTCAAGGAAAATAATTTTAAATTCATCCCACTCAAAGGAATCAAAATCATCTCTCTCCCTAATATTCCTTACCATTTACCTCCACTGATCAGCTTCACCTTCAAAATGATAAATGGAAAGACTTACCGTTTGATTTTCTAAATATTCCATAACATCGAATATATTTTCAAGGCCATTAATCCATCCTTCATCTGCTACTGGTTTAGAATATCCATTGAATGAATGAGGGTGTTGTCTCATAAAATTTTGAACTATTGTAATGTTCCGTTCTGGTACCTCTGTTTTTTCTCTTGCATGGATGACACCACCATTTATTTCTTCTACTAGCTGAGACATTACTGTTATAAACTTCTCAGTTCCAATCCCCGCTATTTTGGGCTACATATTCTATGGGATGTTGTTCCATCAGTGTCTCTCCCCTTCAACTTCACAGTTTCTTATACGGAAAACCATTCTGAACAAATATATCTTAGTCGAATCCACATGGTAATCTTTAAATTCTATATAATTTTTAATTAACTCTAGAGTAAAAATCATTTATGGTATTCTTTTAACATTATCCTAACCCCTAAATTTATCTAAACCATTCTCTAATACCAACTATAAGGACCTGGCCTTATTACATTACATAATCTTGAATTTAGTAAAGAATGAAATTACTTTTACATTCAGGGTCTTTTAAATTTTAGAGGCTTAGAGGAAAGGTACATAATAGATTCATGACATTACAAATTAATACAGATTGGTTACCATAAAAAACAATACTCAATTCTTCAAAAATAAAGACTTTCCTAATAAAACATTATTTCTTTTAAAATTCTTCAAAAATTTAATATGGTTTTGTTATGGTCTTACACATCCTTATAACCTGTGAAAGACATTTAAAAACATGGGTGAGCACAAAAATTTCAACAAGGGATATAAAAAATAAATAAAGAACACATTATTCCAATAACACTTCTAACGTATGGAATCATTTTCAAAAGACATACTTGTCACCCATATATACTTACTTTTCGAAACATGAGATTTAAAAAATATTCACACAAAACCTAAGAACATAAATATAATAATAAATTTTTCTTGGGTAATTACTTACATAATATTGTCACCCTCACAACTACATTATAATTTGTAACCCTTACGGCTACCTTACAATTTGTGTAACCATCGCAGTTACACTTAGAGTAATCATACGGTCGACCTCCAGCATACACATACCGAATGCATTATAGGAAAATATAGGTCTCAAAATTAATCATAAAAAATGCCCAAAAACCATATCACAATCACAAAACATTAATAATTGCATTAAAACATTTCCTTTGAAATATCGTAAAACAGAATTTTAAATGAGGATTTTAAAAGTAAAAACCCTTACAAAAATCATATAACTGAAGTGATACTTAATAGATAAGATGTAATATTTATATAAACTATAAATACACATAATAATCATAATATATCAATTTTAATCACACAAAAAATCTTAATACCATATAAATAATGATGCAGAAGGTTAACCCAATAAATGGAAATCAGGTTATGAATTCCCTTACCTCGGGTTTTTATTACTTAAAACTTTTTTAAACCTCATATATAATGGTTAAAATAGTGTTATTAATATCTTATAGATAAATATTCATCTTTATAATACCGTATATTATCATTTAATTACATCATTTTACCCTTTAATTGTTAGTATTTTGTTCCTTTCACTGTTTTTGGTTGAGTTCTTTAAATGATTTCCATGCTTGGTTCATGATGGTTGTTCTTGTCAATTGGTAGTGAAACTAAAAAATTGGAATAGGGTGGTATTTAATTATTTCCAGAATCCTTAAATTATACAATTTATCAATTTTAATTCTAAAATGAATATGATTCCTAAGTTAAAACATTAATGATGTTCTTTTTGATCATTTTAGTGGTTCTTTGATAATAACAACCTTATTTTGTTTTATAAATTAAAACAATGCGTACAAAAGAATTATAGGACCCTATATGAGACATAATACATATATTATAACCTGTTTAAACCATAAATATGGTTTCATGACTATATTTTGAAGGAAGTAAAAGAAATTGAAATCACATCGTCTACGATGCTGGTAAATCAACACATCACGGATGATGGTTAAATTCCTTGAAAAAGTGGGAGAAGAGAAGAAGAATAATGATGAATTTTACATGAACATGAGAAAATATAGAATATAAAAGATTCTGGAGATTTTATTCCTCTTGGATAAGATAAGTTGAGGAAAGAAGAAGAAAATAAAGGATCTCAAAATAAAAGAAGAGTTTAGAAATCCCTTATGAAAATTCGACTGCCTAACGACATCACTTAAAATTTCATAAAATATTTTAATGAGAGAGAAGGGGTATCTCATCATTATTAAATAATAGGGGAATTGAGGGGGTATGGAATGGAATATCCCAACCCAAAACAAAAGAAATTAAAAAATAATAACATAAAATGAATGAAGAGAAAGAAAACCAAAGAGGATGTTTACCTCTTGATCTCTTCTCCTTGAGATCCTTTTTAAAGACTTTGGTATTGTACTTTTGGTGAGACCAGAAGATCTAGAACGTGGGAATGAGTCTTGGGAGGATTTTTTGGTAGAAAATAGGTATTGATCAAGGCTTCAGAGGTGTGGGTGGAAGAGGGAAATGATGGTGGTAGTTATAGTGGAGGGGGTGGTGGTATTTTTCATTATTTTAATCATTATTATAATATGTTTTCTCAAGACTATGAATAGTATTAATTCATGTGACCCCAAATAGTAATAATTTCATGTGATTTCAAACTAAGTGGCCTTACATCACTTATGATGTCATAAATAGTATTTTTTACTAATAATTTAAATATACGGTATTTTACCATATTTCACTATTCATCAAAATTTCTAGAATTTCTAAAAAATTCCAAAAAATCACCCTAACAATTTCTCAATGTGTAGAATTCAAAAATGAACTGCATTTTTTGAAAATAATTTTCTAAATATTATTATTTCAAGATTTAATAAAATCATACATAATTCCAAAATTAAAAATTTTAATTCTAGAACTGCTTTTATATCACATTGAAAAATCAACGAAGATGTCATTATCTTAAAGCCTTAAGAAAATAAAATAATGAAAAATTTTAATAATCATTAGGGTCATATTATTATTCATATTACAATTCATAAGGGTATGTTACTATTCATTCAAAAAAACAAGTTGGTTCCATTGGACTCCAAATAACCTACTGAACACAATTGTAGATGGCTATTTCTCAAAATTCAAAAAATGGATATGGAAAAATTATTTTTAAAGAATACTTATAAATATCTATTTAAAATAATTTTTCATGCATTTCCAATTATTTTAAGATAACTGTGGGGTGTTACACAAATTTTCATATGATGGGAATTCATTTATAGTGAACCAAATCAATACATGTAGTTGACAATATTTGATTTTATAATAATCATAAACCCTTATACCTTCCTCCCATTACTATTTCAAATCATCAATTAATGGTAAAAAAACATATATATAATTTCTGAGTTGTTTTGGTCCACAAATCATTAAACTCAACATGAAATATTGTGACTTCATGAAAATTTCATGAGATAAGTTTTAAATTACCAATAAAACAGGCCATGAACCATGTGTGATGATATGGATTTGATATGGATTCATTCAATCCATTAAAAGTCTAAGTATAAGATTTCTAACTTTATTTATTAATATAAGATACTTGTGATCAATTTTATTCCACTATGGAAAAACAGCTGCATGATGTATTTTTCTATCACATATCCACTCATCAGCATGCCATTCTAATATATTTTCTTCATCATGTGAATTATCTAATAAATTTTTCAAATGAGGAATTATAGGAAGATACCCAAATTCCTTGGAAGGTGTCTCTATAACTTCTAAATCAGCCTGTGAATTTTCTTTCAACTTCTATCATGACCTCCTACATTTATGACTCCCAGAAAGAAATTTATATTCCTTTTTATATAGAACACAATCATTTGGGAAAACATGTATTTTTTGTGTACCCTAATCCCATTGAGCATATTATCTTATTTGTTTTATAATTTGAATCTATAAGATCATTGTCTTTATGAATAATATTTTTCAACAATTGTAGAAACTATGTAAATATCTTGTCACTCCATCCATGTTTCACCATCAAGTTAATCAGTTTTAACACCTTCAATAAAATTGTGAAGTCCATACAACCCAGATTCATTTGTTTTTTATAACATCCATATAGACATTCAGTTTCCAATTATTTCTCAGTTTCCTATAATTTAATACAACAAATCAATAATTCAGTTTTATTAGTCTTATCATCTTGGATAGAATCATCATCAATAGATTCAAAATTCTACCCAGTTTCACCATACCAAATCCAAGGGCTATAACATGGATTAAAACCATGTAAAATTAAATTATCTTTGATATCCCTTCCTTTAAACTTCTTCTTGTTTAATAATTTTAGGCATGGATAAAAAAACATGTCGTTGTTTGGAAAAATTTCTTTTAGAAAATTCCAAAAAAATCATCAAATCCTTCCTTATATTCATTACTTATTCAAAGTGATTTAATCCAAATTTCAAGAATTATTATTTATAAAAAATATCCAAAATAAATATCCTATCATGATAATCTGATTTTTAATTTATAAGAAATATTTAATAATTTTAATGTAATGCAATTTTTAAATATAAAACAAATCTATATATATGAGAAAAATATAATTATAAATTATATAAAATAATGTAAGATAAGTTTAAATATAAGTGGTAAATAATAAAATGATATTCCTTGAAGTAATTTAAAAAAGATAATATAGTAAGACTATTCCCTCATTTTTTGTTTTAATATGAATGAAATTAGATAAAAACTGAAATTGAATATTATTGACTAGAATCCAAATCAAGTAAAAGAATAAAAAGAGATACACCTTCATGCTCAAAGGAATGTGAAGTGATCAAAGGTAAATAAAACAAGATAATCAATCTATTATTCTAGTACCCAATGATTCATCGATATTGTTCAGATATTAAAGGAGAATGTGTAGATCACCACTAGAGGGGATCTAAATTGGGTCCTCACCATATAATGAAATTACATCAATCGAGTAAGAATGATAACAATCCTCAATGAAGAATGATATAAAGATAAAGGAAACTTTATATGAGAATTTATTTAAACCAAATAAAAATGATTTTAAATAATTGATATAATGAAATTTCATATAATATTAAATATGTGATATTTAAATTATATAAATTACATACATAATAGATTTTTAATAAAAAATATTTATATTTCATTTAATATCATATATTTCAGGTAAAATTTTATATAATGAATATTATAGAAGTGTTCATATTGAAAATGAGAATTAGTTTTTTATGTTCATATAATTATGGAATTTCTATAATGCATATCTAAATTTTAAAATGTTTATGATTAGTTTTATTTATGAATTGTACATAAATACCATATCTCATTTTACAAAATTGGATTGTTCATTTTATTTGTTTGTTCTTTATTTCCTTCATAGATTTAAATTGTTTATATTATTAATATATGTATGCATATTTTGAAAACATTTATCTTCTACTAAAATGATCAAAAATGAATCTCAGGAGTTTCATGCTAGGTATATATGAGATAAGATTCAAAAAAATCAATAGAAAACACAAAACTCCACATGTATCTCTCTATAATAAGATTCTAAACAAAATCATTAGAAGAATGGATACATGTAAATGGAATATATGAGATAACATGAGGATATTAAACAAGCTGGTAATGATAGATTTTAGTAAATATAATCGAAAAAAGTAGAGTTATGGTGTCCACAACATTGAACGATCAAAAGCGAGGTGTGTGAGGCATACTTGAGAGTTGAGAGACAATCAGATCAAATGAAATAACGAAAATAAAGATTTATAAATCTAGAAAATGAGTTTAGTGGACATTGGATTGAAGAAATGAGGTTAGGGCTTCCATGCATGAGATAATTGAGTTTTCTTTCACCTGATTGAAAAACACTGAAATGATTCAAAACAAGAATTCATTTAATTGTAAATGATTTACCACATCGGTAATTATATAACCGATGTTATAATTTTTTTATTCATTTATCATGTTAGTTATATAGAAACCAATGTGATAAATTGATTTAATACATCAGTTATTATATTAATCCAATTTAGAAAAATATCTTTATCATTTAACTTATTATATAAATGACTTGATAAAGTAGGAAAATTCATTTTTCTTAACATTTATCCAATAACCAACATGATATTTCATTCTCACATCAGTTATAAATAACTGATGTGAAGAAGGAAAATATGATAAATAATTTTTGTACTCGTTTTGTCAACATGTTCTCTACAGATCACCCAATATAACATGGGTATCAGCCAGGGGCTATATTGGTAATATGTTTTTCATTCTGTTCTCAAAGTCATTCTAGCATTGGTCTGAAGGAGGTAGTTTTTATTTATATTTTCACAGTTATTGTAATTTTCTTATTCTAGAAGGAATATCTAATGCACATGTCACCACATTTTTCATTAGTATGAGACCATGTTAGTGGTACCCTATTAATTTATTAATCACACCTTTCTCCAGAAACTATTTCATGTAGGTACATTAGAATACATTCACTTGATGTTGGTATAGGTTGGGATGAGGCCCATGGATAAGCTATTGGACATTCAGATAGATAGTGTGGATAACATTGGGAGCATGGAGTGTGATTTTTCTTGGAGTTATCACTGATCCAACGTCTCTATTTCCTCTTATTTTGGTCTATATATGTAACTGAAATTATCGGTTATTAGTTATAATGTTTGAACGTATTCTTCCACATTCATTTTATTATTTTTGATTATATTTTATTTCTCATGTATAGTCTATTTATGAACTATTATAGATAATGATTGGTTATTGGTTCAATGTTTTTCACAATTATACTTCGGGTATAGCCTTCCCATGTTACCTCCTTAGACCTTTGCTACTAGTGATAAGCCTCTGTCATTTGGGGAGGAGGGGTTGAGGTCACATGGTATTGCAATTGGGTTACTATTCAAAGTGAATCAGTTCATGATGTTACAAAGTGGTATCATAGGTTTTTTGACTTAATGTTCTAGAATTTTGTAGATTGGAGGCATATAAATGTGTCATATATTATGTTGGAACCCAGAATGATGCATCAAAAACGCCTTTTTCAATGTAATTATTGGTTATCGAGGGTATGAGTTTGATGTTATGTAGTTTTAGGGTTATATTCTCTTGATTTTCACCTTGTGTGATGCACATGATGTTTGAGTTTGATGATTTCCCATTGATTTTGTCTCTAAGATCATTGTAAATGGGAAAATTATAGGATTTTGGATATTGTCTTGTAGAGGAAAGAAATATCACATGTGTCATATCAAGAATGTAAAATTGATATGATATAGGTATTCTAGTGTGACCATCATAATTGAAAATAGAGTCTCAACTATCTAAATTTTCCACAAAAAGTCACAAAAAATTTTACCATATAATTACTTGGTGGGATTATACTTATTTTGGTCAACTTGAGTACATATTTTTTTATGGTTACAGGTATTGTGGATCTTATAGAGAGATGATAAATGGACAAGATGGTGATGATATCCCAACTTTGTGAGACATGTTTTGACCCTCATGCATTGGTGTAGGAACATGATAACATAATTATAAAACCCATGTGGATTGTTTGTATTTATGTTTGACCATTTAATTTTTTAGTAGCGACGTATATTGTGTTTTACCATATATATTGGTATGACATTCTAAAAAATTGAGACTTGAAGTTTTAGTTACATGATATAGATCATCTACATCAGTGTCATTATTTATGGCATTGATGACTGAAGAGTTCTGATTCTCAAGAAAGAATTCCCATATGTGAAGGATTGATGAGAGTCAGTGCCAAGTAGGATGATATTTTATTCTTGTTCTATATCTTTATATGGGAGTCCCACAAGTTGGTGTTTTTGAACATGTTTTGTTTTGGGTTTTTTATAAAGGGTCATGTATAAAATTTTATGAGATGATAGATTATTAAGAGGATTGTCCAATGGATATGTGATTTTACATAGTGACCCTGATGTGATACTTAACTAGTGGGTTAAGTTGGGAAACCTAGATAACTATATATATGTATCAATTTTTATTGAGTTAGGGCCTTTATAGTGATCTAGGGAAACCCACGATAGGTGTTGGATGTAGTTTATTAGTAACCTATAAATATAAATACATGGGTATATGCCATGGATTTGAGACCCATGCAAAGTAGGTTCCATTGAGTTTATGGAAAATGAATAATTATGCCTTGGTATTTCTTCAGTTGGAGAGAATTTAGTTATAATACTTTTGGTTTGAGAGTGGATATGTGGGTAGAATCATTTGGGGGACTGGACTTATTAACTTTGGATGCACATAGTAGTGTGGTGGTTGTGTTGGTGGATGTTCATGAATTCAATGGTAGTGGATGAAGGTTAATAATGTGGTTGGATTAATGAGAAGACATGTTGCAGATTATCGTTAATGATTATGGTATTTTGTCCTAGTTCCATGGTGTAAGAGTCAAAGAGAAAGATTCAAGTGATGCGATTGGGTGGTACTAGATTGTACACCCACTATGTTGGTAGAGGAAGGAATTCTACTTGTTGATTTCACATTATAACCATTTTAAATAATGAATTGGTTAGAAATTGTGAGTGAACCAAGATCCAATGGTAATGATGGAAATATTACATTCATGGAAGCCTATATTTTTTTCTGAAACTAAAAATGTATGTCTATAGTATAGGAGGAAACAAAATTATATTGGTTGTGGTGGAATGATCCGTCCAAGTGAATCATGGGAAGTTATTTATAGGAAAATATGGGTGTGAATCAAGATGATTGACATAAATTTCTGATGGAACTTATTGAGGCTATGCTTGAGGAGTGATATAAGGTAATTTGTATAGTTGGGAGTCCATAGTAATCTATTAGAGGGACTAAATTTCTTCCCTCATGTATTTTAGTGATTTTCAAGGATAATGTTTCATTAAGTTACATTAGATATAAAATGTTATTTATTAGAGAGTACTTGGGTATGAGAGAGATGAGAAAGTCAATTAATTGCATGTGGTAATATATAAAGGATGGAAATTAGAGGCATGTCCCTCAAGCTAGAAGTGTCTTCGACAAGGTATGACTAGTTGTTGGACAATCGAAGAGGCTCCTAATTGTTGATAACCTATAAATATGATTTATATGGTATTGTATAAATACCATATTTGATATTATGATAACACATTATATGTGATCTATTTTGTTATCATCTGTCTTAAGATAGTTTCGGTATGATCCAATGATGTTCAGGGGTGAACCTTAATTTCTGAAATGGTTCAGGGGGTGAACCAGTTTCATTTCATGGTTTTAGGGGGGAACCGGTAATTTCTGACATGTTTCAGGGGGTGAACCCCAGTTCATGACATGGTTCATGGGTTGAACCATATATTTGGGACATGTTTTAGGGTTGAACCACAATTTATGATATGGTTTTGGGGTTGAACCTATTTTGTGATGTGATTTAGGGGGTGAATCATGTGATGACGTAATATAAAGGAGTATTTTGACATGAAAAATCATTGGAAATTAATGTAATATTATAACATTTTTTAGGTAAGTTTTATTTCATATTATGGGTGTATTATGAGGTTTCATTGGGGCCATTTTTAGAGAGGCTGATATTTGTGGGCCTTTTGAATGGGCAGTTGATTGTCATATTATTCTATATTGAATCAGATATGAGAGGTATGATCATCTTATCATAGCTATTTTTATAAATTTTTGGGTGTGTTGATATGGAAACCAAATTAATCTTGTCATTAGATTACTAAGAATATGTTTTGATAGGTAATTCTGGTAGAGGAGAATGCCTTGGGACAATGTCATTCGTGATGAGTTGTGTTCAATGGTGGGGGCGCACCATGAATGTGATGATGAGTTTTATAGAACAATGGTTTCATAGGATATATGGGTGTCATGGAGTTACATATAAAGGGTTTGGTGATGTATATGAGGAGTGGATCGATATTTTATGAATAGTGTTTCTCGCGTTTGGAGTTACACGACAAAATCTCGTTCAGCGTTTTGGAGTAGATTGGTGTGAGTTGAGTTTGAATTAGTGATCCAATTAGTTTGGGTGTGTTGAATTAAATGGTCCAGATACTTTTTGGGGATGATAGTTTTTATGTTGGGGATTTTTCAATACCCTATGTATGCATGGGATGTGAAATTAAAAATTAATTTTCATTTTCATTTTGGTAGACAATAAACTTGAGAAACTTTGAATCATAATGAGTTTCAAGGGATTGAACATCCTAAAATGTGGTTATCTAATGTGGTTTATGAATGGAGTATGGGTTCATATGAACATCGCAGGTAAGTCTGATGGTTTTGTTTTAACATGTTAGTAGTAACTGGACTATCATGGCGTGATCATAGTGTTCAGACCATGAATTCTCTAGACAGGGGGGGGGGAGTGGCAGCCCCTCTTCTCATAGTGGTAACAACATAAACCAATTAGTAACATTGTGATGAATTTGGAAAGTTTTTTATATGTTTCTAATAAGGTCCTATACCCCCATTAAATTTTTATGAACAAGACACACCAGGATGGTCTTTACTAGACCCCCCCCCCTTTTATTCTCCATTTTAGGCAGTTCCAGGTGTGATTTGATGGAATCCAAGGTAAGTTAATTCATACTATTCACCTTATCCTTATTTCCATTTCATGATTATTATTTTTTTTGTAAATTGGTTTATATCTTGGTGACAATTCCACCAGAGCATGAAGGAATTGGTTGTTTTTTTGGAGCTCTTTCCCATCCAAGCTAGAGGGGCAATCGAGACGTTGTTCACACACTGTAACACTTCATTTCAGAAAATTTATATTTTAAAATGATTTTATATAAATTTTCTTACAAAACTGGATTAAATTGGTAATTGGATCAGTGATGTTATTTGCGGATTTAGTTTTTCTTAGGCCCTGGGATGAGTTTTAAGCGGGACACACCTTGTTGTTGATGGTTTTGGCATGACAAGATGACCTAGTGAGTTTTAGACATTTATTCCTATTTAAATTAATTTTTTAATTAATTATAAAATGTTATAATTAATTAGTTTTTATTTTTTGGGGTGAGAGATCACCTTGGTGATTAGATGGGTGCTATTTGAGAATAGTGCAAGATCATACTAGAGTTGGTAAGATTCTCTTAAAAGTGAAAACGATTTAGTTTAAGGTAGGTGGTCTCATGTGTTATCTCTATAGTTAAGATTATTTATTTATGTCATTAGGTGTACATTCTCTCCATGGAATTTTATTCAAATTTGATTTAATCAAGTAATTTGATTGAATTAAATGGTTAATTTAAGTTAAAATGTATTATTGATTAAATTCCAAGAGAAAAATGAGTTAAATGTTTTGGTCCATATGGGTTCTTATGAACTTTCCTGATTCCCTAGCTACTGATGACTGAGACCTTAACCATTTATATTCCATGTGACTTTCAAACCCCTTGGGAGGGGTGATGAAGCCTTATGATACATAGATATCCTAGTGGATGGACTTTTTCTTCTAATTGAAATATGTGTGTTGTGACTTGAGCTTACTAGTATAAGAGTGGAAATTGAGGTTTTGAGAGCCATCCAAGAAGGACGAGAGGTTTGACATAGAGGCCTTGGCCATACTAAGAATTAAAGTATATTTGGAATGAAAATTTTCCAAGGGGATCATGGATCTTGGTAAGAGTTATTACAATTTTCCCTTAGTGGTGAATTATCCTAAGTGGAAGACCTTAGGCTGGTTTGGAGTTAGGTTGTGTGAGTGGACCGACCAAATGACAACTTGAACCCTAAGATGGTATGTGGATCATATTTTATTTTTTTCTATATAGAAAACACCATGTATCTGGAGAGGCTGTTCTACCCTTTTATAATGTCATGGTACACAACTTCTTTATAGTTTTATGTTTTTACCCAAGACTTGTTGGGACCGATGACCAGTATGAGGGTGCCTCTAATGTAATATAATATTGGGGATCCTCAAGGGTTCCCCATTTACTAAACAACCCTAAAATTTTATGTATGTATATGGTAAGATATGACTATGTGTGTCACCTTATAACTTTAGTCACTTTGAGACTAAAAGGATATGGTTGATGAGGCAGGTTAAGAATGCTGTTGAGCCCTTTTCTCTTTTTTTATTTCTCATGCTAGATTCCCTTGGATTATGGATACCCCATGTAGGTGTTTTTTAGATAATTTTGATTGGTCTGAGGATGGTTTTATTTTCCGTGGTTCCCAACTATTCCATGAGGATGGGTATATTAACCCTCATTGGCTAGGCTCAGGTGCCACAGGGATGGGTGTATTACTCTTGGTAGGTCTATAATCTCTCTTTGATCTAGGTATGGGTATATTTACCCTATATGGTATTGTTCCAAAGATGGTAGATCCTTTCCATGATAATGGTTATATTACCCTCCTTTATTTAAGGCTAGATTCCATAAATATGGCTATATTACACATGGTAGAACTGTTCTATACATATAGCCCATGATTTCCTAAGGATCATTCAAAGGGCCATATTTGTAGGCACTATTATCATGAAGTGCTTAGAGACACCCCAATATTATAAAAATTAGGTATTTTCAATCAATTTCTAAAACATTAGGAAAAACATTGGATACCATATTTTCAAGGTCATGGAAACATGTTCAAAGATATTTCATCATCATGCCGAAGAAGCTAATTTTTATTTACATTTTTATTATTATTTTATTTTTATTATTCGATATGGTATATATCATGCACATGTCACAGAATTTTCAATTATTATGAGACCAAATTGGTGGTACACTACTACATTTTCTACTCATACCCTCCTCCGGATGCAATTTCATATGGAAATTGAACATAAGTTAACTTGATGTAGGTATGGGTTGGGTTGAGTCTTGTGGATTATATATTGGAAATTAAACTAGATATCATGTAAAACATTGGGAGAATGGGCTATGATATGGATCATATTTTTCACGAATCTAGTATTTTTATTTCCTATTATTCTATTATATATATATATATATATACAGCCCAAAGGGAGGTTAATCTTGATATTTGACTGTATGCTTCCACATTCAATGTATTATTGATGATTTTATTTTATTTATTTCATATACTCTATTTTTGTACTTCTATGGATGATTTTTTATTATATATTTATTATTGTGCACTCTAATATTTTGGGTTTACCCTCCCCAAGGTACCACCTTAAACCCTTACATCTAGTTGGAAACCTCTGACATTCAAGGAGGGGTGATTGAGGTAACATGATGCTCTAGTCTAGTTTCTATTCAGAGTGAGACAGACTGGGATGTTAATGGTTTTATGTTTAGTGTGACTTTTTACAAACATAGAGTGTTCTTTTGGGCGTAAATGGAAATGGTGGATCCTTAAGAAAACTAATCGTGTTTTTTATGTGTTTTTTGGGAGATTTAGATATTACCAATGACTACATATCCAAGGGGAATTATTTATAGTTAGTCATCATGATCCTACAATGGGTTTGGGTTTCTTTAGTGACTTTTTCCTATGTTGGGATGAGACTTAGTGTCATGTGGGGTGGACATAAAAATAGAATAGTACTTAGGTTGTGGTTTTAGTTGGTCTATATTGTGGGAGATGGAATATAAAATTTATGACTATGGTCTTATATAGCATAATTCCATATAAGGAAATTTATTGAACGGAGTGGGAATAAGGGACCCTTATTATCCTATATTGCTTGGTGTATCTAGAAGATTTGTCTTTTCATAGTGGATTAATTGTTTGACCAATCATGTTAGGAGTGTTAATTGAAAATAATTAAAAAATTTGGGAAATGGTTTTCCATGGTTCTATGATCTCTTATAGAGAGAGAAATTAGGATAAGTTAACACATTCCTTAGAAACAATCCTTTTATATATTTTATATTATAGGTAATAATGTTATATTTGAGTTAGTGGTGTGGTTAATTTGGGTGGTTTTCCCACATATTTAGAGAATGATTGAGTGGTAAGAGAGATAAAGTGAAGAAATCATTGTGGAGTAGTTTACTTGGATATATAAACATATTGAGAATCCTCTATATGTTCTCTTAAAAGTAATAAATTGTTTTGCGTAAAGAAGTAATATTTTTAATAACAAAAAATGTTCATGATGGGTGAGTTGATGTGGATTGAGTGATCATTGATAAATGGATTTTTTTATTTATATGTGTAATGGTATTATCCATGGTTTATATTGAATGACATATTTCTAGGAATTCAGTTGCTATGGGGGTTCGGGATGATATCCTCAAGAAGAGAACACAGTATAGATGGGTTTCTAACATAAAGTTAGGATATCGATTTATATTTTCCACGACTGTTTATTAATCAATTATATATTAATAAAATTTATTTATAAGAAGTGTGCCTAATTAGATTGTTTCCTAGTACCCTGGGGTGGGTGGTTTCATAATATGCATCCCAAATAATTATTTCGATAAGTACAGTTAGGTTATGACTTTCCATGATGTGTTTCCTATTTAACATCCGCGATTAGACTAGTATTGATCTAAGTACACAATTAAGAATTTATCAAACATGTTCAGATATGTAGTGAGCTTAGGATTCAATTTTTGAATTTACTATCCATGTCCATACCATTAGTTAGTCGGTAACTTCATCCAGAATTTATCACCCATGTTTAGACAATAATGAGCCTAGAATACCATCTAATAGTCAGTACCCATAATCAAACTAGTAGAGAGTTTGTGATTCCATATATAATTTCTTTAGTTCCATGTTTATAATGACTAAATTATTGATATTATATATGGATCAAATTATCTCATTGAGGGTTTAAAAATGAGATAACCTGAAATTGAAAAAAAACAAGTGGGTTTAGGTGTTGTGGGGGACTGGTAAGCATGAGATAACCTATTAATATTAGTTGTTTCAGGTATGTTACCATGTTATTATTATTATTTTTCATTCCAATACTTTATATTGTTGTGTATATAAGGGAATTAATTGATGGTTCCTTACTTATTTGTATCCTCACATTCTGCATGTCAGCCTTAGTATGTGTTCATACCCTTACGTATGGCATTCAGGTAGTAAGTTTTACCAGATATTTGACAAGAGTAGCTTGATATATATTAGGATAAGGTAAAAATAAGATACTTCGGGTGTTTTTTATATATCCTTTTTATTTAGATTACACATTTACCTTTTCACTTTATTTTCCTGGTGGGAGTCATTGATGTATATTTGTATGTTTATTATGGATACATATTATTATATCATGTTTATATATTTTTAATAATTAGTAATTTTATCTTAAAAATAATTTGTTTCACTTACATTAATATTATATTATTGTTAATTATTTATATTTTATTTTCTATAAGCACACATTCTCTATATGTTGGTATTATACTCTTGTCACTAGCCAACAAGCTCTAATATATGAGGAGGGTACCTATGGTTTGGTGGAACCATCATCTTTGAAACCATTTAGATAATCTTGGGTTGAGGAATTCAAAAATTGTTCTATATATTTTTTTTGTTATATTTATATTTTGATACATGGTAAGTGGATCTAGGACTGGTTAGAACTTAAAATGAACACAAAAATTGTGCATCGTGAACACTCGTGTGATGGAATCCCACGTTATTAGGGGTATGAGATTTTTTATCATTTATTTTTTTAGTTGGGATTAAAATATTTATTTAAGTATGATTTTATGGGTTGACAACTTTTTTTAATAAAAAAACGTGTGTCTCATGCTTTAAAACATAAGACATATGCTTTGTCTGTTGTTGGAGAAAATGGGAGTTGAATCCTAAAAAACTCATTATTATGGGTGATTTGGGAAATGCTTCGTCTCATAAGAAACATTATATCAAGGAAACCCATAGTTAGTGATGAAGTTTATTTCACAAGGATCAATTTTACTATTCATAGAGACTAAATAAACTTATGTATAAAAATTTTTGGACACTCAAAATTGGACTTCTGAAAGAAGGCTAGAAAAAACATTTCTTGTAAAAAAGTGTTGAAGTTCACACAACAAAAAGTTCTATGATTATGCTCTGAAGTAAACTACCAAATATATCTTCTAAATTAATCTTTGAGATGAAATAAAAAAAATTTGATAACCACGCAACTCAAGAGTTTAATAAGCACACAAAACATGCAGGAGTTGGTCATCCCCATGAGATTGAGGCTTATAAATATCATATCAACCACATAATGATTTGTAGGAAAGACCTATAAAAGTAAAAGGGTCATGATCCAAGATTTAGTAACTCTTTATTTTAAAAAATTAATGAAATCAAAGAGCCTCATGGATTCATTCATGTGAGAAACATGTGTGAATTACATTAAATAAGATTTTCAATGTTTTTTTCTTAGGTATGAGATGCCATTGTAAAAATCATTTCTATAAACAACCCAGTTCACAATGGATTCCCATGTCTCATACCACTCTAATTCCTATACAACACCGAACATGTGGTAAATCCTTAACTTGTTTATTCATGCAATCCACTTATTCTAGATACGCAAGTCTTGTGCAATATTGAGCTTCACAAAACTCCAAATGTACACAATCATGAAAATTCCATACGAACAACTAGAATCATGGCCTCTCATGCCCCATACCTTTACATCATGTAAGGGTAGGGAAATATCCATTCGTGTTACTCTTAGGAATTTTCACTCTCATCCCCATACCTCTTTCATTGAACAAGGTCTATAAATAATTCATACCAGTTTCTTACAAGAACTTTTTAGGTAAAATAATATGTGTCTAACTCCCACTCATGATATCCTAAATTATGCATATCATATGGGGCCTCAAATTAGTTGTAACCCCCAATGAGGACCCTTTCAATGGAGACAATCTTGGTCTACCCTATGATCCATGCTCTCCTTGGGTATATTAATTAGTAAACCCAACTCTACCCCTCATTTTTTACACTTTTACAACATGGATATCCATAATAAAAAAAGTTAAATTTTAGCTTACCCTATTCGATGAAAATAAGATTCCCTATCAAAAGATCCTAGGGTAAAATATGTAATTATCCTAAGATTACTCCCTTCTTTTGGTGAACCCAAAGCATAATCCCCACATGATCCATTTTCTTTGCTCATTTAACGATGCCGAAATCCTTATTTCATAATGGTAAACTTTAGGGTATGGTCATATCACATGACCTCAAATTTTTCACCATAAAATATATTGGTTTTGGTCACTATTTTCAAGTTGTATATATAGGATTAAATTTGAGGTTTAATCCTTACATGAGCACCATTATATATCAACCTCAAATATTTTATCTTTAAATCCTGATTATATTTATAGAGTAGACACAATGTCTCAACAATTATTATAAAAGAGTTTATTAGAATTTTAAATATAGGGTCCTCCCCACTAGATGTTAATTTGTGTTTTCCATTAAATTATTGGAATAATTCAATCAGTGTGTAATTATTTTTAACATGTGACTGGACCATATGTGATGAGCTTATAGATGAAATAATCCACAGTGGAGTTTAAATTGTGAGAATTAAGTATGTAATTAATGTATATGGATTCTTCTCTTGTGTGACAATCCCAATAGGTCCTATGTTATGAGACTAAGACAATCCAACATTATTCATTAGAAACCCACCCATAGTGATGAGATTAGTGTGTTTTGTGGGATTAGCATAAGAAACCAATGAGATCAGTATATGATATCTTCATCATTTCCTAAGGTGACAAGACTAAGTTTCTCACCTCATCTGATGATCATGGGTTTCCTTATCTGATGGGAATAATAAGACCATCTAATTAGAATGTGATTTCTTTATTCTATACTTAGGTAAAGATCCTAAGATTCTTACCTTTTTTTATGAACACATGATTCCTCTTATGATAATATAGGTATTATTTAAATGATGATAATAAGTTTCCTTATATTATGATAATGGGATTTCTCATGTGATGAGTAGCAGTTCCTTATGGTTATAATCTAGCGTCTCATTAGGCAACGATCCTAGTATACCTTATGTGATGAGCATAAGTAGCCTTGTGTGGAAAAAAATTGATTCCTTGGGCCTTTAACCAAGGATTTTCAATGTGATAAACATAGGATTCCTTCATGTTACATCTCAGGGAAGATATTTACAGACTCCCAACATGCCCAATAATTACTGGAGATGTTTGAAGAATAATATTCTCCAATGAAATGTGTCTACCATTATAAGGTAGATCATGATGTAATTAAATGCTTCCCACTTGAAGATGGGATAGGGAATGGGATTATTGAATATTTCTTAAATTTATAAGAGATACTTGGTCTAGGTAATGATATTAGTAGAGGAATAAGTGGATGAAAGGTCTTGTTGGATTTGGTTCCCTAGAACCAACTTTTGTGTAATTTACGATAACTTGTATTCATGGTTTTGTGTATTAATATATTACTTATCACATAATGATTATTATTCTGTGTGACATAGTATGTGATAATGTCCCAAGAGTATACTATCTCACTAAAAGGTCATAATAGTTCCCTGATGTGATGAGAACTCAGAAGTGATATCACTCTATTCTAAAATATATGTTCTATAGCCAGATGATATCATTTGATAGACACAAATTATACAGTCTCTTAGGGGTGGAGACTCATATATCATTGAGGCACCTTCTCACAGTATATTCCCCAGGAAATATCTAGTAGGATCGAGACTCACCAGTATGAAATGCTTATTTCTATGTGTCATTGGATATTCATGTCTATGAACGTGTGTATTGATCCTTAGACTTTATGATTATTATTAAGGAATTTTTGGAGCCACGTACTTTTATGTATTTACTAAAACCATGAAGATAGACTTTCATGGAGAGGTAGGATGTCTTGGGTGAGTCACAAGTACTATTGCATTAATGAATAATGTGATAAAGGATTTGTCCCTTCTGTTTTAATGAAAGTTGATATCTCATGCACTTTGATGGAAATGATATAGGATAAATAAATCCAGGACCATGGCTTCCTATATAAATGTACAATTTTTATGAAGTAAAATAAAGAGACATCGAGAACATAGGTTAAGGGAACCATCATGCAACTTTCTTTATTTGAGATATCAAGATAATGAGATTATATTTCATAGTAAGAATTTGTATGAGATAACATATTGATGTGACATTATCTTCATTCTTTATAGGTTCCTTTCTTTTTGTTTATATATTCTAGCTTTGGAATTTAGGCTGCTTCACCAAATTCTATTAAGAAAGAGTCCTAGAGGGTCACACACTTTGTGTATTCAGAATATCAGTTAAATAATATATTATTATTCATTATCTAGAAAGTTGAATAAATATTATTCCTAGATGTGGTGTAACAATTATCCATGTATGATTGATTTCATATATTCTATCACCAGTTATTTGAGAGAATATAATGTGAGTAGAATATTTAATTAATATTTATTTTTTATTTAGTAAATATAATATTTATTTATTTTTTAATGGATAATTTAGTGATATTTATTTAATAAATAAATAGTAATTATTCAAGGTTTAATAAATTTTGAGGAATGGAGGACCGGGTTTTTAGGTCTGGTGAGAAATAATAGATAATGAATATTATTTTCTTAAATAATATATAATTTTAATTCACAAGTTAAGAGCATGTCGGGAAATAAAAATATTATTATTATTATTATTTGACATAGGGTTTTCTCTAGGAATAAATAAATAATTAATGGAAGTTGTGAAATAATTTTATTTTAACCCTAGCAATATATAAATTTTCTTATTTTATTTTCTAAATAGATCCAGTTCATTTGTGTTGTTTTTGCACAATAGATTTGGAGAATCCTCTCAATACCTAGAAAACTCTCTTATCCAAGATTTCTACCAAGAAAAGAAAGAGATATTCCTCCACTAAATCAAGGAGAAATATTTTAAAGAGGTTATTTAAGTAATTTAATGTAGATGATGCAAGCGCAAGTATCTGCTATTCTAGCACCTAGAGATTCTTTCAGTGACATCTAGAGATTTATGGAATACGTGTGGCTCCCTACAAGAGGAATTATTAACTTGATTCCTACAATACAATGATGGTGTAGTGTAGATCTGTCAATAGATCAATCAACGAAGAAATAATTTCATAAAGGTAATTATTAATTTACTTAAATTTATTATAAATAAAATGTGGTGATCCTACCTATGGTTCAAGAATGATTACTCTTGTCTGATTTCATTGATTAAATTCCATAGATGATGGCATTTATTATTTTTTAGATCATAGATTGATCATAGATCATGAAAAAAAGTTGTATTAGGCACCACCCATCACATGATTCTACTATTCATGAATCAAAAAGTGGTATCAGAGCGGGTCAGATAATTATTTATAATACTGATAGATCATTGTTGGTATTCATATTTTAATTTAGTTTTTCAATTCAGGTTTAATGGTTCTTTTAATAAGAATTGAAAGATCTGCCTCTTCCCCCTTAGTTTCTTGTATATCTAATCAAAATTATTAATTTTGTGATTAAAATAAAATCATGGAAATCATATAGAGGTGCCAAGGATTCTGGATAGAAAACAAAGTAGTACACAATGTGTAACCATAGATACACATCATGTACATGTGTTCAATACACGAGGTGTTAATTCGGAAATTACCCAATCTTTGTGAATTGATGGCATGTGGTGTAGTTAATTATTACACCACATATTGATCAGCCCTGCTTAGTGCACGGTGAACTAGATTACATGTCGTTTAGCCCACGTACATAGTCTGTAGTCTCATTGAGGCATCGATGGGCTGTGTATTCCATACACGGCATGGATGACTGGTGACTGTGTAACTTAGAGTTAGCACGCTATGTATTCCATGGTGCACATTGTTTACTCTTATTTTTTGAGGCATGGTTTACACACCGAGTCCCTAGGCATCTGTCTCATATACATGATGAGAGGAGTACATGTCGTGTATATCTTCGGCACATGAAGGGTTCTTTTACCAAATTATATATATTTTAAAAAAAAATTATATAAATTAATCCTTGAGGCATTTATTTGGGTGTAGTCATTAAATTGATAGGACACACCATGTGATGTGTTTTAATATTTTTAGATAAAATGTTTTCTATAATATTTTCATAATATTTTGATATGAATACCATGTATAAATCATAATACATTTGTTACTCTACATGAATTCAAGCGTAACACATGAGCTAAAAATCATGTAATTCATGTAATCATTAAATTGATAATGCACATCATAAAACTATGTAATAATTCATGTATCTCATATGTCACAAGAGTAAACAATTTAAAAGTATAATACATGTGGGGAAGAATCAGATGGGTATTCACTGTGTTTCCTCCTAGGTACACTTATGTATGTAGTTAATTTTAAATAAATTTATTTAATTTGTTTAAAATTATAATTGATGAGAATATCCAAGAACTTCATATGTGAATTAAGATAAAATAATTTATTAATTATAAATAATATTTATTTAATTTGATTTTGATTTATCTTAAATAATAATGATTATTAATTGAATTCTAGTTTTATTAAATGTGTAATTTGTTACATGTATTTGGATGATTATGATCTAAAATATAAATTTTTATGTTATTAGTTTTATTTAATTTTTTATTCTATTAAATTATTGGCCAATGTTCTTTCTCTCCTCTTATTATGTAGGGAATGTGTTCCCATGGTTTCTTTTCTGTAAACCCTTTTCCCTCACCTGCATGGGTGTAAAAGAATATGTAATGGATGGATATTCCACGCTAGTTTAGGTATTCCATGTTCAAATTTGAGGCAAAAACATTCCAAGGAGATACATAGGTGGATAGGTGGAAAGTTATAACATTAACATTAATCGATTAATGGTGTTTTTCCCCGAGTTTGATGGTTATTTTATCAACCGCAATATAAAATAACCAATAGTAAATCTCTGGATCATACTGCTTTATTATTTTATTTCTATAAATATGCATTGCTATTTAATTATAGATGTTTTTTTCATGACCACATAATTAATTAATTAACTATCATGTGGGATAGAACTAAAATAAACTGGATTATGCGTAAATATTATTTAAGACATGTTTAATCACTTAAGTAAATCTACCAAATATTAACAAGCATATAATAAAGATAATTATTTTAAATCTATGTATAAAAGGATATAATTTTTCAATTATATATATTAAGTTAGTGTAGCCTTCAAATAATTTAGTTAAAATTGAACCATAGTTCAGAGTGCTTGACCAGCCAAAGTTCAGGTGATTTCAATTATCAGGGAATTAACTTAAAGTTTTGGGATAAATGAACTTTTTTAACATCAAGGGTTGACTACCAAAGTAGGAATTGGTGTAACTAAGAGTAAAAGGATGAAGAAATCAAATTTAAGGATTTTAGGATTGGGGAGTCCACTCATGGGATCAAGGAACTATGAGTTAATGCAATTGGAATTTTGAATTCTTACCTAAAACCATTCAAGTTTCTTGACCAACCAAATTTGGGGTAATGAGAAGGTGAGTATGGATCCATACTACTTAAATATCCAATCAACTAGATTTTCTGAATCCAATGGTGAAGCCAATTAGGTTTTGATAAATATTAGGAGACTAATAAATAAAATATTTTTTTATTTGAAAAATTTTATCAGATAAAGTACTAAAATCTCTGATCATATTTTTCATTGAAATAATAATAAAATGAAATAAAAGATATCACTGTGATCCATACTTGAGAAGGAAAGTATCTTCACCAGTATAAATTCCCAAGAGTGGGAAAGTGACCTATGTGTCATACTTCTTCATGTAAGGGAATTATCTGTGTTGGAAGAACCTTTTCCTAAGGTGCCTAGAAATGAGGCTAGTGATAAAGAGTTAAAACTCTCATAGAAACATTTTAATGATTCCACAAATGATCAATGTTTTACACTATCATCCATGTCATGTGAGATTTTGAAGAAACGTGATTATATGGATTCATATAGCTTGATGTGACACCATTGGGATCTTTATAAAGTGAAGGCGAGACAAGAGAGGTATGAGATCTCAAATGATTTGTTTAAAACAAATATTAGATAGTCTATGCTAGGTGATACCCATGTAGTCAATCTTATTGGCTACATCAAATTCCTGGACATCTTAGGGATTAAATTACCAGATGATTTGTGTATAGATCTCACACTTTCATCACTAGGCAATACCTTCTAAAACATTATTAATAATTATAATATGATTAGTAATGAGAAGAGTGTTTTATAACTTCTTACATTTATTCTTCAAGGGGATAAAGACATGGGGTGTGATAAACTAAAAATACTTATGGTGAATAAGAAAAGAAAGAACAACGAAAATGGTCCCATGACCTATAAAAATCATAAATCTCTTGAGAACTGCTCTTCCAAGAATAGGAAGATCCATAGGTAAGGAAAGGAAAGGGGGGAAATATGTTTTGTGTGTGGAAATCCAATCCATGGGAAGAGAAATTACACCAAGAAGCTAAGGGATGATAAACGTGTGTTCTTTATGGTGTGTAATCTTTCCATATCTACACATTAGGTATTAGATACATCTTATGGTGCCCACATCTATATCCAAATGCATGAATCAAGTAGATTCTTAAATATTTATGGAGTAAAGTAGGATCTGATATTTACTAATGGTGTGAGGCCAGCCTCCATGTCCATTGGTTACTACCACCTTTCATTACCAATGGGAATTATTTTGGTTTTGAAATATTGTTATTATGTACCTACATTTACCAAGATCATAATTTATGTATCATTCCTAGATACAGATGGGTTTATTTTCATGATTGTAAATAAAATTTGTTTCTTTTATATGGACAACATATTTTAATGTATGGAACATTTAAATAATAGTCTTTATTTATTAAATTATGAAAAACAAGTGTTTGAAATTGATAAATAATCATGTTCACATGACTCCTATAACACCCAAATTTTTTATCACCATATTGGTCATGTAAACGAGAATCATTTAATAAAGATCTATCAAGATTGTTATTTATACTCTTCTGAGATAAAACCACATGATAGATGTCATGATTGTTAATAAGAAAAAATTACCAAACCAAAAAAATTTTCATAGGTTGAATGAGCCACAATGATCCTAGGATTGGTATACACTAATGTGGGCGGACGATTTATAGTAGAAGATAGAGGTGGATATTTTTAATTCATTTCTTTTACTAATGAATTGATTATTTATGGGTACATCTACTCTATGTGGTATAAGTCCAAGTCTATTGAAAAATTAAAGGAATTCAAGAAAGAAGTAGATAATCAACTGTGTAAGAAGATAAAGAAGATATGATTGGATCAAGGTTGTGAATACCTTAACAATTATTTCATTGTCATTCTACTAGATTTTGGGATTCTATCTCAAATCACTCCATATTATACACCAAAATGTAATATTGTTAGAAAAAGTAGGAATCATACCTTATTAGTCATGGTAAGGTTGACAATGAGCCATAAAGATCTTTCATTATCATTTTGGTGATATAAATTACAAATTGTGACATAAAAATTTAACTGATTTCCGAATAAAGAGGAAAATGGAATGTGTTCCATGTGTTTAGAATAGGTTTAGTGGAAATACAATCGTTACCCTAGTAGCATATGTTGATGACATGTTACTTATTGAAAACTACATACCAGTATTGTAGTATGTTAAGGACTAGTTAAACAAATTTATCTACATAGAATTATATGAATAAACCTAAATTACAGGGATCAATATCATTTTTGATTGAACTAAGAATATTCTTGGACTAGTCCTACGTACCAATGTTGTTCAGATACAAAAAATATTTAGTATAGAACAATCCAAGAGGGGATTGATTCCAGTGTCACATGGTTTACAGTTTTCAATGAAAATGTGTCTTCAAATGCAATAGGATAAAGTGAGAATGGGAAATATCTCATACACTTCAGTGATGGGATCAATCATGTATGTCATGTTATGTACTAGACATGATGTTTCTTATTCTTTGATAACGGTAGGCATATATCAATAAGATCCAATTAAACATTATTGGAATGTTGTTAAGGACATCCTTAAGAATTTGAGAAAAATAAGGATATTTTCCTAGTGTATGGAGGAGATGAGGAGCTGTCCATCAGGGGTTATAATGATGATGGTTTTTAGATAGATCATAATGATATGAAGCTAAAGTTCTAATATTTTATTTGTCTCAACAAAAGAGATGTGGGTTGAAGAGTTCAAAAAATCTAGTTTTCATTGATTCTACAATAGAGTCTAGTTATATAGAGTCTTCTAATGTAGCCAAGGAAACCATCTTGATTCGTAACTTTTTCCAAGAGTGTGACGTGGGACATTGTAGTAAATATTCCATCACATTGTTTTGTGATAATATTAGAGTAGTCGTTATTGCAAAAGATCCAAGGTCACACAAATTGATAAGGCATAGAATCTAAATGTATCACCTCTTCAGGGATTTTCAACCGAGGGGTGATGTTTTAAGGAGAATAGCACATATGGAAGAAAACATAGTAGACCCCTTGAATAAAGTCTTCTCTCAACATAATCATGAGTATCATGTGAGAGATATCAGAATGAAGGATTTTATAAGTTGGCTATAGTGAAAGTGAGATTCTATGGGAGTTCATTCCCTATAACCAACATCTATGTACTTTATGATAACTTTTATTAATGTTGTTTAATATAATTAAACTACTTATCACATCGTTAATGTTCTTATACAGGAAATTGTATGTGATAATGATCGAAGAGTACCCCATCACACTAAAAGTTCATAGCAGTCCCCCACTATGAGGAAATCCCATAAGTGTTATGACACTATTATTAAAAATGTGTTCTATATCTAGATGATGTCATTTTATGGACACAAATGTTATAGGATATTTGAGGTGGAGACTCATGGTACTTTGATGGACCTTCTCATGTTGTACACTCATGGTAATATCTAGTAGGATATTATTAGAATGAGATCTGCTAGTAGGAAATCCACATTTCTATGTATCATTGGATATTCCTATATATAGATGTGTGTATTTATCATTAGACTTTATTATTATTTTTAATGAATATTATGAGTCATGTACTTTTTTTGTTGAAAAAACCATGATGACATATGTTTATGGTGAGGTAGTATACATTGGGTGTGTCATGAGTAATATTACATTAATGAATAATGTGAGAAAGGATTTTTCTCTTCTATTTTAATGGAAGTTTATATCTCATAACCTTTTATGTAAATGATATAGCCTAAATAAATCCATTTCCATGGTGTTCTACATGAAAGTTCAATTTCTGGGAAGTTAAAGAAAGAGACATAGACCACAGAGGTTGGTGGCACCAGCATACTACCTTCTTGATTAGAGATATTATAATAAATGGATTGTATTACACAGTAAGTGTTCATATGAGGTAACATGTCATTATAGAATTAACTTCTTTCCCTATGGGTGTCTTACTATGTTTCTAGACATGAACCTTGTACTTTAGGAAACTTTTCCAAATGCCACTGAGAAAAAGTTTTAAAGGGTCAAACAATAAGTGTATCAAGAATCTCAGTTAAATAATACATTATTATTTATTATTTAACAATTTGAATAAATATTATTCATGGAATTTATTTAATAATTATGCATACTTTCTTGATCACATATATTTTATTACTAGTTATGCAAGAGAATATACTACAAGTGTAATATTTAATAAATATTTAATTTCTATTTAATGAATATACAATTTATTTATTTATTGGTGAATAATTTAGGGTTATTTATTTAATAAATAAATAGTCATTATTCAAGGCCCATTAAATATGGAGGAATAGAGGACCGAGTTTTTAGGTCCGGTGGGAAATAATAAATATTGAATATTATTTGATTAAATAATATTTAATTTTAATTATCAAGTTAAACGTATGTTGAGAAATAATAATATTATTATTATTATTTGACATGGAGTTTTCACTAGGATTAAATAAATTATTATTTTCACTTGTGTAATTATATTATTTTAACCCTATCTATATATAAACACAGCTATGCTATTTTCATAATAGAGCCAATTAATTTGTGTTGGTTGTGCGAAATGGATATGGAGAATCCTCTAAATCCCTAGAGAGATCCCTTCTCTAAGAACACTCTTAATAATGAAGAGAAATTGTCCTCCACCAGATCAATGAGAATGCTTTGGAATAAGTTCTTGGAGCGATCAAAGGCGGATGACCCATGCACAAGGATTTGTCTTGCTAGCACCCAAATATCTCTTTAGCGACATTTGGAGACTCCTGGAACATGTGTGGATCCCCATTAGAGGGAATATTCACTTTATTCCTACAACAAAATGATGGTGAAGTGAGGATCTATCACTAGATACATTAATAAAGATAGAATTCCATCAATGTAATTATTAATTTAATTAAATTTATTATAGATAATATGTGATGACCCTCCCTTTGGTTCTGCCATGATTACTATTTCTTGATTTTGATGATCCAATTTCTTAGATCATAACATTTTTCATCATGTAGATCTCAGACTGATCATTGATCATGAAAAAAAATGTGTTAGAAACCACTCATTTCATGCTTTTACTACACCTGAAACCTATAGAGCCAACATCCCCTCATCCCATTCCGATCATGTTATTAACAATCTACCCTGAAAGTGATAGGCATCATGCCTTTGTAAAGTGGGAATGGAGGACCAAAGGATCACTAAAATCCAAGTGAATTCCAACATAGTTGTCCCAGAAGAATGAATCAGAAAAAATATTATTTATTATTTTATAATTTTCTTATCCTAGAAAGTTAGCGTGATTTTATGAATCATACTTGTAATTTGGGAATACTATACATGTTTATGAATACTGTGAATAAAAATATACTTTAAAAAAAGGAAAAAAATTGATGTTTTGTTCATAAATTTTTCTTTCATAATTTATTTTCAAAATAGATTTTGATTAATTAAAACATTAAAATATGTTATTTTGTGTTTTCTCAAAAAAACTATTATTGCAACATTATTTATTTAAAACTAGTGTAATATATTTTTTGTGATCATGTTTAGGTGTATTCTATTTATAGTCATGTTCATGGTTGAATATGGCCATATAGTGGGTAGTTCGAGTAGTGAATCACCTCGGTATATTTGGTGTGGGAAATACATGAATTAGATTTGGATTGATTTAGAATGAATTGTTTTTTTAGGATGAGATCCCCTATACAAGGTCATGTTTCCATGTAGAATTTCTTTGGAATGATGACATATGAATAAGTTTTATGTGACTCATATTGATGGAATAAGTAATTTAAATGGTTATTCATGTTAGAAAGGTGGTTGTGTATTGGAAGGTAATGGATTGGTTTATCATCAATTTCTAGGGAGGTAATTGAGTAAAAATTTCTTATTATATGAGGTGTGTGGGTCATTTTATCCGAGTTTGATAGGATCATGGATGGACGATTCAATTATCTAGAAGTCACTTGAGTGGAATGGGATTGAGTGTTGGGTTTTATTCAGTGTTGTCTTGGTTATATTGGATAAAATAATTCTCAATGATTTGTAAGGGATGCAATGGAATTATGGGAATGGGTAAAATGTCAATATTTACTTGTAGTTAAACTTATAAGTAAGATTTTTTTTTGGAATAGGAAAAAGCTTGTTGTTATGGATCAGTATGGTAAATCCATATTTGGCATCATGGTTAAAGGATAAAGTTGACATGATTTCATTTGGAATCATTTTTAATATATATGATGAGTTAACTAGGATATTGATGGATCTTAGCGCTGTGATATTTTTTTGAGTATTTTGACATGGATGAGAGATTTTTTGTAGTTAGCTTTTATTTTAATAAAAAATATGGTATGGAAACATCTCCAATGGTTAGTTACCTAGTAATACTAATCCAAAAATAGGTTATCTGGAAATATTTAGAGCACTTATTAATGAATTTTTAAAGGAATATATATAGTAGTTATATTTATTTGGTTCACATGTAAATCATAAATGGTATTTGGGGTATTATATGATGTTGGTATTAGATTGGTAGGTTAATATATGGTGGTGTTAATCACTTTTTTAGTGAGTGATAGTCCCATGGACTATTTGAAAATGAGATGTGACTCCTTCTTAGAGTGAACTTTTTTGAAACCCCCAACCATGGTCACCCTTGTGGGTTTTTCATTACATGGTAAATATATTACATGAGATTATATTCCCATGATCAAGGAACAATTATTCAATATATACTAGATACATAAACAAGACATTAAAAGACGAGAAATTACATCATTTGAGAATAAATAATTATTCTTTATTGATATCTATAGACACCATCATATATAGTATTACACATCATTATTTGGTGAAATGAGAAACAAAAGTAAAGGGTGATATAAAATTCCCCATAAGGAATAATGTATTGTAAAAGAAAACTTGACATAATAATTTCATAATAAATATATCCAAAATAGATAAATAAATGGTGGAATGTTAATGAATACATACGAATAAAATAATACATGGATTTCAAAAAGGAATAAATAATCACATATATAAAATTAAAAGATCCCATAATGATAGAACTATTGGTAACACATAATTTCAGACAGAAAAAATATTGTTGATTCCTTAAGCCAAGGAACCATACATAAAGGGAAAGACACTCACATTATGTTATCATAGTTCTCTCATGAGACCAACCGGTTCACTAAGGGGATATAAAATTTTGGGTCCCACCTCTCACATAAATTTATAATTTATTCAATTATACACTAAACCTTTATAGGAAATACATGGAATAATGTTCAACAATGAACAACATAAAAATACGTAGCCCAATTTCTCAATGAAGCATTTTCTAGAATATTTTAATGTATATAAAAAAGAAAAATACATGCTTTTCAATAGATTCCCTATGAAAAAAATTAATTAGTATTTCTAGGTGAATCTTCTTGATACATATTAATTATAGCTATGGATTCTAAATGTTCTAATAATTACGCTTATAAGGTGAGTAATGTGGAATTGTAGTTGTTAAGTACTTACAATGATGATGTTGATAAACATGTTCAGTCAATCAAATACATGTATTGTAAGTAATATGAGATCAAAATTATTCTAAAATAAATACCATAAAAATAGGTAGTATGTAATCATGCATATTTTATATGCATTACGGATAGAAAATTACCATGATTAAAGACCTCTATGCTGATCTGAATAGATGGAAAAGGTGAACTTGTTCCAAAATCATGTTTATCCCCCTTGGGACCTGATAAAGGATTTATCAGATACATCCCTATCATCTATATTTATACATATGCCACCACTTATAAATAATACAACCATAAAACCAAAAAATATATAGAATACTTATGGATTTGGATAATTCATTTTATGTCTATGTGTATGTTTGATTATACTAATAACTTAAGAACAAAACATAATGTCAGGGAAATGGGTACACATATGTGTAGGATATCATAAGAATAAAAAATAAAATTCTATCTTAAAAATATTGGAATAATATATTTTAAATTGAAGTGAATACAATAATGGAAACGTAAATAAGAATAGAAAGATGGAGACACAAGGCTATTACTTCGACATAGTAACGGCTTATGATAGGGTAATTTGAAAGAAATGTTCGTATTATAACATTTATAACAGATAAATGTAGTGATAATAACATGTATATATAATAATAGAAATATATTAAGTGGTATTTTGAATGATATTACAACAAAATAAATTAAAATAGGAAATGAAGAGGGTGAAATATGATCTATTACTCTCTTGAGCTTCGTAGCCAAGAGCATTCCATTAATACTACCAAAATTTCTCAAGATTGTAGAGAAATGATTGAGAGATAGTAATTTATAGATCTATGATGAAAGAACTTCTAATCATTTTTGGGATAAATGAGAAGTGAATGTGGGTATTTATTGGTATGGGGGGTGGAATTTCATGGAAGAAAATAATGAATATTTTATTTTTCCATTATCTTAAGTACTCTTTTCCCCCCAATAGTTCCACATTAGCTCCCTTAATGTAGTACTATAATGGTTACTAAAAAATTAAGAAAATGTCACTAGCTTTTCCAAGTCGATTCATGATTACATATATATGTTTTCATATTTACCATATGTCACTATATTTCACCGTTGTTTTACCATATTTTACCATTTTTAATGAATATAAAAAAAAATTCCTTGTATAATTTTTACATCCTTATTTCAATTATATAATCCAGTATATAAAATTTATCCTCTAATTAATTACATTTCAACTTTTATATAATGATGATACTTTGGAAAAAAGTGTGGTGTTGAAGTAAATTCCAGTTAAGTTCAAAAATAATGTTAACTTAAATATATATAATAACTATATTCATAACCCATTATCACACAAAAACTAATCCTTAATAGTATGGTTTTTATTGGTTGTAATTCCATGGGGTGATTCAACCAATATTTACCTTGTGGTTATTTTAACTAACCTGATCTTATCTCCCAAACAATTCCAATCAAACATTAATTATTGAATTTAATCTTAATATTGGTTAAGGGAGAACCCCATTGGTTCCAAATACTTCTGAATATCTCATAAATGGTCTTCATATGGTCATGTCCTACTCTTTGAGTCCATTATTTCACTTTTAGAAATGAATTATCTATCTACATTACCATTAATACACACTAATTCTAACAGTAACATTAGAACATCTATTTTATAAATGGTCATAATTCCCAATGGTCATATAACAACCATATTTCCCACCTATAAATTCGTTTAAACCAATCCATGAAATAATAATTCTCATTTTTAGTTTTTTAATTTAAAAATTTCAAGGCTTTTATTATTTTTATTTTCTAGTGTTTCTTTATAGCTATGTTTTTCATTGGAGAATATAATCCAAAAAACTTCTATATTTTAATTGATTTATTAAATATTTATATAGTTATTTATTGGTTATAGAGATCTTAGTTAACAATAACTTTTATTTTTAATACATGTTTTATAATAAAAATATTCTAGTTTATTTCAACAATTTATTAGGTATTACATTATCCCCCAATTATAATAATTTTCCCTCTATTTTATAAGTCAATATCTAGAAAATATGAATAATAATTTCTCATTTCATCCCCAGGACCCTATGTTAACTTCAATAGCTGGTGAGTCCTTCAAATATCCTTTACCAACTTAGTTTTCAGATTGCATATAACTTTATATCTTATATCAAGAACCAAAATTTTCTCTTCATTATATGAATAATCAGACTACAAATAAAGTCGAACAACATGAAGAACAGGTGATGGGTAAAGAATATACATTGAAGTGATACATGGAAGACATCATGCACTTTATATAGTTTTGGTGTCCTATCCAAATAATATTCCATTGTGTTAATCCACTCTAATATTTTTAATCCCCCAATGTACATAAGACATAGCTTTTATTTCTATCCAAATATATGACCCCTTCATTACTAGTGGAAGAGTCAATACTATTCCATTTAATAATATTTTCTTAAATTCCTCAAAGCATTCTTCATATTTCATGTTTACTATGTCATTGTTTTCTAGGTCCTTACATTCTGTAAAAAGTTTAAATTTTGGCTAGGAGATAGGAGTGTTTTCATAACTAGGTATTAGATTGAGATTATTAGGGTTTGATCATACTAAAGTGGTGCTTTTGGATGGGGAACAAGGAACCCGTTTTTATAAAGGAACTTGGGGGAGCATCAGAGAAGGACTGTATGACCAAGCTATAAAAATTTAGAATCTTCTATCCAAACATGGTGTGAATGGTTCATTGAAAATTTTAATACTATTGGTCGAGGGGAGAACCCCACATCATGGGAATTTCACACCTTGAAACAATGGTTCACACCATGAATATTGTTTTCTTGGATTTTAGACTTTATTCTATAAGTATTTCTTTGTGTGAACTAGAGGTTCACTTCATGAATCATGTATGGTGGTTTTTAAAAAAGGGGGTTAACCCTATTTGGGATCTAGACTCCCCTAATATTTTTGGATAAGGTACACGTATATGGGACCAATGGATGGATATCTCCTACCATCAATTACTTATGTTGGTAATGGTTATAAGTGGTGATTTTAGGTATATTGTTCCTACTATTATCTCGGATTATTGTTTTTATTATAGCCGACTATATTTGATCATTTTAGGGTAGGGTTTGGTGATTATTTCACTTCAGCATGGTGAAATCTGTTGAGCCTCATCAGGACTACGTATGTGGTGGCTAGAATAGGAACTAGGAGGATGATCATGAATCATATTTTTCCATATCAATAGAGTTCAGACGATGTCTTATTTTATTTAATTATTTTTCCTAAATTTGATGAATACTATATTTAAATATTTGTCTTGCTATGGGTATTTTTAATGTGATGGTGTGAGGATTGTATCACAAAACTTTTATGGGTGGTTAGTCGAGGTTCTTGTTTGACGATGATGATTATTGAGTTTTCCATCAATTAGGCCAATGTGGTTTAATTAAAATAATTAATTATAATTGTTAATAATTAATTATTTATGGTGTTCAAAGTGACATAGGTTTTGGGGTGGTGGTATGAGCTTGGATGAGACATGGATGGGTATAGAAGAGGCTCAACAGAGATTGGTGAGGATGGTAGCTCCATGACTTCAGTAGGTGGTCCCTTTTATACAAATTTATATGCTTACTTATACATAGGTTTACTTTACTATATACATTTTATGATATCTATTAGATGGGTAAAGACCCATAATGTTATTTGTAGGTTATATAGGATGTTTTTGGGCCTCCAATGTTTCATACAAGTGATCTCTTGAACTTTGAGTGTTTGGAATAACCAAGTGATTATGTCTCCAAGGGGAAAAGGTGTTGGATGAGTTGAAGTGAGGCCTTGGGTGGGTCTTTTGGTTAGAGGCATGATGTGGGTAGTCTAAGTGAGTCTCCCTGGGGCTAGTTGGGTATGTGTGATAGGACTAGAACTAGTGAAAAAGGGTGGATAATCCTATATCCCATTCGATATGAGGGACAACCATATGAAGTTGGTTTGAGGTTCAATGATCATGGTGAATAGGAAATGTACTTTAGTATTAGATGAGGTTAGATAGATATGGGTTTCCCTTAGTTGATGGGTTAATACATCTACCTTAAGAGATGTAAGATAAGATATATGAATAGGTCATGGGATATTCATGGGGACTTATAAAAAGGTTTCCAATGGGGGTTATAGTATCATGGCTTGGAATGGTTCATGGGTAGAGGGTTTAGGAGTGATGAGAGACTTGGAGACGTTGGACTAGACCTTAGTGTCTAGGTTGGAGGATCCATCGAGAAGTGATTACATTGATGGTTGATGAGTGTGTACTGATATAAATGGGTAGAGATCTTTATTGATCTAGAGGTACTAGTAGATTACCTATATGTGATATTTGATGTATCTGAGATAAGGGGATAGGTTTTTAGTGACTAGAACCCTAAGATTATCCAGTGATCTATATGATAAACTTCCGGCCCTACTAGAATTGAATATTCTCGATGTGAACTACCTATAGTATTAGGGGATGTGTTAATGAGGTTAATATGACCTCCATTGAGGGTACAAAGATGGGTCAGTGTACTTTATAGGACCCCGCATGAGCATGAGGGGATTGATCAATATTCTTTAATTGGACCTTTCCTTTAGATTATTAGGTTGAGGATTTACCATGAGAGGGATGGGTCTTGATGTGATAAGAGACAAGACCGATGGACCCTACCTTAAGTGATAAGGTAGTGGATCTATATGTGGTTGTATGATCATGCCCAATTATTTTGAGTAATGGTTTGAGGTTTTGATACTACACTGCCCTGAGTATTTGAGTAAGTACTAGGAATTTGTATAGTTGCATGATATGAGATTAGACAATGAGGTGGATTTCAGCATGGTGACGATAAATGTGTGATTAGGTTTCATTATATCCCAGTTCGCACATAGTAAAATAATAAATTATAGTGATCGAAGTCTCTGACACATATTATTATATGATTTCAAACTTGAACATCCATTAATTACATCCCAAAGATCATGATTCCTAATGTATTTGAATACTAGGTACATAAATTATCCATTAATTACAACTCAAAGATCATGATGCCAAATGTATTTGAATACTAGGTACATAAAACATAAAAATTAAACAAAAACATAAAATCCATATTTTTATTCCCCTTTGTGAGATCCTAAATCTCTTTCAGATTCAAAGACTAAGTAGTATAATTTGAGGGATACAAAAAATAAAGGGTGATCTATAAAGACTAGTAATGGATTAAACATGATAACCACACATAAAATGATATAATAGAAGAGAAGGATCATGAATAATAATATAAGACCATACCATAAAGAATGCGGTATTGTAAGATCTTATAAATATAGGAAACCGGTTCTATTATATAATATGATATATGTATAAGTAAAGGATAACTACTAAGACAACATCACACAGTTGAAAAGTTCCCAAATGTATTAGTTTTACTCTTTAATCCAATATATAATTTCACATGAGAAAAAAAAAATTACCTAATGAATTAGAGAAATATATGGGAACACCCATCATAAAATATACATACATATTTGTACAAAAAAAGGAATTTAATCATAAAGTGTAGACAAAAGAATTACCCATGGGAAGAAATGGGATGCATAATCTACCCTTGAATTATAATAAAAAGTTATTTCATAAATGAAATTTGATAAATGAAATTAAGGCATGTGTTACCCCATAAAAGCAATAGAGAATTAGATGTGTATATATAAGAGACATATATATTGAATTTAGAAAAAATATGTAACATCAATGGTTTTAATCATTAGTAAAAATATCTCAATAATTATTCAAGGTATATTTCATGAGAAAAATACCCTTTCAACTTTAAAATAGCTTGTTCAAAATATAAAAATTTCAAAAAATTTATTGAAAAAATTTTATTTGGAAATAACCATGGAAATTTTTAAAGGAAGACTAAAATATTTGAGAATAAATCATAGTGAGAAATTATGATCATGAAATATAATTTAAAATAAATCATTCCTTACAAAATTTTGTAAAAACTCTAAAATCACCTTCTTCCGAAAATTACAGAAATATTCCTTTTAAACAATTTATTAAAAAATTAAAACATGTGTAAAAATTTATTTAATAAATAATTAGAAAATAGTAAAATAATTCTTTAAAAATATAATGAAAATATAGATGTGGAATAAAAATATCTCAGATCTAATAGAATATATAGTATCATTAATATTTTCAAACAAAATTCTTAATGTTTAATTATTCAATACGAGAGGAAATGGAAACCAAACATGTAAACCAAATTCATGGATAGAGAAAAATAAAATATATCTCATTCAATAATATAATTATATATGGTTTCCCCTAAAGAAAACATGAATATAAAAAATCATGAAAATAATGGAGATTGTAACATAAATCCTTTACAGCCTTGGTATCTTTAGAATCAAATCCCCTTGGATGAAGTAAAATGAATTTTAACTTAAAATACACAGATGTTTGAAGGATTAATTATGTAATGTAAAAAATTTTAATCATATAAACTATATAAAATAATAAATATAAATTAATATTATATGAAAATCATGAAAATTTAATAATAAAATGAAATTAATTAGATTATTATAAATCAAATGGTTTATATTTCACTTTATGACAAAATCTAAAAAATAATAAGAATTTTACATTATATTATTTAACTCCAAAATAATATAATTATGTTAATTTTATAATTTATTAAGAAAATTTTCAATTTTATTATACCTTTTATTTCATTTTATACCAAGTTATATATAATTACTTTATCAATTAATTTTATGCCATACTTTTGATGATATTTGTTTTATAGGTATAAAATAAAGTCGATAGCTTGAATATTGAAAAATAATTCATTATTAAATTATCTAAATGTTAATAATAATGATGTAATTGTAATTTTTATACATTGATTATAATTTTAAAACTAACCATGAATGATGGTTATGAAAAATGAACAGTTTTACAATCATGGTGATGGTATGACATATGTGTGCCTGAGTAATGTTTCCATTTTCCAATGAACATGATGGAAAGAAGTGAAGTATTGTATTGAAATTATAAAATGATAATTATATTATAAATACCATATTATTTCTTTAAATACACTTATATATACCATACATGTGATGAAGTGATGAAAAACGAATCACATCACATTGTAAAGGCGGTAGTTTACACGTACACAAAAATGATTTTATAATTTTTTAGTGAAAGGTTAGTAAATAAATATATGATATATTTATTTTATAGAATATTATATATTTAATTAATACCATATATATAAATTAAATCCATCATTATAAAAAATCATGAGAGGCAATTATGCAAAATGGCTTACATCGGCTCACGAGGCAGTAGTCCATCATACACATGAATGGTGGTTTTGTTTCCTATTTAATGGAAGAGGAGATGGATGACAGTTATTACATTAACAAAATAACATAACATAATATGGGTATATATTTTTTATATCATTATCATTTAACAATATTTTAATGACTTCACAAAACAAATAAAACAAAATTCGTAGTTAAGAATGATACTTCTTCGGACAATATATTTATGATTACACCAAAATACTTATTAAGAGGGTTTTATAAAAAAGACATCTGGGGTGTGCTAAGTGTATTAATTAAAGTTATATTAAGTTATTTAATAAACCATATAGTTCTTCAATTGTGAATAAAATATGAGAATAAGTTCTCTTTTATAAGAGAGGGTGGGGCTCTCATGGAAGTTATTAAAGTATCAAATGAATATAAATTAATTTAAATATAAAAATATCTCTAAATTGAAAATATTTTAAGAAAATATATTTATTATTTTAAATGATCTTATATAATAAAAATTTGACAATTTTAGGTTATTTTTTTGAACCTTGTATTTCTATTTTAACCAGTGTTAGCCCTTTTTATAATTATCATGGTAATAATGTTTTTACTCTTTAGGGGTCAATATAGTTACTATAAAAGTAAATTTGATCCATAAATAGAAAATATATGATATTATGAAATATTTAACAATCACTTGATTGAATATGGTATTGTTAGTAATTTTAGTCATTTAATAAAACATTATTTATTATAAAATATAATTACTATCATTTTGACAATATTAATTTAATTTGACTTTAAAAACATCAATAAAAGTATCTAATTATAATATAAAACTTTTAAATATCCCTAACATGTTATATTTATCTAATAAAATTAGAGCATAATAATTCAATCAAATCATATTTCTTTAAATATATCTAATATCATTTATTTTATACTTCTTTTAAAATAAAAATTACAGTGTCGGTGTTGCATAAGTGTTTAACGTAATGATTTTATTACTAAAAATATGAAATAAATAAACATGAAAAAAATATATTTTATCTTTGAAATGAATCTTTAGAACCAAAAATGGATTTTTTTTATCCCTATTATAAAATATTATAGTTATTAAATGCAAGAAAGTGGCATTTTTTCTATTCTTTACATAATGTATTATAAAGGAAACAATCATGGAAATTTAAAAAAGGTCATATATTTGAATTTATATGAATATGTATGAATTATATTCATCAAATAAAAACAATTTAAGTGTCATTTTTACTTTTTAATCCTTTTCAATTAATTCTTACACTAAATTAATCCATTTTACCTTTATCGTGATAACAAATATTTATTATGGTTACCATTTATGATGAAAAATATAAAAGGGAACTATTTACCAATTTTAGACTTCCAAATTTAAAATAATTATTTAATTATTCAATATCCAAAACACATATTTGGATAAATTTATTTTAATAACAAACTTATAAAACACAATTAAATCAGTTTTTTAGAAAAATGTATATTTTTAGAAATAAATGATCTTATATGAACATTATGACTAGAAAATATCATTATATAAATTTAAATTAATATAAATACATATATAATTGATATATTTAATTTAAATCATAACTTATCATGGGTTATTTTAATTAATAAAAAAGGATAAACTTTAGGCACTTTAAAAACAAATTTTATAAAATTTTGTTTTTAAGAATAAAAATAAACTTATAAAAAATAATTAACATTGATGATTCAAATGAAATTAATCATATATTTCTAAATCAAATGGTTTATATGTCACCTGAATACCAAATATAAAATATAATTTTAATATTTTGATGTCAAAAATGATGTTTATTTTATAAAATTAATTTTTTACATGTTCTGAAAATTAATTATAATTTTTTCTCACCAAAAATAAATAAGAATATTTTATTGAAGAAAATTTGTTTTTAAAGAACAAAATGACTTTTACAAAAAATGAGTGATCATTTAATAATAATTTATCAATATATTTATATTGAGTAAGACCTTTATATATATATATATATTTGATAAATAATTCAGTCTTATTCATAGCTTGCAATTTAATGGCTAGGTCATAACAGTGTCACTTAAATAATATTATTTTATTGTTTTTTAGGCTCGGTGTTGCGTGTTGTATATATTATCGAACATATTTTTATTTTTTAAACACTAGGGGTGTTACATGAATAGGGGGTCATGGTTTCCTTGTTATCACATGACATCCAATGAACTTGAGTGGCATGTTTACTTTTCCACTTGCATGCAGGTATATAATGAAATATAATAGGGAAACTTAGTGTGACCCTACTCAGATGTATTTTTCACACCTTATATTGGAACCTCAATGTGTTCATGGACCATATGTTTTCTTTTAGTATCATAAGAATATGTGCATTTGATCGTGAATATGGTTGTATAACTGATATTTGGAAACATGGTGTGCGTGAGGATCAAGTATTGTAGTAGGGAATGTTTTTGTGATTTTTGTATTATTTTTTTATTTTTTACTTTTGACAGTCTTGGAGTGATATCGTGTTCTATTAATGTATGCTTCTACATGGTGATTTTTTATAGTATTTTTTTTATTTATTCATACTCTAATGATTTTTTGGATGATTTTTGTTAATTCCAATGTGTTTTATGACTCTGATTTAAGGGTATAATGTCCACATCATATTGATTATGTCTTATCCACTAGTAAGGATCCTCTAACATATGGGGAGGTACACTTAATGACACATTGATATCTATATCAGAAAATAGTTCCAGATCGGTTCATCACAAAGTGGTATCAGAGATTTTGTTTTTTTATGATTTCAAGAGATTGTATAAAGGTGTTCCAGGAATATGTGGGATATTTTGATAGAACTAATATTGATGATTAATAAACACATTTTATATTGGAATTTTTGGTTACCTATGGTAATGTTATTTATTTTCTCATTTCACATTATTATTGATGATATGCTTATTGAATATGATGGGTTTACTAGATATTTTATTTATTATTTTGTATCTTTCACCATTGAAAAGAGGTATGTGTTCATGAATCATGATTAATCATGTAGGGATAACATGAAATACTCCTAATTGTGTGTGATTTGATTCAATATAAAGGGTTTAGTTCTATAATGTGTCAACGACATCTTATTTGGTGTTTTCTAAATAAATTGTTGGTGTAATTGTAATAATCTGAAACATGGTATTTTATCTCATGAATTCTCATGTGGATCCTAGTTAAGGAGGTTATCTTGTGATGATATTGATGAAGTCCCTTCATCATGGGATATATGGAGACCCTTCATAGACTAGTGCATATATTTGATGGTTGGGTCATTACTCGATGAGAAAATGGAATTATTGATGGATGATATGAGGATGATAATTGGTTTCCTTTAAGACATGGTTTCAGTTACATAAGACATAAAAAACAGCATAGCTGTTTTTTATTTATATATCTTTTCAGTGTCACTCTATGTAACTAGATCCGGAGGTTTTTCGGATAACCTTGTATAGGTTGTGGAAAGACATGAGTGATATTCCTTGGGCTTTAATGAAGAGAACATGATGTGTTCTTAGTATCAAATATTGTTTTAGAGATTATTATTGGTATTTTTTCTACCCCTATGATTCTTAGGATACACTTTGGATTAGAGTGGTTAAATCTTGGGTAGGCAATCATAGTTTTGGAAATAATGTTGGGTGGTTGGTGATCATGTGGTTTGCCTTGTCAAAGTGATATACCTTAGGCTTTTCAATGTGAATGGAATGTTTTTGGGGTATAGACTATGGTTTATGTGTGTAGTGTCCAAGTAGTAATATTATTGAAATAAGAGGTGGTGAATATGTGTTGGTCCTTTTTCAAAACCAATTTTTGTTGCTAAACTTTTACCATTTTCTTTTAAATCTTTCACTAGTTAATATGAATTGATTATCTAGTTCTCTCTCTATATAAATCTCTCTCTCCTAATATTCTTCATTTCATATAATATAATCAAACTCACACACATAATATTCAAAAATAACTATAAGGTTCACCTCTTAGTAGGAGAAGGATACTCCTTGGTGTGATCTGATAAAATTTGTGGTCACACAACCCACCAGTAAAACTTTGGGAGCATTACACCATCATATCTCAATAGTGAAAACTGTACATCACAAACACTTTTTTGGTGCATCCCACACTCAATTACATATTTCACCTTAACAATTAAAAATTGGTTCCATAATAGGATATGTTTTCACAAGATAGTATATTATCTTATTATTGGTGAATTTCTCCTTCATCTTTTTCCCTTACAAAGTAGAAAGTCTCTTCTTTATATTTTTATTACAAAAACTACAATCCACATCTTCTTATTTTCTTAAAATTATCAAAATAATAGGTTATTAATTATTATTTCACTTCTCTCTTATACTTTTCTATTTCCTCATCAATGAAAATAGGAGTGAAAAAAATCTCTTATACTCATTCTGAACTTCAAAATCCACTTATATAATTCTTATTCTACTTCTTATTCTGCCTATAAAATAGATTTCTACATTAATTTCTTCTCTTATATATTATTATCTCATTCATATTTAGTTCATAAAAAACTACAATAGATATTATTTTCTTTATTTTACTCTTTGGTATGTATATGAATGACTAGATTTTGGTCTTTCTATTCTTCTTCAATGTCAGTGGATATTTTATTCTAATTCTATATCAAATAAAAAACTCCAACTCATAAAAAAATTTATATGAAAACCTAAAGTATATATAAAAATGATAACATTAGACCAATTAGGGTAAATACCTGGAGAGGGGAGAAAATCAGGATATGAAATATTAAAACTCATTCCCCTTTAGATCTTGTTTCATCATTAAACAAATAACTATTCTCTCTCATGCCTGTAGAAATGTATGAGAAGAATTGAAATCATGCAGGATACACAAAAATTCGACTTGATTAACCTATACTAGGGTACTCTAAAAATCATACAATATTGAATTTCAAATATACCAATTCCACTATGTCTCATTACCAAATTATAAGGTTTAGGCTTGATCACTTTTTTTACCCAGTCTCACTTCCTTTACATGGTTTAGGGTCAGCTCACTAATTTCTAAGGTTCACTCCCAAAGTCTCTTTCTATGGCTCACTACTAGTGGAAAGGATCAATATATTCCTATTCCTTTACTATCTACTATGGAAGGGATCAAATAATAGTTTATGTAATGGTAGGTTTTTTCATTTTCATGAATGCATACATACAAAACTATAGATAGATACTCTATTGAAGTCCCTTTTTTAAAAATAGATGAAATCCTCTGTTTTGTGTATATTTGTTTGTAAAAATTACATTCATGAAATATTTTAATTCCTTTGAGAACTTCCTTTAATCCTTTGTTAATATACATGAGTCCCCAACAAACTACATTATACCACATGTAATGACTGCTTCATAGACCACCTCTTCTCCCACTAATCACCCATGCTTCTATGAATTGTCTCGTATTCCGTAGATTATATCCTTCCACAGACAACCTCTCATATATAGATGGATTATGCCTCCATAAATTTCTGATGCTTTGTTCCCCCTTTTTCATTGTGAGATTCAGATCCCTGTAAAATCCTTCTCGCAAGCTATTCCCCATAAACTACCTCCCTCATGGAATTCTCCCTCATGAACTACTTTACTTCACAGAATTGTTTCACTGTGAATCAATTTAGACTTAGACAAAATATTCCAACAACAATGATATTTTATAATGAATTTACCTATACATAATCATATTATTAGGGGTATTTATATAGGAAAATAGATCGAAAAGTCATACTAGTCTGACTTTACCAAAACATTGATGTGGTAAAACCTTTACTATGCACCACTATGCAGTCAGCATAGTGTCTTTATCCTTTCTGGTGGATGATGTATTGAAAGAATTATACCCTTTTTATTATCCTAAATCACCAAATCATTCCATAAATTACATTACTTCTATGAACTTCAATCCTACCATGAAATATAATCCTTCTCGTGAATTTATTTGGCAATTCATTCCACATACCATGCTTAGTGGTCCACCTAGAGCTACTATGCGGAAATCTGTCATTGCTTAATTTCCTTCATTATTCCACGTACCTCCATTTTTTTCCATGAACTATGCTTTTAGGTCTACAAACCATGAACCCCTCCTTAGAAAACCTTCCATTTCCAAAAAAATCTTAATTTTGAGGTCCAAAAAATTTATAAAATGTTGGGAAACTACGCCACCTAAAAAACATACTTCGAAAATCTCCAACCATACTCATTCATGATCATCTGTCTTTATCAACAAAAAAACACAGAGATAGAGCCTTGAAGATTTTTTTCCAGAAAAATAATAATCATAGCAGTATCAATTTCTACTTCACCTAATATTCTATATTTTCCTCCATGATTTCTTCTTCATAACTTCATGTAATTGAGATCAGTTATTCTTTCTATTAATTAAACAATAATGAAAACCATATTATGTTCTAATTAATTTTTTGATTTATCTGTTTTATAACATACTAGATTTAATATTCATCAATTATAAATAAATAATTTTCAATATATAATTATTTTCTTCATTTAAATATTTTTTTAACTGCATCATCAAATTATTCTTCCATAACTCCTCGATTAAATACCCTAGTTACTCGATTATTCTTCTCATGTTTCTTCACAAGGTTAGTAATAACTAAAATATTTACCCTTCATTATATTATATATATTATACATTTATCTCACCATCATTCATTATTTCATTTATCATTGTGTATGTCATAACCTTCCTCATGTTCATGAAAGATCGTTTGCATGAGTATCACATGCACGACGTGCCCAATATATTTCTTTGACGAAAAGAAACTTGATGTCACTAAGTTTTTTATCTCATTATTATTTAATTCATGATTGTAACACTGCATGCATGATCCATCATATTCATTTTTCTTTATGAAAAAAATTAGTTCAATTACCATCCAAATTCCCTACTCAAGAATAGGTGTTCATGGAATCATGAGATCCTAAAAATCCATATAGAGAGCTTCAAACATGGAATGACTCCAAGAGATGAAAATATCATAAATGGTGGATGAAAACATATCTTTTTCTTTTCTAATATTCTTGAAATCACCACCAATCATGTGAAGATAACTAAAGATCATTCTATTACGTAAAGGTCATGATATCTTCTACTACTATCGAATCTCATAATATCACCTCATACCATCCCACCTCATGGTATAACCTCCTATCATGAAATGGTATCATATAGTACCATAAAAACTAGAACCTACAATCATCAAATGGTAGTACATACTATTGTCAAATGGTAGAACCTCCTACCATTGAGTAGTAGCACCAACTATCATCGAAGGGTAGCATGTCCTACCATTGAACGATAACACCTTCTACCATTGAGTGGTATCACCTCCAACCATAAAAAATAGAACCTAATATAATCTAATAGTAACACCTTCCAATATTTAATGGTATCACAATATACCTTTAGATGGTCTTAGGCCACTAGTGGTAGATTTCGATATTCATCGTTGAACCTAATATGTAGGGAAGATCTAAGATCTCATAGTCAATCCATTGCTTGGGTTAAGAAAATTGGAATAAGACCAATAATTATTGGATGAAATAATTTGGTATAAAATTTTATTCTCTCCTATTTCATCTGTATCATTTAGTAAAGGAACAATGTCCCTCTAAGAGATTCTTCCCCACATCAGATTTGCATGTGGATTTCCACATATTAATAAGATGTATGAGAATGATTTGTTATAAACCTTTTTTTAATAGATTAAATTTATTTCATGGATTGAGTTACAAGATACTCTAAGTTAATATTTATTTATATAATACATCAAATTAATCTTGTGCTATATGCAACACCAGCTTATCTTTCGTCACACACAACATTGTGTTTCTACAAAACAACACTTTATTAATATAATTACTTAAATAAGACTGTTATAACCTAGGATATAAACATATAAAAATATGATCTATAATGGTTTTATATAAATAAAAAATATTATAATGAAATATATAACTTTTTGTAAAGTCTTTATATGTTTCCAAAATACTATTTTCTCAAAATAACTACTTTTTATGTTGTTCTGTAGACAATGATAAAATTAGTTTTTAAATATTTTATAATTTTTATTTTATTAAAGAAATATAATTTAATAATTCATAATTTAAAAATTATCATAGGGTAAATTTTTGGAATTTTTCGGATATATTTCATTTTTTTTACGAATAGTGATAAATGCAGAACTTTAATTGAAAACCACAATTTTTCCAAATTTATTTATATAGTTAAATTATATTTTTATTTAATTTTAAAGTATATTTGGGTTAATTATGTATATATTAATCAAAATTAGGTCATTTAAATCAATTTTATATTTAAATAGGATATACAAATAATTCAATCTTTTGAACATTTGGGCATTTAAAACGTATTGTTTCGTCCCATCTGCAGGATTAAATTTTTAATTAATTTTTGACACTTCTGCAATTTGAATTTGAAAAAATGGATCCTTTATTTTTAAAATTAATAGTTTATAATTTATTAAAATGTGAAATTAATTTTTGAATAAAATTATTAGTGAAAATAGGTGAAAATAATCACATCGATTAAGAGAAAAACGAGTTTACCAACAGACTGAACAAAAAACTCAAGGAGATAAATGACCTAAAAACCTATCAAATATAAATTTTATGGAGTATTTTTACCATAAACTTTCATGTATTGAATTGGTTTCATTATTTAACCATTTTTAGGTAAAAACATGGTTACACTTAAATTTATTTTCCAAAATGCCATGTGTGTCCTCTCCCCAACTTATAAAAGGCCATCACTTATTCCCCTCTATTCACACCTTCAAAACCAATTGGTTCTAAATATAAGTACCCAAATAACCACACAAATTCCCTACCTTCATTCTATAATCCTTCCATTTTTCATAAATTCAACCAAGGAAGTCCTTTTGTGTAAACCAAAATGAGAAACCCGAAGAAGAGGTAATGATCATAAATGAACATATTTTATTTTATTTATTCATCAAACCTATTAAATTATTTTTATATCATGATTATATAATAAACTTAGTATATTAATCAGAATTATATTCAGTATATGATAAAGTTATTACCAACAACTTCACACAAATCCATCAAATGGGTTACGCAATCATTGTTCGTGTGTACGGTGGACTACTGCCTTGCGAACAGATGTCAGTAGGTCTTCAATTATCACATTTAAAGGTTGGGAATAATGATGGATTTATAGTATATATATTATATTTAAAATATTTACGATGTTATTATTATTATTAATTTTTATATCACACATACCTTCATGCTTTCCATTTTATGGTAATATGGTAATGTCGTTCGTGTGTACGGCAAACTACAACTTCACAAAGCAATATGTTTCATTCACACTTTACATGGAATATATTAAATATGTGTCTACTAAAATTATGTAACATGTTTGGAATTTAAATTATTCTATAATTATAATATATCATATAATTTTATTTCTTTTAACCTAAAAATAAAATATAAACAGTGTCAATGCATACATACGACCTACCATCTACATGAACAACGTATTTTGTTTTATACCTCTAAATTTTATGAATCACTATAAATAAATATATAAAAAATATATATGACATTTATATTATATTTATAATTCTATATTTTATGAAAAAATTACTAATGTAAGATGAAAAAAATATATCAAATTAAAACTTATATGAAAAAATATTTTATTACCTGAAACGTAACCTTAACATGGAATTGTTAATAAATGTGTAATAAAAAGAAATAATAAAATCAAATGTGATATGAAATATATGAAAATGGTTATGTGATATATGTATAAAAACTTACATTTATTATACATGAATTTTCAACAAGTATGATGGAATTCAATACTTAAGGTAAGTGATTTTTGCCTCACTTTTTACTTCCTTGAGACACCTGTCATATTCCCCACCAATTTATTGTATGTGGTGTGTATAATGCCCATTGATTTATTTTATGATTTTTTTAATTTATATTATTGGTACTTAAATATCAATTTTTGGATCTCTCTTTCATGGGGTTTTGGGTTAAAACTTTTTCAAATCGATAAGTTAATTTTGTCTCAATTATCCTTCTTTGAGATAAATGTTTTTCTATGCACCCATATTCCTTAATGAGGTGTATATACATCCACTTTTACATGTAATATCACGAATTTTTTAATCCTCATGTAATTTTATGTATCATCTTATATTATTTCTTCTTGGGGTTTATAATTCAAAGTTACCAAAGTGGTAAGATTTTTTTGCTACAGTCTCACCATTTACCAGTATTGTTTATGATTATGCTTCCACAAATGAAATATTATAATCCACATCGCAAAAATTCTCATTATTTTTATTCTCCTGTGATTATTCATAATATATTCAAGTAATGGTATCATTTTTCCTCTCTTTGGTACCAAAGATAGTTAATAAATTTTTTTAAAAAATCTAACTATATTTATATATTCGTTTGGAAACATATTTTATTTTAAAATCATGTTTTTTAAAAATACTTTAAAATTTTGTTTAATTATTTTAAAAAGTATATATTTAATAACTTTTTACCCAGATTTTTTAAAAATATTTTCAAATGAATTTTCTTTTTATTTTCCGATCAAGGCACATTTATATACTTTTTATATTACAAAAGGAATGTTTATTTAACATGTATGGAATGTATGGATTTTCCCACCATCATAATAATAATTTATTTTAAGATTATATTTCTTGTTTAAAATTTTAGTTTTAATCAAAAAAATTATAATATTTTGGAAATTCATTGTTTTTAAAGTGTTTTTAAAATAACATGGTTTACCAAAATGTTCTATGTATTTAAAAAAAAATTCAAAATGGAAATTATATTTTCCTCAAAAAAATTTTAAATGATACTTTAAAAAATATTTTCCATCTAAGATGACATTTTTTTTTGTTACTCATTCCTTAATATGGATTTGATCTAAGCGTACCATTAATATTCTTTTTGTGGATGGTTTATGTTCTGATTCCATGATGTTTTTAAAACCCATTTATTTTATATGGGTTATATACCATAGAAACCCACTTCATTTCATGGGTTATTCTATGATTGTGAAAATTTTCTCTTTTCCACAGGTTAATATGTGATTAAATATTTTGTATACCCATTTAAATTCAGGGGCTATAATATGATGAATTTTTATAATCTTGTTTCACACATATGTATAATTTTATTATATTATGGGTGGGACCTATATCTCCCTACAATTAATTGGGTAAATATTTATATATCTCAAGAAGATAGGAAATACTACAATTGGTAGTAAATATATATTAGTAATACAGGGCTAGAACTAAGAGTTAACTCAATTTAGTAATATAGGACTTGAATGGGAATTGAACCTGGTTTGGTAAGACTGAGCAGGAATGGGGAGTGAAAATGGTTCAGTAAATGAATTTTCACGCTATGATTGTCTTGACAATGAACCTTAACTAATACGAAATGACTTTCTAGGATTATATGTATGCTAAAAAATCTATTTCTAATTCTCCCATGGATCATATTATTTTATTTCCTTATGATTCTTGTCATACGAACTACTAATTATTATTACATGATTTAGGATTATGATCTTTGATATGCATGGTATGCTTTTTAGTTGTTATGATCATATTCGGATACCCTTATGCTCATTTTATGCTTACATATCTACCTTTTTTACCCTTACTGAGAATATGAAAACACCTTTTCTTATGTTTACTTTCCTTAGGTTATGAGGATATTTTTTATGTATATTGTGTCAAATAATATCAGGAGATGGGATTTTTCTAGATCCATCAATTATGGTGACTACTAAATGTTGGACCAGACCAACCACAATGATAGCGATCAAAAGTCTTCCTAATTTAGTTATATATTTTCGATGGTATATAGATAATTTTTTATGACTATAAAATCCTATGAATGAGTTTACTTTCAAGGGAGCCAAGTTCCTTTAGATAGATGAATGTGAGGAACATTTCAAGGAACTAAAGAGAAGGTTAGTTAGCCCTACTGTGTTTACATTACCTTATAATGGATAAGAGATTGTAGTATTTAGTGATACATCCAATAGGGGATTGGGATGATTTCTTAAATAGAATGAAATGGTTATATCTTATTTCTCATGATAAATAAATGTTCATGAGAATAATTACCCCAATCATGATTTGGGGTTATCCATGGTTAATATTTTATTAAATATGAATTCTCGATATCTTTATAGATAAACTTGTGATATATATACCGATCATAATATTTTGATTATATATTTACACAGAAGGAGTTGATCATGCACCAGAGAAGATGGTTTGAGCTGATAAATGATTATTACTGAAATTGGAAATTTTATTTAAGAGTAAAAGGGGATACAAACTATAGGAAAGAAATAGAAATGGTTTTAATGGGGTCTAAAAAGACTAAAACCAATATAATCACTAATAATAATGTTCATATCCTCCAAGGGGATGGATCCAGTGCTGTAGAAACATATGAGAGATTCTTAACTTGAAATTATAGATGTAAAGAAATATGTTTCTCTGTTCCCATCACGGTAGGTGTGAGAAATAATACTATTTCCTTGGATCATTCTTCTGCACTTTCAAACATGATACGAAATACACTAAGGAGAGGAGAAGCTCCCAGATATTTCATTAAAGAGAATCCATGAATATTTCTCAATAATAGCTTGGGATATGATCTTCAAACTGCACATTTTATGACCAGAGAGCATGGAATACGCCTCTTCTTGAAAAGAGTCTCTTGATCAATATTTAGCTGAAAAAGAAAAGATAAATGATCCCCTATGATCATGAAAAATACCTCCACACATCACCTTTCCCATGCAATAGGATTCATCGATAATAAGCATGAAACCTATAATGAGAGAAGACTAATTAATCCAGTGTCTTAGGTGGGAACATGGGGGTTGAAATAAGGTTGTCTAGAAGGGTTGATGAACTTAAGAGATAAAGTATCATGCTAGTGATTAAGAATTTTTACCAAGTTAAGGATAAAATACAAAATTCTATGGGGAGGTTGAATCCATTTTACATACCATAATAGAAACGGGAAAACATCACTATAGATTTGAGATTTCCCACCAAGATAAATACACTAGTGAGAGGGGGAGGAGGTGAATCAGCGGTATCTTTTCCCTATTTAATTTTTCCCTTTTTGAAACAACTTTTTCCAATTTTTAAAGAGTTGATACTTTTTTAAATACAAAACCAATAACACAACCACATGAACACAATAATTTATAAGGTTCATTACTCAAAAAGACTAGCTACATCCTTCGTATGGTTTGGAAACAATCCAAAACCACATATCCCACAAGAAAATAATCCTTTTTGTGGAATAAAATGATTGGATATTTTCATAACACTCTTTTAGAACAATGTTAAATAAGAAATTTCATGTGATTTAAGTCGCGCAAAATTATTTACTAAAATTTGAGTAACAAACTTGTTAAGATTTTTATTGATAAAATTTCATGAATAAGATCTTTAAACAATTATTCCATTCCATACCCAGTAGCAGGAAAGAGATTATTCAAGACTTCATAATGTCACGTAGTCCAATTTTATAATCTTATTCCCAAGTACAATTTCTCAGTCCAATAAAATTCTCTATCAAAATATGGCCGAAAAAATTCTGAACAACTTTTATTCGAGTCTGAAAATCCTAGTATGATTTCTCATTCCAGTCTTGAAACTCTAAATATGATCTTCTCGCTTCTACATTCTTCTTCTTCTATATGGAAAACTTCTTCAAGAAAATAATCAATCAAGATACTATTTCTCCCATGAAATTCAAAGTTTATATCTCTTATTTTAAAATAGTACTTCCATGTAAGAATGTAAAAAGTACTTTCTCCTTTTACAGGCCTTCTAAAATGGTTTGGGTGGGATTCCATAAGAATTTATTGCTCAACCAAATTTCCACATATCTATATTTACCTTGAATTTTGGATACATATATGATCTCTTTAATGCCTCTCAACTCTTCTAGAATCTTCTAGAATCCCCTCACGACTTTAGCTCTCTTAAAACTTCAAAAATAAATATAATTATAATTTTTAATAATTATTTATTCACTATAATATAAGTAATTGGTCACTCTTATTTCGATGAACCACATTAAAACAATTCAAAATTTAAGGCTTCCCATTATGATGATCACTTGGAGATATTAAAACCATTATTATATTTTCATTATGATGAATAAAAAATATTTTTTATTACATTTCTCTACACCAAATGAAACATATGAGAATAATATATCTTCTCATAATGATTCCCGAAACCAAATTCCTTTTTTGATGTCCCCCTTGAAAACATGTAAACAATTACTTCAACCATCCTTTAAAGACCTCTTTGAAAAATCATTTTTGGATGGTCAAAACATTTATTCTTTTCTTTATTTCTTCTGAATGAAAATCCAACATTTGATGATATTTATCAATTTCATTTCCAGTTTGATGGTTGCATAAAAATATTTTTATAAGCCCAAACAATAATTTTTTCTCTTGAAGAAATAGAAAAAAATCATGAAAACAAATCCTAGTTATTATTTTTTTATTGACCCAATTGATAAGGATAACAAAGTTCTTACATGAAAAAAATAATAACAATTCATATTAATGGGATGTGGTTGACTTGATTTTTGACTGATATCTGATTCTATTCTTATATTGGTCACCAAAAACATATATTATTTTCTATATTTATTTGTTCCAATAACTTTCTCATAAAACAATTCTACATCTAAAAAAACACTGAACCTGATATAAAAAATATAACAATAATATGAATCAGTTTTAGAATCCCTTATGATGGATCAGTGAAACAATGAGTCTGATGGACTGGTTCTAGCATCTTCAACTTCTGAAATTTCTTTCCTCTACTAAATAATATCCACAAAAATTATTTATTTGAATGTTTTTTTCTCATGGATTTTTTGTATGAATGGAAACCAACATCCTTATAACTACACATTCCAATCAATATTTTTAGTCAATTAACATTTCTAGGTCCAATGTTCTCATTTTGATGGACTGAGATCAGAAATCTTAATCTTTAGAAACTTCCTTCTTCAAAAAATTGCATCTATTATAATGACTTCCACAATGAATTGGAATACATTTAAGATCAGCTTTAGTATCATCTAAATTACTTTGGAATGTATTGTTACTTCTGATCTCTTCAATTAGCTTCTTTTTTTCCAATCTAAACCTAAATATGAATGGTCTGAATATTATTTGAAGCACTCCGCCTTTCATTCCTAAATCTAGCACAAAATTTTTTCCAGGAAACTTATGATTTTTGATAATTAAAAAATAGAAAAACATTGTCAGATTTATATTGGATCCATGTAGAATATGATTCTATTCCTTATTTTTATCAGAACCTTATTCAGAAACCTAGGTGAGACCAATGAACCCTTTCTTATAAAATACATATTCTCAATACGATGGAATTTCTTAAACATTAAGAGTTTAAAATCTTAATTATGATGGTTAGTCAAATTCTTATCTTTTAGAAAGTGAATTGATTCATCTTCTTCTTTGAAAACAGAGGTCAATAATTTCATTACAAACTCTTTCCAGCTTCCAAAAATAACTTCTATTCAAATTGGTCCCAACAATATCCCCCTTTAGATTTTGTTGTCAAACATGAGTCATAAATAACTAATCATTTTAACTTTAATCAATGGATGATTTATGAAAAATTATAAGCCTATGTGACATAAATCATTCTAGGAAACAAGAATTTTTTAAAGAAAAAACATTCTATCCAAAATTAGTGACTCATGTAATATCCTATACTGTTATTAATAATTTTATTCTTCATTAAATATTCTTCTTCAAATTTCCTAAAAACAAAAGTCTTCTACAACCACTCCAAAAATTATTTATAATAGTTCACAAACTTACATGTATAGATCACAACTTACCCACAACCACCTTTATACATTATTTCTTAAACATTTTAGCACATATACAATGGATATTTTTATGAAACAATCCCCCACCCCCACCTTTATAACACTATCCAAATACAATATGAGATGGTGTAAAAAATTAAATACCTCAACCTTGATGGGATAGAGGTTGGATTCCCATGATAAACCTCAATTTAGAAAAATCTTCCTTCGATAAAGGTTTTTTGAAAATGACAGAAATTTATTCTGATGTAAGAACATACTCCAACTTCAACTTATTCATTTCTAAATGCTCTTTGATAAAATTATATTTGATATAAATAACTTTTTAACAAGAATGTTTTACTAGATTCCTCATAATTTTTAATGCAATTTGATTATCATAAACAAAAATAAAGGGTATATTCACTTAAATAAGTAATTCTTATAACTGATTCTTCAACCATATAAGTTGGGTAGTGTCCGGAGTGGATGTAACATACTTAGCTTCTATCATACTAGTAGTTACTGAATTTTGTTTCATTATACACCAACTAAAATAAATTTTCCCTTAGAAAGAAAACTCCACTATATGTGGATATTTTTTCATCAACATATCCATCTCAAGTAGTATCAAAATACCCAAACGATTCAATACATTATGATATATTATACCTATTTCTAAATTTTTTGGTTCCTTTGATATATTAAAGAATAATATTTGCATCTAGTAAATTTTATTCTTGAGGATCACTCTAAAATATTTCACATAAGGTAACAACATAAACAATGTTGTGTCTTGAGGCAAATAAATATAATAGACTTCGAATCAACTTTGGAAACAATTTCTGATCAATTTCATTGTCTTCTACATATTTACTCAAATTGGTTCCCACTAAAATTGGTGTGTAAACTGGTTTCTAGTTTTTTATGCCAAGCTAATTGTAAATTTCTTTAGCACACTTTTCTTAAGAAAGAAAATTGTGTTTCATCTTTGGTAAAATAGTTAAATCGTGATAGTATTTCATTTCCCCCAGCATGGGCTTCTTAATAAAATTTTTCATATATTCGTAAAATCTTTCACAAGTTCTTTCATAATTCCATGAAAAGATAATTTCATCAATATAAATAATTATTATGAAGTAAAACTCCTAAATTTATTAGATGAAAATATTTCTATCAACACTTCCTTTCTTAAAACTCATATTCCTCAAGTAATTATCTAATTTAGAATACCATGCCATTAGATATTTTTAGACCATACAAGGATTTATTCATATTATACCCATATCATTCATATTTCTCAAAAATAAAGACACTTTGTTGTTCAATGTAAACTTCTTCAGCAATATCCCCATAAAGAAATGTGGATTTCACATCCATCTGAAAATTATTGTAACTTTATAGAGCAGAAATAACAAGAAAGATTTTGATTATTTCTAACCTTGACACCTGCGAAAAAGTCACTTCAAAATCAATTAATTTTATCTGAGAGTAATCTTTTCACATTAATATTACTTTGTTTCTAATAACATAACCTTCTTTATTCATTTTGATTTGGAAAACCCATTTTGTACCAATAACATTTTTTTATCAGGATTTGGTACTAGTTTCCATGTATAATTTATCTCTATCTGATAATGCTCTTAATTCATATCCAGAACCCATTCTAGATTCTCAAAATCCTTATTCATATCATTCATCTCCACTTTTAAATAAAAATAAGTATGTGTAATAATTTTTTATGTTCTTATTATTTTAACCTTCTGATGTTGATCACCAATAATTTTTAAAGCCTCCACTTTCTTCCTTTTCCAAGGATGATATTTTTTTAGTAGCATCCCCATCACTATAAATAGTTGAGTCTGATTATTTTTCTTTAGTAAGATTACAATTATTTTCATCCTTATCATAATTATTATTAGAAGTTCTTTTATCCTATTTATATTCCTTATCTACATGAGTTTGTTCATCTTCCTCAACCTTTTAATTAACTTTCACATCAATAGAATCAAATAACCATTATAACTTTTTGTTGAAAAATCTATATCATCTTCCTTCTGGATTATAGCCAAGAAGAATTCTCTATTCACTGATCTGCATGGACTTTCCAAGGGTTCCACGTTTATTATTTATGATGCAGGGACACCCAAAAACACTTAAGTGTTTCAAACATGTATTTTTTCCATAAAACATTTTATATGGAGTCATATATAAACTAGTTCCTTAGAAACAAAATTTTTTGATATATATAATAGTGCTCAAAGATTTCCTCCAAAAGTAAGAAGAAATGCCATGTTCAAGTAAGATGGTTCTCCCCATTTCCACCAAATATATATTCGTCCTTTCAGAAACCCAATTTTTTTTAGGAGTGTATGATTAACTAAACTCATACGTAATTCCATTAATCTCAAGATAATTTTTAAATTATTCATTTTTTCACAACCATTATCGATTTCCAACTTATTCACTGAATACTCACATTCCTTCTCAGCTTTCCACATGTACCTTTTATGAATTTTCAGATAATATGAATTATTTTTCATATACATAGCATATGTAATGAAATTATATTCATCAATGAAACTGATGAAGTAATTATCTTAGTCAGTTGATTATTTAATCATTGGATCACAAATATCAAAATGAATAAGTTCTGAGGGTTGTTTGGAACAAATCTAAAATATCTTATGCACTGCTTTTGTAATTTTTCCTTTATAAGAAATAGTGCAGCAACAATATATTCATCTTGAAATATCATGAATTCCACAAGAAATTTCTTGCTTTGATATCTTTATCAAGTTCCTTTGACACATGTTCCCCAGCCTTTTATTCCACAAATTATTCTCTTACACTATACCCAAGTAACTAGAGTTGTGTATTTCACTTACATGAAATAATTTTTTTGTGTTTTCTTCTTGTAACAATCTATCTATCTTCCTCACTTTTCATTAAAACTCTCCTTTTCTAAAAATAACTTTGTTTCCTTCCTTACAATGTTGTAAAATGCATAGCAAATCGTGTTTCACCACATCAACATACGAAGAATTCATAGATTTCAACTTTAATTTCCTGATGATGGATGATCCAACACCTTTGATTCTGAGCGATTCATAATTTCCAAATTTCATTTTTCTTTCATTGAAGTCTTGTAAATTATTCAAAAACTATAAGTATATTTTTTTATGAGAAGAATACCCACTGTCTAGAATCCAAGGTCATTCTCCTTTAGTTTCTTTGAGTGAATTTTCAACAATAAGGGATTTTTCTTTCCCTTTATCTTTGTTAACTTCCATCTTCCTAGAATCATTAACAAACTTTTTTCTTTCTAGAAACAAAACAAGACACCCTTTTTCAAGTTTTCTAGGTTTTTCAAAACTTTTACAAATAGTTTCCAAATTTTGGAACCTCTTTTCAATTTTTACACCAACCTTATTAGGTTTCTTCAAAATATTCTTTTCAGCCTTCTTCCTTTAAAGTTGTTGAATCCCCCTAAAACATATCCTTGTGTAATTTGTGGAATAGTAATAATGTTTTTTGTTAAACCAACACTTATTTTACTTATATATGAATACACAATAATACTGACAATATCCATATAAAGAATATTTCCTATGAAACTTATATACTGACTAGAGTTGTGATTATTTTTATTAGCAACCTTTTTATCATTATTATCATAACATTGTTGACCACTAACCTTTCTCTAATAAATTAGATTAATCTTTTTAAAAATAGTTTTCATTTCATCTTAGTCATTACTAGAACCAATAGAAACATTATATGAATTAGTATTTTTAGAAACTTCTAAATTCATTACTTTTTTGTTCTTTGATATATACATAACCTTACCAGTTTTATTCTCTTTAGAAACATTTCCAAATTTCTTCTTCAAAGAAATAACTCCAAATTTATTCTCAACCTTCAAAGGTAAATTTTTTTAATCCTTCTCAAGTTCCCCTTTTTTATAACTTTCACCAACTTCAAAGATATAGTTTTTGAATCCTATTCCTGTCTGTTCAACCCTGGAATGCTTTTTTAAAAATTCATACTCTTCTCTTTTTTCCTTAAAATTTAATTCCAGATGTTCATTAAGGTTTTTTTCTCCATTAATATATTTATTTAATTCATAATTCTCTTCTATTATCTTGACATTATTATCAAGAAAACATTCTTGATTTTTTGTAACATTCACTTTTCAACTTCCTGATTTATTTCTACTCCTTCCAATATTTCATAGGATTTCTATACATTCTTCTTTAACTTGAAATTATAATTAAGTTTCTTCTTCCTCATAACAACTTCTTATGAATAATTCATTTGTCACTATCTCAATAAAATTATTCGCACCAAAATTATCAGTAGATATTTTGGATTTAACTTCACTGTCTTATTATTCATCTTCATTAGATAAGAAACTTATCTTTTTGGATTTGGAGAGATTTTAATATTTCCCTCTTTGAAATGATTTTTCCTTATCACCCTATTTCATTTATGACTTTATTGGCCTTCTTTATTCTTCATCATTATCCTCTTATTTCTTTCTTTGAGGAAATTTAGTCATAATGTTTCCAATGACTCCACATTCAAAATAATTCAAGGGATGTTTCCCTTGGTGTTTACTTGTACATATTATTAAATTTTTATAAGACAATGATAAAATTTCATCTATAATTTAACATACCTCATTTTTCATAGTCGGAGTCAGTAGCATCATTTTCCTCAAAAAAAATTAATATTTTTTTCTTGGTGGATTTGAAAGACATTTATGTATATGATTTTTTCCCTTAATATCCTTTTCCCTAATAATTTCATAAGTAATAAGATTACTATAAAGATCATCCAGAGATAGAGTTTTAGTTTCTTCATCATCCAATGATTAGAATTTTGCATCAAACATTTATGGAATAATTCTTAAAATCTTTTCAACAACTGTAGAATCCTCCAAATTTTCACCAATACAGAATATATTGATAAAGATTTCATTTAACCTTGTAAAGAAGCTCCCAAAAGATTCATACTCACCCATTTTAATATCTTCATACTTTAACTTCCATATTTATAATTTTTCATTCTTTACTTTAATATTTCCTTCGTATATGTTTTTAAACTTATCCCAGATAACTTTGGTGGTGAAAATATCATTCACTCCTAAAAAATAACATTCATAAATGATGAGTATAAATAATTTCTAACTTTTACATCATTACCAATATTACTTTTTTCAACATATATTAGAGGAACATTAAATTAAATAAGATGAGATCCATCTATTTTAGATTCAAGAACTTCATATCAAAGATACATAAGATAAGTCAATATTCTATCTTTCCTAATATAATAGTTCTTATAATCGAAGACTAGAATGACTTTAATATTGACACAACTAATATTCTCCATCAACATATCTTAAAAACATTAGAAAAGATAAAATAGAGGAAACCTTTGGCTCAGATACAAATTGTGATTTCCCACCAAGATCAATTCACAATTGGGAAGGGGAGGGGTGAATCAGTGGTATATTTTTCCTTTTATGTTTCCCTATTTTAAAACAAACATCCCCAATTGTTAAAGAGTTTTTACCTTGCTAAAAAAACAAGAACACATCCATATAAACATAATAATTTACAAGGTTCACTACTCAATAAGAGTATAAATTTCCTTTGTATGGTTTGGAAATAATCCAATACCACACAATCCATTAGAAAATAATCCTTTTGTGAGGAATACAAAGAGTATGATATGACATTACACTCATGTAGTACTATGTTCAATAAAATAGTGCATGTGATTCAGGTATCATGAAATGATGTAATAAAATTTGTGTAACAAACATGTTGTAGTGATTCTTGATCAACTTTCTCAAATAATATTTTTTAAAAATTATTCACTTATTTACCTAGAAGCAGACAAGAACTTCTTCAGGACTTCTTAATGACACTCAGTCTGATTTCTAGGTCCGACTGCTCAATCCAATAAAATTATTTGTGAGAATACAGTAGAAACAAATATCATCCACTTGTTTTCAAGCTCATAACCCCCAGTATGATTTTCCAGCCTGGTCTAGAATCTCGGAATATAATATTCTCTCTTATCCTTTATTCTTTTTATGTCTGGTAAACTTCTTCAACTAAAGAGTCAATCTAGAAACATATTATCCCTATAAATGAAGATATTATCACTCTTATTTTTACATAGTACTTCCTTATAATAAATAACAAAGTACTTTATCCTTTTATAGGATTCCCAAAATGGTTTGGGCGGGATTACAAAAGATTTTACCACTTAGCCAAATTCCTCAAAATATTTATTTTTATTGAATTTTTGATACATATTTAACATCTTCAATGATTCTCATCTATTCTAGAATCATCTAGAATCTTCTCATGAATTAAACTCACTTCAATGTTCAAACATCAATTAGATTCCAATTTATCATTACGATTTCTTTATTATGATATAAGTAATTGCTTGCTCAAATTTTTTAACCCACTTGAAAAATAGATAAGAAATGAAAACAACCCATTGTGATGACCAATTGAATATATTTAAACCATTACAATTTATTCATTATGATGAAGACAACATATTATTCATTATGTTTCTCCACAAAAAATGAATCTAATGGGAATAAGATGTCATCTCATAATGATCCTAGGAATGAACTGGTTGTTATGATTCCCCCTTGAAAACAATTCCACAATTACTTCAACTATCCATTCAATACCCCCTTGAAAACTATTTGGTAGAGGGTTGAAACAATTATTCATTTGATTATTTATTCTGATGAAATATCCATTATCTAATGGTATTTATCAATGTTATTTTCAGTCTGATGTCTCTTGATACACTTGTTTATAAGACAATATTGTTATTCTTTCTCTTGACCCACATCAAAAAAATACTCTAAAAAAATTAAAAATTTTCTTTCTTGACCAACTTGATAAGGAAAAAAATGTTCCTACTAAAAAAATCACCAATTCATCATGATGAGAAATGATTAACTACATTTTTTATTGATCTATGATTCTATTATTCATATTTGTCATAAAAACTTATCTTATTCTCTATATTTACTGATTGAAATAACTTAACCATAAAACAATTATTCCTCCTATAAAATTTTTACTTCTGATATATAAAAGATACCAATAATATGAATTGGGGTTAGAATCCATTATGATGGATCTGTGGCACACCGAATCTGGTGAACCATTTCTAGTAGAATTGAATTCAGTAAATTATTTTCTTCACTGAATAAAATTAAATCAACTTTTTTTTCTAAATATATATTTATCATGGATGTTTGGTCTAACAAAAAACTAATATCTTCATAACTTCATGTTCTGGTCAACATTCATAGTCAACAAAAATTATACATCGGGTTTTCTCATTCAGATAGATTGAAACTGAAATGCTTCAACATCCTTTTTCTACAAAATTCATCTAGTATCATGGAATTCCTTCATCACTTTTGATATGATAAAGATCAGATTTATAATTCTATAAATTACATTGGTATGTATTGTAACATTCCATCTCTTCGAGAAGATTCTTTCTTCCCAATCCAAACTTGAATATGATTAGAATCCCTCCCCCTTTCATTCATTATACTAGATCCTTAATTTTTCCATATAACTTATGATTTTTTAGAATTAAAATATGACAAACCATCTTAATATTTATATCAAAACTATACAAAATTCGATTCTCTTCATTATTACAATCAGAACGTTATTCCAAACCTGAGGTGAGTCCAATGAACCTTTTCTTGGAGAAAAAACCTTTTCAATATGATTTTATTTCTTAAACATTTTGATTTCTAAATATTAAATACATTGGTTAGTCTGATTGTCATTTTTTATAAACTGGTCTTTTTACTTTTCTTATTTTACAAAAAAAGATAAAACATTCATTAAAAACTCCTTCCAACTAACTTAGTCACAAAAATACATTGTTATTAGACTCCCTAAAAAATCTCAAGTTAATAATGTTATGTGGGTTATATTAAATCACCTTACTAAGTTGGAACACCTTATTCCTATATGAGAAGACTTATAATTGTATAATCTTGTCAATATATACATAAAAAAGTATTAAGGTTTCATAGAGTACTACATTCTATTGTATCTGATTAAGATTTTAGGTTTACCTCAAGGTTCTGGTGAAGTATTGAATATGATATTGATATGGAATTGAGTTTTAGTTCTGCCTATCATCCTTAGATAGATGGTCAGTTTGAAATAACAATTCAAAACCTAGAGGATATTTTGAGATCTTATTCTTTAGATTTTAAAGGTGGTTTGTATCAAAACCTTACTCTAGTTGATTTTTCTTACAAAAATAGGTTTCAATCAACCATTCATATGGATCCTTATAAATATCTATATTGAAAAATATATAGATATCTAATGTGCTGTAATGAATTTGGAGAAATAATGATATTGGGACTTGAGATAACTAAAGAAATAACATAGAAGGTTAGAGCCATTCAACAAAACATCACGGAAAATCAAAGTGGGAAGAAAATTTATCATGATAATATTTGATATGATCTAGAGTTTGATCTTGGTGAAAAGGTGTTTCTAATAATTTTTCCATCGAATAAGGTTATGAGATTCAAGAATAAGAGTAAATTAATCCCTAGGTATATCGTTCCCTTTGAAATTATTGATCATATTGGGATAGTATCCTATCGCTTGGCACTCCAACCAAAAATCTCTCAAGTCCACGATGTTTTCCACGAATCTCTATTAAGGAAGTACTTACCTCACCCTTCACTTATAATAAACGCAATGGTAATACCACAAAATCTAGATATTTCTTACAAGGAAAAAATGGATAACATTATGGATCACACAGAGAAAGATATACAAAATGAGACCGCTCATCTGGTCAATGTTTTTTAGTGAAACCATAAGTTTAAATAATTTACATGGGAATATGAGTATACTATTAGGTATAAGTATGCTCATTTTTATGTACCATTGTGATGAATTTTGAGGTAGAAATTCATTTTATTAAATGTGGTAGAATGTAACACCCCATGTTTTTATGAACAATTTTTTAATTAAATTAAATTTATTTGATGTATTTTGTTCCATTACACACCAAGTTAATATTACTTTATAAACTATGAAAATTTATTCTTTCACAACATGAAACATTAGATTAGCTTGTGTTACATGCAATATTGAGTTTCTTTGAAATGAATATTTATTAATATAATTATTTAAAGAAGATAGTTATAACATAGCCATTAAAATTAGAAACATGAATAGTAATAAGTAACTTTTAAAGATGATTTACAATGTTTGTATATAAATAATAAATATTGATAATTAAATATAAAATATTTACTAAAGTCTTTATATGTTTTAAAAATAATATTTTCTCAAAAGAATTGATTTTTATGTCCTACTGTAAATAGTGCTAAAATTAATTTTTTAAACTGTTATAATTTTAATTTGATGATATAAACATAATTTTTTAAATTTAGAATTTAAAAATTATCTTAGGGTGAATTTTTGGTATTTTTCTGAAATATCTCATTTTTCTGAAATATATCATTTCATAAAATTTATTTATATAGCTATATTATATATTAATTTGGTTTTTATGTATATTTAGGTTCATTACATATCTATTAATCCAATTTAGTTTATTGAAATTTCAGATAAAAAACATTTCAATATTTTGAATATTATCTCTTTAAAACCCTTTTGTTCTGTCACATTTGCGGGATTAAATTTTAAATTAGTTTCTACCACATCAATGATCGGAATTTGGAAAAATGGATCCCATATTTTTAATCATAATAATTTATAATTTCTAAAAAGTTCAAATTAATTTTTCACCTAAATTATTAGTGAAAAGAGTTAAAATTAACCATAACTCTTAAAAAAACGAACTTATCAAGGGACTTATCATTAAAATTAAGGAGCTAAATTCCCTATAAAATTTTCAAATACCAATTGAATTTAAATATGTTAACCATAAACCTTCATGTATATAATATGGAGCATTATTGAAGCATTTTTAGGTAAAAACGTGGGTACACCTAAATTTATTTTCATTAATGAAAATTGTATCCCCTCCCCACTTATTAAAGGACACCATATCTTCCCCTATTTTAACAACTTAAAAAACAATTTTTTCATACATGAACTACCCAAATCACTTCTAAAATTCCCTTCCTTCATCAAAGAATCATTCCTTTGGGATGAAATCCAACCATTTATGTCCTTGGGTGAAAACAAAAAGAAGATACCAGAAGAAGAAATAACATTCATAAAAGAACATTTTTTTATTTCTTCTTAAAAACTATTCAATATACTGATATGTTTTAATTTTAAAAGTAAAAAACAAAATCATCACACACTTCCACAAAATGGGATACACAATCATCATTCGTGCGTATGACAGACTACCTCCTCACGAACTAATGTCATTCATTCTTCCATTACAACCTTTCAAGGTTGGGAATAATGATGGATTTATAGTATATATATTATATATTTGATATTTATGATGTTATTATGATTTTATATTTTTTATATCATGCATACCATCATGTTTTCTATTTTGAGGGAATATGATAATGTTGTTCATGGGTAAGTCAAACTATCACCTCCGGAATCGATGTGAGTCATTCACGATTTACAAGAAATTTATTAATGATGGTTTTGATGAAAATATGTGATATAAATGAAATTAAATCTATTATATAATGATAATATATCATATAATTACATTTCATTCAATTCTATAAGAAAATAGAAATAGCCTTCATGCGTATGTATGGTCTACCATCTCCATGAACGGTGTATTTTATTTTATACCTCTAGCTTTATGATTCACTATAAATAAATATATAATAAATATATATTATATATATAATTTTTATAATTATAGATATGATTATATCATGATAAAATTAATAGTAAAAAAAATATATCAAATTAAAACTTATATGAAAAAACAAAGTCTTTATTACCTAAAACATAACATTGACATGGAATTGTTAATAAATTGGTAATAAAAGGTAATAATAAAATAATATATGATATCATATATGTTAATATAGTTCAGTGATATATTTACAATAAACTTAAATTTATTATATAGGAATTTTGAATGAGTACGACATAATTCAAGACTTAAGGTAAGGGATTTCTGTCTCACTTTTTACTATTGTGAGACACATGTCATATTCACCACCTATTTCTTATATGTGGTCTATATACTACCAATGGATGTATTTTCTGATTATTAAAATGATAATAACATGGATTTACATATCCATTTGATTATATCTCTTTCATGGGTTTTACAGTTAAAAGTTTATCAAATTGGTAAGTGAATTTGGTCTCAATTTGTTTTCTTTGAGACACATGTTATGTCATGAACCTATATTCTTTCAGGATGTGTATATAAAGCCACTTTTATATGTATTATAATAATTTTTTTAATCCTAATAAAATTTTATGGTTTGTTTTATGTTACTCTATCTCAAGGTTTATGATTCAAAGTTACCAAAGTGGTAAGAGATTATTGCAACAATATCATTGTTTATCAGTATTTTTTATGATTATGCTTCCATTGATGAAATATTATGATCCATATCTCAATATTTTTGTTAAATATTATTATCCAATGGTTATTTATGACATGATAAATAATGATATAATTATTCCACTCTTTGGTAGTTATGTTAATTAAGATAATTTTTTTTAAGAAAATATGACATTATTTCTCTCTTCGGTCAGAAATCATTTTTCTTTCAAAACCATGTTTTATAAAAATATTTTTAAAAGTGTTTATGAAATTTTAAAAATGATTAATTAAATCATTTTTTTACCCTTGTTTAAAAAATATTTCAAAGGAGACTTCTTGTCATTTTCATATCAAGGAACATTTCTAAACATTTTATAGTGCAAAAGGAATGTTTGTTTATCATGTACGACATATACGGATTTACCCACTGTCATAGGAGACATTTTTTTGGCTCTTAATTTACTATTTTAAAAGGTTAATTTTAAAGAATATTTTTTTACTTAATATTCTTGAAATTAGTTTTTGAAGTGGTTTTCAAAGAAAATGTTTTTTAAAAAAAAGGTTTTATGTTTATAAAAATGTTTTCAAAACCGAAAGGATATTTTCCTCAAGAAATTTCCTAAATGATCCTTTCAGAATTATTTTCCATATAAGAATACATGAATTTATTTTAATCATTCCATATTGGGAATTTTCTCCAAGTGTACCATTCCTATTCTTTCTTTTAATGGTTTATGTTTTGATGGCATGATTTTTTGAAACTCAGTTCACCTCCATGGGTTATATGCTTATGAAACCTAATATGTTTCATGGGTTATGTCCATTTTACAATGGTCAAGATATTATGAAATGTTTATGATAACCATTTTAGTTAATGGGTTATAATATGATGAATTTCTATGATCTCGTGTAACACAAATGTTTGATTTCATTATTTTATGGGTGATACCTTGATCTCCCTCCAATTCATTGGGTAAATATTTATATATCTCATAAGATAGACATGAATGCAATGGGGAGGGAAACTAGTTCAGTAATACAAGTATAAAATAATGAGTAATATTGTTTCAGTAATATAGGGCTAGAACAAGATTTGAAATTAGTTCAGTAATACATGGATGGAATAGGGAGTGAACCTAGTTTAACAAAAGAATTTGTCTAATATGATGTTCTTGGTAGGGAGCATTGACTAACATGATATAATTATCTATGATTATATATATACCAAAAATTCCATGTCTTATTCTCCCATGGATAATGATCTTTTATTTACTTATGATTCATGTCTTATGAACTACCAATAATTATGACATGATTATATATTATGATCTATGATATGTTTGGTATAATTTTTAGTTGTTATGCTCATCTTCACATACCCTTATGCTCGTTTTATGCTTATAAATCTCCCATTTTTACCATCACTAAGTATCTAAGATCACCCTTTCTTATGTTTCATCTTCCCATTTTTTGAAGATATTTATTATGTATGATGTATCTAAGAAGAGTTCTAGTCATGGAGAACCTAAAAGGATATAATTTAGTTCAATTATAAATCAGGGTTTATGTTTACATGTTTCCAAAGACACTAAACAAATATGGTATTTGAGTGTGTTTTTTTGTATTATAATGATTATTACACAAAAATGATGTAATGTATATGTTTGTTAATCCTGAGTCTCAACATAAGAGGTCTTATTCCCATGGATGCTCGATGTGAGTAAAAACGTATTCTTCAGGCTTCCCTTTCCCCTGCCACCATGCCAACCTGCACAATGGTGCCACTTGATCTTTTTCATGTTGTTCACACAATCTAGAGTTCATATATAGGTTCTCAACCTTCCTTCCACCTTGGGTTGGTCATGAAGGCTAGCTCTCATGTGGTGAGGTATTCTCCCACATGTGCGGTTGGGATGGCCCCTTGGTTTACTTAGGTCTGGCGAATATTTTCACATCATATTGATTTTTTGGACAATAATTCCTTGAAAAAAATAAAAAATACAATAAATGGACTTTACAATACCCCTATTTATATTTTATTTTCAAGACCCATACTTAAATGTAATTCTAATTTGCATCATTCCTTCTCTGCCACTTTGTTATCAAACTTTCTTTTCATTTTCTCTCCCCCTTATTGACAATAAAAACAATGTTTTTGGAAAACGTAGAATCAATACATACTTATAAAAGTACCATAAACCAAAATAGTATATGTATTTTTGAGTCAAGATCATTGTAGAAGATAAAAGAGTTTATTCTAAGAAACATAATTTTTACAAAAAATAGAATGATACCATATGAAATGATAACTCACAAGATTTTCTTTAACAGATGTTGTACTATATTCTAGGCCAAAGAAAATGATAGATACCAACTGAAATAAAATTTTATCATAAATAAAAAACACAAACTCTTACAATCACTTCAAAAAAACATGTTAAAAATACTAAAGTATAAATATCAAGATTTCAAAACAACATTTTCTCTTATTAATCCTTCCATTTTTCATGTCAATTAAGAAAATCCTCCCACCGTTAATTTACGGTATTTTTATCAAGGATAAGAGATAAAGAATACATACCTCTTTAATGGTTTTTTGAATAAATCAACTTAACAAATATTTAGATATTTATGAGACAAATTATTCTAGATGATTACTTATCATTCATAACATGACTCCCCCAAAGGAAGACATTATAAATCATCTTTATAATGGTGGATATATTATTTATATGAATCTCATGATTTCTTATATTGGTACTAAATAAAAATAGAATTCAAAATTATGGTTTTCCAAATTTGGATAGGCACAATCATTCTCATGTTCTAACCTTGAGTTCAAGGTTTATCTCTAATTCCCTAATTTTTAAGAAAAAAATACAATAAATAAAAAAATTAGTGAATAAGGTGGATTTTTTTCCTTAATACAAGCAAAACGGTTGAGATGATGTTCTCAACTAAGTTTTTCCATTTAATAAATTCTTAATTATTGCACATATGAACTTAATTTCTGATTTACCTTTAGAAAGAACAGATCCCATCATTCCTTATATTTACTTTTGTTGGATGGTTCTTATCTCTTTAGATATAAAATCATATGCATATATTAATGAAATCTTTATTCTCAACAAGGATTCTTCTTGTACTATCATTGTGGTTATGAATCCTCTTTCCTTATGTCCAAATTTTTTTCATATTTTACAAATAACTTATTTAACATAATGGTTTACATTTTTTATCAACCTATTGCGAAATTTGGGTTCTTCATTTAATCTATATTCATCTCATTAGGCACAATACTTTCCTTGTGCCACATACAGCTTTATTTCTCTCTCTAAATCTATTGGCCAAATGAATTTGATGACATGGGGTAAAATAAAATCCTTTTTTGAGTGTTAATATAAAATATTCAGTGTCTTTAATTTCATATATCTTATGATATGTTGGAATATTTATTATATTATTGAACATAAATATAATCTTATTTTTATTTAGATTTTTCTCCAAGTATCATTCACTTGTTTTCTTAAACATATTATGAGAATACTTGTTTGAAATTTTTCCTCATTTATTTATAATATTTCATATTTATTATTCTTATGTGGTATTATCATATTACTTTCACTTGATACATGTTGTTTTGTGGATGTATCTCTTTTGTGACCACAACCTATTCCAACATCCTATGAACAGTTAATTTCATAAAACAAAATTGAAGTAAACTTATTTTACTTATTCTATAATAATTGAACATTATTTTATATATTTTTACCTTTTTACATGGTATTAATTTATGATTTATATTTATTTTATTATTCTAAAAATAAAATTCACAATGCCCAAATATTTGGTTCCAACAATATTGACCCACAAACATTTATCTTCTTTTATATACAGTATGCATTCCAAAAAAATTAGCATAATGAGCATGATATTTTTGGATATTCTTCACCACCTGTTGGTATATTCTTAGGGAACCAACTTCTACACTTTTTATTAAATCCACCATGTATATGCTGATAGGTTTCTAACCAGTTATCAATATCCATACATGTCTAGATTTTTTTTTTGAATCTTGAAATATTCAGTAAAATTGATTTAGATATATATTACAAAAAAGATATATAGATGGTACCTTTTTCTACCCAACTTCTTGAGATAAATCATCAAGTGATGCAATGATATTATTTTCACATTATAGAAGTATTTTTTCAATAGAATAGTCTAAATAAAACTATATGGAAGCAATAACTTATTTCTTATTTAGTTGTGAAGACTTAGTGGGAATCTTTTCTAGATTGGTCAATTTTATTTCCAATTCTAGAAATTTCTCTCTTAGACAACTCTTTTGATCTTTATTCAACAAATATCATTCTCAACATCCCTTACAAATTCTTATAACTTATCCATCATACATTATATTATTTTATTGAATCAATTTATCAAGTTCTTTGATATTATTCAATTTAATATCCAATTTTTCATTCTTGAAATAAATTCTATTTTTTATATTTTATTCTAATACAAGGATGTAATTATCAAACACTTTACTAGATGCATCCTACTCATAGATTATTCTGAGCCCCACTTATTCAAATTTTTATCATCTCACCAAAATCTCCTTATGATTTTATTCTTCAACTATAACTTGTTTAGAGAGATTAATGAAACTTTTATTTATTTCTATTAGAGCCTTCTCCATGTTACCTACCACACCTTAAATTGGAGTGATATCTTCCTAATCACCTTCAAAAATACACTAAATAAAAAGAAACAATTTCTTTGGGAAATGAATTTATCATAACATTTAATACTTCAGTAGATACATCTATTGAAATATTATTACACTCAATTGATTGTTTTTCTTTTGGATAGTTTAAACAAGAATTATCACAATACTTAGGATCACATGAATCTGTTTATTCCTTTTAGGTAGAAATTTTTTCCATATCCTTTATGGTACATTTAACCTTAATTTATTACCCTTTTAAATTAAATTTGTATTCATTTCTTTATGAAACTAAAACTTCTTCCTGTTCTGATAAAATTAAAAAATCTATATATATAATACATTCATAGGTGGAACACTATTTTATAATAATTATAGGATAAAATAAGTGATATGATTGATAATATGGGGGTTGGGTGAATTAGTGTTCTTCTATTTTATAAAAAAATTATATATAAACCTTTTATCCATTATCTTTAACCTCTTTCACAAGTTAAGGTAAAATGGTTATCTAGTTATCTCTCTCCTCACATTCCTTCTTCTTATAGAATAATAAAGAACACACACACAAAAGGAATAATGATTTAAAAGTTTCACCTCTCAATATGGGAAAGATAGTCCATGTCGTGATCAAATAAAACACATGGTCACACAAACCACTAGTAAAACCCTATGACTGTTACACTATTGTTTCGCAAAAATTTAGAGTGTTCATCCCACAAACGTTTTTTGTTAATCCCATACCCAGTTACATACCATACATTTAAAATTAATTTTTTGGGAGAAATATGACACTTTTTCCTCAATATGGAATTATAGATTATTATTGATGTGTTTTTCCTTCTTATTCTTCAATTTCACAGTAGAAAGTATCTTCTTCTTGTTTGTATGAACAAAAATACACAAATCCTCCTTGTGTTTTATTCATACTAGGGAACTGATATAAAACTAATTTTTCATCCAAAAGTAATTTATTCTTTTATTTTCCTTTTTTTATTAAAATAGGAGTCCACAAATATTTTATTCTCTCTATGAACTGTATATCCAACCTAGATAATTTGTCTTCTAATTATTCTTTTTCTTGTAATATTTTTTTTCATTTTATATTGTTTTATTCTCCCTTTTTATCTCTTTCTTTTTTAGTTCATAACCAACTGCAATGGATCTTTATTTCATTCAACGGCTCTTTGGGATATATATGAATGATCAGATTTGGGTATTTTTATTGACCTTCAATACCACCATATATTTTCATAAGATTCTGTATCAAATCAATAACTCTAATTATTATAACATTTTTTTTGAAAACCTACATTGTATATAAATGTGATGATAATAATAATAATTGCATTGTTGGATTATCCTTCACATGATCCTAGATATTTTCCTCCATGATTTATTCTTCATAACTACATGAAAATGAAATTATTAATTATTTCATTTAGTTTTTTCTGAAGGAAAAAATATTTAACATCTCATTAATTCTCAATATTATTTTTTGTATAATATACCAGAATAAATCATTATCAATGTTTCATAAATAATGATACAAATATCATGATTATATTTTTTAATTCGTGTATTAATTACATCATCATGATTTTTATTCTATAAATTCTTATTCAAATACCTCATTAACATGGGAATTCTTCATCTTATTTCTTTATGAAGTTTGTAATAACCACATCATTTCCACATAATTATCTCATGTATATTCTTCATTTATCTTTCCATAATACATTATTTTATGTATCATTGTGTGCATAATATTCTTTTTCATGTCAATGAAATATCGTATTCATGAGTATCCCACTCATGGCATGAACAGCCTATTTCTTTGATGAAAATAAACTCGATGTCACTACCTTTGATTACCACATTAATTTTCATGTATAAAAGTAATGATACATGCATGATCCATTATATCAATCACAAACCTTTATAAAACTGTTTTAATTTCCATCCAAATTCACAACTCGAGAATAGGTGGGCAAGGTATCACAAGCTACTATTAATCTAGATAACAAGATTTAGACTTATAATGACTATAGTTGGTGATAAGATCATAAATTTTGGATGAAAACACACACATTTATTATCTCATATGTATGGAATATCTTCTAATTTATTGAATCACACAGAAAAACCTTCTATTATTAAAAGGTCATGGTAGCTCCTTCTAATATTGAAGCTCATGGTAATACCTCCTACCATCACAAATTGTGGTATCACATCTTACCTTCGAATGGTAGCACCTCCAACAATAGAATAGTAGAATCTCCCACTATTGAATGGTAAAACCTCCTATCGTCAAATGGTTGCACCTTTTACCATCGATTGTAGGAACCTAATACATTCAAATGGTAGAAACTCTTTTTTTATATGAGAACCATTTATTGTCGAGTAGTAACACCTCCTACCATCAAATAGAAGCAGCATCAAATTCTATCACCTCATATTGTTGAACAATAGTACCTACTTCCATTGATTGGTAATTCTATATAACATGAAATTTGAAATTATACTACCAGTATCATTCTTTCTTCACGATCAAGCCTAATATTCATAGAATCCCTAAGACCCCATAGTCATTTCAATACAAGGGTTATGAAAAGGGGAAAATTGTGTAATAATTATTGCATGTTGTCAATCCGTGTTACATGCTATGCTCCGCTATTTTATCAAAATCATTATTGATGAAATATTATCCCACTAAGATAGGTTATCCAACATTGGAGTTGCATGTGGATTTCCACTTATTATAATATATCTCGATCTTATAGTCACTCTAAGTGAGTTACGAGGTCTTCTTTGGTATTCCCCCACCTAATTTATTGTGTTGACCCACATAGTGGTGCCACCCACTATTGTGAACATTATTCTATTTCATTATCTTACATGTGAAAGAACTCTTCTCCTATACCACCTTAGGCCGATCATGCAGACTAGCTCTCATGTTGTGAGCCTTTTTATCAAATTTGTGGTTATGTTTCACCCTTGGATTTCTCGTGGATGGAAAATTTTTCACACCATATACAAATTTCTTGAAAATCATTCCTTGCAAAAAACAAATACAACATACACTCAGTAGAGACAACAAGGAACGCGGTCTTGGGTTATATGGAACTTCACTCATGTGAGTATGATTCAATTATGAGATCAGGCTTCATGGGAGTGTGAAACTATTAGGATCAGGTTAGTCAAGTAGGATCAAGGGAAATAATATATGAGAAGGTTTCAATGGATCATTATACATTTGGTGGAGGAGAGTGAGCATTGGTGAGGTTTTTTTGGTAAAATTCTCGATGTGTGAGGGGAAGTGCACACAGATTACATGTGGTGCCTAGTTAGATTACATATCAATGAATGACTTACAAATTGGTATGTTGTGAATTATTTGGTAATGGGATGAAACTAAATGGTGCTACAATGGCAATGATGTTTTTAAAAACATGATGGAATGGTGGCTATGGGTTTTTGGTTTAAATTTGAGATTTCCACTTGGTGAGGTTACATGGTAAATGGATTGGGTGTTGTGGTATAGTTTATTCAGGTTCTCTGTTAATAGATATTATGAAGGGAATGTGTTGGTGGGATATTTTTTGGTTATCACTCATGTATAAGTTTCAGGTAAGTCATAAAATGGGGAGTGAATATTTGTCCAAGAAAGGATAGTGCTCTTATTGAGTGCATGGTTGGCCACGTGGGTCTTTTGGGTTATCACTCAGGTGAGAGCAGGATAACCACATCCAGTCATTTTTTGTTATAATAGATAGAGTGTGGGAAATTTATATTGGGTTTTTATTTTTTTTATTATCATAATGATAATCCTATGATAGGTAATATCATTTCATATGTGTGTAAATAATCCTAACATCATAAGTGTTGTGGTTTCAATGAGATGATAGGTTGACGGTTGAGATGGAATCAGATTATCATTGTGTGGAATGATATGATGTGATATGATTTCTTATTGAATATTAGAATTATGATATATATGAAGTATTTTTTTCAATTTTTTTTGTGTTGGAATCAGGATTAGGGTGTATTTGGTATTAAATGAGAGAGAGTCTAATCAAAGGTGAGCTAGATTTTAGAGTGATATTATGAAGGATGGAGTAGGAAATTAGTGATATGACCATGAAATTACATCTAAATTCAAGTTCATACTTCATTTTGGTCATTTGGATGATACTTTTATGACTCTAAGAGTTAATGAATCCTGATATGATATTAAGATGATGTGTTAGTGGGTGAAACTAAGTGTTTGTAGTAGAATTTGGTCATAGGTTCTATGAATTGTGTTTTGATGATAGTTTGGTGTGTTGAGGTTGAAACTACATCAATGTAATTATTCATAACATGCTTATAGGGTAGGAGGACTAAAGGAAGTGTGTTTTTGTTAGGCCATTACAATGTTGGGGAGGACCATGTATGAGAATCGACCTTAATGAGTAGAGCCTTGTAGTGGAGAGCGCTATAATCCTCAGGATAAATCACTCAAATAAATCATAGTGTATTGGGACGGATGTGTGAGGTTATATTCCTATAGATTTTAGTGCTTTTGTAAAGCTAGTGTCTTGGCTTCTTGTAAATATGGTGTTCGATGTTCAGATTTTTGATGAAGATGAATGTTTGGAATTTAGGGAAGGAACATGGTGGTGAATTGGTGATCATTGAAATTTGGGTCACATGGTTCAAGGAATACCATGAATTATTTTGTATGAGAATCATTATAGTGATGATTTTATAATTCCCCATGGTTTATGGGTATTTTCATTTTATATAAGGTTTTTATTTTCTTCAAGTGAGAGGAATGTTTTTAGAAAGAGGACTTGGGTTGGGACTCTAAGTGTTTGGGAACCCTAAAGTAGTGTTTTGGACATTCAATGGGTCCCCATTGGTGGTATAGGTTCTCAGGTGAGTGTCAGTGAAGGTTTGAATGGTTGGGATAGTAAAATTTAGTAGATTTAGGCCATTCACAGAGTGAATGGGTCATTCACCCCATGAATGTGGATGTACAAGGGGATAACCCCACTGCTTTAGCATTGCACAATATGAACTAAGGGATCACACAATGAAAATGAAAATTTGGGAGTCAATCCTCTATACCTCAAGGATTCCATAGTGGGACTATAGGTTTATTTCATGAATCATTTCTGATGGATTTATAAAAATGGTTTTTCCAATTAGGGTATATCCCCCCTCCCACCCACCCCCTATTGTGATTTTGGTTGACATGTGACATTGGATGGTTGATGGAAGATTACCATCATCCTTAGAATTCTCCGGCCATGGGAATTTTTTTCTCAATTATTATAGTAATATTTCTCCTTACATTGTCTATCATTCATATTTTTTATAGTCTACTAACTTGTTATGGTTTTGGGGTAATGGTTGGAAATGAAATCACTAATGTATTATGAAATCATCTGATAATGATGGGACTTATGTATAAGGTGGAAAGAATAGAACTTTGTAGGATGATGGCACTCCATATTTTATCATTTCACAAAAGGTAATATACTCTTATATTTTATGGTGTATGATGTGAGATAGGTTCTAGTGTTATGGTAAGAGCTTGGAAGAGGAATGGAAGAGCTTTTATGAGGCTCAGTGGAGATTATCAAGGATTGTAACTCCTTAATGAGGGTATGTGGTCCCTTTAATATAAATTCATATAGTTGGTTATGAATTAGTGTACTTTATTTCATGCATTACATGGTATTAGGTATATGGATAGAGACTAAGGGTACCTTGGGTAGATGATATAGGATGTTATTGGCCCTACTATACTTGGTAAAAGTTCTCTATAGCATTACAAGGGTTTTATATTTCTCATTGACTATGTCACCAAGAGGTGGGGATGTTGGCTGAGTTGATGTGGGGCCTTAGGTATTTCTCAAGTTTTGAGGCATGACATGGGTATCCTATGTGAGTTTTCCCTGGTCTATTCAATAATTTTCCAAAGTATTATCCCTAGAGACAATGGGTGAGGTGGTCATGTGTCTCACACTAGGTGATCGACAACCACTTGAAGGTATTTTGAGGTTTAATGAGTGTGTTGATAAATAAGAGTCCTTTGGAACTAGACGAGGTAAGAAAGAGAGGGGTTTTATATGGTTGAAGTCCAAAGATATCTCCCTTTAAATATCTAATATTGGACCCAACTATGAGTTATGGTATTTTTATATATACTAGGAAATATCTTTCTAAGGTATCATAGAGAATAATGTATTTTAATGGTCATTAAGTATATGGACCAAGAGTGATGAGAGAATTTATGAGATTGGACCAGATCTGTAACGACCCTAACCTTTTTCACATACTATTACATGATTTGAGGCATAATTATCCTTGAAATACAAACCAAGGATCATAACATCTAGTGTCTTTGGAATATTACATACATAATTAGAAATCATGAAACCATAAATAAAAAACACCTTTTATTTAATCTTTATAATGGGCTCATAACACCCTTTGATCCCTTACATATATATAAGATAACCAAAACAATACATGAAAAAAGGTATGATCTAAAAATAATAGTAAGGGAATAAATTTAATAATAAAGCATAGAACATGGGTTATAAGACATTTGGTTACTTGGGGTGAGGATGAATCATTAGATAAGACCTTATTGATAATTATTTAGATTATTTTGGCATTTTTTTATCATCATGAACTACTTTTATTTTCTTAATTAATATCATGTACATATAATGGTAATAGAACATTAAATAAGATTTAATATATATATATATATATTAATCATTTTTAACCATAAAATTGGATTTATGACTAGAATTGAATGAAGTAATGGAAATTGAAAACTCGCGGTCTTTAAAAGTGATAAATTAATACATGATCAATAATTTTTTCATTTTTAGAAAAAAAAATGGGAGGGGAAATAAATAATGATGGATTATTCCATTTGAATAATAATATTCTAGTATATATAAGGAAACGGAGTTATTATACCATTTGGATGAGGGGAGGTGATAAAAGAATTATAAAATAAAATATATTGAAAAGAAATTAAAAAGTGAAGAAAGAGGATGTTACCACTTGAATCAGTCTTTTTTATAACCTCCATAGGGTTTCTTTTGGTCTTTTGATGAGAAAAAAATATCCCCGATCTGGGTGAAGGGATTGGGAAGTTATTTGAGAAGAATTTTTACAAGTCTCAAAGCCTGGGAGGTGTGAAGAGAAGAGGTTGTGAGGGGTGGTATTCATAGGGTAGGAGAGTGATGTTGTATAATTAGTTTATTCATTATTTTATTATTTTGGATCAATAACGTGAATATTTTTAGAATTATCATTATAAAATATTAAAATAAAAATATATTGTTTGATATTTTTGACTTATATCATCCATACATCATCTATGAACCCATTATTCATGTATTTAGATTTTATCGTAAATTATTATACATTACTATTCACCAAAAATTCAAGTAATTTATAAAAAAATAACCCTAATAATTTTTCAACATTTATAATCCCAAAATGAAATCCATTTTATGGAATAAATTTTATTAATAAAATAAATTTAATATTTATGAAAATCATCATTTACTCAAAATACTGATTTAAAATTATAAATGATTTTATAGAACATTGAAAAGTTTATCAAGGTCTCATAAAATTATCTTTTAATCATAAGACATAAAAATATTAATTTATTAATACATTTTATTGAACTAAATTTTCTTGTTAAATCATTATACTAATTATAAAATTTAAAATAAACACTTATGTTTTATAAAAATATCAACACTTAATTAATAGTTTCTAATATACTTATTCAAATATACCATGATATAATTATGTTACATTTCCTTTTATAAGATTCCTAAATATTATTTATACCTTTATGAGTGAGGTTACTAGTTTATAGGCCAGATTACTATTCATAATGGTCACATTATTATTCCAAAGGTAAAGTTACTATTCTATTGGTATAGTTTTCTTTAACTTCTATAAATACCTCTTATTTCATTAATTATTCATTAATATAGTTTTTATTGTGTTATATATATGATTTTATGTTATTTGAAATATATAGAATAAATATAAGAAGGTAATTTCCATTTATAGGATTTTGGGTTGTTACATTCCTCACCCTTATGAGATTTCTCCCTTGAATTTTTTTTTACAAACTAAATATGTGAGGGTAATTCTCCTTCATCCCTTTCTCTATTTCTCATCTTTCCTTTTTGTACATATGGTTTCTCTAATGTACTTAGACAAGTTGAGTGGTCTTGTTTCATAGAACCTTATCTCTACGATCTAAGATCTTCACTAGTTTCTCCTCATAAGAGAGATCATTCTCCAACTACACAACCTACATATTTAGTATGTGTGAGGGATTAGATATATAATTCCTCAAGAGGGATACATGGACAAAATTTTGTACTTGAGAAATGGTTGGTGGATGTTTTGGTTGATAGGACATAGATCCAACACGATCAAGAATCTTGAAGGGGGTGATGTTCCTGGGAGTTAGAATTCCTTTCTTCCCATATCTCACGATCCTATTTCATTGAGATATATAAAGGAATACCATCTCTCCAACCATAAACTTCAGGTCTCATAGATGATTTTATTCATATCTCTTTTATCGACTTTGTGCTTCCTGGATATACTGCTGAATATTTTTCACCTTTTCAACCATTTCTTAAACCATTTCAGGTCCCAAAAGCTTATGTTCACTAACTACATCCTAGAATGTTGGTGTTATGCATCTTTTATAATAATGTGCTTAATATAGAGACATTTGGATGCTTGTTTGGAAACTATTATTGTAGGAGAACTTGACCATAGGTAGATGTTGATCGCATACTCCATGGAAATACATAGAAAACACTCTTAACATTTCTTCCAGTGTCTAAATAGTTTTCTTAGATTGGACATCAGTTTGAGGATGATAGGTCATACTAAAGATCAACCATGTGTTCAAAGCATGTTGAATACTTTTCTAGAACATTAAGGGGAATATTGGATCCCTATCAGATACAATCTATAGGGGTAATGCTTATTGCATTACAACTTCTCTGATGTATATATATGAAATTTGATCTAGTGAGAAGTCCTCCCAATTAGTGATAAAGTGAGATATCTTTATTAGATGATCCATAATCACGCATATTGTATTATTCCCTTTGAATGAATTTGGAAGTCTAGTGAAAAATTACATGGTAATGTTCTCCCACTTTCATGTTGGTATGGATAATAGTTGCATCATCCCTTTATAATTTTTGATTTTATCCTTCATTTGCTGACATACCAAGCACTTTGATGAATATTAAACGATCTCCTTCTTCAAATTTCCCCACCAATACTGCTCTCAGAGATCTCAATACATATTTTTCTCCCTAGGTGAATTGAGAAGGTCGAACTATATGAGTCATTCAGAAGATATTTAGTTATCTATGGATTGGATGGCACACATATTCATGAACCCAATCTCACAAAACCTTCATCATCCATTTTGAACTCTGAGCATTTACCATTTCTAATAGCTCCCACCTTTTTCTAAAATTCCACATCATTTCTTTTGATAACCCTTTATTTAATCCATCATGGATGGTTGATAAATCATTTTTGAAAGGATTTATGGGGTTACTTCCTTAATTATTCCCATGTCTATCCTTTACAAACATAAAAAAGAATGGATACTTCACAATTCTCATTGTTGATAAAGATGAAAGATCCTTTATACATAGAGAATCCTCCACCTTACTTTCTTTATGATAATGGTAGTGGATTGATCAATCATAATATTTGATGATATCTAACCATATTCCCTAGAACATATTAATCTCTTTATCTTTTAATATATATTTGAGGCTCTTATGATTAGTATATATCTCACACTTTATCCCATAGAGATAATGCTGCAAGATTTTCAATGCAAAGATCATATCCGCCAACTCCAGATCCCGTGTCTGACATTTTTTCTCGTGAATTTTCAACTACCTTAAGTAGTAGGCTATCACTTAATCATTTTGAATTAGAATATGGCATAATAACTTATTTCAACTGTCACTGTATACCAAAAATATCTCACCACTTTTTATAAGTTTGAGTACTATTGCACTGATAAGTCTCTTCTTCAACACTTTGAATAAGTATTCACATTCACTAGTCCAGAAAAACATTGCTCCCTTATGATTCAACATAGTTTTTGAGTTTGATAATCATGATATGTTCTTCAAAAAAATTCAATAATACTTAGATATACCAATTAAACTATGGATCCCTGTTATAGATGTTGGATAGGGCCACTCTTAGATTACCTTTTTCTTTATAGGGCCCATAAATATTCCTTTTTTTATGACAACATTCCCCAAGAATGATATTTCATCCATCCAGAACTCACATTTACTGTACTTTGTATAAATTTTATCCCTTTTCAAAGTCTTTAGCATAGTATTAAAATGTTCTTCATGTTCCTCTTTTCTCTTGGATTATATTAGAATATTGTCAATAATGACTACCAAAAATTTATTGAGGTAATCTCTAAAGATTCTATTCATTAAAAACTTGAAATTTTTTGGAGCATTACTGATTTCTAAGTACATCACTATGAACTCATAGTTTTCATACCTCATTAAAAAGGCAGTCATGTGAATATCTTCCTTCCTCTCCTTTAATTAGTGATATCCTGGCTGAAGGTTCACCTTAGAGAAATAATTGGCCACATGTAGTTGATAGAAAAACTCATCTATACATGGATGGGGAAACTTTTTTTTATTTTTATTTCTTCACGATCATGATAATCAATGAACATTTTAATTATTAATCCTTATTTTTGAAAAAAAAACTAGTTTGAACCATGGTGAAGTAATCGGGCATATAAAACCCTTTTCTAGATTCTTCTATAACTACTTCTTCAGTTCTTCCTGCTCGATGGTGGTTATTATATAAGGTGTCTTTGATATAGTTTGAGATCCAAGAATAATTTTAATTGGGAACTCAACATCTCAGTCAGGAGGAAGACCGAGAAACTCTTTTTGGAACAAATAAGTGTAGTCCCTCGGAAAGGGCATGTATTTGAGAATGATTCTCTCTATTGTCTCAATCATTGGATCTAGATATTATTTCTCATAAGGAAACAATATCCACAATTGATAAGATGATTCTAAATTAGAATCATCATCCTCCTTACACTTTTACATAATTAAAGGATACTCCAAGATGTGAAGAGTGATCTCCATTTCTTGACAGTTGATATTGGATTTGTATAAAGATGAAAATTCATTACCCAAATAGCATCACACTCCACCAAAGGAAGTAAGACAAGATTTTATGGGAGGTTCGGTCCCCAAACATTAACTGGGAGGATTTAAAAACATTATATACAATAATTTCCCAATTTTATTTTCCCATAGATCACGCAACCTCTATATTTTGAGTTGGTTTTGAATAGTTATACTAATCTTGTATGATATGAAATAATATATATAACTATAATCGAATAGTATATTTTCTATTCTTGAATAAATAACCAGTGTACCTATCACCAAATCATTTTTGGGCTCCAACTCAGTAGTAGTGATATCATACTCCCTTCATTGCATCATCGGATGTTGTTTTTGGTGATTAACTCCAATAACTCTTGTCTCGGGGAAATGGTTAGCATAATTTCCATGTTTCATGAACTTGACACACTACACTACAGGCTGATTTTTTATCTATACCTTCCCTTCTTCTTTCACATTAGTAGAATTATTCATATTCCTTTGGTAGTTAATTTATATATTCCTTGTTCTTCCACATTTTATGCATTTCCTAGTTATTATTAGATAGTTCCCAAGATGCTTCTTCCCATAATATTAACACCTGGGATATTTGGTATTATTTATATCATGGGATTTATCTATTGATCCACCCATATTTAACTCTATTTTCTACTTTTTTTCCTGGGACTATGAGACCACAAAGAGTCTTCGATCTCTATTTTTACTTTAATGGAACAATAAACAATATACTCGTTTTTTTTTGAAGCATCTAATCATCAACACTATTCATAGACTCAACATTAGTCTACTAAATAAGAGACCCACCTTACTTTCAGTGTTCATGAAAAATCCAGAGGCATACCATGAAAGTCTTATGATGTTTTCTTCATACGGCCTAATAAACTCATATTATTTCTACTTTAGTCCAAGGAAATATCTTACCAAATTAATATGGAGGGTTTTGGGTAAATATTTACTAAACAATATTTTCTTGAAATCTTATCATTCCATCGAATAAATTTCCTCCTTGGAACTTTTATTCTTGATCAATGACCACCACTTATTAGCTTCCCCATAAAAATGATAAACTATTAGTACAACATTATATTCTTATGTGGAATGGAGGAAAATTAATATATTCTAAATGGAGTTAATATATTATTTTTTAGGAGGGAATTAGAAGATCCAATAAACATGGGAGGGATTTTCACATAAAGTATTCAACTACAAAATTATCTTTATTATGATAATTTGGGTGTTCCACGTGATTAAATTTATTATTCATAACTTGAATTATTTGAGAAAGTATTATCGTGAAGTTTTGCACACCCGTTCCCATTATATTCTTCAATTTATGAGGGAAATAATCAAATTTCTTGTCACGTTAATTTTTTTTCATGGGTTCTCATATTTTTTCCCATTAAATAAGAAAAGAAAGTATAATTAGTGGGATTGAATAATTATATACTAAATATAATAAAATTAAAAATTTTAAATAGAAGGATAAACATTAAAATAGAAGTTATATCTTAACTTATGATTCCCTAAGTTTCAATCTCGGTTATCCACGGTGATAGAATTATCCCGTGGATTATTACTAAAGTGCTCCAGTCCTAATCTCCAAAAATAACAATACCATTCTCTGATACCAACTATAATGACCTTATCCTTTTACACATATTATTATATGATTTTAATATTAATTGGACTGTAAGTACAAACCATGGTTCATAAGTTCTAGTGTGTTTGGAAGATTATATACATAATTAGAAAGCATGAAACCAAAATAAAAAACAACTTTTATTTAATATTCATAATGATATACTAACACCTTTTCAGACCTTATATTTTTATAGGAAATGTTGGGGAATTCATTCAGAAAGTGATGAGATATAAATCCATGTTTGGAAATAAACATAAGAATAAATCATAGAACATGGGTTAGAATGCATAACAATACGGAATAAAAGGGCATAAAAATATATAAGCATAACATATAGAACATGAGATCACATAATCATGGAATAATATTAATGTGGTATCAATATAAAAAATTTAATATACATGATTCAAGGATCATTTCATATGTAGGATCATGAGATAAGTTTAACCACCAAGACTGTTTCACATGGAGCACGAGTCATGGACAACCACCAAGACCGTTCCACATGACATCTCATGAGACTAAACATTACCCAATAAATTTGATATATATATATATATGGGTGCAAACATCATAACATGTTCATGAATATTTTTTCCACATAAAAATTCATACATAATGAATCAAACATAAATATAAGGGTTACCAGTGGAAGGAATTTGGTATTATAATCATGTCAAATGGAATATGAAAAGGGAATATCATAATGGTGTCCATGAAAGAGTGGATTTAAATAATACATGGAAATTATTAAGTGTAAATAGGCATACATAATGATAATTTATTTCAAAATTAATTTAAAACATGTAAAAATAGTGTTTAAGAATCTTTAGAAATAAAACTTATTAGATCGGTTTAAGGAAAGTATTAAAGAGAATTTAAAACACAAAGTGAATAATATTTTATATAAAACTAGAAATGAACCTATAAATTTTTTCATAATAAAATGAGTTATTTTATAAAAATAATGGTTGATTAATATAGATTATGGATAGAACATAAAAATAGACAATAATTTGGGATTATCCCGTTAATCAGGCTTGCTTATCTGGAAGAATTGAGAGGGGAACTATTTCTAAAACATGTAAATCACCATAAAACAAGGATGTAATGATTTTGAAACATGAATTTATCACACATACATAATATTTGTAATAATTATATAAAAATTAATATGATTTACATTAAGGTAAATAGATATGAATCATAACCTGAAGGAAAAAATTGAGGTTTGGAAATGATACCTTCCCTTATGTCCGAAAGAGATATGTAATTGATATTAATGTCATAGATAATAAAATTAAATAAATTAGTTATTTAATTAATAACCTCTTATACAATTATTTTATTTTTTATAATTTTACTAATTTCATTTCTGTCCTTTTTATGACTAAAAATATACAATTCTAGCGTTCGAGAGGGTTCGTTTCCTTGATTTTCATGATTGGTTTACTTGTATACATATATGAAAGATAGATTAAAAATGAGAATATATATTTGGAATCAAAGTAGTATATTTTTAATTAAAATCTATAAGATTAAATGGTTATATAATTTATTTATTTTTTGTTTTGGGGTGAGGATGAATCATTATATAAGACGTTAGTGGTAATCGTTTAGATTATTTTGGCATTTTTTGATTGTTATGAACTAGTTTTGTTTTATTAATTAATTTCATGCATATATAATTCTTATAGAAAATTTAATAGTATGTAATATGTATATTATAATCATTATTAACCATATTAATGGTTTCATGACCAGACTTGAAGGTGGTAATGGAAATTAATAACCTGTTGTCATTGAATGCAATAAATTAACACATCGTGCATGATGTTTTCATTTTTAGAAAAAACGTGGGATGGGAATGAAATGATGATGTATTATTACATTATCATAACAACTTTATAGTATATTTAAGGTACTGTAGTAATCATACCATATGGATTAGGGGATGTTTGGAGATAGTTAGAAAAGAAAATAACTTGAAAAGAAAATAAAAAGAAAAGAAAGAGGATTTTACCACATGAATCCATCTTCTTGAGAACCACTTTAGGGGGATTGTTTTTTATATTCTATTAAGAAAAAAGGATCCTAAAAAGAGGGAGGGTATTTGGAAGATATTTGAGTAGATTTTGGATAATTTTAAATTCTTGAGAGGTGTTAGGAGAAGAGGTGGTGAGGGTGGTATTTATAGGGGATGAGATGGGTGTTTTCTCATTACTTTTTCATTAGTTTATTATTTTTTCTCAAGACTATGAATATATTGATAATTATCCATCAAATAATACAAATAATTAATTATATTTTGAGATTTAGGGCTTGTATCATGCATAAATCATCTATAACTCTATAATTCATGTATTTAGCTTGTATCATAAATTGTCATATATTACTATTCAAAAAAAATTCATGTATTTTAAAAAAAATACAAAATATTAACCTTAACAATTTTATAATGTGTATAATTCCAATATGAACTCCATTTTATGAAAATAATTTTATAAATATATGATAGTTAATTTTTAATTAAAATCACCATTTCCTCAAATAATAAATTTTTTAAAATTCGAACTGATTTTATAATGCTTTGAAAAGTTAAATAAGGTCTCGTACAATTATATTATTATAATAAGAAAAACTATTAATTTATTAATACATTTTTTGGAAATAAATTTTCTTTTAAAGCCTTATATTAATTATAAAATTGAAAATAAACACTTCTATTTTATAAAAATATCAACACTTAATTACTAATTTCTAATATATTTATTTACTTATACCATGATATAATTATGTAATATTACCATATATAAGATGAAAAAAATTTCTTTATGCCATAATGGGTCATGTCACTATTATATATGTCAAATTACTATACCTAGTGGACACATTACTATTCAAATGGTTACATTACCATTCCATGGGTATTGGCTCATTACTTCTAGAAATACCTCTTATTCCATTTATTCTTCATTTAAAAAGTTTTTGTTGTGTTATATATGTGATTTTATTTTATTTTTACTATATATCGGAATTATTAGAAGGTAATTCCCATTTATATAATTCTAGGTTGTTACATTCTTCCCCCCTTATGAAATTTCTCTCTCAAAATTTCGTTTTAAAAACAAAACAGGTGAGGGTACTTCTACTTCATCTCTAATTCCTATTACCATCTTTCCCCTTAATACTTATGGTTTCACCAATGTACTTTGACCAGGTTGGTGGTATTGTTTCAATGAACTTTATCTCTACTATCAAATATTTTCACTGGATTCTCCTCATAATAGATATCATTCTCCAAATATACAACTTATGGATTTAGTATCTGTGAGGGACCTGGTATATGCTTCTTCAAGAGGGATATTTGGAATACATAATGTACTTGAGACATAGTTAGTTAATCGGTAGTTCACAGCTCCAACACGATCAAGAATCACTAAGGGTCTTATGTACCTGGGACTTATCTATCCCTTCTTCCCAAATCACAGGATCATATTCCATGGAGATATGCATAAGAATAAAATGTCTCCAACCTTAAACACTAGGTCTCATTAATTATTGTCTGCATAACTCTTCTATCAGCTTTGTGCTTCCTGGATATGCTTCTAAAATATTTTTCATGTTTTCTACAATTTCATTGACCATTTCAGGTCATAGAAACTTGCGTTCACTAACTTCATCCCATCATGTCAGCAATCTTCATCTTTTAGAATAAAGAGCTTCGTATAGAGCCATCAGGATGCTCAAGTGGAAACTTTAGTTGTAAAATAACTCAATTAGAGGTAAATTTAGGTCACATACTCTCTTAAATCCCATAGAAAACTCTCTCAATATGTATTTTGTTTCTAAATTTTTCACTCATATTAGCCATTAGTTTGAGAATGATATTCCATACTGATGTTTGACTTAATGTTCAAAACATGCTAGAAACCTTTCCTAATCTTCTAGGTGAATATTGGATCCCAATAAGATCATATTTATTAGGGTACTCTAGGAATAATTACCACTTATATTATATATATCCATGAATGTTGATCCAGTGGGAAGTCCTCAAGAATTTTGATCATGTGAGTTGTCTTTGTAAGATGATCCATAATGACTCATATAGCATTATTACCTACGAATATCATTATAATTTTGGTGAAAAAGTCCATGGTAATGGTCTTCCAATTCCATTTTTGTATGGATAATGGTTACATCATCCCTTTAGACTTTTTCCATTTATTATTCACTTGCTGACAAACCAGGTATTGTGATGTATATTCAACAATCTCATTCTTCATATTGTCCCACCAATAATGCTCTCGTAGATCTCGATACATCTTTATACTCTTTAGGTGAATATATATGGTCAAGTTATTTGATTCATTAAGAATATCTTTTTTATTTATAGATTTAATGGTACACATAGTCGTGAACCAAATCTCGTCACTCCATACTCATCCATTTTGAACTCCAAGGATTTCCCATTTCTGACAGCCCCCTCCTTTTTCTAAATTTCGACATCATTTCATTGGGCATCCATTATTTTATCCATAAAGGATGGTTGAGAAAATATTTTTGAATGGATTGATGATTTTCCTTCTTTAATTATTCCCATTACCATCACATTCAAAACTAATAAGATTGGATCCTTCTCAATTATCATTTCTGATAAATATGCATGATTTTTTTACTTAGAGCATATTCCAACTAATTTGATTTATGATGATGGTAGTGGGTTGAGCAGTCATAATACATAATGATATCTAACTATTTTCACAGGTTCATATTATTCTTCTTTTATGTTAATATATATTTGAGGCTCTTATGATCAGTACATATATCTCTCACTTCTCCCAATAGAGATAATGACACCCTATTTTCAACATATAGATCACATCAACAAACTCTAGATCTCGTGTGGGATAGTTTTTATCATGAAATCTCAACTACCTTTAAGTTTAGGGTATAAATTTATCATTTGTCATTAGTAAATAGTCTAAACCCTTCTTTGAAGAATTTTTATAAGCTACAAAGAGTTCCCCACTTTTTTGGAAGTGTGAGTGCTGCTATAGTCATAAGCCTCTTTTTCAACTCTTTTAAACAATCTTCACATTCACTGGTCCATAAAAAATTTAGTTCCTTCCAATTATGATTGGTTATTGGGTTTAAAAACCATGATAATTTATTTATAAATCAATGGTAATACCATGATAGACCAAAGAAACTACGAATATCTATCGCATATTTTGGTTTGGTTCACTCTTCGATTGCCTTTGTCTTAAAAGGGTCTACATATATTCCATTACTAGTGATAACATTCCCCAAGAATGATACTTCCTACATCCAGAACTCCAATTTATGGTAATTTTCATAAAGTGTACCCCTTCACAATGTCTTCATCATAGTTTTTTTAGGATTGAAATATGATGTAGATGCCCAATATACAAGAGGGGGTGAATTGTATCCTTTAAAAATTCCTTTTGGAACCTTTAAAGTTGGTACAAAACTTTCCGTATTAACCTTAAGGAAAACTATGTTCAACAAAGTTAAACAAGGTAAATTCACAAGACCTATTAGTTCTACAAACTTGATAGATTCCAAAAATATGGTTATGGAAATGAATCTTAAGAAAAGTTAACAAATACAAAGATTCTACCTTAAAATGTATAGAATCTTACTAATCAGAGTACAAGTATAAGAAAGTATAAGATAGATATACTTTCCTTAATAATAAAAATGTCGTGGAAAACAAACATGAAACAATATAAGTAACAAGTATAGAATATTTTATCACAAAGAGTAGGTAATCCAACAACCTTGTATAAAGGTCCCTTGATTTATAATTTCAAGAAATTATGTTTTACCCACACCAGGGTAAGCCCTCGATAAGAATATCAGAGTCTGTATTGCTATCCCCACAAGCCCTCAAACTTCAAGGTAGTCACCACATCTTTCTTCCTTATCAAGGAATTCCTCGAACTTTAAGGTAGTCAACACCTCTATCTTCATATCCCTGAAATACATTGAATGTACTTAGAAACATTCGGAGTCGCACGAAGAAAGTTGAACAAGATGTTTAGTATGCACAAAGAGAGAGATAATATCTCTCTAGAAATAACTTCAACAATATGTAATCTCTAGAGTTGTAGAGCAGTCAGTTGTATCTTTTTTTAAGTCTCTACCAAGCTCATTCAAATTAGCTGATATTTATAGGCATTACTTCAACAGTCGGCTCCCTCCTCCAACGATCATATTTTTTCTTGTATCTCAGAGGGACCAGTACATGTTTCACTCAAACAATGGTTAGTTAGAAACAGAATGCACGACATTGTTTCATAACTATAACATGAGTAAGTAAAATATGGTTGCTCAACCAAATCAATTTTTCAGAGTCTAAAGAAAAAAATAAACTTCAGAGTATAAATGACATGGATATTCATATTCTGTTTTTCAATGAATTCAGAATAAAAATTCTATATATTTTGGAGTCTGAATTATAAGGAATTTGAAAACAGAATTCTAAGGAATTCAGAACCATAATTCTAAGGAATTTAGAGTCTGAATTCTAATTAAATTAGAACATGAGTTATATGGAATTCAGAGTCTGAATTCAAAGGAATTCAGAACCTGATTTCTAAGGAATTAAGAGCCTGAATTATAAGGAATTAGGAACCTAAATTCTAATGAATTTGAAGTCTGAATTATAAGGAATTTGGAGTCTGAATTCTAAAAAATTCGGAGCCGGAATTATAAGGAATTTAGAACCTGAATTATAAGGAATTCGAAACCGGAATTATAAGGAATTCGGAATCTGAATTTTAGAGAATTCAGAATCTGAATTTCCTAGAATTCGGAATTTGGTTTTCAGAGAATTCGAAATCTGGATTCAAAACCTTAAAATAGAATACATTATATCTAAGTTTTAATAGGATTCCTAGGTTTCACTTATACATAAAAGGAGTTAGATTTAGTGAAACTAAATCATGAACAATGAAAACAAAGATAGAAGAATATTTTCGTGGGGAATGAAAATTTTCTTTATTAAGGAAAATTATCAAGGAAAAAAAATTTCCTTGATAAAGTCTGTTTGTGAATTTTAAAACATAAAGGAATTGAAAAGTTATAAAAAGACCTTATTGACTCAACAATATCCCCCTTTTTGGAAAGCACAAACATACATAATAAAAAGAATCTAATGACTTAGAAATTTTATGGACTTGAAAATAATATATGTACTCCCTTTACTTATGAATCATAGTGAATATGACTAACTCCCCCATAGGTTTTGAAATCACTATGGATCATATTCTTGATTTTCTGAATGAGATTTTACATTCTCTTTCATATGAAAATCATCATGATAAAAACTTTCCCTTAGTTGAACTCTCCCTTAGGGAAATTTCTTCATTACTTAGTATTATTTTTTGACATTCCTTTCTCCCACACTGTGATTTTCAAAAAGGAATAAAAGGGAATTGAAAAGAAAATATGGTACCATAAATATTAGTACAAAACTACCAAAAATATGAAGTGCAGCAAACATTTTATTAAGATTAGAAAGAATTTTCACAAAAAGGAAATACAACAAAATATTCTATTTAGAAAAGATTATCCTTCTTTATCCTTCGGAATTAGCTTTTTCACAATGGTCTTGAGCTTCTTTAGCTCTTTGTGATCCTATTCTGCACGTTTGAGAATCAGATCTTGATCTTCACTTTTCTTCTCTAAGGCTTTTATTTTTTCTTCCTAATCCTTAAGAATCTATACCTGAGCCTTCAAGGCATCTTCATTATTTAGAATGTTTTTCCTCAAGATCAATTCTAAGATCCCTTTCCCTCTTCCAACTATGAGCAATTGGATACAATTTTCCATTTAGATATTTTACTTCTTGCTTCCGAATAGTTTCTTCAAGAGATATATTTTCTTCAAAAGACTTGGTGAAATTTTTGAACTTAGCATCGTTGGTTACAAAATCATCCTTGACATTTTCATGAAACTCATCGGGAATTCTCATCTCTTCAGCAGTTTTCCATGAAAAACTAGTCATCTTCTCGCAAGATATTTTATGGGATTCATTATTAATTAAAAAACATTTGAAATTGGCCTAAAGTTGGATACACTTATCCATCACAATGGATACTGAATTTTTTTTCTAATTTAAGAAATATTTAATCATCTGAAATATTGAGTCTATACTCAGAAACAAAGGAATAGAATCAACCAGCTTCTTCAAATACTGAACAAAAAATTCATGTCCAAGAAAATATTATTTTGAATCTATATTCTTTATTGATTAAGATTATTTTTCAAGAACATAAACTTTCCTTTTCGATGAAGCACCAATATATTTCTTACTAAAAAATGAGTTGGTAGAAGTATCAACCATCACCTTTTTTATCTTATCTATTATTGAAATGATTTCTTCTCGTTTAGATGATACATGTCCACTATTGATAGCTGAACAATCTTGTCATCATCGACTTCTTCTTTCTCGGCTCCTGCCTCAACACCATCTGGTTTTATGTAATCATGATTGCTACTTTCTTCCTCGAATTTCTTATTGACTTCTTGCTGATCCTTTTCATATTTTCTAGGTGTAGCATGCTTAGAATATTCGACCTCAGAATTTTCGATTGAGAGTTTCTCATAAGGACTCTCCTTCTCATGATATTAATCAACTTGTCTTATCATTCCATCTGAGTCACCACTTCTTTATTCTTTTTCTTCCTCTACTTCTTATTATACTTCTTCCTCAACTTCCTCTTCCATTTCTATTTATACTTCTTCTTCTTATTCTTCTTCATTAACTTTTTTCAGAATCACCAACTTCTTTCTTGGAGTCTCTGGGATTGATTCTATTAAAAATGATTACGGTACTAGAATTTTCTTAAAATCTTTATCAGCATCCTTAAGAAGATATTACACTATCTCAGCCTCAGACATCTTCTTCATTTTCTTCTTCTCTTCCTCTTGCTTCTCGAGTTCTTCAATAGCCTTTTTTTTCAAGGCTTTTGCCTCAGCAGAATCCAAACCAAAACTAATCTCCCCTACCTTTTTGTTCTTCTTATCCTCTCTTCATTTTTCAACTACCCCATCAGGATAAGATTTTTGATTCTTTGACTTTGGTGGTGAAGATTGGGTTTCCTTAGCCACTGTGGTTTTTCCTTTCTCTTCTGGTTCTTTTTCCTTCCTCTTTCTACCTCATTTCATGTAGTTTTCAGCCACTTCTTGTTTTTTTTAAAGAAGTTAAACTTCTACTTCTGAAAAATCATAAAATTTTCTAGATTGACTATTAAATCCAATCTTCATATTCCTTAGATTTTTATATCTTATCAACATTACCCTCGCATTTCTTAACTTCGATTTCCAATAAACGTTCATTGATTATAAACAAGAAACAATGATCTTTGATAAAATTATCAGATACATGATAATATAAGACTTCATATTTCCATTTTTGATGATCTCAATCATGAACAAAATATACATAACCAGATTCATCTTCCAGAGGTTCACTATGAAATCAAAAACATATATATCACTTTTCTTTAGAGTATCTTTATCTCCTTTTCTCAGAATGATAAAGCCTTGCACACAAAGTTCAAGAATCTGGATGTTTGTTGAAAGATAAATAATCTTTGAAGTCTTGAATTCAACTAAACCAAGGAACTCTATGGCCTTCTCCATATCAAAGCTTCCTTAAACATCAGGTAACTTATGCGAACAAAATTTAGCTTATCCTTCGTAAGTTATTCCAATCAGACTAGCTACCTTATCATAAGAAAGAGTGTAAGTCTTACCATATCTTTTGAAAGGAAATTTTTCTTTTCTTCTTTGATTAAGAAAAGATACAGATTCATAGAATTCTACTAAAAACTCTGGAATCACCGGATCCTACGCATTGGGTTTAGATACAGCTAAACTCTCCTAGCTATTTATCTTGATGTTCTATGAGATAACTGAATCATACTTATTGAAGAAGTCTAGGTCTACCAACCTTTCACGATAAAACTTCTATTGAGAGATTTCCTTTACGGTTGACATTTCTTTCTGAGGATAGGCTTCATTAGATATTCGGAACTATGGAAAACCTGAGAAGTTCGGAACAGTCTTAAGTAGGAATGGCATAGCTTCCGCATGCAAGATCTTGGGATTCAATGTTGGACAACCATCGGGGTACTTTATATAGAAATTGAAGTGACTGTATAACATCCATGATTGATCCAACGATTAAAAACTTCTTGGGAAGATCTGACAGTTGAGATGATAGCTAAAGAAGGATTTTGATATATTCATATCTTATGAGGTTTTTATGAAATAAATTCAAATTTAAGGAAAAGTGAATCTGAAAATTTGGAAAATAAAAAAGAAAATACCAACTACTAAAGATGATTATGAAGAAATAGAAAATAAATAATACCATTAAGATTGCTAGGAAAAGTATTCGTAATGAGTAAAAATTCTTCTCGAAGAACTTTAGATTCCAAAAATTTAAAAACAAGTCTGAAGAAAAAAATTATTTTGAAAATTTGATTATGAAAAAAACTTGATTACGAAAAATTCGACAACGAAAAAAAATTAATTACTAAGAAAATGTAATCCCCCTATGAAAAGGATTTTGTTACTGTAAGAAGATAGGTTTCAATAAGAAGTTAATAAGGAAGATTAACTTATAGTTATCATTCCTAACTTCAGTTTAATGTATTCAAATCTGTTGGATGGTAAATATGTTTTGAAAATATCAACAAGTTGATCTTACTTTCTGATAAATTGAAGAATGATATCTCCTTTTTGTGTGTGATATCTAAGAAAGTGATGCTTAATATCTATGTGTTTTTCATGAGAGTGATGTGCAGGGTTTTTTCTTAAGGCAATGGCACTAGTATTATTACACAAAATTTGTGTTTTGGTAAAACCCATACCATGGTCTGTGAGTGTGTGTTGCATCCACAATACTTGAGCACAACAACTTTTAGCTGCTACATATTAAGCTTCAGCAGTGGAAAGTGCTACTGAGTGTTTCTTTTTTTATGACCAAGAAACTAATGAATATATTAAGAATTGACAAGTTCTAGATGTACTTTTTCTATCCATTCTACATCCCCCAATGTCAGCATCTGAAAAACTTTTTAAAAGAAAATAATTTCCAGAAGTATAAAAGAGTCCTAAATACATGGTTCCCTTCAAGTAACGAAAAATCCTTTTCACTTACTTTAAATGAGATTCCTTAGGATTGTATTGATATCTTGCACATAATCATATAGAAAACATTATGTTTGGATGACTAGTTTTCAAGTAATGTAGACTTCCTATCATAACTCTAAATGATGTTTGATCTATGGGTTTCCCAGCTTCATCTAGATCAAGTGAATTTGAGGTACCTATAGAAGTAATTATACTCTTATTGTTGTCATATCCATACTTTTTAAGAAGATATTAAATATACTTATATTGGGATATATAGATTCCTTCTTTTTTTTGAGAAATTTGAAAACCAAGAAAATTGTTAACTCGTCCATCATACTCATTTCAAACTCATGTTTCATTAGATCTGCAAGGGAATCAGTTAAAGTTTACTAAGTTTAACCAAATATAATGTCGTCAACACAAATTTGAATAATCAAAACATTTTTCTTATCTTTATTTATAAAAAGGTTTGGATCAAAATTTCTTTCAAAATAATTGTTTTGAAGTGAAAAACCTATAAACCAATCATACCAAGCTCTAATAGCTTGTTTAAGTCCATATAAAGCATTAGTAAATTTGAAAACATGTTTAGGATGTTTTGTATCTTCAAAAATAGGTGGTTGTTCAAAAAAACTTCTTCTTGAACAAAACCATTAATAAAATCACATTTAACATCCATTTAAAAAAGTTTAAAATTGAAGAATGCTGCAAATGCAAGTAGAATACGAATAGATTCAAGTCTAGCTACTAGAGAATAGGTTTCTTCATAGTCAATTCCTTCTTGTTGATTATAAACTTTAGAAACTAATGTATCTTTATTTCTTACTATGATTCCATTTTTATCACACTTATTTATGAAGACTCATTTTACTCCAATAAAAGAAGTTTCCCTAGGTCTTTAAACCAAGGTCCAAACTTTATTCCCTTCGAATTCATTTATCCCATCTTTCATAGATTTTTTCCAATCATCATCACCAAAAGATTCATCAGTTATTTTTTGTTCTAATTTGAAAATAAATGCTAGATGTTCTACTTCATTTCCTAAGGAACTTTTAACCTTACAGGTTGATTTATATCTCCAATGATACTATCACTAGGATGATTTTTAAGAAACAACTTATTTGGGTTTTGTAAAACCTATTCATTAACATCTGTTAGGAAATAATCTAAGGTAAATGCTTCAGAAATTTTTTTTTGAACATTTTCACTGTCAAAATGATCTTATATCAAGGGTTCATAATTAGTTTTTGAAAACACATCCAAATATTTAGGTTGAGGTTTTTTAAAAACAAAGTGATTGGTTTGATCAAATTTAACATGTATTGTTTCTTCAATAGTGCAAGCATTTTTATTTAAAACACTATAAGCCTTAGAGGTTGTGGAGTAGCCTAAGAAAATTCCTTCATCATATTTTGGTTCGAATTTGTGTAAATTGTATTTTTTATTCAGAATGAATACTTTTCAACCACAAAATTTGAATTTGAAAAGTCTAGGTTTTCTACCATTCCATAACTCATAAAGAGTTTTATTATGAAAAGTTAGAATCAAAACTTGATTTATAGTACAACAAGAAGTACTTATAGCTTCATCCCAAAAACATTTGGCTACCAAATATTCACTCAACATGGTTCTTATTATCTCTTTAATAATTCAATTTCTTCTTTCAACAACACCATTTTGTTGAGGAGTTCTTGGTGATGAGAAGTTATGAGTAATTCCTTTTCTACTACAAAAAGTTTCCAAATCAGAATTTTGAATTTCTTCTCCATGATCACTGTAAATAGTTTTTAAAGGAAGTTTTTTATAATTTTTAACTTGGGCTCTAAAACTTTTGAAATAAGAAAAATCTTCAGATTTTATTGCTAGAAAATAGACCCATGTAAATCTAGTGTCACCATCAACTAAAACAAATACATAATATTTTCATCCAATGCTTCCAGTTTGTGTTGGAAAAAAAAGATCCATATGAACTAATTGTAATGATTCAGTGGTTGAGACTTCACCAACTGATTTAAAACTTGATTTATGTTTCTTTCCTTATTGACAAGGATCACAAACTTTTGAAAATCAGATCTATGCTTCGGTAGATCCTTAAATAGTCTTTTCTTTGAGAGTTTTCATAGGTTCCTAAGATTACAGTGTCCAAAACTTCTATGCCATAACCAAGAATGATCATCCACTGCACTAATACAAGGTAGGTCTTGGCTCATATGGTCTTCTAAGTTTAGTGTGTATACATTCTCTTGTCTATGGGTAGAAATAATAAACTCTTCCTTGGAATTGTGTACTAATCACTTGTCATTCCAAAAATTTACAAGGTAACCTTCATCACAAAATTGAATTATTCTAATAAGGTTTTTATTAAGACCCTTAACAAATAAAACGGTTGAAATCAAAGTTTTTCTAAGAATAACAATATTACCTATACCAATAATTTCTCTCTGAGCATTATCTCTGAAAGATACTTTTCCTCCCTTCGTCTTGATAATATTTTCAAATATGTTTTTGTTACCAGTCATATTTTGGGAACATCCACTATCCATGTACCATGTATTACTATTGGTACTATCTTTACTTTCCTAAAAACAAGAGTGTTAGACTTTCAGAACCCAAAATTTCTTGGATCCGGAAACTTTAGAAAGAAAAATTTTAGGAATCTACATTTTCATTGAAAAATTAGCTTCATGAAAACCTTAAGATTGAGTTTTGTTTAGGGAAGAATTTTCTTCCCAATGCCCACCACACTGACATTTAGTGCAAAATGGAGCACATTTAGGAACAAAATAATTGTTACTAAGAACAAGTTTTGAACTAGTATAACCAAATCCAGAATTATTCCTTAGTGTTCAAACTTGGGAATACATCTTATCAAAAATTTTCTTTCCCAGGGTAAAATTTGACAAAAACTTCCTTAAGTAAAATATTTCTTACTTTAGTCAAATAACTAATTTCTTATCTTAATAAACAATAGTTTTAGCATTAGAGTTGGGCTCTAAAACATTTTTCTTTGAAATTACATTTTCTAGATCCTTTTAAATTTTATCCATCTTTAGAATTAACATCCTCAATGGTTTTTGAAACATTTTCAAAATCATAATTTTCCTAATCAAGAAATTTAGAAATATCTGATATTTCTTTAGTAAGAATGGTAATACTAGAATTTTCCTTATCAAGATTTTTCTTGACTTTAGAATTTTCATTCTCAAGAGCTTTGAAAACCAGGATACTTCTTCATAAGTAGGTAAAGTATTATCTTCATTAGAAGAAAATTCATCATCTGAAGATTCATAATATTTACTATCACTATAATTAGAATTCAAGGATACATTGGTAATGAATTCTATATTGTGTACCTTGGCCATTAAACAATGATTTTCAATAGGTGACTTGGCAAGTAAAACATGATTTTTCTGACCAGAAGATTCATACTGTAAGGATTCTTCAAAAGAGTCCCCACCACTGGCACTCCAGGTGTCATTGGCTTTCAAGACATTCTTAGCTTTAGCTTTGTAGTATTTCTTTATATTCTTATTAGAATTCATTTCCATTATATCTTTTCTATTAAGCATAGGATAATCTAACCTTATACGACCTACTCTTTTGCATTCATATCAAGTGTCTTTTGAGTCTTTCTTATTCTTTATTTCTTTCTTCTTGTATCTATATTGAAAGATATTCTGTCCAAAAAATTTGTTCATCCTTCGAGCAAGATTGGCTAACTCATTTTCTGAAGATTCACTTCCACTAGATTTGTATTGAATAACAACCTTCTTAGATTTAGATCTTGTAACTCTCTTAGGAGTCTTGGCTTTCAAATGATTTGAAGTTGTTGAAAAAGCAGCGCTTCCATTTTCATTCTTCTTCTTAATATTCTCAACATCTCTCTTTATTATGGTCTCATGTTGAAGAAGAGTTCCAAAAATCTCATCAAGATAAATCTAGGTAACTTTTCTATTTTCATCTATAGTTGTCCTCTTGTATTCCCATTTCTTAGGCATGATGTCTATGATTTTGCCAACAAGAGATTCATCGTCTAATCCTTTATCACCCATATATTTTAAATTGTTAACAATATTCATGAATCTTTGTTGTACCTTACATATGGGTTCTCTATAAGGAAAGCAGAAACCATGATATTCAGTTATGAGCATAGTTCTTCTAGTTTCAATGACTTTTGAAGTTCCAAAGTGTGTTACTTCAAAATTCATCCAGATACTATTTTCTTCTTCACAATAGAAAATTTTTCTATATATATTTCTAGTCATGGAACAAAGAAAAGTATTCCATACCTTAAAGTTCAGCTGGTATTCCACCTTTTCTCGATTAGTAAAGGTTCTAATTTCCTTATCAGAAATCTTATAGTCTCAATTTAACATAATATAGTTGTCTACACCCATTTTGATCACAAAGGACTTCATACGATCTCTCTAATATTCATAATCATTCCCATCAAAGATTAGTGGTCTAGTAAGATTAATATTTTCAATCGAACCAACATTCATTCCTGTCATCTATAAGAAAATATATTTCCGCAAAAACTTGTGAGTAATAAATGTTTGTAAACAAGGATAAAAAATTCCTAAGCAAGGAAAATATAGAACAATTAAAACATGATAAAGAAAACATATATGTGAATATAATTATTTCATTGACCTCATCTGATACCAATTGTAGGATTGGAATATGATGTATATACTCAATATACAAGAGGGGGTGAATTGTATCCTTTAAAAATTCTTTATGAACCTTTAAAGTTGGTAAAAAACTTTTTTTATTAACCTAAAGTAAAACTATGTTTAACAATGTTAAACAAGGTAAATTCACAAGAACTCTAAGTTCTAAAAACGTTCTAGATTCTGCAAATATGGTTCTAGAATTTAAACTTAAGAAAAATTGACAAGGACAAATATTATACCTTAAAGAGTATAGAATCTTACTAATCTGAGTACAAGTATAAGAAAGTATAAGATAGCTATAATTTCGATAATAATCAAAATTCTATGAAAAACAAACTTGAAACAATACAAGTAACAAGTATAGAATCTTCTAACCCAAAGATTAGGGTATCCAACAACCTTGGATAAAGTTCCCTTGATTTATACATTCAAGAAATTATGTCTTACCCACACTAGGGTAAGCCCTAGATAAGAATATCAAAGTCTGTCTTGATATCCCTACAAGCCCTTGAACATCAAGGTAGTCAAAACATATGTCTTCCTAATCAAGGAAGTCCTAAAACATTAAGGTAGTCGGCACCTCTGTCTTCCTATCCTTGCAAGCCCTCGAATGTACTCATCAACATTCGGAGTTGCACGAAAGAAGCTGAAGAAGTTGTTCAGTACACACAAAGCATGAGAGAATCTCCCTCTAGAAATCACTTCAACAGCATGTAATCTCTAGAGTTGTAGATCAGTCAGTTGTCTCTTTTTTTAAATCTCTATCGAGCTCCTTCAAATGAGCTTCTATTTATAGGAATTTATTCAACGGTCGGCTCCCTCCTCCAATGATCATATTTTTCCTTTAATCTCAGAATGGATTTTACACATGTCACTCAAAAATGGTAAGTTAAAAAAATAATGCACGACATCATTTCATAACTATAACATGAGTGAGTAATATATGGTTGCTCAACCAAATCTGTTTTTCAGAGTCTAAGAAAAAAAAATAAATTTTGTAGTCTAAATTACAGGGATATTTGGATTCTATTTTTCAAGGAATTAGGAATCATGATTATATAGATTTCAGAGTCTAAACTCTAAGGAATTCAAAGTCTGAATTCTAAGGAATTTTGAACCTGAATTCTAATGAATTAAGAACCTGGATTCTTAGTAATTCATAACCTGAATTATAAGGAATTAAGAGTCTGAATTCTATGGAATTCGGAACCTGAATTCTAAGGAATTAGGAGTCTTAATTTTATGTAATTCCAAACTAGAATTATAAGGAATTCATAACCTAAATTCTATGGAATTCAAAACCTGAATTCTATTGAATTCGGGGTCTGAATTCTAAGGGATTCAGAGTCTAAATTATAAGGAATTCGGATCCTGAATTATGAAGAATTCAGAACATGAATTATAAGGAATTCAGAACCAGAATTATATGGAATTCAGAATCTAAATTTCAGAGAATTTGGATTCTGAATTTCAGAGAATTCAGAATCTAAATTTTAGAGAATTCTGAATTTGAATTTCAGAGAATTCAGAATCTGAATTTTAAAGAATTCAGAATCTGATTTTCAGAGAATTTGGAATATAAATTCCGAACCTGAAAATAGAATTCTTTATATCTAAGTATTTATAGGATTCCAAGGTTTTATAAATGAAACTGAATTATACAACTAGACATAAAAGGATTTATATTTAGTGAAACTAAATCATGGATAAAGAAAACAAAGACAGAAGAATATTTCCTTGGGGAAGGAAAAATTTATTTATTAAGGAAGATTATCAAGGAAATAAATTTTTTTTTGAGAATGGTTGTTTGTGATTTTCAAAACATAAAGGAATGGAAAATTCATAAGGAAACCTTATTGACTCAACAGTTTTAATATTCTCCCCATATTTCTCCTTACTCATTGAGTATATTAGAATATTTTCAAGAAAGACTACCACAATTTTTTTGAGGTAATCTCTAAAAATTCTATTCATTAAATCCAAAAAAATTGTTGGAGAATTAGTGTTTATAAAAGGAATAACTATGAACTCGTAGTGTCCATTACACATTAAAAAGGTTATCTTGGGAATGTATTCCTTCTTCACCTTTAATTGCCGTTATCCCAATTTAAGGTCCACTTTATAGAAATATGTGCCCCACGTATTTGATCAATCTATTAATCTATCTATGGAAGGAGAAACTTGTTCTTAGTCTTGATTTTATTGATTTTATGATAATCAATGAAGAGGAACATTGAACTATCCTTATTTCTGAAAAGTTGGACTGATGCACCCCATGTTGAAGCACTCAAGCATATAATACCCTTGTCCATATTATCTTGTAACTGCTTATTCAGTTCTTCCTTCTCAATGGTGGACACTCTATAAGGTGTTATTGATATAGTCAGATATCCAAAAATAAGTTCAATTGAGAACTCAACGTCTCAATAAAGTGGAAGACCAAGAAACTCTTTGGGGAACACATTAGTGTAATCCCTCACAATGGGCATGTCTTTAAGAAAAGTTCTCTCGTTTTTCTCAATTATTTAAGCAAGATATGCTTTTTTATAAGGCAACAATATCAATAATTGAGAAAATGATTATGAGGGAGAATCATCCTCATCCTTAAACTTGTACATAATTAGAGGATGCTTCAGGATGTAAAGAGTGATATCCCTTTCTCAATAGTTTATGTTTTATTTTTATAAATATAGCCAATCTATGCCCAAAATAGCATCAAAATCCTCCAAAAAAAGTAAGACAATATTTTCTGTGATGTTCAATCTACAAACATTAACTTGGGAGGAGTTATAAAATTTAGATGCAATAATTTCACCATTTTTTGTTCTCATAGATAATTCCACCACAATATTTTGAGGTAGTATTTGAATAGTTCTACTAAACTTGAATGATTTTAACGAATTAATAAAACCAAAATCAAATAGTACATTCGCTATTTTTGAATGAATAACATACGTGCTTTTCACCACATCATTGTTGGGATCCACATCAGCAGTAGTGATAACATATTTCCTTAATTTCTTCCTTAAAATTTGTTTTTTTTATAACCTCTAATAACCTTTGGCTTGTGGTAATGGTTCACATAATTACCATATTCCTTGTAGTGGAAACACTTAACTATAGGTTGAGTGTTGATTTGAACCTTCCCTTATTCTTCCACATTACTTGAGTTCTTCATATCCCAACGGTAGTTATTATCTAAATGGCCCATTCTTCCACATTTAAAGTATTTCAAGGTTCCCTTTAGACAGTTCCCATGAAGCTTATTTCCACAATTTTGACACGTGGGATATTGGGTTTTCTTTTTATCATGGAATTTAGTTTTGATACATCCATATTAAACACCATTTTCCTCTTTTTTCCTTGGGACTTTGAGGCCACTAATAGTCTTATATTTCCTTTTCAACTTTAATGGAACAATATAAAATCTCCTCATAGATTTGGAAGTCTCGAATTTCCTACACTTTTTATAGAGTCATATTTATTCTTCTAAATAACTGATCCACCTTACTTTTTTTGTTCATGAAAAAGTCATAGACATATCATGAAAGTATTGTGAAGTTTTCTTCATAAACCCCGATAGACTCATCTTCCTTCTTCTTTAGTCTGAGGAACTCTCTTTCCATATTAAGATGGAGGGTTCGGGTAAAATATTTATTGAAACAAATATTTAATCTTCTCATTCTAGGGGATCAATTTCTTCGTTGGACTTTGTATTCTTGATTAGTTCCCACCACTGATTATCTTATCCATAAAAAATGATAAATTTACAGTACAACTTCATCTTCTTCTGATCAATAAAGGATACATGATCTATTCGAGAATGCACTATCATGAAGTTTTGAGTGCTTGTTCCCATCATATTTGGCATTTCATTAGTGAAATCATCACATTGCTTAACAAGTTGATTTTTAGCATGGTTTATCTTATTTCAAGCCATTAACTAAGAAAAAAATTAATATTTCGTGACTTGAATATTTAGAAACAAAAATAATAAAAGGAATATTTGAACATAGAAGGATTAATTTTCAAATGGAAAGTATATAATAAATTTTTATTCCCTAATATTCAATCTAGGTTATCCATGATGATAGAATTATCCATTGGGTTTTTACTAAAGTTATCTAGTCCAAATCTCCAAAAAACTAGACCTTACACTGATACCAACTATAACGACCCTATCCCTTTAAAAATATTATTAAATTATTTTAAGCATAATTGGCCTTCAAATTAAAACCAAGGATCATAAATTATAGTGTCTTTAGATGATTATATACATAATTTTAAATCATGAAATGAAAATAAAAACACCTTTTACTTAATCTTCATAACAATATCCTAACACCCTTAAAACCATAAATTATAAATAGGATAACCTGGGTAATACATGAACAAAGGGATAAGATAAATAATCCAGTAAGGGAATAAACATGAGAATAAATCATATCACATGGGTTAAAAGAAATAACAAGAAAACAGAAAAATGAATATACATCTGGAAACATAACATATAGAACATGGGATCATGTAATCATGTAATAATAATAATGTGGTATAGAATTAAAAATAAAATAAACATGACTCAATGTTCATTTCAAATAGGGGATCACAAGACACGGTTAACCACCAAAACCATTTCACATGGATCATGAGTCAAGGATAACCACCAAGACTATTGAACATGAAGTCTCATGAGACTAAACATTACCCAATTAATTGGAGTAATATCTGAGAACACCCATCATATGTATACTTGAATATGTGTGAAACATAAATAATCATACATAATGAATCAAACATAGACATAAGGGTTACCCATGGAAAGAATTAGGTATCATAATCTTGTCAAATGGCATATCAAAAGGGAATATCATAATGGTGTCTATGAAAGGATGGATTTAAATCATTCATGGAAATTAATATGGGATAATTGGAATAGATCATGACATGTGATGTAAAAGTTAATTGAAAACATATAAAAATAGTTTTTAAGAAGCTTTAAAATTAAGACATATTAGTATAGTTTCATGAAATTATTATATAGAATTTAAAATGGAAAAGGTATAAACTTTTATATATAAGTAGAAATTAACAAAGAAATTTTTTCATTAAAAAATGAGTGATTTGGTTAAAAAATTATGAATTAAACTAGATCATGGAGTACACTTAAAAATGGGTTTGAATTTGTGAAGTTCCCTTTAATTGGGCATGCTTATCGGGATGAAATTAGAAGGGAACTGTTTTTAAAACATGTATTTCCCCATAAAATAAGGATGTCATAATTTGGATATATAATTTTTTAACACATAAAAATAATGTAAAAGAAGTATATAAAAATAAAGAAGAGATAAAATAGGTTAAATAGAGATAAATTGTAACCTGAAAGAAAAAAGGAGGTTCAGAAAGGATCCCTTATATCCTGGAGTGTTTGTTTCCTTGATTTTCATGATTAGTTTACTTATATACATGTATAAAAGATCTTTTACAATTTTAATTGATATAGAAAATTGAATTTATATGTTATTAATAAAAATAAATAAGATTAAATAATTACATAAGTCATTTTGGTTATTTTGGGTGATGGTGAATCATTAGATAAGACATTTGGGATAATCGTTTAGATTATTTTGGAATTTTTTGATCATCACCAACTATTTTTGTTTTATTAATTAATATAATGTATATATAATGGTTCTAGAACATTGAATATTATTTAATACATATATTATAATATTTTTTAAAAATAAAAATTGTTTTATGACCATCCTTGAAAGTAGTAAAAAAATTGAAAACTTTTCTTCCTTGAATAAGATAAATTAACACATCATGGACGATATTTTCATTTTTGAACAAAAAGGGAATGGGAAATAAATAAAGATGGATTATTAAATTAGGATAATAATATTACAGTATATTTAAGGTACTAAATTTTTTATACCATTTATATGAGTTTAGGTTATGAGATAATTATAAAAGAAAATAACTTAACAAGAAATTAAAAGAAAAGAATGGGGATTTCACCTCTTGAATCCTTCTTCTTGAGAACCTCCTTAGGGAGATTTTTTTGGTATTTTTTTGAGACCATAAGATCATGGACGTGGAGGAGGGTATTATTAATATATTTGAGCATAATGTGGGCAAGGATAAATTTTTTTGAGGTGTGCGGAGATGAGGATGTATTTATAGGGGTGGAGAGGGGTGTTTTCTCATTATTTTATTCATTAGTTTATTATTTTGGACCAAGAATTTGTATAGTTTGAGAATTATCACCAAAAAATATTAAATTAATGAAGGATATTTTAATATTTTGGAATTAAATCACCCATAAATAATATATGACTCCATAATTCATGTATTTATATTTTATCGTAAATTATCGTATTTTATTATTCACTAAAAATTAAATTATTTTAGAAAAATCCAAAAAATTCACCCAAATATTTTTTTATTGTGTGGAATTTAAAAATGAATTCCATTTTATGAAAATAATGTTCTGAATATGAGAAATTTATCTTTTAAATTAAATTCATTATTTACCTAAAAAATACCAATTTTAAAATTATAACTGATTTTATAATACATTGAAAAGTTAATTAAGATCTCATAAAAAATAGTATAATAATAAGAAAAAAAATTTAAATTGTGTATAAATTTTGATGAAATACGTCATCTTTTAAATCATTATATTAATTATAAAATTTAAAATAAATGCTTATGTTTTATAAAAATATCAACACTTTATTAATAATTTATAAAATATTTGTTTACTTGTACCATGATATTATTATGTCATATTACCATTTATAAGATGCATAAATTTTATTTATACCATGATGGGTGAGCTTACTACTCTATATTTTGGATTACTATTCCTAATTCTCACATTACTTTTGAAAAGGTTATGTTACTATTCCTTTGGTATAGGTTCTTTAACATCTAGAAACACAACTTATTCCATTCATTTTTCATTTATAAAGTTTGAATTGTGTTTTAAATGTTTCTTTATTTGATTTATACTATATATCATAATTATAAGAAGGGAATTTCCATTTATATAATTTTGTGTTGTTACAATACCTTTTGGTTTGGGTCAAAGGATCCTTTTGGCAGTGACATCGCCAATGGGTGAAGAGTGTGTACTTCTATCAATGGGAAAATAAAACTACCAATCTGGAGGACCTAGTGGATGTATAAATTGTTGATATATAATATATTCAATATGGTGGTCTAGGTATTGAAAGAATAGTATCCTAATATCATCTAATGACTTGTGTAATTGTTTTCTATCCCTACCAGTATTTCACATTCTTGATGTGACCTCCCTATAGTCTGTGAGAATGGGTTGGTGTGATTTATTTTACCCCCCTTAAAATTGTGGCGATGGTTTTTTGGTTTTAATTAGACCATTACATGATATACTTGGGTTTTAGAACACTCATGATAGGGCTCAGATTTACTGTGATGCGAGATGTGGCCAATAGACCCTATCTTTAGCGATAAGGGAGTTGTGTGAGATATGGATGTATGATCGTTCCCTACTCTTTTTGGTAGTGGTTTGAGGTTTATATGCCTCCCTAACCTGATTATTTAAGTATGGGTCATGTATAAGTATAGTGTCATGAGATGTGATGAGGACGAAATTTTTATTTTAGTATAGAACTAGAGTGGGTACGATGGGGTATTGATGTGGCCTGGTTGGCACATAATGACCTAATGCATGGGAAATTTTGGTGTCCTGGTTAGCACATGACATCCAAGGATATTTTGTGACATGTTTAATTTCAATATTTCATTCTCATAAATAATGGAATATACCAGGGTAACATTGTGATACCCTACTGATATGTATTTCTCACACCCTACACAGGAACTGCATTGTGCATGAAGACATTATATTTGCTTCTAGGTTTAGAGAAGGATTTCTAGTGGATCGGGCTATGACAACAAGAATGGTATTTGGAGACAAGGTGTGTGTGAGGCCCAAGAATGGTTATAGGGATAATGTGATTTTGTTTTATTTTTGGTCTATTTTATATTTCTGATCAAACTAGTAGGTGATCAGTGTTGTGCTTTTGTATTATTTTTCATGGGGTATTTTTTTATAACATTGTTTTTATTTATTTATGCATACTCTAATGCTTTTGATGGATGAATGTTTTTATTTCATTATTGTTTTATGAATATGATTTGAGTGAATAGTCACCCCATTGTATGGATTAGGTAACCACCACCAATCAATAGCATATAGTATATAGGGAGGTTTACATGAGATCACATGGAACTCTGGATCAAATAATGGTTCCACACAAGGGAATAACAATTTAACCCCATTAAATTTCAACTTGATTATCAAATTAGCTAATAAAAAAATTCTAGAAACCACCTATAGTATCATTATACTATAAAAATACTTATTTTAGTTATTTTAGTGAATCATATCCAATCATTGAAAACATTCTTTATAATGACTGATAGATATACCATCCTTAGAGATAATATTGCCAAAGAAAAAACATCTTTAAGTTAAAAATCATTATTTACTAAATTTCATATATAAATACATTTAATTTATAACCTCAAGAATTATTTTAAAATAATTTTCATACTCCTCATAACTCAATGAGTATATACGTATATCGTAAATAAATACTATCATAAACATGTCAATATAATCCATTAATACTATGTTCATCAAATCCATAAACACAAAACGTGTGTTAGTCATCCCAAAAGGCATTACTGTGAAATCCTAATGACCATAACTTATACCAAACGCCATCTTTGGGATATACACCTTCTTAACATTTAACCAATGAAAACCAAAATAAATATTAACATTTTAAAAGCATTGTTACCCATGAAGATGATTAGTGAGTTCATAAATATATGGAAATGGATACTTATTCTTTAAATTAATTCCTCTAATTTCTCTATAATCAATAAAAACTCATTGGACCATCCTTATTCTTCATGAATAAAATAGTTTCTACCCATGGTGAAACACTTTATCGAATGTAATCTTTGTCACATAATTCATTAATTTTCTTCATTAAATCAATAAAATATACTAGATCTTTTTTATATAGTTTCTTAAATACGTTTTTTTCATCAAGGATAAGATCAATATAGAATTAAAAATTTCAATAAGGGGAAAATATTGGTAATTAAAAAGAAAATACATCATATAACTATACATAATGTATACCTATAATATTCCAAAATCTTCTTCATCCTTTATTTATTGAATTTAATTCATTTTATTCCCAAGGATTTTATTAAGATGAGCTAATAGGGTTGGTTCCAAATAAGTTTTAGATAATCATGTCTCCCCTTAGAAATGTAACTTCATACATTCCTCAATAATTACAACATTTTTCTCCTTATAATGAATTATTTATTTATAATTATAGATCCAATTCAACACTAATATTAGATCAAAATCTAGATTAGGTATGATGATTATATTTTAAACTAGATAACTCACATGCATTATAATTTGAACTTCCTAGTATGCCTTTATTGCAATCAAATTTAAACATGATGTTATAATATAGAAATAATTCCTAAATTAATTTGGGAAAGATTGAGTATTCTTTGAAAAAATAAATGATATAAAAAATTATATAGATATAGAATCAAATAATGTATTATCTAACTTGAGCTGTATAATCAAAGTACTTTCTATTACATAATTTGGAGCTTCAAATTCAGTTGTTGTTATTGAAAAATCATATTCTTTATTAGAAAGTGTTTTCTATGGTATATTTCTATAGTTCATGGGGAATTTATTATTTTTATGTCTCATATCTTTACAGTTAAATAATTGTATATTGATTTCTTCTCTCTTTATTTTTCATTCAGTAGATTTATAACCTTTATCTATATATTAAAACAATACTCCCAATCCCCTTAAAAAGTCCTATGGGTGTTTTTTCTATATTTATTATCCTTTATAGTAGTTATTTTCACATGGAAATCAGTAAGGACCCATACATTTCATACATAAATATTAAATCTTATTATATGAATATTCAACACATAACATTACGATCCATGCCGATATAATATAGGTTTATTTTCATTGGAATCTTGGATACATAAAAATAATGTTCATAAGAGATTTACAACATCCCCCACTTACATATTAATGACTATCACCCTTATTAAAAACATCATACTTAAAATATTTCTTCATAAACCAAGGAAGGGAAACATAATAAAGAGTGGGCTTAGATTCTTATTAAGGGTAAACATGAGAGATATAAGAATAAAATGAAGATAAGGGTAATAGAACATAATAATAACATTTGAAAACCAAACCTAGAATTCCATATATCATAATCAAGAGTCACATAATAAATCATGGAAGTTGTTAAGACATGAATCAAAATGTAATCAATGAGCATGATCCATGAGAGCATAAAATTTTCATAAGATATATGTTTTTCTCATACACATAACAATTGAAAACCATTTAATTAGTCAAGGATCAATTCCAATACTATTATAGTGGATTTATTTCACTCTACATTCTATCATATCCTCAGTCAACATTCAGATCCAAGACTATCATAGAAGAGAAATCCCCTTACAGAATTGGGTTCACTCCCCATTCATGTTCTTATGAATTCATTTTATATCCATCTTTACCCAATAAATTATAGGGATATATAATTATGGGACCATAAAAAACATATTTAAAACCATAAATATGTGTTCCATAATATCCTAACACATTCATCATATATACTAGCACATGGAAAAGAAACAAGTTTCATAAATATTTCAATATTTCATCATAGCATTACCCCTAAAAAATAAATAGGTTTAATATACATCTTATCATCCTAATCATAAAACATATAGAAAAATAATAAATAAGGTAACATCAGATAATATCCCTCATAAACATATGTAACATCAAAGTATGTCATATTATATGAAAATTTCTTTAAGAGATATCTAGAATATTTCTTGAGTAAAATACCACATGCATTTTTAAATCACTTATTTAAAATCCAAAAAAATCAAAATATTTTAGAAAAAAAAAATCTTTATAAGAACCATGGAAACTTTTATGGAAATATTCAAAAAATATAGCATTCATAATAGCTAGAAATTTTTCCCATTACAAGAATGTTAAGACAAATATTCCTTTCAATTTCTAGGTAAACACTCAAAAGTACCTCATTTAAAATATTACAAGAAGGTTTCTATAAAAACATTTTATAAAAATTCAATAATGGGTAAAAATATACTTTAAACAACCATTTAATAAGTTTTAAAATATTCTTGAATTTAAAAAAACATGGATATAGAAGGGAAAGGATTTTATAAAGAAAAGTTAAATAATATCTGTTTTACATAAAAACATTATTTTATGTTGAGTGATTAAAGAGAGGAAAATTAAAGGAGAAATATTAATATATATAAATAACTAGTGTATAAGAAAATTAAAATGATTATTTTGGTTTGGATCACGAATTTAATCATCAAAAACTTTTTCATAAACAATTCTAGTCACCAATGATATTGTAAAATAAATCTATTTCCTCATATTAGAATTGCATCCAAATTGATTTAAACTCATGTATAATCAATTTAAATTTTTTATTATTCTATAACAGGATCATATATGTATATATAATAGTATATATGATCCACTTGTAACATTTTAAAATTAATTTATTAATGATTCCTTATTAAAATCATTATTTCTTGGTGTTAATTGTTTGATTTTTCATGGAAGTTTCAGTTCTGTAGTTCCAACCTTGTACTTTTATCATGGTTACATCACCAACAGAATATTATTTATTATACAAGTATCAAATATATTCATCATATACATATTTATAATCTTCCATAAGATGTAAAAATAGAAAAAAAAATTACACCGTTCATGGAGATGGTAGGGTGTATGGACACAAGAAAGATGATTTCATATTCTAACTAATAGATGGAAAGAAAGATAAATATTATTTTATCATTATAGAACCATAATTATATCATAAATAATATATATATATATATATATATTATCTGATATTATTACCATCCATCTAAAATTAAAATGAAATACAAATCACATTATTCCATGGGGGAGGTAGTCCACACATACACATGAGCAACATTATCATTTTCCAACTGACAAAAAGTTAAGAAGGTAGATGTGATATTATAATTATAAAATAATAATTATGTCATAAATAAAATATATAGACCTTAAACCCATCATAACAACCATCCATGAAATATGGTGACAAAAAATGAATTATATCGCTACAAGGAGGTGGTAGTCCACACTTACACACAATAAATACTTCCACATAACATTTGATGGAATAGAGGGTGATAGTGGTAGATTAATAATAAAAAATATTTATATTTAGGATGATAAAGTTTCTATTTTATTATTACTACCATATATTTAGAAGAGGTAGAAGAATAAATAATTTGAAAGAGGATGGCAAGGATGATTACCTCTCCTTCTATTGGCTTCATTTAATAAATTTATTAAGGACCCTTGGAATGATTTTAAGGATACCAAAACTACTAATTCATTTCTAGGAAATTTTATAATATAGTATTTTGGGTTTTGGTTAAATTATATGTATTAGAGTCATGTTAAGAAGATAAAATGATGGGTGTCCTTTTATAAATGGGGGATATGACACACATGGAATTGAAAATAGTATTAAATAAATAAAAATTAATTTTTAGGTTCAATTAGATAAAAAGTTATAAATTTAAAATGTAGGATGATTAAAAGTTTAAATAATCTCGTCCCAAAATAGTTAGACAAGTTTTTGTGCTTTTATAAACCTTATCTCCTAGTTTTAACCTCATGTTAATCTTTTTGACCATACCACAATATATAGGGTTTTTAATATTTATGGGTCAAGAATTTTACCATAAAATGAAAAATGGTAAAAAAATGTATCATGGATGATATTTTAAAAATTATTGAATTCATTTTCCCAGTTATTGTATTTTCATAAATTTTAAATCAATTAATAAAATAATCTTTATTGTAAAATATCATTAATGTTATTTTTGGAATTATTCATTTAATTTGAAATTACAAACATCAAGAAAGTAATGTAATTTGAATATAAACCTTTAACACATCCATAAAATGTTTTATTTATATATAAAATTATTTTATAAATATAAATAGCCAAAAATATTAATTATTTTAAATAATTTACATCATTTTTATAATACTTGCACAAGAATTGTGTCAACGTTGTGTAAGAATTTATGTTGATTATTTCATCACTAAATATTAAAAAAAAATTAAAATTATAAAAAAAATTAATTAATATTTAAAATAATAAATTATAATAGAGCATTTCATTTTTTATCATTTTTTAAAAAATATATAGATGTTAAAGTCAAGAGAGTGACATTTCATATTTATTCTTTTCTTAAAATAATTTAATTATCATAATCCAAGATAATTGGGACAAGTTTCAATATTTTAAAAACTAAGATGAGTATGGTGGGAATACACTAATAAAATATTATAAATTAAATTTTTTGTTAAATATTAAATCCTTAACCCAATGTTTTAACCCTATTTTACCTATTTTATACTTAGTATGGTGAATTTTTGTTTTACAATTTTTATTATTCTCTATGAAAACAATGAATTTTTACACTTTAAAAAAATTCAAAATGATGATTGAAAATATATATTCCATTTTATCAAATTAAATTCATATATTTGAAAGAGTTAATTTGAAAGTCAACCTACAAAACGTGATAAAAATAAGTTTTAAAAATATTTTTTTCCTAAATATAAAAAGTTTGTATACGAAAATGAAACATAAAATTAAAAATAATGAACTTAATTTGATTATTAAGAATATAAATGTACTAATTTTACTTTTAAAATTATTTTAAAATAAAATTTATCTTTTCAAATTCTTTATATAAAAATAATTTTTTAAATAAATATAAATATTTTTCACCATTCATTGGAAAATCAATCTTTTCAAAAAAATTATAAAAAAATTACTCTACGATAATTTTGAAATTATTATATATAAAATTGATTTAATTTCTTATAATAAAATTTCCAAAATTGGAAGAAATTAGTTATGTTATTATCCCTCAAAAATAAATAAATACCATATTTGAAGGAAAAACTTATTTTTAAAGCATAAAATGACTACTAAAACATGAGTACAAATTAATAAATATATTTTATTTATATAAAACTATTATATATATATTCAAATGTGGTTATTACTATTCACTCTCCCAATTTAAGAACAAGGTTATAATGATATACTATATTATCGTTTATTTTGACTCAGGGTTGCTTGTATCACAAGTTAAAAAATAAATTAAATTTATCTGAAGAGAAATATGTCAAAAGGACTCAGGGTGTTATATTATACCCACATTAAATTTTTCCATTGAAATTACAATTCACTAATAAAAAAATGAGTATATCTATGTTTCATCACATCCTCTGGTTCACGTGTTTCTTATTCGAATTTATGATTCCACCAGATAACTTTAACTAGATGAGTAGTCTTATTCCATAACACTTTACCTATATGACCCAATATTTATACCAGTTCTCTATGATAGGAAATATCATGATCTAGATATAGAACATATAAGTTTAGTACATTAAAATTGATAATTATGTTCTTCCTTTTAAGAGATATATATAACACATCATGAACTTGACAGTGGTTATGTGGATGTTCCAAGTGATATGCCACCATCCCTACTCGATCAAGAATCTCAAAGTTTTCAATATACCTATGACTATGATTTTACTTATTTTCAAATATAGTAAACTTTTTCAATAGATAAATTTATAAAAATACCTTCTCCCTAACTTCATACTACTTATTTCACTAATGATTATCAGCATATCTTTTATGTTGATTCTAAGATACTATTATGTGATACTAAATATCTCTTACCCTCTATGTAATTTATTTAGCTAGATCATGTCCCAATATATTTCTTTCTACAACATAATCGAAGCATGTAGGATTTTTTAAACCACATATTAAATCTATATATAAATCTCTTGACATTACTTCTATAGTTTTAATGGTCCTCTAACACCATAAATTTGTCTGAGGATGACATAAAGTATTGAAACACAACACTGTATCTTGAGAATGTTCATGAATTCACCATAAATTTGAGGTAAACCATGTATCTTAATCACACAAAAAAATATATTGGAACTTATTTCAATTTTATAGCTTCTTAAATGTATATCCTTGCAAGTTTAACATGAGATAAATATTTTGGATGTAAATGAAGTGTGATTAATTCATAATGAAATTAATTATAACCCAAATAGAATTATTTCCTTGAGAAATTTATGGGAGATTTTTTAAATATCCATAGTGATGTTTTACCATTTATATTCTGGTATAGGTAACAATTGAAACATCCCTTTTGACTTCAATCTCTTAGCCTTAACTTTATGATATACCAAATTCTGAGATACATACTATGCAGTATATTTTTTTATGTTTTTTTAATATAAATACTCTTTCATATATCTACACATATTCATATTTCTAGGTGGAATAGATAATGATGAACACTTATCATCATCCAATAACTCCTTATTCAAATATGTAATTATGTCTGAATGGCGTGAAGGCATTTATTTTTTATTCATTTTTGATAATCATCCTTTTATGGGTTGAAAGGGAACCCTTACATGGCCCATAGGATTTCATGACATTACATGACCCGATGGTCTAGTGGAATTCATCCTAGACTATGAATACTTGGAACTACCCCTCCACTGAATCTTCATTGTGATTAGATCTCCATATTCTCATATTTGTTCAGATAACTGTATTGGGAAGAGATTGACATGCCTAGTACTGATGAAAATTCCATACAATATTATCCTTCTAAATCTGGTAGCTCTGCTCTGGTGAATTCACCTTGCTATGAATCTCTTATGGAGATTGTTCCTTCTAGAATCTACCTAGTTTTTGTATCTGCACAACATATGGAATGAATGGCTTGAGATGGCCCTAAGGAATTATGGTGGACTAAGGGCCTTGAGGTGGCCCAAAGGCCTTACTGGCATTAAGGAATGGGTGGCCCGATGGCCTTAAAGACTCCATGACCAAACCATTGTCCTAAAGATGAATAGTTCGTGTTGCTACGGTACTAAAAATTACCTATTACAGTACTACCATAGTCCCCACCATAAATATGTCTCTACTTAGATTTGATCTTGTTTCTTCTGGATTCACTTAATGAGGCATCACCAACCAGGCTGAGGCTTATGTGCATTCAGGTATGTTATTGACTGGACACATACATGGTTCTTGAACCCTATCATTCCAACATAAACAATGTTGAACTCAAGAACATTCCTCACCTTATTTTCAAGTTCTATATTTTTCTTTTTAAACTATTTAATCTTTACATGGATAAGATGTATGAAAACTCATTTTAGGAAGTTAATATTTCATTAATTAATTCATGATTTCTATATTCATCCTTTGAAAATCTAAAAATATTAGATCTTTTGTGTCCCTTATTATAGATAATATATTGTGATCATTTCATCTTATATAAATTTTCACCTTTTTTTCTTTCCTACGGTGGTAATATATTGAGAAGTCATAACCATTAATTATCCCCAACCTTATTCTCAATTATATATTCATCTCTTACAGAGTGAATTAATACTGTAAAATTTTATGATCAGCATATATATGACACCTTTCTCCATAAAGATAATTTATTCATATCATTAATAAAAAAATTACTGAAACTAACTCCAACAATTGATTTGGGTAATTTTTCTTGTGTTCCTTCAGTTTTCTCAAGGCATAATTTAAAATCATGTCTTTGTACATGAGTAAACATCTCATTACATTCATCGATTCATCACTATAGATCACAAAACCTTCTCTATTAAAAGGTATTGTAAGAATAGGTTTTCCAATTAACATTATCTTCAGTTCCCAAAAAAATTTCCTTACATTCATCTGTACAATGGAACATGGATCCCTTCCAACCTAACTTGGAGAGCATATTAGATATCCCTGATAAATTCACCACAAATTATCAATAATATCAATCAATACATGAAATCTATGAATCTTAGTCATTGTGGATGTTCTAGTCCAATGTTCAATAACTTTTATCTTTGATAGATCCACTAATATACTCTCGCTTGGGATTATATGATCCAAGAATCAAACTTCTTGTACCAAAAATTCACACTTGGTAATTTTTTCATATAGTTTTTTCATCCTTAGGTTATTTAGTATAATCATCAAGTTATTTTAAAACTCTCCCATACTCTTGGAATATATAATAATATCATCTATAAATACAACCAGAAACTAATCAAAGTAATATTTAAACACTATATTCTTTAAATTGGTGAAGATAGTAGATGAATTAGTAAGAAAAAATGGAATAACTATAAATTCACAGCATCTGTACCTTATACAGAAGGTTGTCTTGGGTTTGTTTTCGTATTTGACCCTCAATTAATAATTACTAGATCAAAGATTAATCTTGTAAAAAATTGATCACCTCATAATTGATCGAACAAATCATCAATACATGGAAGTGAATAATTTTTCTTGACTATGATCTTATTATGTTTTAAATAATCTATGTAGATTCAAATTGATCCATATTTATTTTAAAAAAAGAACAGGTGTTCCCCAAGGTGATGCACTTGTCCAAATGAATCCCTTTTCAATATTCTATTAAATCTACTTCTCTAATTCATGAAACCCAATCAGGGCCATTCTATATGGACTCTGAAATATTTGTATCACAATGTTTGAGTTATTGTTAAAACTCAACTTCACATTTCAGGGGAAGACTAGGTGACTCTTCCCTAAAAATATCAAAAAAACTCTCATACAAGAATCATATATTGATACAAACTTTACACCAAACCATTTGATATAAATACTAGTTTGAAATAGGAATCAAAACCCATATAAATTACACAATTACATTTCTAATTTTATGTTAATACATTCATAGAATGATGATCATATGATTATGAAAATAATTCTTATGATTTCAGAAATTATTAAACCTTTTTCCAATATATTATACCTTAAGATTAACCTACTTAATTCATGGTTATCATCTATTGAAGTCCATCATAATGTTATATAAAGAAATTATGAGTCAACTTAACCATGTCCCCAAGGAGTTTCAAACTTTCTGTGTAGTGAGAAAACATTCACCATGCACTATAATTATGGTTAAGATATACTTAACCAAATATTTTTAGGGTTATCACCCCTATATTTATCTATACCAAATCCAAATCCACATGTATTATCCATACAGGGATATATTGATAGAAAAACGTATAATCTCTACCTTAACAGAACATTAGTATTTTATCTTATGATTATACTTATCAGCATTATTTCAATAAAGTTATCTAAATATAATCTTCAAAGATTAACTAAACCTAGCTCTAAATCCATTTATAGTGACCCATTATTTTCATATATAAATATTAAATATTAATAGGTGAATATTCCATGCATAAAATTATGATCCACACTAGAATAGTATTGGTTCATTGTCTTTGGAAACATGGATATATAATTAAATTTTTCATAAGATGTCTAAATAATATCCCACTTAGTTAATCACAAATATTACCCTTATTTGACATATAATACTAATGATCATTATTTACATCCTGGGGAATGGAAACATAATAAAGGGTGTGATCATATTCTCATTAAGGGTAAAAGAGGTAGATATCAATGATCATTTGAGGATAACATGAGAATAAGGACATGAGAACATGAACATAACATTTTAACACCATACCCATAATATCCTAGATCATAACCAAGAGTCATTGAATAAATCACGTTAGATTTTCATACATGAATCATAAAGTAATCATACAACATGATCCATGATTGAAAACCATTAATATAATACATAACTTGGTCACATGAAAATAAGCATATAAAATCATTTCTTTATTTAAGTATCACTATTGAGACTATCATAGTGTATTATTATCAATCCATATTACATAAAATCCATATCCAAGGTTCAATCCCAAGACTATCATAGTAGACAGACTTCCTTACTAAACTCAGATCATGCCACATTCCAATTATTATTACCTCTTTAAAAATTTATATTTTCCATATACATTTGAGGGATATATAATTCTGATCCCAACCATCACATAATAGAAACCATACATATGTGTATCGTAATATCATAAAACATTCATCATATATAATAACTCAATGAAATGAAATACATTTTTTAAAAATTTCAACATTTCATCATAGAAAAACCAGTGGAAAATAAATGTGTTTTAAAAAAATCTCATAATCATAATCATAAAACATTCAAAAAATAATATTGATGGTATCAGTTGATTATATCCCAATTAAAACATATATAACATCAAGGCATGTCATATTAGGTGAAAATTCCTTTAAAATATCTCTAGATATTTCTTGAGGAAAATACTCTTTTCATTTTTAAATCACTTCCTTAAATCCAATTAATATAAAAAAAATTGTTGAAAACATTTTATTTGAAAATAAACATGGAAAATTGTATATGAATCTTAAAAACATTGATTTTTCATTATGGTGGGAAAATAAGTTCATGTTTGTTATGTTAAAACAAGGATTCCTTTCACGTTTTTTAGTAAAAAGATAAAATTACCTCATTCAAAAAAAGATAACAAGACTAATTTAAAAAAATAGAGATTAAAAAATGGTTAAAAATGTAATTTAAAAAATCATATAATAATAGTAATAATATTATTGAATTCTTTTTTAGAAAACATGGATATATAAGGAAAAGTTTTTTTATCAAAATGATAAATAAGTTTGGTTTCCATTAAAAATATTATTTTAGCATATTGAGTAATTAAAGAATAGAAAATGAAATTAAAAAGTTTTCAAATTAATAAATAACTAGAGTATATGAAAATTTATGAGATTCATGAGAGGTAGGTCAGGAAATTTCATTATCAAAATCATAATCATAAAAAAATTTAATAAAAAATGATATTGTAACATAAATCTCTTAACTCAAGTTTTATTTTCTTCAAAATAAATTTAACCTCAAGTAAAATAAATTTATATTTATTATAATTCTGTAAAATAATAATTTACATAATTAAAATATCATATATGATCCACTTATAACATTTAAAACCCCATTTATTTATAATTTCTTATTAAAATCATTGTTTCCATGTGTTAATTGTTTTGTTTTTAATGGATGTTTTGGTCATGTAGTTATAATCCTTATAATTTGATCATTTTTTAATCATCTCTAAAATTTTATTTATTATATTTATGTCATATATATTAATTATATACATATTTAAATTCATCGATTAAAAGTAGATATATAAAAATGATTTACATTGTTCATAGAGACAATAGGGCATACTTATACGTGAATGATGTTTTTATTTTCTAATAAAAATTAGGAAAGAATGATAAATGATATTTTATCATTAAATAATAATAGTTATATCATAAATAAAATTAATATATCAAATATATCCTTTTTTAATCTAAGTAAAATTGAAACAAAAAATAATTACATCACTTACTGGAAATTGTAATCCACACATAAGCACGAGTGCTGTTATCATTATTTAATGGATTTGAAGGTAAGAAGATATATGTGATATTATATTTCCATAAGAATAATAATTTTATAAATATATTATAAGAACATTAAACCCATCATAATAACCATCCATCCAATATGGTCATAGAAAATGAATCGTATCACTATGTGGAGATGATAGTCCACACGTACACACGAGCGATACATTCACATAACATTTGATGTAGTAGAGGGGGTATAATGGTGAATAAATAATCAAAATAATATTTTATTATATTTATGACACTTAAGTTATTAAATTATGATAACTATAATATATTTAGAGGAGTTATAAGAACAAATAATTTCCAAGAGGTCGGGTAGGATGATTACCTCTCCTTCAGTTGGCCTCCTTTAGATCCTTTATTAAGGACATTTAAAATGTTATTTTAAGAATAATATTACCACTAAATGATTTAAAAATTAATTATATCTTGTTTTGTAGAGATATATTTCTCAAAATAGGGAAAATAAAAGAAATTACGAGTATCCCTTTATAAGCGGATGAGAGGACATACATGGGATTACATAAAATGTTACATTAATATAAATTAATCTTCAGTTTAAAGTGGATCCAAGTTGATATATTTCAAAAATTGTATTATTATATGTCTAAATACTCTCATAAAGTAATATTTAAAAAAAAATTGGTTATTTTTTAACCCTTATTTTTTATTATTAACCCACCTCAATCCTTTTGATAATTACTGCAATATTAAAGATATTTACTCCTTAAGGGTCAATATTGTTACCATAAATGCAAAAGTGACCCATTAATGTACCATTTTTATATTTTAAACCATATAAAATTCACTTGGAATAATATATTATTTTTATAAATTTTAAATCATTTAATAAAATATTTTATGTTATAGAATATCATTAATTTAATTTTTGAAACTATTGATTTAATTTGTATTTAAAGTCATGTAGATAGTAATTTAATTTGAATATAAACCTCTATAACATTCATAATATGTTATATTTATATATAAAATTATTTTTTCACTATTACTCTCCCAAAAAATATTACTTTTATAGTTTTTAAAATCATTTACATGATTTTTCTACTGCTTGAACAAGCATTGTGTCGGTATTGTCTAAGAAATTATGTTAATTATTTCATCAATAAAAATTAGATATAAATTATTATGAAAAAAATAATTCATATTTCAAATAAAAAATTTAACCTAACTTATATTCTTTTTATCAGTAGGTAAAAATTTTAGAGATATTAAATTCAAGAGACTAAAATTTTGTATCTATTCTTTTCTTAAAATAAAATAAAGGTCATGATAAAATAAAAATGGCACCAAGTTTCCATATTTTAAAAACATGTCTAATTATGGATGAAATATACTCATAAAATAGGATAAATGGAACTTCTAGAGAAATTATAAATCTTAACCCAAAGTTTTAACCATGTTTTACAGTTTTTACTGTTACCATGGCGAACTATTCATTATGACCAAAAAAAGAATGTGGAATCTTTAAAAAAAATTAAAATCATGATTTAAAATATGGAATATATTTTATCAAATTCAATTAATAGAAGTGGCCAAATTTAATTTAAAATTTAAACAAAAAAACATGATGAAAAATAATTTTCTAGAAAAAATATTTTTCTTAAGTATATGAAGTTTTTATACCAAAATCCAACATAAAATTAATTATAATTAACTTTATTGTATTATTAACAATATAAATTAACTAGTTTTACCATTAATAAAATTTTATATGGGTCCTTTAAAATTATTTAAACAAAAATATTATTTTCAGTAATATTTAATATTTTTCACTATTCATCAAAAAATAATATTTTTATAAAATTACCAAGAATTTACTCTAAGCTAATTTTGACATGATTATTTAAAAAAATGAATTAATTTATTCAAATAATTTTTTTTAATTGGTAGAAATTAATTGTATTATTTTCTCACAAATAGTAATGAAACACATTTTGAGGAATAAATGTATTTTAAATCATATAAAGACTTTACTAAAAATTAAGAATCTATTAATCAATATATTTTATTTGTTTAAAACATTAATACATATTTTTTTTCAAATTTTGGTTATTATTATTCACTCTTCCAATTTGATTCCTAGGTAATGATAATATACTATATTACGGTTCATTTAGACTCAGGGTTGTGTTTATCAAAAATGATCAAATAAATAAAATTTATTTGAAAATAAATATATCATAAAATCTCATAGTGTTACACAAGCAGCTGTACTATTATTATTAGGATTACATTTATAATTTAATGATTTATAAAATGTTTTCTTGATATTTATATCACTTTTTATTGTCACTTCATATGAATAAAATTTTTGAGATAGTAATGATCTTCAAAGACATTGATTTATAACATCAAAAAAGAGGTAAATATTTCTTTCTGGGTTGTGTAGATAATATATAACATATATTTCCAACGTTAGAAAACTATCTTTATACTCATCCATCATATCTTCATTCATTTTAGATAAATTCAAGAATTTATTATCAATTTTTATGCATTTCTCATGAAGAAAATATTTTCCATGAAAAATAACCTTAAATGTATTCCACTCTATGTTTTTTATATCCTCTTCCTTCCTAGTATTTTAAATAAGGGATCTCCATTGGTCACCATATCCCCTTAAAAGACACACTATAATGATATATCTTTCCTTCTCAATATACACTAATGTTATAAATATATTCTCTAGAGACTCTACCCATTTGACTGAAAGCTACCATTTTATTGAAATAAAATCCATAGTACAAAAGAACCACAAAAACACATCAAGGTGGTCAAAAGTAGTGCAAACTCATAGCATAGTTGGCCAAAAATTTCATCCCCTCCTTAGGAAACACACCCAAGAAAAAGAAATATATTTCCCTCTGATCTGAGGAAGCCATGGAAGCCAGATAATCTGCCACAATATTCCCCTCCCGCCATGTGTGAGACACCGTCATATTATTTCCCCTGAACACGTTGCATTTTCTAATGGTGTATGAGATATGCCAAGGAATATTACCCTTTCCAAGAATTTCATTACAAAGTAGCAAAGAGTCAGACTCCACCATATGAACCTCGAGCTGTCTTTGACTACACATTTCCAACCCCATGGCCGTGGCCAGAGCCTCCGCCTACAGCACATCACCTCGCCCAAAGAAAGTTGTGAACGCAACAACAACAGAACCCCTATGATCTCTTACAACCCCACCCCCGCGCATCCCCCGCCCCCAATTAGAGATCTGTCCATGTTGAGTTTCAGACCATATCGAGGGGGAATCCAACGTACCCAGGTTCCCTGTTCTAAACATCCAGACCGAGGAGCAATTGGAAGAAGAAGACCAATTGGACTCACAGACGGATCATGGTGACTGTCAGGGCAGAGGAGAAGCAGATCGAGCAAGGTATTATTCATCTTGAAGTGAATGCTTACTTGTGAACCCTGTACATCATTGTGTTGCACCTCATTCCGAGCCTTCCAGAGCATCCAGCGGCCTACAATCAGAATAATAGAATGGGTCTTCCTCTCCGCACCGTGTGAGCCTGCTCCTCTAAACCACGACACCATGAATTCCTCAAGATCCCCTCTACATGGAACCCATCCTAAGAAAGCCCCAAAACATATCCATAGACCGATTTCCCATTCAATCTTATAAAAAATATGCTCCACTATTTCTTGGTTCGGGAGCCTGCAGCACCAGCACTTGGAAGCCAGATTCACACCCATCCTCTTTAAATTTTTGTCAGTTGGCAGAGCCTTGTTCCTCACACGCCAAAAAAGGAAGTTGTATTTAGATGTAAGATCCTTACACCACAACTAATCTCCCCACTGATCTTCACCTGAGATATCCCTCGTGATGTGCATAAAATATTTGATGGAGAAGATACCTGACATTGAAGGTGTGAAGAAAAGTTTATCTGAGACATCGCTGGAGATAATGCTACTGAAGATGGAAATTTGATCCTCATCAAGAATAGCCTGAATAAATCAGGGATGACCACTTTCCTCTCTAAAGGACATGTTCAGAGTGGGGAATCTTGGGAAGTATAGTCTACTTGCCCCCCAATGTTGGTGCCAGAAATTGACATTCCCTTTACCCACTAGCCACCTAGAGTGATGTTGTAGAATCTCCATGTAGGGGTGAATCAGCTTCCAGATCCTAGAGGGTCTCGATCTCTGTCCACAGAGATCCTGCCCATAAATATCTTTCATAGTCCTTCCCCAAAGGGATTTACCTTCCATAGCCTCCCATTCTAGCTTGGCATGAAGTCACTTCATGGTTGAAAAATCACTCCTCAAATTAATACCCCCTTCAGCAAGAGTCCTTGCAAGATGTTTCCCTGAAGCCCAGTGGTGCTTTCCTTCCATCTAACTATCCCATAAAAAGGATATCAAAATCTTATCCAAATTGGAGTTTACACACTAGGGAACCTTCATGGTGGAAATAATATGCATTGTGATGGAAACCAGAATGCTGTTAAGTAATGTTATACGACCTCCAAAGGATAAAAACATCTTCTTCCAGTTGATAATACGGTCCAAAATTTTGTTGATGAGCTTATGAAAATTCTAGACCCTTAGAGAAGAAGGACTAACCGGATCTCAGAGATATTCCATTGTAAATAATCCTCGCTCCATATTCAGAATAGATCCTATATCCCTCACCCTCCTTTCCGACACATTCCTTTATATGTAAAAGGTACTTTTCTCTTTATTGACAACCTGCCCACTCCACTTGCAGTATTCCCCTAAAAGATCATTCAATCCTTGCACTGACCGGATACTTCCATTAATAAAAAATATGGTGTCATCTGTGAACATCAAATGCGAGATCCCCCTGGTAGCTGGCCTATTATTATAGTGGAAGATTGTCTTCGTGGTAAGACCTTGATTGATAAAGCTGCTGAGCACATTTTGGGAGATAAGGAAAAGAGTGGGAGATAAGGGATCGCCTTTCCTAAGACCATGGAAAACATTGAAAAAACTAAATTGCTTACCCCTAAATAAAGAAGAAATCCAATCCGAGCTAAAGCATCGGAAGAGTAAGTCATAATTCCATGTTGAAAACCCCATGCAATTCAAGACTCTGAGCACAAAACCACATTCCACTCTATCATAGGCCTTGCTCATATCTAACTTAACCACCACATTTCCCTCAAACGACTTGTTATTAGTTCCACTTACCATTTCATGGGATACTCCAATAGCACCTCAGATAGACCTCCCTTTAATAAACCCATGTTGTTCCGAAGCCATCCAGGAATCCAAATGAGGGGCAAGGTGTTTGTTGAGAATGCTAGCCAAAGTCTTGTATGAGATGTTACACATGTTAATGGTCCGGTAATGGTTAAAAGACTCAGGATTACACACCTTTGGAAGATGAAAAATATTTTTGGAACATGCAATCCATGGAAAGTCCCCCCCCCCCCTCGGAAGAACTCCTGGATTTCTCTCACAAGATCCCCTTTAACACAATCCCACAACACCCTGTAAAAAGAACCAGAAAAACCATCTAGCCTAGGAGCACTCTCCAGGTTCAAGGACCAAAGCGCCTCACTAATTTCAGCCTCCTCTGGAATCCTCCTCAAAGCCTAATCAACTCCCTCTGAAACACATCTATGAATCTCTCCAAAAATATCAGAGTCTCCCCGCGGGTACCCCCTTCCATATTTGGATTGGGGTCAGCCAGTAAGGATCTAATAACCCCAATGATCATGCCCCCTACCTCATCACGGTCACTGGAGTAAGACCCATCTTCTCTCAAGAGGTTTGGCCACTGAACCCTCTGTCGTTATCTGATGCACGCATGAAAGTACCTAGAGTTCTAGTCCCCCTCACGAAGCCATCTGATTCTAGCTCCCTCCCTGGCCAGCCTTTTGTAGCGACTCGGGTTTTTGGCCCTGTCAGACTTTGGAATATTTCTACGAATAATTCCAGAGCTAGGCGCGAAGGCGGCGTGCGATTCTGAGTCCCGGTGTGCCCGGAATTAATTTTATAAAAATATTAAGTATTTTTTTATACTATGCACGTGGCGGGGGTGTGATATCTCCAAAACGGTAGCTCAGAACGAGAATCTGAGGGCACGGTTGCGTCCGAAACGTGCTGTTTACCCTAGGCGGGGTGTAAACATTGTGGGCGCGGGCCTGCGGTGAGAAACGCCACCAGGGGCATTTCCGTAAATAAGTAGCAAGTTAGTGGGCGAGCGTCGGCTCGAATAACTTCTAAACGGAGTCTGGGATGGAAAATCTGAGACCGTCGTTGCGTTCAGAATGGTGCATTTACCCTAGGGGTGACCTTACTTTTGTTCGCATCAGGCGTCGGGTCCGAGGCGGGTTTGGCGCCGGCGGGCCGCTGATATAAATATCAGTGCCCCCCCCCCCCTATTAATCATTCTTCGCTGCCACTCCACCGAATCGACCAAACGGAGCGCCCACGAGCTCAGAATTCGACGGCGGACGTTCCAGGAGCGCGCAGCGGAAGCTCTGGAGCGCGGATCTGAGGCAGAACGTCGGCGTTTCGCCCGTGAGGTAGGCGGTTTGAGTTTTACAATCCCGGATCCCGTTTTTGTGTTTTTTTTCTTCAAATTTTCATAAGATTTGTATATTTTGGGTCCCGAGCTTTCCGAAACATGTTTCGGATCTGAATTTGGAGCACCGGGATGCTCCCGGTGGCTCCTGGAAGTTTTCCGGCGAAAAACCCGGTTTTCCGGCGAGACACGCGGCGGCCATGGCGGATTCCGGCGAGTTCCGCGGCGACGCGGTGGTTTCCGGCTCCGGCACGGCGGAGTCCGGCGGCGACGCGGTGGTTTCCGGCTCCGGCACGGCGGAGTCCGGCGGCGGCGCGGTGGTTTCCGGCGACCCTGCGGTGGTCCGGCCAGAATGTTCCGGGGGTTCTTTAAACCCCCGTAACTCACAAATCGTAACTCTGATTTACGAGCCGTTTGCGGCGACGCGCTCCTTGCGTCGAGACGGACCTTTTGAACTAACTTTAAGAATTTTATGGTTCGGGATCGTGGCCCGGGAGTTAGAAACGTCGTATAAAATAATATTATTTTATTATTTTACGACTGCGGGCCGTTGTAACTTCTACCCGGAGCGTCCGATTGACGTGTCGTCAGTGGCGTTGAGACCCTGATGGTACGACGGACTTTTTGAGATGGTTTCCGAGTCATGGGACTGCGAACGGGGTGTGGGCCCCACGAGGTCGGGTTTTGGCGTTTGCGGGGAAACGCAGCTTTTGCACCAGGAGTCTGATTTTGGCGGATGAATAGTCGATCCTGTGTGTTTTTCCGAGAGGATCGCAATGGTGAGATCCGTTCGACGAGTTTCGGAATCCAGGCGTGGGCCCCACCCGAGCCGGCCTTCGGTGAATAGTACATTTTTCACCGGGTGTCCGTTTTGGGCGAGCGAGTAGTCGATTCCGCTTGTTTTTCCGAGGGGATCGTCGTGGTGTGATCCGCTCGATGGGTTTCGGGATCGTTGTGTGGGCCCCGCACGAGCTAGCTACGGTGAATAGTGCCTTTTTCACCGGTGCTCTGTTTCGGGCGAGTAAACAGCCTATCCTGTGTGTTTTTCCGCGTGGAATGCGATGGTGGCCTCGGTTTTGGCTTCGGAGGTGCGCAGTGTGGCTTTGGGGCGAGTCGCTCGGGTAGCAACGTTTGGACCAGCATTGGTTGAGAGTTCTCCCTTGGTTCGTTCCTACGAGGGTTCGTGTGGTATCACAACCTTCGTATGGGTTTGTGGTCCTCTCGATGGGATGTTTAAACTGTTAGAGTTGTGGTATCCCTCCGGTGGGCCCGGAGTGGATCCTCTAGCATCTTTACCCTAGATCGGGTTCTTGGTATCTCTGTGACCGCTTATTCACGGGCGGCGACCCCCTATCTAGCAGGTTAACCCTGTAGGGTTTGTGGCATCATCGGGAATATGATCCCCTACGCGGTGGGTCGTGCACAGTAGGGTTGTGTCATCGTCGGGTTTACGATCCCCTACTCAGCATGATGTTTATAGTAGGGTTGCGGTATCGTTGGTTATACGATACCCTACTCAGCGCTTGGTGTCGGTAGGGTTGCGGTATCGTTGGTTATACGATCCCCTACTTAGTGCTTGGTGTCGGTAGGGTTGCGGTATCGTTGGTTATGCGATCCCCTACTCAGCGCGTGGTTTCGGTAGGGTTGTGGCATCGTCGGTTCGATCCCCTACATCACGAGTTATACCAGATAGGGTTCCGGTATTGTCGTGACCATCTTTATATGGGCGATGATCCTCTATCTGAGTGTGAAGCTTCTGTCGAGTGCAGATCGGGTTGTGGTATCCCCCAGCGGATCCTGGGTGTGATCCCCCATCTGTGAGAACTACGTATGCCAGATCGGGTCGTGGTATCCCCCAGCGGACCCTAGGAGTGATCCCCTATCTGTGAGCTACGTATACCGGAGTGGGTCTTGGTATCCCCTAGCGGACCCTAGCGGCGATCCCCTCTCCGAGGAGTTTGGTGGTTATGTTGTTTCAGTGATGTTTCCTCAGTGATAGTGTCCGACGAGCGTGGTCTCTCGGGTGAGCGTCTGAGATGTTTGTTTGGGACCCGATGGAGTGTATCTCTCTGATGAGTGTCATCTGGTATGACAGTGTTCGTGGTGTACTCTCCTTGTTGTGGACAGTTGCTGGTGACGAGGTCGGTACCTCTTGTGGCTTTGTGGCATGAGCTGTGTATATCTGGATTGTTCAAGGTGTATGTATGGGCATACACCTGAGCTGAGCTGAGCTGACTAGTTGTGTTAGCCGAGGATGGTCACGAGATGGAGTTTCTCTCTCGTTCGGGTTCCCTCTGGCTGGGTTGAGTAGACTGTTGCCTTTCAGTTGCTCCCTTGGGTTTTGGGTTTGTGGGGTGCCTACAGAGTATGTTTATACTCACCCCTGCACGGGCTTTGCCCGCACATGTTTGTGTCTTGTGCAGACCACAGGGCTTTTGACGGCGTCTCAGGAGGACCCGGAGCAGGTGGAGCTTAGTGAGCGAGTTGACCGGGGTGTTTACCGAAGCTGTGCCGAGGGAGCTTTCCGGCGGGTGTTTGTGGCAGCGTTCCCCTTCTTCAGAGCAGGTTGGATACGCTTTTGTAGTTTTCTTTTGGTGGGCCCTGTTTTGCCCCTGTACTTTTGCTGTTGCTCTCTGGTTGTGGGATAGATTGTATGCATGCATATACTTTTCAGTTTCTATATCTCTGCACTGTTGCATGGAGGTGTTTGTGGGTGCGTGTGTACAGGTACCATAGGCTAATGCCTTCCATGTGTGTGATAGCCTACTCGGTGCTAGTCGCCAGCCCCTGTCCTATTGAAGGCGGGCTTGGGGAGTCACGGCTCGAGCCCCGTTGGGTCGGGTCGTGACACCTTTCTTGACATAAGAGACTATCAGTAAGCTTGTCTTTTTTGATCCTAAGATCATTAAACAGAACATCACCCCACTCTAATTCCATCCACTTCTCCATGGTTTCCACCTCTTTACATATTTCACTCAAAGCCTAATCGTGAGCAGGGATCTTCCTTACCTAGGGTTGGAGAAGAGATTTAAGCCGTCTTAGCTTCTTATATAGAGTAACCCATGGATTTTCTCGGTGCTGTAAACCCCACGCTTCCCTAACCACATCAAGAAATTCATGTTCCTCCGTCCACATTTTCGAAAATGACACTGTCTCCACCCTTGACATCCATGTTCCCAAAGAAACACAAACTGGTGAGTGGTCAGAAGGGCAACGAACCAGGTGAGTAACTTTGGATTCTAGAAACATTGTTATTGTGGCCCTATTCATCAGGAACTGATCAAGTCGACAGTACGTTCTTCTATCTATGCGCTGATTATTGCACCAGCTGAAGCTACTACCCTCATAACCCACATCCATCAAGCCGTTCCTGGCCATGAAAGAACCAAAAGAAAGACTGGCATTCCTTGTTATAATTTTTATTTTTATTGTATAATGTTAGTAATAATATTTATACATTGTAATTGCATTATTTAATTTTTATTATTATCCATTATTAGTTATAATGGTCTTAATAAATTTTTACATTTCATTTGTTGTACATTGTTTACAATAAAAATATACTTATAAATTACTAGAATTTATCAATAATTAATAGTGCAATATAATTTTAATAGATAAATGGAATGACTCGTTTATAGTAAGATGGACTATTGGTGTAGCTTTCGAAGGCTTTGTGTAGTGAGATATAAGTCCAGTAGTAGTATTAAATGGGAATATGATTGAGAAAATTGGTGTTGCTGAGATGAGATCTTAGGGTTCTAAAGATGTATTGTAACATGTTCTTAGGGATTCAATTATATCATTTATTGGTACTGATGAGAAAGGGTTATGAAGATCAAGATGGTGATGGTTTGGAAAACATAGCATCATAGAACTTGGGCATGAGTTATTTTGGATAGGTTATGTGGGTATCAATTAGCATGTCTCATGTTTTAAAATATCTAGGTAATGTTGGTATCCAAGTGGGATGGTATTAGTGGATAAGAATATGGGAATTGTTATGTAGGGTAGTTCTATATAAGATGAATTGATTCAGTTTCCAACTAATTATAGATCATGGTAGATAATAAAAATGGAGGTATTAGAGTGTTATAAATATGTTAAGGTTAGGTGGGTAAAGTACATTAGTATCCTCTATAAATGATAGGAATGGATTCGATAAAAAAAATTAGTAATATCAATATTATTTGTGACTGATATGAGTTATGGTTAAATGAATAGAATGAGTGGTACTATGTTGGAATAATATAGTACTCTAAGTGTATATTATTGGATTAAAGTAAGTCTTAATAGATTTTATACATAACTAAGGCTTAGCTCGTAAGTAATTGTGTGAGGGTTTTCACATTTTCACAATTGTGATGAAATCGAGAATCAAAATGAGGAATATAGTGTCATGGTGAGTGTGTTATGTAGATTCCAATAGTAGTCAATTTGATAGAGATCCTACAGATTTATTTAATATGAAATCAAATATGATGATGTTTTTTTTACATTGGATACATCATTCACTAGGTGTTTGATAAGGGTGGCATGTCATGATGGATTTTTCAATGGATGGAATGTTTAAATAGATTGAACTATAAAATATTATAATGAAATCTAGTTAAAATTTCAGAATGAGAAGTGGAATCTATTTATAGTAGGTGATCTATAAGTTATAGAAAATTTTGGGTCATTCTTAGGGATTATAAAGAATATGTTGGTGAGTTTTTAACAACACGCATCACTAAAGGTCAGTGATTTCATTAGAAATTCGGAAAAAAAATGGATCCAAGTATAGAGTGAGTTTTTATTTGTATTTTTGGAGTTAGTTACAAGAGATAAAGTATTTATTTGAGGATTATTTAGTTGGGGTATGACAGGATTTAGGTATTTATGGGTAGTCAAATCAGGGATGATGTATATCTACTACTTATGTAAGAATCTATGATCCATCGAGTGCCTAGTGTTGAAGAACCATGTACCTAATGACTAATACATGGAAAAGTACCCTCTAAAATCCAACTAGCCACTTGGTGGTTCTAGATTGGGTGGCTAGTGGGTATCAGGGTCGCATCCCAATAGTGAAACCCCAATCCTTCCACTAATAGGCCAATGCTTGGTGACAATAATTGAGTATGAATATCTCAGATGATGAGAGGACTTAGCCTAAGGTAATTTTACACACACATAAAACTCCATACATCAAAACATAGATAATAAAAAATGTATAAATAATATAGATAGTAAAAAAATTAAACACTTGGTAAAAATAATTCTGTTGAAAAATAATCCAAGTTTAAAATTGGGAAAAAATACTTGCCCAAAAAAAGAAAAGTCCCCAAAACTGAATAAGCTTCTGAGGATAATAGAGAAATCCATGCTTGAGATCTCAGGAGTTGACCATAGTACATGGTCATAGTCTCATATTAAAACTAGACTCTACATATTATGGTTTCATTTAAGTATCTTCCAAGATACATGTAATCTATATAAGTTCACAACACGTTTGAGCATAGACCATGTCGGAGTGAGTATATACATACCCAGTAGAACACCTTGAATAAAATAAATGGATAAATAATAATAATATAATCATATCAACCGAAATTAATAAATACAGGTATCCCATATAAAATATATAACATCATTAATAATCTGAGTAAAATATAGTGGAGGAAAGAGAGATCATTGTATCCATTAGTAAAATCTGAGCTTGTCTACATCTCCATAAATCCTGAGGTCAATATTCACTCCTATGTAACCTTATGAGAATATGACTGATGACTCATGAATCAATATTAAAGGCTTTGATTAAGGGAGTGATAACTCCTGTATAGGGTTCTCTTTCCATTGGAGAAGAATGATGGGGGAGTACCAACTATGTAGATACAAGACCCACACTCATATTTTCATAGGGAGTAAAAACCCTATCTATTTTATGGAAATGGAAGAGCCACTACCTAAGTTAAATTTCGTATATCATGGGAGAATTTATCCTTGAATCAACCTTGAGGATCATGCTCGGACCTTGACACCATCTAACCATCTCTCTGGTAATAGTGACTCACTTTCACCAACACTCGTTGTGTCTATGATGTTGAAATAAAGGAATCTGTCATGTTCAATGTGAAATTATACAATATAAGTACTACTACTGAGTCTGATTTCGAGTCTTGAAGTGTTATATTATATGTATAACCTTCTAAGAAAAGTACATAGTGTTTCTCTTAGTGTACATAGTGTTTACTCCCAAGTCCAAGCCTGCTCATGTCATGTTGTGCCACTCAGTGTGTGGAGGTTCATATAAATGGTGTGTGACCCAATGAAACAAACCATGTAATGATATAATAGATAATTTTCAGGTTTATTAATATGAATTGGATATTTATATTCATTATAAAAATATTAAGTACTTTTTAAATCAAAATGAAATAGTTTTAATTGTAAATATATTATTATAAAGTTTTCATTTAAAGTTTAATTTATAAATTTTAGATTTAGATTTTTTTTTTAAATATATAATTTTCTAAATCATCATTTCAAAATTAAATTATGGTGATTTTTTTAAAAAATGATTATTTGTTTAATAGTGTAAAGTACTGATTTTTGTAAAAAAGTATTTTATTTTCAATAAATTATGTAATTTAAAAAAAATATGTTTTGAATATTATTTCAAGTAATAGAATAATTATTTAGTTATATTTAGTCCACTAAATTTCTTTTTAATCAACTGTATTTTGTATTTTAGTAAAATATTATTTTTGTTTAAAAATAGCATTTTTCAGAAAAATGTTTTGACGCGCATAATGTGCCTCAATTTTAATAATTAAAAAACCAAATTGAGTAATGGTTTTAATTAAATTTATATAATATATATATTAATTTAAATTAATATAATTATTATTACTATTCATAAAGTTAATATTAAATCATCTTTTTCTTGAAAAAACTCACTTCTTGAAAAAACCACTTTTTAGTCACCTCTGTGGGTTTAACTTTAATAAAACTTTCACAAAATATATGAATTGAATTAGATTAAATAGATTAAATATTTTTAACAATAATAATTTATATTAAATAATAAGGTGAACTTAATTTTTGACCATAATTAATAGTGAAAATAGTAAAACTATTAACTATATTGACGATAAAAACTAATTTACATGAGGGTAAACTAAAAATATAAGGATCCAATTAATATAACAACATGAATAAAATATATTACCTATCCATATATATAACTTATAATGTCTAAGGATCAATAATGGACAATTTTTAGGCCTTGATTGATGTGAAAAATGTGGGTACACCTCTTTATTTTCACAAATTACAAGTTTCCCACTCACCTCACTTGTAAAAGGACACCCCAATCCTCTCCAAATCACACATTAAAGTCCCATTGGATTGTAAAATAATTACCCAAATTTATTCCTTATTTAACTCTACACAAACTATATCCCTTATTTTTATCATAAATCTATTCTAATAATGCTTTCGGTGCTTACCTAAGGTGGTTCTTCGAAGAAGAGGTGTCGTTCTTAATTGAGTGTTTTTATTTTATTTGTACTTCCACGTAATTCAAATATTCATAAATTATTATTATATAATAAAAATTATCTCATATATTCTGAGATGTTATTTTTCTAATGGTATAACCTAAATTTATATCCTCTTCTATAAAGTGGGATACAAAATCGGCATTCGTGTTTATGGTGGAGTACCGCCTCGCAAACTGATGTCATTCATTTTCCATCATCACCTATCATGGATTTTAATAATTATATGTTTGAAGAATATATATTATATTTTTAGAATATTTATTGTTATATATTTTTATGTCACATATACCTTCTTACTTTCCATTATTTAGGAGATATAATAATATAGCTTATGTGCACAGTGGACTACCGCCTTGCAAAGAGATGTGAATTATTTTTCACCAACACTTTTCATGGAATGTAATAAGGATACATTCAATGAATATATGTTATATAAATGACATAATTATGATATTAATGGCATATTATTTATTCTGAAAATATAATATATCATTTTATTTCTTTCACTAAAATATTATAACGTCATTTGTGCGTACGTGTGGACTAGTGCCTCCATGAAGCGATTTGACTCTTTTTTCATCACTAAATCACATAGATTGTATATATAAGTATATTTAAATAATTTTTATTTTATTTATCATATGATTATAATTATTTAAATATATAATATTACTTACCTTCTTTCCATAGTGATTGTTAAAAAATGGAACCATTATTCATGTGTATGTATGGGCTACCGTATCCATGATCATAACATAGTTCATTTTCTATATCCATATATCATGATTGGTTTTAAAAGTATAATTTATATATAAAATGAAAATTATTTCATGATTATTATTCATTATATTTTAAAAAATTACCTTTTTGACCATATTCATCCCACTGAAGTCATTTTGGAAACATAAGTTGAATATCATCAAAACATTCAGCATAAAATAAATTGATTAAGTAATTATATATAACATAATAATAATTAAAATAAAAAATAAATAATAAACATAAAAAAATATTGAGAAATCATATAATTAAAATAATTTTATTATTCGGGAAGATAAATAATGTATGTGATGAGTCAAACTCAAGGTAAGGAACTTCATTTCAATTTCCTTTCATTTTGGGAAAATTGGATGATATGCACCAATGTTATTTATGAGATGTATATAAAAAACCATTTATAGGTTTTATCATAAATTTCTCTTTAATTAATGATATTTAATGTTTTTAAAAATTATATTCTTTCATGGGTATTATAATTCAAATGCTTCTAATGTGGTAATAGGCATTTCTTTAAAAATATCTTATTTTAAATATTTCCTTCAAACACAATTTTTCTTCATTGTACATGTTTTTAAAATAATTTTATAAATGAAATTATATTTAAAATAAAATAATATAAAATCACATTTATGCCTTTATTTTTAATATTTTCTTAGAGGAATTTTATATGGAGTGTTTTAATTTATTTAAAACATGAAAAAGGAATATTCTATTTTAATTTATATGGAGACAAAAAAATTCCTTCCATCATAAATGATATTTGAAGTTTGGATTCCTTCAAAATAATTACTTTTTTATTCAAATAAAAACCTCTTTTTTAGATATCTTGTTATTGAAAATTGGGTTTTAAAAGAAAATGGTATTTTGGTATTGAAAATGGGGTTTAAAAAAAGAATGGTATTTTGATATCTTAAAGATATTTACATATAATTTAAAATAGTTTTTCAAATTTTTTATGTCGAAAATGTGAAAACATAAAATGTTTTATCCATGATATAGAACTTGAGAATTATATAATAAATGTGGGATCCCAAAATAGCTTATTTTATGGGTGCACCAAGATAGCATCTGGTAAACCTAATATATCTTATACGATGGGTACACCTAGATAGTACTCTAATGAATTGGTTAATGTTCTATGGATTACCAAGAAATAAGGAGGGAGTAACCAGAGGGTTTTTCCAATGAATTTAACATCCCTTTAGATACTTTTGATATAGGTTTAAAATGGGTTATAGATTTGATTATATAAGTTTCCAAAAAGGGTATTGATTTAATTTATATAGTTTTTAATTATTTTATTTTGAAAAAAATGGGTGTGTGTGTTTCATGTGAAAATGATTTATTTCATTAAATAAAAGAACATTTAGATAAAGGTAAAAACTTCATGGTTTTTTATTTTTTCATTTTACTAAAGGTTTTTCTTTTATTTTATATACCTAACTGATCTTTTTATGCTCGTCCCATGTTTTAAAATTTATTTCATATGATTTAAGGATGGTAAAGGTAAATGAATAAATCAAGTTGAAAGTCTTGAAGATTTTACATGAATCAAATCATGTTTTATTTTAAAATATTATACTGTGGAAAAATGGATATTGATTTAAAGTTTACACTTTGAATTTAATGGGTTTATTATGTGAAAGTTAGGCACTAAATATATATAAAAAGAAACTTAAAAAATTGGTAATTTAATTAAGTGAATTCAAGTTCAAAGTCACTAAAATATGTTATTTTTAAGTATGGTTCCTTTCATTTTATATTAGATCGAGTTAAATATATATTTAGAGTTAATGATATTGTTAATATCATTTCTTTGAAAGATTATACTTTATTGTTAAGTTTAAATGATATTGAATTTTATGATTACCATGTTTTTTCACATAAATTGTGTCTATTAATAATGGTTTTTTATATACAAAATTGGTAAGTTGTAGTGGGAAAGAATTGGGAGGAAAATATCCTTCCAAATTAGCATCCTAATATGTTTGGAATTGGAATTGGAATAGAATAGTTTGTTGTAGTAATGTTTTAGTTGAAACAAGATATAAATGGTAGTGGAATCCATGCTAGGGAGTTATAGGATATACCATATAGAAACATGTCTATAGTGAATCATTTCATGATACAACATCCCTTATTATTCAATGGATCATCAAAACCTATAATATTGGAAGGATGTATTAATTCCCTGGAGAAGTTATTTAAAGTAATGGGATGTTCAAAACGTCAAAATGTAACCCCTTATATTTATATTTTTGAAGATTATGGTGATCGATGGTGGTATTTGGTAAAGAATACTAGATATAAAGATGATCTTTATTCCATGGAATGGGTCACATTAAACAATATTTTTCTTAATGAATATTTCCCTTTGTTTTTATGGATTAGGATGGAGAAACAATTCCTAGAATTGAGGGAATAGATATATATTTTGCATATGCAAATGAAGTAAACATTACAATATTGGCCAAGTATCTTCTTGATTTTATATAGGATACTAATAGTAAAATTATATATTTTACATATTGTAGAAATCAAGGTGGAAGGAAATAGAGAAGAAACTAGATAATAAGTTCAGAGGAAAGCCCCCAAAATTTTCCAATTGTGGTAAAAGACATTTTAAAGAATGATTTTCACGATCTGGAAAGTGATTTGGTGTGGTAATTTTTGTCAAAGGGATCACGACTATAAAGAAAATATTCCTAGACAATAAAAAAAATTGTGTAACTAATATTCATCTAAATGTATAGTCAATTAGCTGTAATAATATGGTTCATTATGCTAACATGTGTATAGATTTAGTGTTATAGGATGGAAGTCATCGCGATCATAAATAAAAAGGTATATCAATGTAAATTTATACTACTACAGTTGATGTTAGACCATCAAATAAAGTGGTGATAGGTAAGATGCTTGTTTATTCAAATTATAATAATTCCCCATTTGACTCTGGATCTTTGTATTCTTTAATTACCACGTAATTTTCAAGTAAAATGGATATATCATCATAATAAAAGAATATAGAACTTTTGGTGAAAACTACGGGTGGAAATATTAAATAAACCAAGATTTATAAGAACCTCCCTACTATTATTAGTGGAATGTTTTTTACTGGAAATATTTTTGAACTTTACATAGTTGTGTTTTATATCCTTCTTAGTATGGATTGGAATTTAGTTTATAATGATAAGATGTATGTTAGTGAAAATAATGTTGTGTTCAATGATTTCATTCCTTTAATAATTTACCAATAAGATAAAAAAAATATTAGAGTTGGTAGTGAAAGTTAGTTATCTCATATTATTGAAAACAGAGAAATTATTCAAATTAGTGATGTGTTAGTAGTGAATGAATACATAGATATATTTATTATTGATTTTATTAGATTTATTTTTAATTAAGAGGTTGAGCTTATTTTTTAATTAGTATCTGATGCTAAACATATTTCTAAAATACCTTGTTAAATGGATAAAGTAAAAATTTAAGAATTGAAAAATAAATTATAGTAGTTGTTTGATAAAGGTTTAATTTTTCCTATAATTTTACTAGGGGGTGATCCTATATTTTTTTTAAATAGAAATATTGTTCAATGAGATGTTTCATTTATTATTGAGCCTTTAATAACATCATTTTTAAGAAAAAATATCTTTTTCCTCACATTAATTATTTTTTTATTAGATAAGGGAGATCTATATTTTTCCAAGTTTGATCTAAGATATGAGTGCCATTAGATTGAGGTAAAGGAGGATGACATTCTAAATATGGAACATTGGATTATATATTGGCATTATGAGTATGTGGTTATTCCCTTTGGTTTTCCTAATGAAATTACTGTATTTATGAACCTTATTAATCAATTTTTTCATAATTTCTTGGAAATGTTTGTTTTTATGTTTATAAATGATCATTTTTTATATATAAAAATTTATTAGAAACATAAAATACACCTAATATTGTTTTGAAACCCTTAAAATAAAACAAAATTTATTAGAAATTTGGAAATAGTAAATTTTGGTTGCAAAAAATTATTTCCCATGACATATTGTTTCGAATTATTGAATAAATATTGGCCCTTTTAAAATAGAAGTTGTTGATGATTTTACCAAAACATAAAAAATGTCACGAAGATTAATAGTTTTATTGGTTTAGAAGATTACTACAGGTGGGTTGTAAAAAACTTTAATCGATTATCTAGATTGATGAGTAATTTAACTCAAAAATGATTTAAATTAATCCAAACAAAATAATGTGATGATTTTTTACAATAAATATAAATAATATTGGTGAATTCACATTTTTTTAACATGCCTTCCATAAATGGTGAATTATTCATCTATAGTTATGGTTCATTGAAGGGACTTGGTTGTTCATAGATGTAGAATGACTAGGAAATTTATTATACTTAACATCAATTGAAACCTCATGGGTTAAATTAACCTACACATGATTTTTAATTTTTATTTGTGGTTTTTTATTTAAAAATTGGAAGGCATAATTTTTATGGAGTAAAGTGTGAAATATATACTAATCCCAAAAATTTTTAGTATATATTCACTCAAAATTAATTGACATGAGATAAAGAATGCATCTAGAATTATCAAGGATTATTATTGCAGGATTAATTACCATCATGGAAGAGAAATATATTTTCCCAATGCCTTTATTTGGAAAAATAATGATACATTAACCATGTTACGTTTGTACCATGATCATGTGGTTAATGGTTTTATGAATTTTTTCCGAATGATATGGATGATGGGAAATAATATATTTTGTTTTGGGTTTTAGTGTAGTTTAATTTGTTAGAAAAATTATGAAAGATCATAAATAAGATCATGATTTTTAGGAAAATTCCGAATCTTTTAAGAAGGGTAAGATACCTTAGATTAATGTTTAATAAGAATGTGTAATAATATTTGAAAAGGGATAGTGTGTGTTGTGTGATTCCTAGTGGAAGAGTGTGTTATTGAGTGAAGTTCATATTTCTCTATTTTCTATTCATCTAAGAATAACTTAGATACATATAAAAAATTAATTTAAATACTGGTGGGATGGAATGAATTGTTATTTTGTGGAATTTTCTATTAAATATTTGGCTTGTCTATAAGTAAAATCAGAATGACAATTAATGAAGGGAATGCTTTAACCTTTTCCAGTGGCAGAGTGGAAATGAAAAAATATATCATGGGATTTCATAGTAATATTTAAATGCATATCATGAGGTAATAATTATATTTGTGTTATTATTGATTGATTAACTATATATGGACATTTCCTTCCCATTCAAGATATTATGTATTTGGATCATCTTTTTTGACTATATCTAAATGAGATAGTTAGGATACATAGATTTTCTATCTCCATTGTATTAGACTATGATCTAAAGTTCACATTTGATTTTTGGTAAGGAAATTATAAATCATTGGCTAATAAATTAAAATTTATTATAGCTTTTAATACTCAAATCGAAGGGATGTCAGAGCAAACAATTCGCCTTGGAATATGTGCTTTATTCTTTTTAAATGGATTACAAGGGAAGTTGGGATCAGTTGCTATCTTGGGATTATTTTTCTTATAAAAATAGTTTTAATACCAGTATAAAGATTGAAACATTGAGTCACTTTAGAGAATGTAGTTTTGGATTCCTCATTCTTCAAATAAAGTGGGATAAAGGAATTATATGGGACTAGAGTTGGAAGGAGAAATTTTCTTTTAAGGTGCAGTTGATTCGACAATATATGAAGGTGAATTAGAGAAGGAAGAAAATTTATATGGATATCTAGAAGAAATAAATTTCTTTTGATGGAGGTGATCATATTTTTCTTAAAGTATCTTTATGGAAAAGTGTTATACATTTTGGTAAAAAGGGGAAGTTATGTTCATAGTTCGTTGGACCATACGAAATCTTTAATAAATATGGATTAGTTTCTTAATGAGTGTATTTTACTAAGATTTTATCCTAGGTACACAACCTATTTCATGATTCAATGTTAATGAAGTATTTTTTAGATTCAACTTATGTTCTGATCCCTGAAGTAGTTTAGTTTTAAGGGAACCTTTCTTATGAGAAATAAACTCAAATATAATATGAAACCACCTATCGTCTTCACATCATGCCTTAAAAGATCTTTTTATCATCCAATACCTACCCAAATGTATTCCTTAATTAACTCCCAATGACCTATATACCATATTTCTATCTGAAAGTCATCCTAATAAGGATTTTGGTTCTTATTTAAGGAGGTTTTCCGATGAATTAGATTCATTCTTAACAAATAATTTTTATTTTATTTATTATTCCACCAAAATATTATTAAATAATGTTTATATAATATCACTTATATATAAAATATAATATTATGTTATTAATATAATGTAATAACCTAAATTCCTCTCCTCTTCCATCAAATGGGATATGAAATCATCATTCTTTAATAGTGGACTACCACCTCGCAAACCAATGTCATTTGTTTTCCACCATCATCTCTCATGAATTTTTATAATGATGGATTAAAATTATATGTATGATATATTTAATGTATTTATACTTATACAGTTATTATATCACATATACCTTTTTAATTTATATTCAGTAGTGGATCTGATAACGTTGTTTTTGTGTACAGGAGACTACCTCCTTGCGAAGGGATGTGATTAGTTTTCCCTAATGCTTTACATAGAAGGTAGCAAGGATAAAGTTAATGAATATATATTATATTAATGAAATAATTATGATATTAATGACATGTTTATCATTTTTAGAATATAATAAATCAATTTATTTCTTACATAGAAAAATGGTAAAGTCATTCATGTGTACGTCTGGACTACTTCCTCCATGAAGCGATGTAAATATTTTTTTCCTCCATAAATCACATGGATGATATATATAAGTATATTTAAAAAATAATAGGATATAAAGTTAAAATATTTCTTAAATTGTTTCTATAATGATCGTTGAAAATAGAAATGTTACTCATGTGTTCATACGACCTAACATCTCTACGATTGTAACGTCATTCATTTTTCATAACTATCTTTCATGATTGGTTTTAAAAGTATAATTAATAGATAAAAATGATAATTATATCATGATAATTATTATTTATATTTTAAAAAATGACCCCTTTTCCCATATTCAACCCATCAAAGTCATTTTGCACACATAAGGTCAATATCATCAAAACATCTGGTGTAAACTTAATTCATTAATTAATTGTATATAACATGATAATAATTTAAATAAAATAAATAATAAAATTGAAATTAGTTCTTAAGAAATTAAATGATTAATATATGTTTATTATTTATGATGATAAATAATTTATGTGATGAGTTGGACTCAAGGAAAGGGACTTCGTCTCATTTTCCTTTCATTGAGGCATATTTTAATGTTATGCACCTATATTCTTTTATGAGGTGTACAAACAGTACCTTTGACATGTTATATCATTAATTTATCAATTATTGTGATATTTAATGTTATTTTTAATTTAATTATTTCATGGGGTCTATGATTCATACATTTCCAAAGTGGTAATAAAATTTTCTTTAAAAAATTATCCTCTTCTAAAGTTTTCCTTAAAAATATATTTTCATTCCATGACCATGTTTTTTAAGTGATTTTAAGAATGAAATTATTTAGAAATTATAATTTTATAAAGGTATGTTTATTTATTTATTTTAATTTTTTTCAAAAATAAATCTTTCTATGGAATGTTTAACTTTATTTACAAATAAAAAAAAGAATGCTTTATTTTAACATATACGATAATAAAAAAAATTATTAATTTCATAAATTTTATTTAATGTTGGATTAATTTATAATATTTAATTTTTATTCAAATAAAACCCAATTTATTCTTATTTAATAATTGAATTTTTTTTAGAAAATAGTATTTTAGTATCGAAAATGGGGTTTTAAAAGGAAAAACGGTGTTTGGATTTTCAAAAGATTTTCAAATTCAAGTTTAAAATAGTTTTTAAAATTTTTTTGATGAAAAATTTCAAGTATAAAATTTTATATTCATGATATATCACTTGATAAATTTATGAGAAATGGGTGGTCCTAGTATAGCTTATAAGATGGTCATTCCCAGACAGTGTTGAGTGAGTTAGATATAGCTTATACAATGGGTGATCCCAGATAGCATGATAATGCATTGGATAATGTTACTTGTCTTAACAAGAAATAAATATGGAGTTCCCAAAGGGTTTCACTTATGTATTTAGTTTTTCTCTAGTTATTTCTGACATGGTTTTAAAATAGGTTATGATTGTGATTTTCTAAGTTACCAAAAATCTTTTTTATTTTCCTTATATGGGTTTTAATGACTTTATGCAAGAAAAAATGTTTCTGCGTTTTTATTGTGAAAATTATTCATTTACTTCCCTCAAATAAAATTGAGATAATGATAAAATAATTCATAGGTTTTTATGTTTTTAAATGAACCAATGGTTTTTCCTTATTTTTTATGTCCCTTAATGATCTTTTGGTACTCATCCGATTTTTTTAAAAAAATCATAGGTTTTAAGTATATGTAATGGAAAGGAATAATTCAATTTGAAATTCATGAATGTTTTCTAGGAAAATAAATCATGTTTTATTTTAATAGTTTTATATTTTCTCAAAATTGGATACTAATTATAAGTGTTATGTTTGTAATTATATGGGGTTTTTATGTAATAGTTATGACCTATCTCTCTTAAACACTATACCTAAAAAATATTTAGGAATTTTAGAAATTTAAATATATTTCAATGTCACTAGAATATGTACCATTTAATATCGGGTCCTTACACCTGAGGCACATGGCATGTAGGACCCCCTGAGGTCCTCGGCATTCACTCCCTATACATTTCATTACTTCCCATGTAAGATCACAAGGTTTGTGGTCTTTCTATACGGTATTGTGATTTTTATCTTAGTGGGAAACCCAATATCTTATATAAAGTGGTCAACATGATGTGAGTACCTCCTTGATACATGGTTTGTAGTTTGGATTTTCACAAAAACATCATCTTCTTCCCAAATAATGACTCATCCATTGATATCACCACAAATCTCACTAAAGATGTCTATAGATTTTTCAGTCATATATCTACTAAGATCATATATTGACCTATGACCCTCACTTAACTAGAATTGAAATCGCTACCCAAAATCATCACTTTTTCTCACCCAAAATCAAGGAAACCCAATAAGAATTTATTCCATAGATCTCGATTACACCATAATTCCTCAATATTCCAAGTACCTTGATGATAAAATTTTCTTATAAACACATCAAAAAATTATGGGGTTAGATCATTATTTTAAAAAGAACAAAAATCATCAAACCTCAATATAAAACATGGTTGATGGTGAATAATTAAAAGAACAATGGTTGAAAACTAAATAAACGCCAAATTAAATTCCATCATTAGCTGATATAACTCAGATGAATGATCATTGTTTTGAAAAATCAAATAACAGATAATAAATTCTATTCTCAACAATAATTCCAACTTGAAATTTTTTTAAAATTTAATGGTGCATATAAATTAGGATAAACATGGGGAAATCATAGAAGATAACTATATCCAAGGGCAAGAATCATAAATCAGATAGTGTGAATCCAAAAATAAAAAATACCTATATGTATATTAGATCTCTTTCTAATGAACAATGGTACTACGTCACTATCGTTGAAGATCACTGAGAATTTTTTTATCGATGATAAGTTATATAGAGTCTGATTGATGATCCAAGGATCCTCATGATCATTTGTTAGAGATTATTCCCATGGTGGATCTCCTCCCTCACTGTTGATCTCCTAAATTTATATAGCTAACCAAGAGTATTTTCCATAAAATTGGTTATATAGGTCATGGGTAGGTTTAGGTTCTTAATTAGACAATAAATTAAATATTTAATGTAATTAATTAATTCTATTTAATATCCACCTGTGATTGTGCATCGTCCTAAAATCAAATGGTTAAAAATTATGTTGTGCCTAGGTAAAACCCACATTTCAGATCTAACCAAAGTTATATATTTTCCATCAAATATTCTTATTAATGGGAAGACTATTTATTCTAAAAATATATTTTTTTGTGGTTTCATATATTTAATATATTTAATATGTTGATTTCAAGGCCCTGTGACACCAGTAGTATCATGTCAATTCCAAATAAAAAACTAGAATACTATATTTAAAATATACAAAGGGTCCATTTTTAAAAATAAATGTCTCTAAATTCTCCACACCTTTGAAACTTCTCACCTTGAAAAGAAAAAGATACTTAAAAATGTGAGGTTAATGTGCCCACATCAAGCTCTAAAGCTTCCAAGAGCCCTCTTAGAAGCTACTATGCTAGAAAAACATTTATATAAGTGTAATAGTCCACCAATGAATAATCCTCTAAATTATATCATTGATTTACACTAGGTAATATAAAACTATATCCCTGACATCGATGTCCAACTCACCACATTCAATAATGTTTGATATATCATGCACGTTCCACCTCGACTATGACACGTTGAAGATGTTGTTTACCCAGTACAACTGTGGGTTATGATTAGTTGATTGGATACCTTTTCAACATTTTGTAGGATCAAGAATTACATGATTAACCTTAGGGAAAGTTTTATACCTTATATCAAACTCTACAAACCTTTTTGTGGTGACACTTTTAGAAAAAAATGGTCTCCATGATCAAAATCCAATGTCTTGCCACAATGATTTGTATAAGAATTTGGTCACCTGTAAGTGGAATTTATGCACTATTAATTTATATAGACCCTCTTTGTCATTTCCTTAACCAGAACTAACTCCACATGAGATAACTACCAATCTAAGTCTAACATAATAGTGACCTACAGGGTCTCCCATATAAGGCCTCAAATGGTGTCATACTAATAGTGGAGTGGTAGCAGATATTATAATAAAACTTTACCATTAGTTAGGTGATCCTCTCATATTCAACTGGAATCCAAAACCTAGTCTCTCAATGTATCCTCTAAAACATGAATAGTCCACTATGTCTAGATATTTCTCTAAGGATAGAATGGTGTGATCGTCTAGAATTGGTCCACAAAATCCTCATGAAATCCTCTGTACAACCATGACATGAATCAAGCATCACATTGAAATAAATCAGTCAAGGGTAACCCATGAATTTCAATCATCTCCCACACAAATATGATCTTTAAACTCTCTATCAAAATCTACTTTTTTAGGGAAATTAAGTGAGTTGACTTGGTGAGACTATCAAAAATCACCCAAATAGTGTCATGGATTTTCATCAGTCATATAATCCTCATCAAAAATTACATAGATATTCCATCCCATTTCAATTTGAAACCCTCAAGGGTTGATCCGAACCTACTAGAACCTAGAGATCTACCTTAACACATTGACATGTGAGACATATTGAGAAAAACATGGTGACACTTCTCATCATTAGAGACCACCAAAAATGTTGCCTATGTTTTTGGTAAATATTAACTAATCTAGGATATACTACCAATTTGGAGGTGGAAAGCTTCCTCATAACATCTTCACACTATATAATGGTCACCATTTTCTATCCTCATAAGAGGATGATGTTCTCCCGACCTTTAGAGAATCCATATGGTTCATCCCTTAAGGATAACTGGTAGTGAAAAACTTCACAATAAATATCTCCCAACTATGCCTATATTATAAATTTTAGAAGTGGTACAACCAACACCATTTATTGAAGATTATCTACTCTACTCTACTCCACTAAGGTCAACTATAATGAGTCCAAAAACTCTTAAGACTCCTCCACCAAACAAGACTGAAACATCCTACTAGGGTAATATTCTACCACATTTCCCTTCCTCAGAGTATATGTCATCTCAAAGTCATAATCTATAGGGAATCCGACCATCACCACTATCTCAGATACATAACTCTCAAGGAATATATGTACTTGAGAATCTAGTGGAATTAATACACTAAATAGTACAACCCCAAAGATAATGCCTCTACATCTTTAATTTCAAGATGATTGCCTACATCTATAAGTCCTTGGGTGTGTAGTTATTCTCACGAGGTCTTAACTACCTAAACCAAAAATAATTTTTTCCTTGCCACTACATCAAAACACATCTAATTCTAACTCTAGAGGTATCTCAAAATACCATGAACTCTTTAACCACCTCTAGAATTGTAAAAAAAATAGGCATTGGTCAACCTCAATCTCAACAACTCACGAGATCTATACCACTTCTCAGTCCAAATGAATTTTTATCTTATCTGATATAATGAATTCAGAGGGAATAAAAATATATAAAAAGCATCCACAAACCTATTATAGTACCTATACAAACTAAATAGTCTCCAAACATTAGATTAATTCTTGGGTTGTTCCCAAGGTTTCACTACCTCTATCTTAGATGGGTCTACAACTACTTCATCCTCTGAGATAAAGTAAAAAAAATAAGTGAACCTCTCTAATCCAAAACTAAAACTAAAATATTTTACTATAAAATTGGTTCTACATAAATAAATCTAGGACTATCCTTAGGTTACCTTCTTTCTCTTCCTTCGATGAAGAATATATAAGAATTTCAATGATCAAGACTAACATTAACCAATCTAATAAGGGATAAAAAAATTAGGTTCATGATACTAATTAATATAGTAGGGGAATTATTCACACCAAAGGGAAGCACTAGTAACTCCCAATTCCAATAGAAACATTAGAATAACTTCACTGGGATATCCTCCCCACAAATCCACAACTAACAGTATTTAAACCTCAGGTTAACCTTTAAAATTGTTGGTAAAAAAACCCACAAAGTTTCCTCTTGGTAAATTTTTGGTGATTTTGTGTTTTTTGATGAATCTGTATAGCCATGACTAAGTATGGTTGGTGTTTCCCAAATTAGGAGTTTATGGTGGCATAGTTTCCTAGTGTTTGATAAATGTCTGGGCCTCAAAATCAAGAGTTTGGTTTTTGGAAAAGAATGATTTCTTCATATGGGAACACATTACATGGATGATGAAGCCTAGTTCGTAGAATTAATATGGTGGTACACGGAATGATGAAAAAAATCAATGAAGGAAGGGAACCATGAAGAGTGAGATGGAGATCACATACCGGAATGGTTGGAATGGAGAAAATGGTTCTCAAAAAAGGTATGTGGTATGCAGAAGGCTTGTGGTACGTAAGATGGATTTTCATTCGTGAAAATGTGGATGTGATTTGAGAATCCATTAAAGTTATCATTTTCAAAAGTGTGACAGTGATTTTGGCCACCGTGAACGAAGATAGGCAGTGCACAGACTTCCTAAAGAATAATAGTTTGCGGGAAGGTTGTTGTTTGTTGAAGATGCATGGTACGTTCTGAATGTGGTACTACCTTAAAGATTTGGTAAATCTTGAGTTAGAATATTTTGTGGATCTATTTACCTATATAATGATCTCTAATAACATCTTTATTAAGATCAATTTTCATAATAAAATATCATTTATCTGGGAATTCGGTGAAGTTATAACAAGGTTTTCGAGGGATAAATTCTTGAAGGGTGAAGTGGTTCGCCCAAAAGAAATTTCAATGAAGGTTTTTGCATGGAAGTATATCCTGAAAAGTATTTAGTACCTGGAGGAGGAAAAATTGGTATGTAGAGAAGAAATATTTGGTACATGAAGGATTAAGACCCGATACGTGGAGGAGAGGCGGTCTGCATAAGTAGAGATAGTCCACATACAAGAAGCGGTGCACAGAATCGAAGATAGTCTGCGAAGCAGATATGGTTCAAGAAGTAGATGTGATCCACAAACCATAACCACTACATAGTAGAAATAGGAGGAAAGGTGAAATGAGGAGGAATCTATGTGGCTCTTAGAGGGATAAATAAATCTTGAAAAATCTTAAAAACAATTCACAAAAGCAATTTCCACTAACCAAATAGTAAATGGAAAAGTAGATTTCATATTTGGGTTAAAAATGTGACCTAAATAGAGAATCTAACATCATTGAAGATGTGTTATTTCATGAAAATTATGGGACCTACATGTCCATTAACTATGAGTGAATACCTTCCAAGAGTAGTGAGAAAAGTAAGGGTAAGATGACGATACTTCCCACCAGTAGAAATCAAAAGGAAGATACATAGGGAATGACCCTTGGGAATATAGTGAGAAGACCCAAAACTTTTTAAAGGAAGTGATTGTGGGCATATAAGATCTTTCCCAAACCTTGTAATTGGAAGTAAGCTTTAGTGGATTTGGTACATCATCACATTTATGTTTTATACTTCTTGGACGTAGCCCAGTGTGGGTGAACCAAGTAAAAATTCATTGTATTATATGAATAATTTAATTTCTATTCATATATTTCTATGGTATAAAGAGAAAAGTGTTTTTTTAATGATAAAACATGATTTGAAGGGGTAGTAGTTTTAATCAGTCATACCTTGATCCCCCCCCCCCTCTTAGGGTATTTGACCTAATGGACCTAACAAGAACTATCTCTCACTATTTATATAGTAAAATTGGTAATTGATCCTCGTTTTAAGGTACTTATTCTTTATATTCACCTAGTTCATGTGATGTTAGTCAATTTATAATTTCAATTGTAATTACCCCTTTTTGATAAACAACACTAGAGACACCCAAGGGGATATGCTGGGTTTAATGAAACATTTCTTCTGAAGTTTTTATAACTACAACATTAGCTATTGTAGCCTAATATGGGGGGTCATTACATATTCTATGAATTATATCATTATAAATATAGGGTTCTAATCACTACAAAATTCAATATCCCTATAAAGAGATATCACTGAAACATCCTCAGGGATGATGTTCATGTATCCTCCCCCTACCTTTGGAATTATCATGACTAAAAAGAATATAGTTATAAGGTCCATGATTTCCAATTGATATGATATAGTTTATAATTTCTTATATATGATCCCCACTCTCTCTACCAAAAATTCCTTCCCACCAGTGAAGTGAAATCTTGTCCCATCAGTTCAAAGGAAACTCATTCACTTTTGGTGATTATCTATATGGATATGAATTATAGATAACCAATCCATTCAAAGAATTGAATCATATGGTATGATTTTATCCATAAAAATAACCATAAAACATCTTCCACTATACACAATAATTCACTACTTTTAGATGTGAGAGATAGTGGAATCTCTAGCAGTATGAGTCTCCATTAGCATAGATTAGGCTAAGATCTCTAATAGGAATATCAACATTATGAACCAGGGATAAGACACTAAATCAATGAAACACAACTATGTCTATCAGTTTCTAAGATAAATTATATAACACATAGATCACACCTCAAATAATATCTATAACCATAGGGTTATATTCTTCTACATCGTGAAATTTTTTATGCTCTCGACCACCAGGCCTATGCACCTGGTGTGGACCACTTAGTGGTGGTGGTGGATGTAACTCATTACATCATCCTACTCTATAAGGTTATTCTAATGGGGGCCCACCATCCCCTATGATAGTTATGGATCTCTAACGTCTACCCTAATCACTACTAAGAGGTCTTCGACCAAGGAAATTCCTCTGAAATGGTGGTTCTTCCATCATCTTTCCACCCTCTAAAATACACTGGGTCAAACATTCACAAATCATGTGACCAATCCCAACACAATAATAGTATCATCTATCTCTTGACCAGCTATTATCTTTGTTTACATGTAGTACTATCAAACCTCATATTTGGTTAGATATTTCTTATGCCACCTTTATTAGGATCCTAATTCCCTATGTCTACTAGATTCGGTGGATGTCTTGACTTCATGGTGTTCCTTTCCAACTCTCTCCACCTAACGCTCTGCTTCCTGGAATATATCTATGACTAGGTCCCACTATAATACATCTTTATAAGTTGATATTAAAAGGAAGATCACTCTATATTTAATATCTCTACACAATCCATGCTTGAAATTTTGTTTCCAAATGTATATATCACAAATCATTTAGAGGGAGTAACATTTAGGGTCATTAAAACTCAACATGTACTCTACCACTATCATGTCACCCTACTAAAGGTCTAACACCTCTAAAATATCTACCAATTATAATGTTTATGGGTAATAATCCTCATAGAAAATATACTAAAACATTATCTAGGACAGATTCATCTCCTCGTCAGTCTGGTTAACTATAATCCACTAAGTCTCTACTACTCTCTAATGAATGAAAGACCCAAGAGCCACCATATGATCAAAAGGATTCCATTCAATTTAAAATATGAGTGGCATTAACTCAATTCAATCCACTAATGCATGAGGATCTAGGTCTATGTGAAATCTAAGTAGCCTATGTCACTAAAATGCATGAAATTCACAAAACATGTTTACATCATAATTTTACACTTCCATAATTATAGGCTTCTCAAGATAAATGGATTCTCCAACTTGGGCTATTGGATTTGGGTTCTATAACTACTTGATTGGTGGGGGAACTACTTACTACCAACCTGTAGGTAATATCTCAAGGACTGGCCCTCAAATAGAAGACTCATCACTATTAAGATTAACCTTGCAAATATGTTGTGGAATCCTTATTGGATGTCATCATGGTGGCATCTTGGAAATTCACAAGATGACCCATAGTCAGATGAGAATATCTAGGGAGGTGACTTAAGAAGGTCATAGAAATAAAGTACCAATTAATATATAATGCATGTACCATTGATTCCCCATGTAACCGATGCCTCAGTGTTATGATACTAAAAGAAGGTTATCAAAGTCCTTGTGTATGGATACATCGGCTACCTCACTATAGATGGGGTCACTAGCCTGAGATCCGAACTTCAGGAAATTTAAAAATGTTTCCCTAGGATACTAAAAAAATCCTTCCAAAATATATATCTCATGACATCAAATCTATGAAAGACCCCTATTACATAGCTTTATCACATGTCGGGCCACCAGAGCACCACCTGGACCAGTGGTAAGCTATGAGTGATGCCCCAAGACCACCTACAATAGGCTAGGGGTTATAGAAAATCAAATAGTAAGAATATACCATATGATTGGAAGCCTTATCCTCAGGAACATATACACACATATACAACTCCATATAATAATCCATGGATAATAATAAATGTTAAAATTATCTATAGAGTAAACAAATGCATGAAACAAATCTAGGTAAAAAAAAGTACATCAAATGACTCCAAGTACAAATAAGAGGGAAAATAAACACCAAATAAAGGAATGTATTACAACCTAAATAAGTTGTTTTGGATAATAAAGAGATAACTACTTGAGATATCAGGATCTAGTCACCAGGAACGGTCATAGCATCCTGGTACAATTATAGTTCACCTACTTTGAGTCTGCCAATTTTTTTCCAAAACTGTATGTTGTATGAAAAATACATGACTTATTTAGGCATATCCCATGCATGGGTGAGTATATAAATACCAATTAGGATGCCCCAAAAATATATAAACTGAGTAATAACAAGACGATAGTAAGCTCAACCCAATGTAATAAAGATAGGAAACCAATAAAAAATAGGTATGATCATCAAGAATCTGAAATGGTTAGAGAGAGGGAGGGAGATCTTGATCACCACATTTATCCATAAAAATTGAATTTACCGAAACTCCATAAATCTCAAGGATAATAAAAACTATTTGAAATCCTCACAAGAATATGATGGAGGACCCACTCCTTGTTGGAAAATGTCTTAGTCGAGGGAGTGTAGACTCTAGTTGAGGACCCACTCCCCAATAGAGATCAACGATAGGGTAATACCATATCTGTAGATATAGGACCAATACATAGATATTTTGGGGGAGTACTGACCCTACCTATATAATGTAAATGGGATACCCACACCCTAATAAAAAGTTCCTCCATTATGAGAAAATTGATCACAACATCAACTCTAATGATCGTTACCAAAACATGAAATCATCTAATCATTGAGGAGGAAATAGTGACTCACTCATTCCATCAGATGTCATATATATTATGTCAAAATGAAGGTCACCATTGTGTTTTATGTGGAATTGTACTCTATAAGGACTACTCATGGGTCCAATTATGAGTCCTAAAGAAGGAGGTATCATAGGAAGAACTTTCTAAAAATATATGTTATTTCCCTGGGTGTAAACGGTGTCTATTACCAATTCTAATATTACTCTTTTCATACTCCTCCTCTCAAAATTTGTAGGTTCATATACATGATATGTGGCCTGAGGCACATGGCATGTGGGACAAAACAGGGTCCTAGGAGTGTACTTCTAATACACAACTTTACTTGTTGCGTTCCACTACATGAGGATCAAACACATGGTTATATAATATTTAAATTGGTTGGAAACCCTATCCACTATAAAAAATAAGACTACACATCATTAATTTTTTGGAATACATGGTGTACAATCAGGTTTTTAATAAAAAGTGCAACTTCTTTCCAAAGCATTCTACATCAGCTAATATTTCCATAAATCTCACTTGAGACACCACCATATGCTTTAATCATGGATCCTTCATCATAATAGGTTGACCCTCATCCCTCATTTCATGAGAACATAAATCACTAATTTATCCTGTCATTTCTGCTTGCCCAAAATCTGGGAAACCCCATCCATATTTCTTCTATAGATCCTGATTCTTCCATCATTCCTCAATCCTCCAAGAACTTTGATCCTCATGTTCATCAACACACACATAATAATGAATCTAGGGGTATAATAATGGTATGAAACATATTAGAAACAGTCAAAATACCACCTAAAATGGGGTTAATGTGATGAATATGAAAAATGGTGGGAAAAAATCAAAGAAACACCAAAGTGAATTTCTTTGTTGGCTGATACAGCTCTGAAAAAAATATTCATTTATAAAACACAAAGAATAGATAAGGGATTTTATTTTCAATAATAATTCCAAATTAAAAAATAAATCATAAATTGAAATGTTCATATTAATTGAGAAGAATTCAGGGAAATCATAACAGATAACTATATATATGATATAATAATATATTAGAGGGTGAAATTCCAAATAAAACGTACTTATACATGTATATTGGATCGATCACTAATGAAGAATGATTGTGTTACGTTGTTCTTGATTATCTCTAAGAATTATATCATCGATGATGATTCCTATAGAGTCTGATCGATGATCCATGGATCCTCACAATCATTCATTAAAGATTCATCCTACGGTGCATTTCCTCCCTCAATGGATATCTCCCTATGTTAAATTGTAAAACCCGAATATTTTTGATAATATAGATTATATAGGTTATATTCAGGTTTGGGAAATTAATTATAAAAATAAAATAATTAATTAATTTAATTTATTTATTATATCTAACAGAAGCCTACCACTGTGCGTCATCCTAAAACCTGATGCATATAGAAATTATGTTTCACCTAGGGTAAACCCTACATTATGCATCCAAATGTGGTTCTATATTTTCCATCCAAGATTCTGATTAATGGTAAAATCATTTATTCTAAAAATATGTGCACATACAGTTTAATATATTTAATATTTTTAATATATCGATTATAGGGACTAGTGACACACGTGATACCATGATAACTCTAATGAAAACCCTAGAATAATATTTAGAAATATCCAAAGGAACCATACATAAAAATAAGAGTAACTACAATTGGGTACCCACTACTGGGTGACTGGGAACCTGTTAGGGTACATGGGTATTTTTCAGTGCGGTAAAACCCATAATTTCAGGTTCAACCCCTCCTCTTTATTTATCTAAGTTGAAACTCATGGAAATGAATTTTTTCAACCCTCTATCCCTAATTTCTTCCCATTAACCCCCCTAGTTTATAGTTAATCATAGGATGTATGTTCACATTGGATCAAGGTAATCCCTCCCTCTACACCTCTATTCTTCCCATTATTTTTTATAAGATTTTGAATAGTAAATTTAGAGATTCATGAATTTTTCCATTAGAGCATGGAGAAATTATTTCTTAAACATGGGGCTTTATTCTGTGATGGATATAGCATGTCTATAGAGGAAATATTCACCATAATTCACTCTATATCGATAGAGGTAATTTTATTAGTGTGTTTATCTAGGGATTTTATCAAACGTTTTTCAAATTGGGTATTAATTGAGTACCAATACATGGGGATTATTTATTTTAAGGGTGATGTAAAATTTCATGGACATTTTATACATAATTGGTCATAGATTCAATATTGAAATGGTGCTTCATGAGTTTTTAGTTCTTTGGATTATTTGACACAAATTTAGAATCAAAATTTTAATTTTTTTAAATAAGGATTTCCATATTTTGTTTTATGATAAGAATTTTATAGAAACATGATGATCGGTACAATATTGGATAAGGATAGAGATAATGGATAAAAGATGGTAACTCCACATATGAGGTGTATGGTTCCTTTAATACTGAACCATATGCAGTGTATGCATGTTTTTTTCTATTCATACAAGGGCCTCAGTTTTTCTGTGAATTGATAGGCACCAAGGGTGTTTCTTTTAGTGTAAAGGTATAGGATATATCCTTATGAATGTAGAAATGGTATTTTCTACGTGGATATAGATCTTAAGAGAAGACTATGGACTATGTTTCCAAATTATATTATTTATATTTGGGCTTGATGAACCCCTAGAGGGTTTTTGATTATGTAGTGTGTCATGTTCATCAGTAGATGAGCCTTTATGTCATGTGAGGTGGAATTTTAAAGGGTTGGTTCCTTAAGTTGTAGTTTTGGTTGGTTTCAGACCATAGAAATGCTTCCAAAAAGATTATGGGTATGGACTTGGACATTGTAATTCCCTTGGAGGGAATCAATTAATGGGATCATGTATAAGGTACATTAGTTATCCTATATTTCATAGTATATCAAGATGATTACTATACATAGAGTTTATCGAGGGTGTGACTTCTCATATTGGGAATTCCATGTGGAACTGATTGGAGATTATGGGAAAGGGTTTTACCATGGGTCTATGATCTCTTAAATAAATATAGAGGATATGGGATGACTATTCATGAGCCCTAGTAATATGCATTGATTTCTTAGATAGTGTGCATAAACATTCTGCCTCAAATTTGGTGTAGTGGTTATTTTGTATAGGTTTCACACCTAATATTGGGCGGGAAGAGTGGTCAAGTGATTAAATCATCCAAGAATGGTTTCATTGAATTTTGAAATATATGGTGAAGCTTCCATATATTCCCTTGGAAATATGTAATTATTTTGGGTAGAGAAAAAATATATTAGATAGGTTTAACAAAGTATGATAGGTGAGTTAATGTGGGGTGAAATAACATCACCTAATGGTCTTCGTGTTTATATGAGAGATGGTATTAGTTATAGTTTATATTAAATGATTGAGTTTTGTAAGGTGTGTCATGATGGTTGTTCTTGTTGTTATCCCCAAGCACAATGATTGGAATTTAATGGTTTATAGCCAAGATCTTGGATATGGGGTTATTTTTTCCATTCCTTTAGGGCTATCCTAACTACGATGAGAAACATGTCAATAGGTAGCATGACTTAAGAGATAGTGGACTGGTTGACTAGGGTTTGGGGTTTCATGATACACCACTCAAACGTTCATATAAGATGGTCCAGATATATTACACAATTATTTAATAAATTTTGTTTTCATAAACCATGGTCAAATTGTTCATATAATTAGGATTTCATCTAGAATTCACTACCCATATCTAGTCCAACAGTGATCATGTGATACCATCTAAAAATTACCAACTATTTTCAAACTGATAGTGAGTTTGGGATGTTGAATGTAATTAGAACCCCTGCTCAGATAGGTATTGATACCATGATTAAATCTATAACTTAGAACCCATGGTTAAACCCCACAGTGACCCGGATACCATATGTAATTTCATTAGCACCCATAGTTAGACTAGTTATATGATTAGTATTTCATGTGGTTTATATTATCACATGGATGATTGATAAATTAGACACATACTTATTGAATAAATAAATTTATTCAAGTGTTGTAGTGTCTTAGTTAATATATGATTACCTTAAATGATTTCTTGTGTGATGTATGTTACCAATTGTTTATTATTATCCTGCGTATATACACTAGATATAATTTGTATATAAGGGACACCATTGGTGGTGCTGTATTTTGTTTTATTCTCACACCCTTCTTGGAAACTGTGTTGTATGTATTGAACCTTATTTTTTCATTTTATGAAATGGTTTTTATAGGAGATCATACTAGAGTAGGGATGTTGGGAAATGGGACTTAGGAGAGACTCAAGCTATTTTTTATGCATCCTTTGTATTTTTCCCCTATTTACTTTGAATATTTATTTTCCCTATGTATAATAATTGATGTATTCCTATATGTTCATCATGGGTGCATATTTTTATATCTTATTTATATTATCTATTATTATTGGTTTAATCTTAACTTCAATTAATTTATACCACTTTTATGTTATATAAGGATTCTTTATTTACCAAAAATTATCTATTGTGATACTAATAGTATAGTATCCCCATAATGATGCTAGACTCTTTCCACTGGTTGGTAGACTGTGACATTCAAGGAGGTGTTCCTAACATCTTGTGGAATCATTGACTTAGTAGCTATTTCAATAGTCCTAGTTCAGGAAAATATAATTTATATAAATTATATTAACTAAGTAATGGGTTATGGAGTTCACCATCTACCTTGATGGTAGTATTTATATGTCACAGGTCACACCTATTATCGTTTCATTTAGGGATATGATCTAGTTTGTAGATATTAACATTATTATTATGATCTATGGGGGGGAATAGGTTCATGGGATATGAATGGTGCAGGTTCTCTACATGGTGTTGTCGTCTATTTCTAGTGTAATATGGACCAATTAAGAACATAGTCTATTAGGTAGATAAAGTTTAGTATCAAACATTATAGGTTCAGGGGATATCTTGTATGATCTCGGTAATTGCAATAATAAATTATTTTTTCAATAATTTATTTTCCCAAATGAATCTAAATAATAAACAAACCCCATGAAAAAAATCCATAAGTAGAAGAATTGGAATGATGGAATGAAAAAACTATAAAATAATGTGTGTGTAACTTTCCATGTTAATTATTTAAAAATAGTGAGTTTGATCATGTTACCTTAGTGAAATACAATAGGTTATTACATCCAATGGTACATGCCTACCATTATAATCATCTAATTATTTGGTACAACCCCTTCTACATCAAATGTGGGTTGGAACTTCCTACGTAAATAAATATAGTTAGGATGGTGTGTGTGAAATATTCAACTTCATGAATAATCACAAGTATATCATATATTCATAAATGAGGTTCAATAAATTTATTTACAGAACTCTTCCATTGAATGAAGGATCATTTTAGAGTAATTATGTTTTATATGTTATGAAAAAGATAACTCTTTATATCTATTATTGTAACTCTTTACAATAGCTAACTCGTTAATTAAGTGACATGTTAAAAGTATTTTTAAAATTCACTAAATATATACATCATCATATAATTTCTCAAATTTTGAGTCAAACATGATAATTATCATAGGATAGTCAACTAAATGATATCCCAAATCAGTCAATATGAACACCTTGACATGATATTAATAACCATAACCCAACATAATCCATGGTATGTTGAATCTTAAAATGTCTAGGTTTATTCTTTAGTGTATATTTACAATAATATATCACTTTACCAAAAACCTCAAAAACATTATTAAAAAACTATAACTCTTTATGAATTTATGTAAAATCCTTTGGAAATTATTAACATACCAACACCTTTAAATTTTTTAAAAACACTTTACACAAAAATTAATCATAATCCTTATAAATATTATGTAACCCTTATTTCCTTTTTTGTGTTGAAAACCATTATAAATTCGCTAATTCCAATTTGTAGTAAAATAAAAACATCTAGAAAATCATCATTACTACTAAATATATAAGATTTTATTTCATGATTTCTATTAACCACTCTCATATCTCTATATGAACATATCTACCATAAGATATATCTCTATACATCATATACATGTTTAGTAATCCATTAATCCAATACATTGAGCTATCACAAGAAATTGAATGTGTTAAACTAGTAAGGGTTATCTCATACATTCCTTAATAACTAAAATAAAATTACCAAATTCAATGAATACATTACATATCATTCATCAAAATAACTAATCAGATCACAAATCAATCAGCTAGCCATGTCTATTCATTTCTTTTGACTAATTAAATAAAGGTCCTAGATTTCCTACTTGCTATATAAGAGTACAAATCCCATATTTGGTAAACTCAACTAATTACATAATCAATGATATGCCCTACCACCCACTAATTTTGTCAACCTAAATGATTTCATATGAATGGTGTCATAGTATGAAGGTTTACTTTCTATATATGTTTTCAATAATAGGTATTTAGAATTCATATATGCATACTCCCATAATAATATAAATTATGATATTAAAGTATATTTGATATACTTTAGTGGTTTATTCTTGATAATAAGTCTATAATAATTATCTCATAAGTGAAATTATTATCATATATAGGATTGTACACATGATAATACTAACATATTATCATAACTCATAAAACTTCATGATGATCATCGATTTCGGGTAATTAAAAGCCATACTTTGAGGGGTATTATAATTCAATTATTCATTTAATATATACATAACACATGAATAAATTTTAAATGGAGACTTTAATTATCATAATATCATTGTACAATTATATTAACAACATTAATTACATTTAGTCACTCATTTAACTAATATAGAGAGACATTACATAACCATAATGTTTCTATTAGGTTAATGGTTTTATTAATTGATATAATAAATTCCCATCTATAGATACCAAATAGATATTTTCATTACCTATATATATGAATTATCTAATGGGAAAATATTTTTGATGTATGTTATTAGTCTTCTGGTAATATTGGTATTCCTTGGCCTAAGAAATTAATCCATTGTGGTCAAATTTTAGCTCAATTGATCCAAAAAATATAGCCACATCCATAATTTTAGAGAAGATCTTTTTTATCTAAATATATATCTTTCCGGTATTTAATATAGTGAAATATTATTCCTCATCTTTTGAGTCTTCCATATTGGGTTTTTTGGAACACTATCAATGGATATCTATACTATTGAGTAAAAATAAGAAACAAGATTGAGATTTCACATCATCCTTTTTATTTAGAAACTATAATTTGTGAAACCCCTTATAATGAGAACTTTTTTACCTCCAAATATTGTGAACCTATACTTACTTCTTCTCAAGTACATAAATATATTTTTTAATAAATCTAATAATTCTTAATAAGATCATATTAGTGTCTATTTTTATACTCAAAACATAAGAGACATTGGATTGAGTATACAAAATTAAATGACACACATGATAGATTCTATTTTGGATACATAAGAAATAATATTCATTTTTATATTTTTTAACTCTTTATAAGGAAATTAAGACCTTTTTTGAATCATTACCTGAAACACTAGAAAAGAACTCTTCTTGGATTTCTCTATACAAAACCTCTTAGTACTTTATGATTTGTGTGTTCATACTTAGTCCAAGAAACCACTTCAACATATCTTTATTGTTCATTATACTCAGTATTTGGCTACCCTATCCCTATGTTTTATCAATAAGATTTTTCTTAAAAATAACTTTATATAATTTTAGGTTACGATATAAATTTTTATGATTTATGTGTCACCCATAATCTATACAAAAAATACCACAACACTCTCACTAACCAACATTTAAATAAAATAATAATTCATATTGTTGATAAAACCACCCTCTTTAATATTATCATTATATTAGATATTAAAATTCAAAGAATACTACTTTAATCCATAAATAGACCATTGAAACTTCCATACCTTATTAGAAATATTTGTAACTTTAAAACCTCCAAGTAATATCATATACACACCCTGGACTGAATTTCTGTTAAGGAAAGTAGTTTTAATATCCATTTCATATATATAAAAATCATAATAAGATATTATGGAAAAATAATATATATATATAATTTAATATCAAAACTCGTTAAAAGGTTTCCTCATAGTCAATACCATGAATCTATTTATAACTTGTTTCCATCAAGAATAATTTATAGGTATACACACTACCATCTATGTTAGTATTCTTAAATAAATATCATTTTTACACAATGGATCCCACCCATTTATAGGAATTAACCAAATTTAAAATATTATTAGTGTATATAAATTCCATATATGATTACATGTTCATTAAAAATCGTTCAAAATAATAACTATTGATGAACTCATTGTAGGTAGTAATTTCATCATATGTGAGTGTTACATCATTATTATTTTTCATAATAAATTCATATATCTCAGTCTCATAATGAATCATACTAGACCTTGAAGATATTTATGTAAACTAGGTTGGTTTTATTCCTCAGATACTTTTGAAAATGGATCACCTTCTATCATAGGAAAAATTCTTGTTTATCGGTTTTGAACATCTACAAGTTCAATTTTATTCTCATTAACCCTTCGATTCATGTGATCCTTTTCAAGAAAAACAACATATTGAGACATGAACACTTTTTTATATAGTATTATATAAATAATATCCCTTATTTTACTTGGGAAAAATTAAAAAATAATAATTTATCTAATTTATGGAAAAATTTATTAGAATTTAAACATCGTATGTATGATTCATAACCCTAAATCCCAATAAAAGAAAATTTCGGATACCCCCCCCCCATTAAATACCTCATATAGTTTTTCTATGACTAATTTATATGGAATGTTTTTAATTAATAATACATAAATTTTAAAGAATATCCATATAATTATATAGTTATGTCAAACAGACTCATTATTGATCAAATAATGTTTAATAAGGTTTGAATCCTCCATTCAGATATACATGATCAATAAATTATATGATCAAGTATTCACTGACCTAATTTCATTAGATAAAATTAATTCTTTTTCCTACTTGATTATATACTTCACTTTTTTATAGCTCGACATTTTTAATAGTTTCAAATTATGGTCTCATAAAAAATTCATAATCACATTAATTGAAGTCATATATAGAGGTTATAAAGTGCTTATACACAAAACTTTCTTGTGTACAAATTGATAAATATACATCATTATTTATTAGGTAAAATGTTTAACTATATGTCCCACATTTTCCACTAAAAGTTTCTTATACAATTTACCTAATGAAAAATATTTTCATTTTTCAAATGGTTCATAATTGAATGAGTTTAAAAATTCAAAATATGCCAAACCTAACAATTCCAATGATAAGTGGTGTTAGGAAAACTATATTAAAGTACTTGTATAGAATTTTATAGACTAGATTATATAGTTATTTAATGTATAAAACATTTTTCTTATTCACAATTCGATAAAAAATAAATTCACATATATAAATTTTTTTGTTCTTAATCATTAATCAAAATCATTTATTTTCCAAAAAAGATATAAAAATAAAATGTATATTTTTTCCTAAAATATAGATTTTTTTTTCAATTATAGAAATAATATGGTATTTATATTTATAACATAAGTTATGACATAAAATTTTGAAATTAATTCCCCATTTTCAACATATATGGAAACTTCTCCCTTCATCAATTATCTCATATTTGTAATCCAATGTCTATCAATGAAAATATGCGATGTGCACCTTGTATTTGGTGACATGAGCATACCATACCTAAATATTACATCATTTATGATGAAAATTAAATACATATCAAAATGATACATTCCTCATAACCATAAAGGTTTAGATTCATTAGAATATAGATACTTAAACAACCTATTTCATGAAAGTTATTTAACATATCCCATGATGTTCTTCTCACATGTTACCCTTATTAAAAATTACCTCCATAAAACATTTCTTGATATCCTAGGGAAGGGAAACATAATAAATTATTATCTTAGATGATCAATAAGGGTAAACATTTAAGATAATAATCAATGATCATATAAAATAATAAGGTAAGAATAAAGGTATGTGATCATGATCATAACATTCAAAGTTTATAACCAATCTATTGTAGATAATAAACATGAGTCATGGAATAAAACTTTATTATTTCATAATACATGAATCATATTAGTGAGAATCATTATAAATCAATCATGAACCATGATAGGATCTCAAAATCATTTGAACATGTCATAGGTATTTTGTGTCTTAATCATAAACTTAATTATAATAATATATTGGGAATCATAAATTCATCATGGAATTAAATAAATAGGATAATTACAATATTATATTTGGAGTAACTTATATCTAGTTACCTACATCATATATTTGGAGTTTATTAACTTCATAATCTTTTAGTATTTTTCTAACTCTGTTATATCAAAGGAGTTTCTTGAAACTACAATCTCTTAGGATCATCTAAACTATGTAATCTCTTAGGAGTTGTTTAACTCAATTATTATTACCCAATACACTTTAGGGATATATAATTATTGTTACACTTGCCACAAAATCGTAATAAATTTATCTTTTTTCCAAAATGACCTAAAACATTCAGCATATCCTCATAGCACAACCCATTGAAAATAAATGGGTTTCATAAACATATTATCATTATAATCATAAACTATCTAGAGAAAAAATATGTATGGTATCATTGAATCATGTACCTAGTAAATAAAAAATTTCCATCAAAATATATTTTCATAGATGAAAAATTACTTTAAAATATCACTAGAATAATTCTTGAGGGAAAAATACTTTTCAATTTGAAATAAATTAATTTAAAAATACAAATTTTTAAAAAAATAATGTAAAAAGTCTCATTGAAAAGAACCATGTAAAATCTTAAAATATTCTTCTAATCATTTAGTTTTCATGAGGGTGAGAAATTTAGTTTAATACATAATCATTTAAAATGAATATTCTATTCACAAAATTGGTAAAAGTACCTCATTTAGAAAATGTCAAGAAGAATATCTTTATAGAATGTAAAATATGGGTAAAAATGAATTTCAACAATCATTATTTAATATTAGAAACATTATTGAAAACATTTTAGAGAATATGGATAAGCAGGAGAAGGATTCCTAACAAGAAGAGTAAAAATAAGGTTAGTTTTTTCTTAAAAACATTTTCTTCGCCATTTTGAGTACCACAGAGATAAAAATGGTACTAAAACATCCAAATTATATAAATAAAAATAGTAGAACAAAATAAAATAGGTTTATTTGATAATTAGTATATAATTTCCTTCAATTTAAATTCATGTGTAAATAATCTCAATTAAAAAGATATTGAAGAATATATCCATTACCTCAAGTCTTGTATTTATTTGTATTTATTTGAATCTCATGTATAATAAATATATATATTTATTATAGATTTATTTAAAAACCATAATTATATTTATATTACCATATAAATTTACTTGTAATATCTCATCACTCATTTTTATCAATTTTAATTAAAATCACTTTTCAAAGTGATAAATGCTTCCTTTTTCATGATTATTTATATCATGCAATCCCAGACCATGTAATTTTTTCATGGATCCATAATTTATATAATTTTAATAATTTAATGATTATCATGTGTAATAATTATATATACTTTTATAGCTATTCATATAATTCAGTGATGAAAAATGAATTACAAATCTTCATAGAGACGGTAGTCTGTGAGTACGTATGAGTGATGTTTCCATTTTTTGATAGATGGAAAAAAGAAAGATAAATAATAATTCAACATTAAAAAACTATAATAATAGTCCTTATATCATATATATTTAATAAATACATCATTATAACCATCAAGGTGATGAGGTCATGAAAAATGAAACACATCCTTCATGAAGGTGGTCGTCCACATGTACACATGAGTGAAGTTTTCTTTTATCATATAATGGAAATGAGGTGGATAATTGTTGTTACATAATAATAAAAACAATTTGGTATATTTTATATAATGAATTATTTATTTTATAATAGATACCATATATTTTTCAGATGTAGAAGAAGAAATAAAATTGAATGTGTCCAGTTAAGAGTTATTCCTCTTTATTGAGAAAAATCCTTTTGATTTCACCTTAATCATTTAAATCATGATATTTAGAAAATAACACAAGATATTTAACATGGGTAAGAAATAAAGTATGGTATTAGGTTATGTATTTTAAAATCTATAAGCTTCAAAATTTTTGAATAAAGTAGAATTGGAGGACCTCTTTTATAAGTGAGGGTAGGGGAACCCTTATAATTACGTAAAGTATTAAATTAATATAAAAAAATTTTATTGTTCAAGTAATACTAAATAGATTTATTTAACATTAAAGATGATTATGAGTATAAATAATCTCCTCTAATAAAATTAATACAATTTTAGGTGATTTTCTAACCACTAACTCTTAGTTTTAAACTCACCGACAACCCTTTTGATAATTATCGTAAAAACATAGTTTTTTACTTTCTAAGGGTCATCAAAGTTTATATAAAAGAAAAATTGAACCATAAATTGAAAATGATTTATATTATAGACCATATAAAATTCACTTGTTCAAATAAAATATATTATGAATTTTAAATCTTTTAATAAATTATTATTTAACATAAGATACCATTAGAGTCATTTTTAGGACTATTCACATAGTTTGAATTTAAAACAAAAAGATATAAATACAATTAAAATAACAAAATTAAAACATAATAAATATGGTATATCTATCTAAAATAATTTGTAACACAATAATCTATCCAAATTTTATTTATTTTAATATTTTAAAAATCATTTATTTGATTTTTCTCTTACTTGAAAAAGTATTGTGCCAATGTTGAATAAACATTTAGGGTAATTATACCATCAATAAAAATTTTAAAAAATAAAAAGATAAAAACAATTCATTAATATTTAAAATAACCATTTATAATCAAATATAACCTATTTTTAACCCAATGAAAATGTATTATTGATATTAAAACAAAGAGTATGATATTTGTATTTATTATTTACTTAAAATAATATTAAGGTAATTGTTAATGGAAAGTGGAATTAATTTTTAAAAAAAAATATAATGTTATTAAAGTATAAAAAACCTATAAAATTAAATAAATTAATTTTTATTAGATTTTTATAGTTCTTATCCCCCAGTTTTTAACCTTATTATACATGTTTTACACTTTGTGAGGTAATAAATATTTACCATGGTTGCTATTCAAAAAAGCCAAAAATAAAAGGGAACAATTTAACAAATTTTAAAATCATGATTTCAAATATATAATCCAATTTTCATAATACAATTTTTATAAATAGAATAAATAAACTTTAATATAAATGTTTAAAATGCAACAAAAAAGATTATTTGGAAAAATGTGTTTTTGAGATAAAAATGAACTTATACAAAAATAATGTATAATATTAATTCCCATGTAATTAAATATATTATATATAATTAAATTAGAATTATTTTATATTAATATAAAATTAATTAAATAATGGTACTTTCATATTACTTTATTTAATAAAAATAAATGATAATTTTACAGAAATTGGTATTTTTCAATATTCGCTGAAAAATAAATATTTTTAGAAAAAAATCCACAAATTTACCCGAAATTAATATTAAATTATTTATTTCCAAAATTATATTCATTTACTAAAAAATCAACAAAAACTGTATAACTTAATTAGAATTTATGTGTATAAAATTTAATAAACCCATTTAAAAAAACAAATTTATCAATCCTAAAAGGACCTTAGAGAAAATTAAAGAATTATTAATTATAAATTAATCAATAAATTTGAATTATATAAAACAATTATTAAAATTTTCATAAGTTGGTTATTCCTATTCATACCTCTAATTTAACATCTAGCTTATATGGTCACATTAAAATAGTATATCATAATTTTCTTAAAGCTTGATGTATCATGTTAACTAAGCTAACAAGAATAGTATTATTATAAACTAAATTTTAGGGGAGTAACATTTTACCCCCCCCCCCCATCAAAATAATTTTTTTAATCTAAAATTTATCTTGATTATCATGGTTTCAATATTTTAAAATACCTTTATTGAAAACCTAAATAAACCAACGTGATAATAAAAATTCCTTTCCATAGGGGAAGTGAGAAATATAATGGTTTCCTAAAATAACACAAAATAGAGTTCACAAAAAAGAATAAAATTAGTTGTAAGTGAAAATATAGAGATAGTGGAGAAATATAACATCCTTTGAAAAATTGAGAGTGAAATAAAACATGATCAAGATAATGTTAATGAAAACAAAAATATAAATTAGTAAGGGATAAATAAAACAAACACTTCATCCAAATGATTATAAGATAATTGTTTGAGGAGATGCTTTGAGTCTTCACCATTACTGGCCCCCGTGAGTTTTCTCCTTGTTTTTTTGGGACTTTTTCCCATTTATTAAAAAAAATTACTTCTCTATATAAATATTTGGTCATATATTTTTTCCAAGATAAAATTTAACATTTATCAACCAAAAAAGAAAAAGTATATCATAATTACACATACCAAACAAATGAATATCATGATTATATATTATCTTAAAACAATAAAATAATTTCCCAAAAAACACCTGAATCACCATTAAACCTCAATGAGAACATAAATTATTTGAAAAAATTAACACAAAATATAATATCCAATATATTTTATAAATCCAAAAAAAAATCAATAAGTATCAACAAAATTCAATATGTCATCAAATCACTAGTCTATTTCAATGTCACCAATACAATCTGATTTAATTTATCAATATCAATCAAAACATCATCCAAAATAAAAATTATTATCTCAACATTAGGCACATTTTATGTGTCATCTATCCATAAATCGTGTGTTTTCTAAATATGTCAACTTACCACTAAATCACTTTTATAGGTTATGAGTACTATTCATTATATGATTGAAAATAATTAAAGAAAACTGCTACAAAACAATCCATAGATGTTTCACAATTTTCATTACTAGGATATCATTGATAAAACACATCTAAAATATAATTCTTGAATCCAAATACATAAACACTTCAATTATTTCACTTTATTCTTACACTAGTAACCATGATTTGTCATATTATTCAATAATACTTCATTTCATTTTTTACTCATAGACTCTTTATCATCAACATTAAAACCTTTACTCATATATCCTTACTAATACTATTTTCAATATTTCTCCTATGAAAATAAATTTACATAGTTATTATACTTTATAAATTTAAAATATTTAACTTTATGTGATAAATTATGTAAACCATTATTCTCATACAATAAGTTGATTAAACATTTCATTTTTCCTCAGAGATTTTCTGCTTTATTCCCTTGTTTTACATAAATAAAAAATATTACCATTCCATTTATATATTTATTTTAGTAATTATTCCCACATTCATGGAATGTAAGAAGTTTAATCTTCTATCCCCTCTAGTATTTATAAACTAAACTCCTGTGAAACTAAATTTTTACCAAATTAGTTGTGTTAGTAAACTCACCCAATATGAGGTAGTTAATCATATAATGGTACTGATGATTAGGAATAATAAAATGGTTTCTAATTCCATATATTATTTCATTTGGTTTCCCATGAGTACAATCATTCCATTCTCTATAATATTCTACATTAATATAATTAATCCTGGTTTCAACCATTGACTAACTCTAAAAAATATGATCTGAGAAATAGTAATCATAGTAAAAAATAATATAATCATAAAAATAATTCATCAGATATGTAAATAATGAAAATTTATTTTTAATATATGACACATTAAATTTATCCTAGGCCATTCAGTGTCATCATCTATTAAAATATATTATAATGGGCTATAAAAAAATATAGATTTACCAAATAATATCTCCTCAAAGTGTCTAGCTAGGTGTGCGGTCTTAGGCCCACCCATTATACACTGGTGAAGGAAGATTTAATACTCAAATCACCCCTTTCATATTTTTTACCACTACTGTAATATGTGCCATAACTACATCCACTTTCTAATATCCAGACAAGGATGTATTTTCTCAGAAAACCACATTATCTCAACATTACCAAAGCATTAGGATGTTATCATATACTTTAAATTTCTCTTAGGATTTTCACGAAATTTCTCCGACACTAATATTCAAAAATAACTAAACCCTACTCTAATACCAACTTAGGTGAGATGAGTATAACATGCATAAATATTACATCATTTTAGATGAATATTCAATACATATCATTAGAATTCACACCCCAGATCTGTTAAGGTTTAGTGTATTTGGAGGCTAGATACTTTAAAAAACTTATCCCATGAGAGATATTAAACATATCCAAAAAAATTATTCCCACATTTTACTCTTATTCATACCCTGCTTAAAACCTTACTTTATACCATTTTAAAAGGATACATAATAAAGTGTGATCTCAGATTCTCTATAAATGTCAACATGGAATATATTAATTGATGATCATATATAAGAATAAGAAAAGAAGAATGGTATAGGATCATGATCAAAACATAGAAATTTCATACTATATCCATCATAGATCATAAACATGAGTCATTTAATAAAACATTGGAATTTAAAAAGTCATTAATCATATGATTGAGGAATTATCATAAAGCAATCATGAACCATGATAGCATATTCCATGAATTTGAATGTGTTATAGGAATTTTAAGGTTAAATCATAATCATAAACATAATAATATCTTTGTAATCATACATTCATCATGTAATTACCTAAACATGTTAATTCCAACATTCTCTTAGGGTTAAATTATATCAAGATAACTCTATCCTCTCTATGAATTTTATTAACTCCATCCTCACTTAGTGGTATCTTAACTCCTTTGACTATTAGGAGTTTCTCAAATCTTTCGCATATTAGGAGTTATCAAATTCATATTATCCTTATATTTTCTTAACTCCATCATCATTACTCAATTCATTATAGGGATTTATAATAATGGGTCCCCCTATCACATAATCATAATCCATTCATATGTATTCCATAATATCCTAAAACAGTAATCATATCATCATAGAATAACCCATATAAAATAAATGGGTCTCATAAAAATTTAATCATCACAATAATAAACCATCTAGAGAAATAATAAGTATGGTATCAAAGGATCATATCTTATTTAAATCATAAGTAACATAAATGATATGTTATTATAGATAAAAAATTACATGAAAAGATCCCTAGAATAATTCTTGAGGAAAATACCCTTTTCATTTTGAAATCTCATATTTAAAATATAAAAATTTATAAAAATACTATATAAAATATTTTCATTGAAAGTATCCTTGGAAACTGTTAAATTATTCTTCAAATCATAGAGCAGTCATAATGGTAGGAAATTTCATTCTTGTTGTAATCTTTTAAAACAATGATTTTTTTACACATCCAATAGAAGAACCTCATTAAAAAAATTAGAATAACATTTTAAAAGAAATAAAAACATGATGAAAATTAAATTAAATAATAATTGGTCTATATTAAAAAATTTAAAACATTTTATACAATAGGTATAAATATAAGATATATTTCTTACCAGAAGAGAATAAATATGGTCGGATTTTCTTAGAAACATTTTCTAAACCATTTTTATTACTAAAGAGAGAAAAATTGTAATAAAATTAAAAATTATAGAATTAAATAGAGTATCATAAAATAAAATTTATTTATTATATAGGTATCATATAATTTCCCTTAATGTAACTTCAATCATAAATAACCCTGGTTAAAATGATATTGAAACATAAATCTTGTACCACAAGTCTCATCTTGTTTCAAATGCAATTGAACTGCCTATATTAAAAATATATATTTATTATAAATATATTATAGAACCATAATCATATATAGAATACCATATATATATTTTTCTTATAACATATTATCACCCATTTGTTAACAATTTTTTATTAAAATCACGATTTTGAGAGACAGCTTCTTGGTTTTTAATACATCTTTCAGGTTGGAAGTCCCAGTCACTGTACTTTGATCATGGTTCCATCATCTCCAAAATATTAATCATTCCATTATTATTATATTTAATAATTATATATAATTTATACCTATTCATATAAATAAATGATTAAAAATTAATTACATCACTTTGTAGAGATGACAGTCTGCACATACACATTGGTGATATTTCCACTTATAGGTAGATAAAAATAAATAAAAGAAACAAAATTAAATTACCTTTAACGAACTAAGATAATAACATATATATCATATATATTCATAAAATAAATTATTATAATCATCCAGGTGAAGTGGTGATGGAAAATGAAATGCATTGCTTTGTGTGGTTGGTAGTCCACACATACACACAAGCGATGCTTTATTTTCACATTAGATAGAAATGAGGTCGATAACGGTTTTTTCATAATCAAAATAAAAAATAAATATATTTATAATAATTATGTTTTTATTTTTGAATGGATACCACATATTTATATTAATAGAATAAGAAATAAATTGAAAGTACTCAGTTATGAGTTATACCTCTTAACTGAGAAACTTCTTTTGGATTACACCTAAAGCCTTGAAATGATGCTATATTGGAAATACCATAAGATCTAGGATGTGTGTAAGTGACATAATATTATATTAATTTGGTGGTTGTTAAATATATAATTCTGAATCTTTTTGAATAAAGGATAAGTGGAGGTCTCCTTTTATAACTGAGGGGAGGTGAACCCTTGAAATTTCCTAAAAAATTAAATTAATATAAATTAATTATCATGTTAAAGTAGAAATAAAATTGATATATTAAAAAATATAGGATTATTATGAGTTTAATTTTTCTTATAAATATAATTTAAACATGTTTTGGTGATGTTTTAACACTTATATATTAGTTTTTATCCCCTGTTAACCCTTTTTATAATTACCATGATGTCAAATATTTTTACAATTTAGGGGTCATGAAAGTTACTATACAAGACAAATTGACCCATAATTGGAATATTATTGATATTATTGACCATATACAATTTACTTGGAACATGTTAAGTGTTTTATGAATTTTAAATCATTTAATAAAACATTATTTAACATAAGATACCATTAAAGTTGTTTTTAGGTCTATTCACATAGTTTGACATCAAAAACAACAAGATAGAAATAGAATTCAAGTAAAAAGTTTTAAAATATCACAAATATTTTATATTTAACTGAAAAATTCATGTAATGAAATAATTAATCCAAATTGTTTTTAATTTAATATTTTTAAAATTAATTATTTTATTTTTCTATTACTTGATCAAGTTTTGTGTCAGGGTTTCATAAATATTTAAGGTAATTATTAAATAAAATAAAATTAAAAACAAATTACCATGATAAAAAATCATTCGTATTTTAAATAACCATTTATAACTTAACATAACCTCTTTTTATCCCTATGAAAAAATATCAGATATATTAAAACAAATAGAGTGGAATTTTGTATTAATTTTTTAGTTAAAATATTTTTAAGGTCATTATCAAATGAAAGTGGAAAGAAATTTTGAAAACTAAGAAGATAAGATTATTAAGTTTGAAAGGAACCTATATAATTAAATAATGTAATTTTTTTAAAGATTTTTAGGCCTTATTAGATTTCTTTAATGATATTCTATATGATTTACCCATACCAAGGGGAAAAATATTTACCGTGATTACTATTCACAATGAAAAAAAATAAATGGGAAAATTTATCAAATTTTAACCTATTAATTCAAAATATGGAATAAATTTTCTAATATTAAATTTATATAATTTGAAGAAACCAATTTTAATATAAATGCATAAATTGCAATAGAAAACAGTTTAAAAAATATTTTTAAGACTAAAAATGAACTTATACCAAAATAAAGTATAATTTTGATTCCCATGTAAATAATTAGATTATATATAGTTAAATGATTCATATGTTAATTTAATATTAAGTTTGAAAAAATAATTTTACTATTAAATTACTTGATTTAATAAGAATAAATGACGGTTTTACAAAAATGTTATTTTCACTATTCACTAAAAAATAAATATTTTAAAAAAATCCAAACAAAATCAACCTAAGATAATATTGAAATGGTTATTTCTAAAATTATATTCCCTTTATAAAATGAAATTTATAAAGTGGTAAAAATTAATTATAATGTATGTGTGAAAAATTCAATAAAACCATATTTTGAGATAACATTTTCTTTAAGCGTAAAATGTCTTTACAAAAAATCAATTACAAATTTATTATGAATTAATAAATTAATTTTAATTATATAAAAAATTATATATATTTTCATAATTTTTTTATTCCAATTCATACCTTCAATTTAACAAGTAGGTTATATGATCACATTTAAATAGTATTCCATAGTTTACTTAAAGCATAATGTTGTGTGTTAAGAAATATATCGAGCATAATATTATTTTAAACTAAATTTTAATAGTGTTATATGTTATCTAATACCCAATAATTAGAATCTATAAACCATTATCTATATTTGTAATTCCATATAACATTTTATTTATGTATATATAAAAACTTTTATTCTTATTCCTGAATAAAAATCACTTTTAATCCAAAAGGCATATAGAAATAAAATTTAAAATTATGGATAAAACATAATAATATTTTTTCAATTCCAAAACTAATGAACTATATAATTAGATCATAAATGATTACTTCTAATGAGAAAAGTGTTGATCCATTTCGAATATGTAGTTCTACTTCTCTATTCATTAATTCTCTCGTATTTACATGATATTGTTTCTTATCAAAAATGTGGTATGTGATCGTGATATCTAATTACTATGAGTTATAATTAGAGAAATTGGTTTCCATAAAATTCACATCTATAGTATCCAATTATATATCCTTGTTAGCACTTCTCAACCTATGATACTAGTCTATTAATTTATAGTCCCATCTTATAAGACATCTCAAAATGATATTAATGATATGAGCTATAATCAACAATAAGAAATATATTTGGGTGAGTTCCATGATTTATATCATTTTAATAAGGATTTGTTTTTGAAATTAATCCCACTAAAAATGATGAACCCATACATAATATCCATATGTGGACCCAGGATTCACATTTTAAAAATTAATAAGTTTTCTTTGGCCTTCCTCTCATCACTTAGCTATTTAGATTTACTACTATTTTAATATTATCAATTGTGATTCATAGATAGTTGAGTGAACAAATATGTTCAAAAATAAATGATATGAAAAAAATTACACCAATTACTCTAATATCTTAATCCATAGGGTTTTCAGGTTTCCTGCATCACAAAGCTCTTAAATGGACATAGTGAACTAACTCTTTGGTTTGGCCACATCCAATATGTATTACACAAGATATTCCAGGTTCACCCTATATTTTCATAAATCTATCTATTTTGTTGATTTATTCTATGAAATATATATTCTTTGGAATCAATCTCCCATTGTATTTTTTTAGAGTTTTATTAGTCTCACTATTATTGTAAAAGTGGGTGCCCTAGACCCAACTAAATAGTTTTTTTATTACCATTTCATGTATACAACGAGATATTCATGATGTACACTTACCATTATAGTGTATAAATATTTGTGTTCAATGTTTAAATAGTAATGTATATAGATTTTTTGCCATGTAAAAAGGCTATAGAAGATCCCAGGATATAATGATAACCTTGAGATTATATGAAATTAATCTGAAATATATGTTCTATGGGATAGATACATCATAATGACTAGAAACAGTTTATGTCTAACCATCATGTTTTGGGGGATCATAATCATTGAGACATATTCTCATGAATTTCAAACTTTGTGATTTCAAGAATGTGATATAATGAGGACATACCCATCAGCAGGAACACCGCATGTTTCAGGTGTCGTTGGTTTTCCTTATATAAAAACATGTGTAATGGTCTCTTAACTTGAGATCATTGTTAATGTGTTCCATTTTATTATGTACTTTGATACAAGGAAAAAACCATGATAGTGAAATCATGGTGAGCTATCTTGTTTTGGGTGCATCATTGATGGCATGACATTGGTTTGATGATCAAGATAGAATTTTTTGTTTTTGATTTGAGGAGGTAATATATATTGGGCTTGGTTGATTAGGATGGTACTACCATCATAATTCTTGACCAAGGTAGTCTGAGTTATGTCCATCAAATAGATCAACAAATAATAAAGAAATAATGGATTATGACAAAAGTTTTTTTCTTACTCTATGAGATATCTAATGATAGAGATATTATATTACAAAGTGCATGTTCATATGTTGATTATCACTATTATAACTATTCTTTATCTCTTTGGGGATATGATGGATTTCTATACATTACTCTTGGTTAGTGAGAACTATTAACTACTATGGAGATAAGGGCCTAAAGGGTCACACACAAAAGAGTATTTAGAAATATTCACTATATGGGTGGGGTGGATAAGCAGGAAATAGGTTGAACCATCCTAGGACTATGGGCCACTTAATATATAAATAAAGGTCCTATAATGGGTTCTCATTCTTGGGGGTTAATGATATTATCCTTATAAGTATAGGGTTTTTTGTGTGAGTTTTTTGGTTTTAATTGTATCCTCAATACCTAACATAATATATTGGATATGGTGGACACCACTATAGGGTCCAACAGTTTTCCAAGTAATCGAATATCAAAGAATAAATAAATTCATTATTATTCAAGTATAGAATAATTGTGTAGAATTTATTTAGTAAATGTATTCACATGAGATTTAATTAATATAGGAAAAATATTATACAAACTCATATTAATATAATATTTCTGGTCTATTTAAGATTAACGGGAATTAGGAGTTGAGTTAAATGACTCTGTTTTATCATTTAATGTATTTAAGATATATTACAAGTATGTGATTAAATATAAATAATATTTATGAAATATTTTAGTTCATCATAATTATTTTTTATTACTTATTTAGTGGGTGTTTTATTTCTATGGGCCTAGAAATCATTTTTGGGTGCCTAAACCTCCCACTATATTAGGAGGAGGAAAGCCTCATTCCATGTAGTATTTATACTTTCAGGGTTGAGAGATCCTTTCTTCTCCAATATCTTAGAGAGAAAAATTCTATATCTACGATAATGACCTAATATCACCTTCATGGATCGAATTTAGGGGATCATGGTGACCTCTATGATGTTATAGAGATCATCAGAGCTCTATGATAGAACTCTGAATTAAATTAATGATGTAAACATATATTATTAGATCCTATTTGGATTATCTAGAGGGGTTCATCTTTATATCCTTTTAGAAATATTCGTCAATGATGCATTGTAGTCAAGCGTGCTTCAATTCAAATGTGGTACTCAATATATTTTATTTTCTATTCTTTAAATAATCCATATGAGATCCTCAGACTATAACAGGGCATGGATCACCAGAGATGACAAGTTATATCACTTAGGTGATAAAATTTTTAAAATCCTCTACCCACCAGCTGCTTCTGAACCCTAGTACCAACAATTTGTATCAGAGTGATCTTGTAATTTTTTGGAGCGAAGAAAAATTATTTTGTTTTAAATTTAAGTAGAGGCTTTTAAATCGATCCCAATGGATCTTACCACCATTTGATTCTATGTCAAATGGAAATATTATGACCATCTGAAAAAAAAAATTATCAATCAAAATTCTCGGATTTTGTACAAGTTAAATTATGAATAATGTATATAAAAAGACATTTGTATATGTGTGTTTTAAATATGCCAATGAGTTTACTGATGATACTCTCTTTCTAGTCATGTTTCGTCCCAAATCTGGTGTTCGGAACCCTTCCAACTAGTGACTTAACATTTCCACATGGGTGTGGAAACTTCAAAATAAAATAAAATGTTTCAAGTCATAAAAACATTTTTTTTACACAATGTTAATTTGAAGGGGATGGTGGTGGGAATTTGTTTAAAAAATAGTAGAATTATTCTAGCCTCAGTTCATAGGTGTGTTCATGGGTGTTATAAGAAAAAGATAGTTTTTAAAAGTATTACATGGATTGAATTTGAACATAATACAAAAAAAGGTATATAATCTTTTAATGGAAGAATCATTCACTCGTCTAGTGGCCTCCTCCTCCTACCTCTAAAGGTGTTGGTTGCCCCCTCTCTCCAATAGGTGACACACCTGTCTCCGATTGAGCCACCAACTCACATCGGCCACCCTCCTCCAAGCTCCTCCACTCCACTCAAGCTAGTGTCACCCCTTCTCTCTAGACAACCAACAACCGACACTCTTAAGGGACATTGTATGTAATTGATAAGTAACATGCACAAACCCTCCTCCCAAACACTACTGGTCCTCCTACCTCCTCCACCCAATTCTACACCAGTAACCTCATCAGGTGTTACTTACTCCTTATCATTATCGGTCGACTAGACGATATAGTCATCATCATGACCTCCTCCTTAGCCGCCCTCATGAGCCTCTACAACACACTGCATCCCATCCTAATCGAATGGGACTAACTACATCCTCCCCATCATGCACTGTGACCAGCTGATGCTAGAACCTCTACTCTAATCAACACCTTACAGCAACTGACCCCACCTAATCATGTTGTAGGACATTGTACTAGTCACATGTGCACCCCACATGTGAGGTAACTCCCCTAACATGGGTATTTCTAATTCTTCTAGACTCCAAATACCCCACAACATGTCGGGGTACGTCTTCCTGACCTAGAATGGGTCTCAGTGGCCTCGCATGACCTTGAATAGCCCTGCATGAGCTTTTCATTGCTCGAAATTGGCCTACGTGGGGTTGGTCTGGCCCACTTTGGACATGTGTGGGGTTTTGAGGCCTAGGTAATCATTTATATAATTAAAATTAATTTAGTTAATTAATTTAATTTTATATTAAATTAAATTAATTACTGATTAATTTTTTTAGATAAATATTTTAGTACTCCAAAAAAATAATTTAATTTTGGTATTAAATTAATTAATTAATTTAAATTTTGGTATGAAAATTAAATTAACATAAAACTGAATAAAATTAAATTATATTAAATTAATTAGTTTATTTAATTTAATTAATTCTCTCGTAGTTAAATTAGTTCAATTTATTTTTTATTGTGCTCTTACTTTCACCTTTTTACCGGTCTTGAATAGCGACGGTGTACTTCAGTTTTATTTAATTATTTAGTTGTGTGTGATGATTATAATAAATAAGATAGTTTATGCATAGTCATTTTTTTATTTTTTTTATATATATAAGGGTTTTCACACCAAGATAAAAATGAGTGTTCTATATTTTTTAATCTTGAGTTCCCCTCGCCTGCATGCAATTATTTTTTTAATATGATGAGGATGTTATAAGTTGTAGAACCCACAATGTCGAGGCAAAATCCATATGAGAATTGGATACACAAGATGGAGGATGATATGCATCATGAGTCAAGATATGACTCTGTTATGATACCCCTAGGCCATTTTAGACCCATTAACTATGGATAATCCAATATTAGATTCTCAAGACCAGTTATATATTTTTATTTCTTTTATGTATTTATTTATTATTTTACGCATTTGCGTGATAAGGGGAAACACATAAAATAATAAATAGTAAAATGTATAAAGAGGATATAAACATTTTCCTATTAAATTTTGGTGGTGAGCATGAAAACATAGAATGAAAATATTAATAGAAATGGATTGCATTCATTGATAAAAATATTAAAAACCCTCATAGAAATATTAAGTTTCAAATGTCTTCCATCGATTAAATTCAAAAAAAAGTAGGTGTGTATGGTGCTCAAACATCCATATTTGAGGGTGTATCCTACTATAGTGGAGTTATTTTGAGAATAATGGGTTTACCTAATTGAAGATGGTAGTAAATAAGTGGTCATATATAACTTGTTGTAACTTTAGTGGAAAGTGTTTAGTAAATCATTTTTCTGATTTTAGTTTCTAGGACTTTATTCAACAGATCATGAAACTGCGATATAATGTGGTTGGCTAGTAAAACTTATACCTTGAACTCTCTAGTTAGTGGAGTGTCCATTGATTGTTGAATATGAGGGTAAGTTCAAGGATATTTTAACCTAGAATAATCAAGTGAGAGAGTATTTGGATTCTTGTATAGAGAGTTGGTAGAGTTTGATAAAATAGTGGGTGAAATTTAATGATTTAATTAATCTATAAATAATTTATAAATTAGTAATCAAGATAAAAAATACTGATCTTCTAGTTTTTTATATAAATTGACACGTAATACCACAAGACCACTATGATAATTTTAGACAAATAAAATGTAAAAACTGGGATGAGTTTCCAAAATGTAGTATAAGATCTTGCACATAATACTATGATATTGGAAATTGAAGGTACCTGTGTCCCCAATACCTATTAATCCACCACAAGAAGCGTGGGTGAGGAAAAAGATTATAGGTGACTTGTGTGTGATTCGTATAATCATTATTTCATAATTTTATCATCAAATTACAATGTGATTTGTGGAGACAAAATTGGGACATGGATGATTTCACATGTAGTTTCATCTCCAAGAAACATATGAGAAGAAATAGAATCACATATATGAATAGGTGATGATTACACTGGTTTTTTGATAATTGAAAGATGGATAATGATCTTTAAATGAATCCCTTTATCATATAATCTTCACCTATATAATCTATTTTTTTAAGATTACAAAATTATCATTATGGAGAAAAAAACTTGTTACCTCTTGGTTATGGTTTTCCAAACAATAAGAACAATGAAAAATGATTCATATTTTTTTCTTATGGAGAACGAGTTGAAAGACAATGAGAAAATCCAATGGAAAGAGTGATTCCAAAATCACCTTATCAATGCACATCAAATAAAATATTTATTAAATAAGAGGTTATTTTCTTCACATATCTTCAAATAAGATCTATAGGAGCTTAAATGCATTGAACTGAATCAAAGAAGAAAGTAGTATATTATTCTTCGAGTATATTCATCAATATAAATGTAATTTTACATTCATACTTATTGGGTATTAAATAAAATATTCCTATTATATGTGTGTTTAAATACTTTAAACAAGTATGTATAGAAATATTACAAGAATTAAGGTGTGTTCTCAAGGAGGTTGATCAAGGGTGCTTTTATGCCAGTGCTGAGAAGTAAACAACTTCTAATTTTCAAGTTATTGATTCTAAGTGAACTTTTTTTGAATATTACCCAAAAAAATCTCATGTGTCCAAAAAAATGGGGGAATTATTTGAATTTCATGAAGGAAATTGTTTTGTGGTGTTTAATACCTGAAAAATATTTTAGTGATAAATGAATCATAAGCAATACATGATGTAAGACTCTTATACCAAATTATGGTAAGTTAATTCTTTTCAAGAAAAACTAACAAGTTGTTAAGGATATACCTATTATGGTTTTAAACTCTTCAAAGTGAAATTCCTTAGTTATTATCAATATACTTATGTATTTATTTTTGGATAAATAAACCTTTAGAAATAAAGGTAAGACACAAAGATTTTAGAGATAGTTTAGCTAGAGAACATGAAAAAGTCCATGAGTAATCTAGTTTTAATTATACTTCATAAGATTAATTTAAGTGTTTAAGTAATGTGAAACTTAATTATGTTATATTGATGGTTAGAAGATATGAGTTTCATTGGGCTGGTATGCTGGATAATATCTTGACCAAGAAATTATCGATCAAAATAATATATCGTGGAGTAAATCCTAAATTCAAATTACGTTATCCATGTCAGATCTATGATTCTAATAAGGAGGGTTTATGATGACTCTTACATGATAACATTAATAAAAAAATGTACCATTGAGTAATTACTAAATGAAAATTTATTTATATACACCCGTTTCAAGATGTATGTTAAAGGATCATCAATGTTAAAACTCATACATTGTAGATACTTCCATTTTTGAGACATGATTTGAAAATAATAATATTATCCCATAACCATATGATAACTATAATGAAAAATTAATATCATATGAGTTTTAGTATGATATAAATCTATTATTATAAGAACATGTATTTATATGTGAATAGTATGTTAGGATATAAAAAACATTCCTCAAGTGAAACACAATGTGCATCTAACAGTAATTATCTAAAAGTTTCATAGGATATTACTAAAATACCTATGATAGAAAGGTTATATAAAAGTGATAGGATATATTTCTATAAAAGGGTTTACATCTCTACTTGAGATATTGGGTGAAATATTGACTTTTTTTAGTCAATGTCGTAGATGCACAAGTAGTTGACATATGAACATGTTTCACAAGATCTTGTGGAAGAGGAATGTTCTCGAGACACATAATATGTATGAAGGTTAAAACCATAGTGTTGGTTTTATTTTCACCACAACCAGTGTTATTTTATTCATTGAGAATAGTATCTCCTATAAGTGAGATGTATATTCCAACTAGATATAATTTACAATGTCAATTAAAATTCAATAATGGATTCCATGTATCAATGTATAGGGGGATTATTATTTTGAATACTACTGTGTGTATTCAAGTGAGATTATACATGGATGGTATAAGATTTGTACCAATAAGGAACAGTTGGTAATACCATGTTGTTATGCCTAAATCAATTAGAATTTCTCCTATCATAGATAATTTCTAGGATCAAATTTTCAAGAATTGGATGTCAATACTACCAATCATGGAAGGTGTTTATACAAAGCAGCCATAAATGGATGGTAACACTATAGATTTCCAATAAAGGATGAAAGTTACTAAAATCCAGTTCAATATTAAATTATAAAATAGGATCATATAATAGAAATTTGGAATAAATCTTTTCCAAGTATCTACCAGAGGTTAGTGAGAGAACCATCATTTTCCAAGTAAAATATGTTCAGTAACATATGAAAATAACTATTGATCTTATAGTTAGTTAAGAACATAATAAAATAAATAATCTAAGTGTTGACTTAAAGTAGAAACCTAATCTATAGGGAACAGTAACTATTGAGGCATATATAATGGTTTCCTAGACCTAGTCAATCGTGCATATATAGACAATTTATTGAAAGAATACAAGTTGAAACAATTTGAAATAGAATCAAAACCAAGGTCACAAGACATAAATATCTCCAAGAAACAAGCATTTACATAGGAGGAGATTAAAGTTGTTAGTTAATGTTTTATATACTTCTGTGATGGTTCAATCACATAATATATGTTATGTACTAAAAGTGATATTGCCAACATATAATTTATGATAGGTAAATATCAATCATATATAGGATAACTACAAGGGACGAGGTTAGTGCTATCCAATTGTACTTGAGAAAGTACAAAAGGAATGTACCTAGTATGTGGAGAAGAAGGGATACTAGTTTTTATGGGACACAAAAAAGTCTTCCATGGATTAATGTGATATAATATCATAGTTAGGCTAAGGTAATGAGTGATACAAGATCATAAAATCTCATGATAGCCATATCTACAAATATCAAGTGCATTGTGGCTTCTAAGGTAGTTAAGAATCTGTGTAAAATACACAATGATTTTTTCTAGTTCTTAGAATCATTCCTATAAATTAAAGGATTATTATAATATAAGTTATGATACTCTTACTTTCCAGGATGTCATGTTTTTATAGTAGAAAAAATAAATACACTTGGGGTTTACATCTATTGAGGAGTTTCACTCAAGGAGATGAGGTCGCACGTAATATAATAGCCACACAAGGGAGATGGGGAAACCCCAAAAAGTGTATATGTAACCCACAAAAACATGATCTTAATCATGTGATATATAATAAGGATAGTTATAAATTTGTCTCTAGTGCAAGTGGGAGTGTTGTAATTGTGGGTGCCCTAGAGTCAACTAAACAGTACTTTTTAATTACCATTTCATGTATATAGTGAAATATTCCTGATGTACACTTACCATTAATGTTTATAAATTTTTTTTTCCAATATTTAAATTGTATTTTCCATTGATTATTTTTCATATAAAAAGGTTATAGTGGGGACCATTATATAATAAGAACCTCAAGATACTATGAAATTAATCTAAAATATGTGTCATATGGTATAAATACATCATACGAACTAGATATTATTGATGTCTGACTATCAGGTTCTAGGGGTCTCATAATAATTGAGACTTCTTCTCCTGATGTTTTAACTTGGTGATCTCTATTAAGTGTGATCCTGAGGAAATATTTGTTAATAGGAACACCACATGTTTTAGGTATCATTGGTTGTTTCTATCTACACACATGTGTATTTGTCTTCTGACTTTAGATCATTATCAATTTGTGTCATTGGATATAATACATTAATGTAAGGAAAAAACCATGATAATGAAATCATGGTGAGGTATCTTATGTTGGGTGAGTAATTAGTGGTATATAATTTACTGAATGATCAAGGGAGAATTTGTCACTTCTATGTTGAGGAAGTTTCATATCTCCAAACTGGTTGATCATGATATTAGTACCTTTATAAATCCTTGTTCTAGGTAGTCCAAGTTAATTTCATCCAGTTTGATCCAAAAAAAATCAATAATAGATGATGAAACAAGTGTGTTTCAAACTTTGTGATATTTCTAAATACAAAGAGATTATATTGCACAGTGTGTCTTTGTAGGTTGGTAATCAATGCTATGACTATTCTTTATCTCTTTATAGGTATTTATGGGTTGATGGAATCCACTCATATTTAGTGAACACCATTCACTAATATCATGATAAGGTTCTATAGGGTCACACACAATAGAATATTCAATAATCTTCTCTATTCTAGTGAATAGGTATATAGGAAACTGTGGGACCAACCATAGGTTCCAAGAGTTTTCTATGTAATCGACCACTATATAAGAAATAAATTCATTATTATTTGAGTTTATGAAAATTGGGTTGAATTATGTATTAAAATTACTCCTAAGTTATTTTTCGAAAATAGGAAAAAATATTGTATGAACAAATATTATTTTAATATTCTAGGTTCTTTTAAAATTAGAAAGAATTACGATTCAAGTAAAATGAATCAACTATATCATGTAATATATTTAATATATATTAAAAGTTTATGAAAAAATATAAATAATATTTATGATGCAATTTAGTTTGTTATAATTATTTGTTATTGCTTATGTAGTGGGAGTTTTATCTGTAGTGTCTATGGAACCCTTTTCAGGTATCAGCACCTCCCACTATATATTTTGTAGGAGAGGCTCATTCCATATACTATTAATATATTTGGAATTGATATAATCTCCCTCCCCCCTCATCTTATAAAGATAAATCCTCTCTCTAAGAAAATCACCTCAAATCACCTTCACTGATCAAAGGCATGGGATCGTGGTGATCATTGCGATGTCAAATAGTTCATTGAAGCTTTGTGCTAAGACCCAAAATTCAACAAATGACATTTTCATAGATTCTTGAAACATGAGTGGATTATCTAGAGGGTTTAGGGTTCAAATCCTTCAGGAATCAATCATCGATGATGAGCTTCAGCCGAGCGCACTTAAATTTGAACTAGGTACATGTTCTATTTTATTTTTTGTGCTTTGAATAATATATATGAGATCCTCAGACCATATTAAGGATCAAATCACTAGAGATGACCAGTTCCATCACTCCAATGATAAAAAATTTAAAATAACCATCCTATTAACTTCCACTATGAACCTCGGTACCAACAACTATTTCCATATGCATTATATTAATATCATAATTAGCTATTATATCCTATGTAATATTTATATCACATATAATCCATATATGTATGCATGCTTCGGGAAATTTAGTTTTTGAATCATATTCCTTTAATTATATTAAAATATTCAAAACATCCTAATATATAACACCTTAAACAACTCATAATATTTTATATATGAAAAATAATAAAATCCAATTATATTCACACATATCCAAATATATCCCTTGTATAATGGAAATAAAACCCTTTAATGAAAAATATTAGAAATGTAGGAAATCAAAATCCCTATAAGATAAAGCATGGTTTAAAAAATATCAAACCCCCAATTTTATTTGACAAAACCTATTCCCCCAATCTAGTGCAAAGCCAAACCCAAAGTCCAACTATTTATGGATCAATACTCAAATGATACCTCAATTCTAATATAACTCTAACACCTAATATGTATAAATCATAACCAACCCATTCTATTGAATTTATAATTAAAATAAAAAATCATAGTATTTTTTGAACAAAACTGAATCCTTAATGTCATACCTATTATGTAACTCTTATATTCATGGAATTGAAATTATATGAAGCGGTATAAATAACTTTAAAAAAATAATACAAAATTAATAATATAAAAATTTATATACATCAATATGGATTCTATAAATAAACAATTTAAAAATCTATCATAATATATACCAACTTTAGTAATTTATAATAATTAAAAAAATTATATGGTTTAAATACATAATAATTTTGTGTAGGTTCCATAAGCTTATGCTAGAACTGGTTTTTAAGAAAAAATATTTTTAAATTTTTTTGAGAAAAAAAAACCAAGAACCTCTATATAGTTTCACTTCTCAACAAATTTTAGACAATAAATCTATTAAAGGTCACACAATAAACCATGGAAGGGTTTTAAAAATCCATTATTTTAAATATATTCCATAAATTATGACCAATTCTCATTTTTTAAATCATATTTCTCCCACATGGAAATATAATTTCAAAAAACCATGATGCTTTATTCTTTAAACCATGATGTAAAAATTCTGGAAAATGATACTCTGCATTATTGTAATAAAATCATAGTTTTTTTCTAAAAATAAATTGTTTCTCTAAAATTTTATATAAAACATGACATAATTTTATAAATGATTCCATTTTATTAAAATAATTGTAAACCATGATATGGTTTTATAACCATTGTCATAGTTTAAGAAAAAATAAAAAATTATTTTCATTTTTCAAAACTCCCTCTCATCAATTATACATCAGAAAGGGATCTGATACCACTAAATAGTTTTATAGGGTATATCTATTCTCAAATATAGTGGAAGAATATACAAAACCCAATCACAAGATCTACCAATAAATAAACAATACTATGAAATTAAAACTATAAAACAAATCGTATATTACTGTTCATGTTGATTATTTTCCAACATTGATTTTAATGAAGTTCCTTCAGTAGAAAATGAAAGGTTACTACCTATAAATGTATCAAAAATTAAATTTAATCACGAAATTATTATATATAACCCATTATCCTATAAATTGTTGTAATAAACTCTATTATAATTGAAAAAAATAGCATGTGAGATAGCTTCAAATTTGTAAATAATCAGTAGGGTATCATATATTCAGAAATGAGTTCCATGAAATATATTTATAAAAATACTTTATATTATAAAGGTTATTATTAGAGTCATGAATTTTCCTACATTAGGAATCATATAACTCTTTGTTTCCACCATCATAACACTTTTCAACAGCTTCTTGATTGATTACATGGATTTTTAAAACTACTTTTATAATTCACTTCATTAAAAATCATTATATTATCTAAGATATGAAAAAATAAACAAGATAATCATCATATGATAATTATTCCAATGATATCAGATACGAATCAATATGAACACCATGTAATTATATCAATAACCATAACCCAACTGTAGATGCTAAAAAAAGTCCGCAACTCCTGGAGGAAGTTTCGAAATGGAAAAGCGAAGTCATATTCGGAATCAGAGGCCCGGTTCGGAGGCCCGGGAAGTGGTGCGTGAAATAATTGAGGGCTTTCACGAAATAAAGATGTGCGCGCGAATCATGTCCAGGATTCGCGTAATCGATGCGCTGGTGCACGCAATTTTGCATGCCCTGGTTCCACGCGGCGGGGCTTTGCACGCCGACGGTTCCTGTCGCGGAAACTTTCACGCACCACATAGATTCTGCGCCGGCTGGTGCCTATAAAAAGAAGGTGATCCCAGGCAGTTTGTTGGTTGAGGAATTTGGATCAGCTCTCGGGCGCGCAATTCAACTCCCCCCGCGTGCAATATGTCTTCCAGGTAATCCCCCTTTTCGTGCAACCTTGCCTCGGGGTTCGCCTTTACGCGCAACTCAACCGGCTTAAGTGAATTTGCCTCTTCCTCCGGTTACTTCCCTTGCACGCGATCGTTGTCCCTTGCGCCCAATCCCCTTCTTCACGTGCAATACCTTGTGCGCAATCCCCTATCCGCCCAATACTCTGGCCCTATTGCGAGCCATCCCGGTGTTTTGCGCGCAAACCTTCCTTTTTGCGCACAACACCCAGGACCCCTTTTACCTTGACGCCCCTTGGATGCCTTTCCGCGCCGGCACATGATGTCTTCCCTTCCGGGAATGCGCTCCATGCGTTGTTTTCTCGTACGGCCTTCCAGGCTCATACGAAGTAACCTCAAGGTCCCTTGGGCGGTGTTTCCCATTTCGTTTCTTTGCCTTATGCTTCTCCGCATATGCATGATAATGGTTATTTCTTCTTCGCATAGCCACGCTAACGTGGACCCCCCAGTGGTTCGCCCTGCATCCCCCCTTCACTACGTCCTTACCGATGACTTCCCTCCCACAAGGGGTAGAGGGCATTGGGCATGTAAGCCCTAGTGGTGTGGAGCGAACCCACCTCGTCCAAGCTGCAGGACGTTAAATTTCTAAGCACCTCGTACTTAACACATGACGTTAAACTATGGTCTGACCCTGTGCTTCACATTCAGGGTCTCCCCCCAGCTCGGACATTTTTTATACCTCTCATCTCCACAGGAATGGACTCTTCCTCGCATGGAATGAGATCCTCCTTGTCAGAGTGGCTTTTGTCCACGGGGGAAGGGATGCCTCAGAGCGTAAGCCCCTAGCCTCTCTTACGGAAGGTTGCACCCATCCATCTCTGTACTTCCCCCCTGCCGAGGCCAGTGGAGTCCCTTTCACACTGTGCTTTGTCGCACCACGGGCCTCCACCCTGGAGTAATCCCTGGCACCCAGGGCCTCTAACCACGCGTAAGCCCCTGTTTCCTCTTTGGTCCGCTCAACGCGTAAGCCCCATTCCGCTTCTCATGGACGCACCCTTCACGATGTGATCGTCTGGTCCCTGCTACCTCTTGTTTCCCACACCGAGCATGACTCACATGGGCTTAGAGCGTGCATCGACCATGACATCCATCTATGGGCCACCTCAGAGCGTAATCCCCATGCCAACGAACTACGTGGACTTTGATCCGTGCTAACGCATGGTGCGTAGGAAGCCTCCACGAGGTTCAATCCCACCACCCGGTCGTTCCTACCTCTCCACGTCGGTTCCCAATATCCACCATGGGCCACCTCAGAGCGTAAAACCCATATCCAACATGGGCCTCCTCAGATTATAATCCCCATATCCAACACGGGCCGCCTCAAAGCGTAAGACCCATATTCACCACGGGCCGCCTCAGAGCGTAAGCTCTAGATCACGTGTCCCGCATGACGTTAAACTGTATTCCCTTGTCCCGCATGATGTTAAATTGTATCTCGTCCTGCATGACGTTAAACTATTTTCCCCCTCTTGGGTCGTCTCAGATCATAAGCCTCATTCCTCACATCCACGTCTCATCCTGATTTCCCCCCTCAAGCCCACGTGCCTTGGGAAGCTCATGCCCTAGCCTGGAGATCTTACTTCCTCCAGGCTCCCATCCATGCGTCCATTCTCATGGGTCGCCTTTTCAGGTGTCCCACCATACCACTAAACTACGCGGACTTTTATTCCCTACTATGGGGATACATAGGAAGCCTCCATGAGGTTCAAGCTCGTCACTCCATCATCCATTCAGATCCTTACCCGGGCCGCCACATCCCTGTGAGATCATGCCACTCCACCCCACTCCATAGCATCTAGGAAGCCGCCCACGTGCTAGCCCCAACATTGGTGTTCCCCCTAGGGGGTCCTTCAATCTGATCCACTCTCAGTGTTTTCATCGGTCTGATCCGTCTCCGCAAGACGTTAAACTCACGGCATACCCCGTGTTAAACATGGGAAGCTGAGGAAAACCTCAGATTGTACACATTCCCCAAGTTCGATTTGGGATGTCGCGGGCTTCCGCGCCCTGATAAGGGACAGAAGACAGACATGTCGATCCCCAGCGTCAAGACATGCCAGTGACACCCCAACGTGACCATTCCCCTCACCGAAGGTTACTGCACCGACGAGACCCCTTGGAGCGTCTCGACGGAAGCAGCGTAATTAACTGGTGTCCATGCAGATATGGCGTCAGGAATTAGCTTCACAAACCCATCTTAAATCTATGAGGGAGACCCAGATTAGGTGATGAGATCCGAGGAGGAATCCACGGAAGGAAGAACCAACATCCCATCATCCCGGTTTCAATCAAGGAGCAGACGTCCCTGAATAAGGAACGGATGTCGCCCGCCTTTGGAAAGCGGTAATGCAGGGCTGCGAGCCGCGCGTCCTCCCATGCGTGATGGACACACGCGCGCACCCCGGAGTAAAAGCATCGGAAACAGAAAATAGTGAACCCGACGTGAAAATGGTGAACCCGACGTGAAAATGGTGAACCCAATGTGAAAATGGTGAACCCGGCGTGAAGCTCTTCTCCTCAATATAGGGACAGGTAGCGTTCGGGATGTCGGAAGATCAACATGTCACCAGGTCCAGGTACCTATCACCAAGACGTGAAACCTACCAGGGGTTGAGGAAGTCAGGATGTTGTGCACTCCGTTCCGTGACGTCGTCAGCGTGGATCCCTCCCGCGAACTACGGAAGACGGAACGGCGCTAGGCTATTGGTTGTTGATTTATTTTCCTATTAGTACTAATGGGTTCATCTCCCTGCTTCCAGGAATCAGATCACTACATCCGGAGCTCGATCTCCACCTGCCCACCGGCGCAGGGGCAGGGGCAGCACCGACGCGGCTACCCCGCACAGTCCTGCCTTTTCCGCAGTCACTCCGGCTATGAGTTCCACGACTGTCGGGCGCTCACGCCCCCTCTCCCCGTTAGAAATAATCCAGCAAAGGGTGATCCACGACTTGGTTCGTAGGTACGATGAGGAAAGGATCATCCCCACCAGGGGCCTGGCCCGTTTGGATCTAGAGGCGGTTGTGCCCCACTATCGTCGCCACCCCCGAGGGCCGCGCAGGGAGCCACCGCTCCCCACTCCAACGTTCAACCGCTTCAGGAGCCTATCCCCGGAGTGCCTTGACACATCTGTCCCCTATGCCAATGAGGTGGGGGATGTCCGAGTCCACCCGATCGGAGACCCGTCCCAGGGGTTAATGGCAAGAACCCCCGCCAGGCTGTGTCGATGTCATCGCTCGGATCCCCGGGCTAAGGAATAGGCAATCGTTGTGACTGCACCACCGGCTCCAACCCATCTGACCTGATGCCAGCGTTGGGCGCGAGTGGAAGAGAATGCCCGTCCTAGGGTACCAACGTCAGCAACCACTGTGGCCCGAGCCGCTGCTGACTCCTGATACCAGAACTCCGCACATGTTGAGCAGGGGCAATCGCATGCCCGACTGGGATTGAGGCCCCGACTACCCTACAGGCATGTTGGGTCGACTCTCCTGGTCACGGGTACATGCGATGGCCACCGCGGACCAATCCGTGGTAGTGCCACCCATCATGAAGGCTCATTCTATGCCACTGGTCTGGAAAGCCGAAGTCTTCTTCGCGATAGCTGTGCTCCGGGTATGACTCCTTCCAGCGCCCACTGCACTGGGTATGAGGTCACTCCCCCTACCGCTAGCCGCGAGTATGGAGTCGTTGTGTATCCAGTCGCTCACTCACATGGAGGTCCTCCCCATGTCCCTTTAGACATCTATCCTGGTGCTTCTCTCACCCCGGACTTCAGTCCGCTCTACCCCAGCACTATTGCGGCCAAGGGACTCCTTGATGGAAACCATCCTTACCCTGAGGAGCCACCCTGGGGTAGGAAGGCGGGGCATCGTTGCTATGGGAGGAATGTTAGGGGAGTCCATACGGAAATTAGACCGGTTCATTTCTCGGACTCTGAGGCGGAGTACGACTCGACGGTGGAACCTTCCCCCCGACCTTCTGAGTCGAGGGCATGAATGGGGACGCGGAGCATTAGTCTTGTACTCCCCAAATGCGAGATCTGTATGATTCCCTCCTCCCTCTGAAGGTACATCCATGAGGACGAGGACTTGGCATACCCCCAGGGGTCAAACCCGCGGTTATCGCTGGCCTCCCCGGAAGCGCCTTCCACCTCAGTCAGGGAGTGTGGGGAACTTTTCTAGGGACCGACAGAAGAGTCGCAAGATGAAACACCCTTGGAGAGCACCGACGCTATGACAGGAGTCCCATTCGTTGGCCCATCCTATCGCGACGTGGAAGCCAGGGCACTGAAGCCCTCGGAAGACGACTCAGGGATCAGCGGCCAATCGGCATGTTCGTCGTATTCCCCGTCGGCCAGCTGACCGGACCGGCGACCTACCTCGGCGTTATTTCAAGCTCCCTGGACATTCTCAGTTGACGAGTATGGGCATCAAGGTCCGGACCCCGAACCAGAGTCATGGAGCTTCTGGACCGTCCTCACAGCGGGCCACTTCCCCGAGATGTTTTGGTCGGTCGCAGGATCAGATTTTGATATGCCAGAGGCGCTCACCCCGGGAGAGTTTGAATGTTTCTGCCAGACTCTTCAGTTGACTCACTCCCATCTTCTCCATTAGCTAGTGCCTTATCCCAGGAGTCAAGCACATCTAGAGGATATCGTTGAGCAGTGTCGTCGGGTCGACTTGGTAGCGCTCCCTGCGGTTCGGCACCCCGAGTCACCTGGCCACCGCAGGGCCCTCCAACAACAATGCGTTCAGAGTTTTCAAGTACTACGTAAGGTTATCGAGGAAGCCACCCCCCACGCGCACATCCGCGGATGGGGGCAGTACACTTCCCTTCTTTTTTATGTGATCCGCCGACAACCCAATTCACCGAGCGGCCCTGAGGGAATGTCGCCAAAGGCAGTGGCAATCAACATGGATGACCTTTCAGATGAGGGAAACGGTGTGGAGCTCCTCGATGGGGACTCACCCCCTGAGGAAAAGCCGCCACTGGACCCGTCTAGGAGGATCACTCACCACCAGAGGAGCCTCCTAGGTCTCACCACGCCCACCGAGGCACTGAAACTGAGCCGAAACATCGGAAAGGGTAAAGAGCATGTTGGGGTTGTCAAGCTCGTCGACCCATCTACCTCAGTGCAGAAGGAAGAGGAAGACTCTGAGAAGGACACGCTACGCCAGTAGCTTGCTGAGCAAAAGAGGCTGGTTGATGAGCTCTTGGCCGAACGCATTGTAGAGCGGCGGCCTGGCTACGGTAACCCCAGGTCAGGACAGCAAGGGCAGGAGCACCTACCTCTTGTCGAGACTCCCCCGGGAAACCGCAACCATGTCGTGTTTGCCGACAGGGGATAGGCCAGCGCCAATGGAAATATGGCGCGATACGTCTCGTCGAACCCTCCCGAGCGGCAGAATCACCTGGGGGACCGTGCTCGGTTTCCTCCCGTTGCCCTGAGAGTCGCTCCGCTAGCCGCCTCACGAGCTGCTGAGCATGACTACCAGATTGGAGAGCCCAGCAATGTGCTTGTGGTTAGAGATCCTGGTCAGGACAAGAATCTGTGTCCGAACGATCTGATGGAAGTACTAATCACCCGCTTAGAGGCCCTGGAAACTTGGAAGGTGGCAATTCCACCGGACGGCAAGCCATACCCATCATGGGTGGATGATATTCCGGCCCCGCCAGGATTTGGTAACCCCACTTTTTCCCCCTTTAACGGGACAGGAGATCCTCCACAACACCTGGACCACTTCAACTCAAGGTGCAGGCCTATGTTGGGGACTCTGGCGCAGTAGGAGGCTGCCATGCTCTGTTGCTTCGTCCAGACGCTGGAAGGACCAGCCTTCGTCTGGTACAGCCAGCTCCCTATTGGATCTGTGGCTAGCTGGGAGGACCTTTGCTGGAAATTCCTCTACCAGTTCAGTTCCACAACCCGGAAGACGAACATTGCAGACCTCTTCAGGTGAAAACAAAGGCCCGATGAGCGGGTCGCGGACTTCGTCGCCCGGTGGAAGGTGTTCACATACTCCCTTAACATGCCACTAACTCAGGAGAAATTACTGACGATGTGTGTAGGGAATTTCAAGGCAGAGCTGGTTCATTCTCTGATCAAGTAGAATTACCCTGGAGGGTTCCGGGATTTCTTGGATAAGGCTCAACGCCTCGAAGAAGCCCTGCAACAGGCTAGTCACGCACACCCGCTGCCTCCAGTAATCCCTACAAAGAGAGCCGCCAGAGCCGAGCCCGTTGTTGTAGCCCAGATAGAGGCTCCCAGACAGTAGGAGTTGCTACCAGTAAGGCTAGCTCAGCAGCCCCATAGGGGTCCACCCCCACGGGCACAACCTCCGGCCCAGCAGCGACCGCCTCAAAATCGGCAGGCGCCTCCACGTAATGCGCTGCCACCACCCAGGTGAGATAATCAGGCTCCGCATCCTCAGCATACTCCTCCAACCCCTAGCCATGGTCAGCCTCCAAGATCCCCCTTTACAGACAAAAGGAATCAGACTTACTCATTTGATGAGGCCTAGGTCCCCAGCTATTTCCGTAGCACCTTGGAGCAGAGGATTGTGTGGCTGCCTGAGTGCCGGAAGCCAGAATAGGCGCATCTCACTGATCACCCTAACTACTGCCCTTATCACCGGATCCTGGGGCACACCATCCATCGATAATAAGTGTTCAAGGACTGGCTCCAAGACTAGATTGACAACAACGTAGTCAGGTTGGGCCCAGCCCCGGCACAGGTGGCAGGCGTCTTCGTGAGATCAGATGGTAGCAACGGTAACGAGGATGAGTGGCAGCAGGTTTCTGACCGTGGGTCCCGAAAGTATAATGACTGGATGGCCCACAGGATGGTTGCCCGTGCCCATGGCATCATCTGTGCCTTCCTAAGTCATCCAGAGCCCTCATAATCTGCGAGCACCGCTTTGGCATTGTCGTCCCAGCCTACCTCTTCCCAGAAGAGCAAGCGGTGATGCAAGAAGAAAGAACGTGCCCTGCCAGTGTCTTCATCTTCCTGCACGCTTGGCAATTTTATGCCCCCAGAGATGGGGATCCCTACGAGACTTTGTCCGGTAGTGGATGACTCCCCGAGTGAAAGCCCGGGGTACGCTTCGGTTAACACCGTAGAGTTGGTAAATCCCTTTTTGGCTCCCGACGACGAGGAATGCCAGGTGGACTTCCCCAATGTCCCCATCCGTCCCCAACGTCGGCAGAGCCGTGGCTACGTGAATCGCCAGGGCATGGCAGCCATCACCTCCAGCCAGTCCGTGCATGCTACTGAGACCAGGCAGTAGGCCCGATACAGATATCAGCGCACGCGGTCCCCCCACCCGGTGTCGACAGGTTTGCCTCCACCACCGTTTGTGTTGCTGGATCAGGCAGGACGACCTCGTCCGTGTCGCAACCAGCCCTACCCTGCCACCGGCCGACTAAAGCCTTCCGGTCCTAATGCGGCAACCACCTCCTAGGCTTCAACTAGTGAACATCAAGATGTGCCTAGTACCAGTCAGTCACCAGTCTCGCCGGTAGGTCCCGTCATGCCTCCAATCGCAGAGCAGCCTCCCGTAAGAAGAAGCTCATGTTTGGCTCGAAAGTATGATGTTCTGAAGAACCTGTCCGGCATTCCGGCAAGGCTTTCTATCCTTGAGGCCCTTCTCTTGTCGTCAGAAATGTGTGAGGTGCTTGTCAAGGCTCTAAGGAGCCCCCTCCAGTTTGAGATGGAGGTGGCGGCCGCAGAAGCCTTCCACACTGAGACGATTTAGGATGCCGAATGTCAAGCGGTCATCTCGTTTTCCAGTGAAGATGAAGACCCTCCCATACGGGGTCACATTCACCCACTGTACGTCACCGTCCAGTTCAATGGTATGGAAGTTCACTGCTGTCTTTTTGACACGGGTTCTGGAATTAACCTCATCCCAACTCTGATGCTGTGGAAACTGGGGTTGTCTGAGGATGATTTAACTCCCTCCGACCTCAGGATCTAGTGGTATGACAGGACCAAGAAAACTCCACTTGGAAAGATTCATCTGAAGACCCAGTTCGGCGGCCTAATTGCCAATACCGAATTCATGGTTGTCTCTCAAGACACTTCCTACAACGCATTGATGGGCAGGTAGTGGATCCACCTTCACGCAGCGGTCCCCTCCTCATATCATCAGTACTTCAAATACTCCCTTAAGGGTCGAGTGGGAATGCTCCAAGGAGATGCATCTCTTTTTTCCTCTTGTGAAGCACATTATCTGGACGCTGGCTACTACAAGAGCAAGGACAAGAAGATCCTGGCAGGTGAGGTCGAACCTGCCACTGTCGCGAGTGGTCCCTGGGCAGGTTTGGACGATGAATATGTCTTCCCAATCCATCGGTTGGAGTCCACGACCCCCGACATGGGGAAGTTCTTTATTGTTTCGGGTACCAGAGGAAGACATATTTCAGGGTCCAAGCGACGGCGGGAAATCACCTCGTACTCTTACACCATCCATGCTCAGGTGATCCCCGAGCCTCCTACTCCTGTACGATATCAGGGTGTTGGGCTCATGGAAACAGTAGTACGTCATACGTGTCTGTTTCACCAGGCCGGAATCAATCGGCTCAAACCAACGCGCCACCACTGCTTTGATGTCATAAAGCATGGCCCCTTGGGCCAAAGGCCAAATGGGATTGGATCAACCGCCTTTTTCGCCAGGGTCTCCACAGTGCATGGGTCCCCTGGAGTGGCAACCTCTGTCGCCCAAGCCAGCACCAGCTTCCCATCAGGGTCTGGAATCCCTGGAATGGCTCCCCCCATGGATGATCCTTCCACAAGCGGAGAGGAGGACATGAAAGATGATCCTCCTGCCTTTGAGGAGGGCGTCCCCACCACAGTTGACGAGTTAGTTCAGGTGATCCTCGGTAGCAAGGCAGACCTGAGACCCACATTGGTCAGTGCTGGTATGCCCCCCGAGGAATGGAAACGGTATGTGGACTTCCTCATACATCACCATGATGTGTTTGCCTGGAGTTATGACGAGATGCCAGGGCTAGATCCCCAGGTATCCGTCCACCACCTTGGCCTTCCGGCAAACCATCGCGGGTTCAAGCAGCCTGCCAGAAAGATGCACCCCTCTCACGGTGCCATGGTTGAGGATGATGTTGATAAGATCATCAAGGCCAACTTCGTCAAAGAAGTCCAGTACACCAGGTGGCTAGCCAACATTGTGCCAGTCAGGAAGAAGAACGGGCAGATCAGGGTATGTATCGACTTCCGCGATCTCAATCTCCACTGTCCGAAGGATGATTTTCCCCTTCCTGTCACAGAGTTGTTGATCGATGCCACGGCCGGGTTCCAAGCCCTTTCCTTCATGGATGGATACTCCAGGTACAACCAGATCTAGATGGCCCCCAAGGATGAAGATTTCACTGCCTTCAGAGCCCCCCAGGGTACTTTCTGCTACCAGGTTATGCCCTTCGGCCTAAAGAATGCAGGTGCCACCTATCAACGGGCCATGAACCACATATTCAAGTCGATTCTTGGGATGCTGGTGGAGTGTTACGTGGATTATCTGGAGGTTAAATCTCATCAGCACCGGGACCATCTCAAAGACCTTGATAAAGTGTTCAGCTTCCTCCGTTCTCACCACTTGAAGATTAACCCGTTGAATTGTGCCTTCGGGGTCACCTCCGGAAAGTTTCTTGGATTCATTGTTAGGTATCGAGGCATCGAGATCGACCCGGACAAGATCAAGGCCATCATTCAGATGCCTCCCCCAAGTAATATTTGGGAGTTGAGAGACCTTCAAGGCTACTAAGCCTATATAAGCCGATTCATTGCGAATCTGGCCGGAAAGTGTAAGCCCTTTTCCCGGATCATGAAGAAGGGTTCTGCCTACGAATGGGACGAGGAGTGTCAGATCGATTTTGAGGAAATCAAGCAGTATCTGCTTCAAACTCCTATCTTGATGTCACCCATTTCCGGGAAGCCACTAATCCTTTACGTGACCACCCTGGAACGATCCCTCGACGCACTTCTCGCCCAGAAGAACAACGAGGGAACATAGAATAGCCTCTACTACCTTAGTCACATGCTCCTAGACACAGAAATTAAATATTCCCCCATCGAGAAGAGCTTCCTGGCGCTCATATTTTCTATGTAGAAATTGAGGCACTACTTTCAGCACCACGAGGTACAGCTGGTCTCTCGAGTAGACTCGTTGAAATACATCCTGAACCAACCTATGTTGACCGGCTGATAGGCGCGTTGGGTGGTGATCCTCCAGCAGTTCGACATCAAGTTCGTACCTCAGAAGGTCGTCAAAGGATAGGCATTGGCAGACTTCTTAGCTGCCCACCCAACCTCTTCCGACCAGCCACTGGATCTAGGCTTTCCTGATGAGGAAATCCTCTCAGTTGATCATGCCATCCCATGCTGGCAGATTCACTTTGACGGTGCCTCCTGGAGCCCCACCGGTAGAAGGCTCAACGATCCTAGTCTTAACAGAGTGGGCCTGGGTATCATCTTCATCACCCCGGAGCAAGCCGTTCTGCCGTATTCATTTCTGTTGTCAGAAGGCTGCACCAACAATGAGGCAGAGTATCATTCCCTCATTACTGGCCTCGAGTTGGCTCTCGAGATTGATGTACCCCATCTGTATGTAAAGCGGGAATCTGAGCTAGTCATCAAGCAGGTCAATGGTGGCTATGCTGTCAGGAAGTTGGAACCCATGCCATTTCTAGAGTGAACCCTCCGTCTAATGGCTAAGTTCCCCTCTCGGCCAGAGGTCGTTCACATTACCCGGTCGTAGAACAGTCGAGTAGATGCTTTGGCCAGCCTAGCCGCATCACTTGCGGAGCCCGAAAAGGATGACCTAATCATCCACGTGGCGCACCGGAGAGTCATTTCTCCAATTATTTCGGAGGGCGATCGTGGCCCGCGAGTGAACCATCTCATCGCTGGTGCCCCTACGTCAGGGTCCCCGGGGCTTCACACGTGGTAATCGGGATAGTTCCTGATTGGAGGACGCCCTTGGTTGAGTATCTTCAGCACGAAAATCTTCCACCGGACCGAGCTGAGCGAGAATGAATCTGACGTCGCGCGCCGCAGTTCACCCTTTAGAGTGGTCCCAGCCTTGAGCAGCTACTTTACAGGTGTGGATTTGATGGTGTTCTCCTCCGTTGTCTTCAAGGAGTCGAGATCCCACAGGTCATGCAAGAAGTGCACGCTGGTTCCTGTGGCTCCCACCAGGTCGGGTCGAAGTTGTCCCACCAGATTCGGAGGCTGGGATACTTCTGGGCCTCCATGATCCACGACTGCATTGAGTATGCCAAGAGGTGTCATGCGTGCCAAGTTCATACTAACTTTGTGCATTGGCCACTGGAGCCTCTCCATACTACCAAGTATTCTTGGCCCTTTGCAGTTTGGGGGTTGGATGTTGTGGGGCCTTACCCGCCAGCGACGGCCCTCCAGTGCCGATTCATCTTAACCGCTACGGATTTCTTCTCCAAGTGGGAGGAGGAAATCCCGCTTAGGGAAGTCAAGGCATGTTCTATCACTGACTTCGTGAGCTCCAATATCATCTATCCTTTTAGAGTGCCTCACGCTATCCTCACGGATAACGGAACCAACTTCTGATCAGCCGAACTGAAGAAATTGTACGCCAAGTACAACATTCTCTCTAACCACACCTCCTGCTATCATGCACAGGAGAATGGACAAATCGAGGCGTTTAACAAACCCCTCTCTAACGTTCTAAAAAGTATGGTTGGTCATAACAAGAAAAGTTGGCCAGAAAAGCTCCCCAACGCCCTCTAGGCTTATTGGAAGACAACTCGTAACTCCACCCAAGTTACTCTATATTCCCTGGTGTACGGAGCTGAGGCCGTCCTGCCCATCGAGATCCAGTTTCCCTCATTACGCATTGTGGTCTACGACCAGCAAGCGCCATATAGATTTGCCGAAATCCCTCTAGCCGAATTGGAAGTGTTGGACGAAAGTAGGCTTCGCACTTTACATATCTTGGAAAGGCATCATAGCAGGATGGCTCGAGCTTTCAATAAGAAGGTTCGCCTCCAATCCTTCCTGCAAGGTGACCTGGTGTTGGATCTCAGATCGCCAATGATTTCCGGAAGGAAACCACCCAAGTTGGAGCCTAAATGGGAGGGGCCTTTTATTGTCCATAAGGTCTATCCCAATGGTGCGTATTCCTTGGTGACTATGGATGGTGAGGGCATAACTCCTCCCACCAACGCCAGGTTCCTCAAGCAGTACTTTGCCTAAGAATTTTTTGGGTCCAACATGACCTTAAACTGTATGGTCCAGCCTGACCTTAAACTGTATGGTCCTGCATGACCTTAAACTGTGCAGTCCCACGTGACCTTAAACTGCACCCGGTCTAGCACGACCTTAAACTGCACTCTGCCATACATCTGGGCTCCTTGTTCTGAGTTCTAAGACCTAAAACTGAGGTCCGTATTTCGTCCAACATGACGTTAAACTATGCTTCTAGAACTACGTACGTCTTGATTCTCATCCTAATGAGATACGTAGGAACGCCCAGACATTTCGTCTCGGGTCCAGCCCCAGGAGCACCCAGGAGCACCCAGGAGCACCCAGGAGCACCTAGACCTTCCGTCTTTGGGTCCAGCTCGAGGTCGGCTAATACATCGTGCCTGGATCTCCTTTGGGACCTTGACCACAGGATCGCATGGCATGGTATGGGATTATGTCCTCATTCACGTCGATTTTTCAATAGTTGCACCACGCGCGCCCTGTTCTCAAGATTAGCCCTCCTATGTCGTGTTCCCCATGATATTAAAAGGTACCGTCTAGAACTACGTGTGGCTTGATTCCCATCTTTATGGGATACGTAGGACCGCCTGAACACTTAGATTTTAGGTCCAGCCCCGTCTCTTAGGAGAACCCACGATCTCTCGGTTGCCTCGGCCTTTTGGCATGCCTTTCCTTCGGGAAGCCGCCATCTTTTGGCTGCTCTAAAACCGAGCCCTTCGACCCTTTCCAGTAGTCTGATACTGTGTTCAGAGTACTCTGGTCTAGGACCTGGAGTGTCAGATTCGACTTAGACAAGTTTTCGTCCACTTGTCAAGCTCCATGTTCCCCTTCATTTAGGCCCCACCATCCTTCACACCCGGAGGGACCCCCAAGAACGGCCTGGATACAACGCCTGAGGGCTCTCCTACCGTCACGGGCCAACTCCCCCGAGGGTTTTTTGGTGACACATTGATACAAATCCCATGTTGCGAATATGGTCAGTGGTTGATACTCATTTGTTTGCCCCTACTTCTAGGCTAACGCGACAGGATGCTGTGTTGCGAACATGGTCAGCAGAAATCCTCAGTCGCCACGTCGGCTTCCTCGGGCCTTGAATGTTGGTTGCATGGTTCACACTTTGTTCCACCCCCACCGTGTCAAAGTAGAATCTCTACACTCCTTGTACTAACCCTCAGTACACCCCGCACATCAGACAGACCGAGCTGCGTAACAGTGTCTCTCGGGGCTCCCGCGATCTGAGCGCTAGAGTATATGCTTGGGTTTCTTCTCTATAGGTTGTGTGCATCTTGACCCTCATCCCCATGGGGAATGAGGAGTCTCCCAGACATCGTGTTTCGGGCCCAGCATATCTGGGAGCTAGCACCTCCTTCCCCCATGATTGTTGAACCCTCGTAGGCCCCTTTGGCCCGGGGCTCCTCTCTCAGAACCGCGCGCGTTGATGGTATGAGATTACGCCCTCACCCGCATCAGGTATACTGTATCGCATCGTGCATGTTCCTGATAGTCCAAACCATATGACCTTAAACTGTGTTGTTGGTACAAACCATACAACCTTAAACTATGCTGACGGTCCAAACCATATGACCTTAAACTGTGCCGACGGTCCAAACCATATGACCTTAAACTGTGCTGATGGTTCAAACCATATGACCTTAAACTATGTTGTTGGTACAAAACATACAACCTTAAACTGTGTTGTTGGTCTAAACCTTACGACCTTAAACTGTTCTGATGGTCCAAACCTTGCGACCTTAACCTATCCTGATGGTCCAAACCATATGATTTTAAACTGTGCTGTTGGTCCAAACCATACGACCTTAAACTATGCTGACGGTCCAAACCTTACGACCTTAAACTGTGCTGACGGTCCAAACCATAGGACCTTAAACTGTGTTGTTGGCCCAAACCATATGAACTTAAACTGTGTTGTTGGTTCAAACCATATGACCTTAAACTGTGTTGTTGGTCTAAACCATACGACCATAAACTGTGATGATACCGTCTTGGATGCACGACAAGAAATGTCACCGCATTGTGATGACCTCCCCATGGGGGGTATCATGCCAGGTATTCGTTGATTACCATGCCACTTTTCAACACCTGTTGTGGCTTGATTATTGTGGAGACACCAGGAATTTCTACCCTAGTCCAGTCGCCCCACAAAAGAAAAACCATTTACCTTCAAGAAAAAACAAGATATATCAAATGCCGCTTCTTTTAGTGTGAGGGCTAGACCCGCATGACTCCTTTGAGTAGGTGACATATCGTTCCATGCTTCCTTTCAAGAACTACGTATGGCTTGATTATCATCCTTATGAGATACGTAGGAGCGCCTGGGAACTTTCCTGCAGGCCCAGCCTAACCTTTCGTGTTCGGTCTCTTGGCCTAAATGTGTCCCCAGGAGCACATAGTAAGCAGGGATTTTCCCCACACTAACATTGGGTTTTGTAGCCGCTTTTCCATGTGTCTCCCATTACCCTTCTCCTTTGGTCCGAGTTCTAAGACCTAAAACTAAGATCTTTTGCTTGGCTTTCCGCAACTCGGTCTCTCTTGTGGGATTGTACGGTGTGGTGCGGGATTATTTCCTCAGTTACGTCGGGTTACTCGTCGTGTCGTGCCTGTCCTCAGATGAGATGTGTCCCCCATCCCACATGATGTTAAACTATATTTCATCTAGCATGATGTTCAACTGCCTTTCAAGAACTATGTGTGGCTTGATTCTCATCCTAATGAGATACGTAGGAACTCCGGGACATTTCATCTTGGGTCCAGCCCCAGGGATTACCAAACCTCGTCCCTCCTTATTGTCGGCCCCTCAGACTGACTTCGTGGGAAGTGGTGTAATCATGACATCCACCCCGGATAAGTTCGGGATGCCCCATAGTAGTAATGGTAAGCGGTAGTTCTCTCGCCAGAGAGGTCCTGCCTGAAAATTGGGATGACCCATGACCAGGTTGGTGCATCCGCCTGATGCACCTCTGCCACGGTGGCACAATTTCGGGAGTGTTGGACTCTGTTTGAACAAAGAATCACTCCACCTTTCATGCTTTGCATGCCCCTTTATTCGGATCCTCATTCTCTTTCATGTCTGACGGGACCCCCTAACAGTATGGATGACAGACCTACGGTCCGCCTACTGTCCTGGGCCAACGTTCTGGAGGACTGGTCATGTTTGACGGGACCCCCTAATAGTATGGGTGACAGAATTTGGTCCTCCTACTGCCAGAATATGGATGACAGACCTTTGGTCCGCCTATTGTTGCAACATGGATGATAGACCTATAGTCCACCTGCTGTCTTGGGCCAACGTTTCGGGAAACTGACCGATGATATTTGAGTTAGGCCCCGTGTTGCGAACATGGTCAATGGTCAGCCCTCATTTATTTTCCCCACTCCAGGCCAACATGATATGGATGTTGTGTTTCTGTCACGGTTAACAGTTATCCTCCATCATCGCGCCCCACAATGTTCCAAATCCGGGTAGCATGATTCACCTTTTCTTTCTATCTCCCTATGTTCGGATGGATTTCAATGCCCCCGGCATTGCCCCGCTCGTGTGTCAGAGCACATTGAGAAGGTGATATATCAATCGGTCTGAGGTCTCCTCCTCAGAAATCCAGGACCAATTTCAAATGCCTGAGGCTTGGTTGACGCCCCAGAGTCAGAAGAAGTACTAGTGCGAGTCTCCTTTGTTTCTCACGGCCCACGTGAGCTGAGTGATGGATTTCTATTTAATTCGGGATTATGGTTGAGCATATTAAGCCAAAGGGACCCATGAATCCCTGCATTTCGGTGTTTCCCTCGGAATCCAATTATTGCGGCCTCTCGCCGATCTAATTCCAAGGGGGGGCATTTGTAGACCCCGAAAAGGTCCGCAACTCCTGGAGGAAGTTTTGAAATGGAAAAGCGAAGTCATATTCGGAATCAGAGGCCCAGTACAGAGGCCCAAAAAGTGGTGCATGAAATAAAGGAGGGCTTGCGCGAAATAAAGATGTGCGCACGAAGCATGTCCGAGATTCACGTAATCGAGCCATTGGTGCATGCAATTTTTCATGTCATGGTTCCGCGTGGTGTGGCTTTGCGTGCCGACGGTTCCCATCGTGGAAACTTTCGTGCGCCGCCTGAATTCAGCGCTGGCTGGTGCCTATAAATAAAAGGCGACCCCAGACGGTTTTGGGGTTGAGGAATTCGGATCGGCTCTCAGGCACGCAATTCGACTCCCCCCATGCGCAATATGTCTTCCAGGTAATCCCCCTTTTCACACAACCTTGCCCCAGGGTTTTCCTTTGCACGCAACTCCACCGGCTTAAGTGAATTTGCCTCCTCCTCTGGTTACTTCCCTTGCACGTGATCGTTATCCCTTGCGCGCAATCCCCTTATTCGCGTGCAATACCTTGCGCACAATCCCCTATCCACGCAATACTCTGGCCCTATTGGGAGCCATCCCGGTGTTTTGTGTGCAAAACTTCCTTTTTGTGCACAACACCTAGGACCCCTTTTACCTTGACGCCCCTTGGCTGCCTTTCCACGCCGGCACGTGATGTCTTCCCTGCCGGGCATGCGCGCCATGTTTTGTTTTCCTGTACGGACTTCTAGGCTCATACGAAGTAACCTCGAGGTCCCTTGGGCGGTGTTTCCCATTTCGTTGCTTTTCCTTATTCTTCTCCGCATAGGCACGCTAACGGATATTGCTTCTTCCCATAGACACGCTAACGTGGACCCCCTAGTGGTTCGCCCTGCGGCCCCCCTTCACTACGGCCTTGCCGATGCCTTCCCTCCCACAAGGGGTAGAGGTCATTGGGCATGTAAGCCCTAGGGGTGTAGAGAGAAACCACCTCGTCCAAGCTGCAGGACGTTAAACTGCTAAGCACCTCGTCCTTAACACATGACGTTAAACTGTGGTCCGACCTCGTGCTTCGCACACAGGGTCCCCCCTAGCTCGGACATTTTTTACGCCTCTCGTCTCCACAGGAATGGACTCTTCCTCGCATGGAATGAGATCCTCATTGTCAGAGTGGAATTTGTCCACGTGGGAAGGGCTGCCTTAGAGCGTAAGCCCCTAGCCTCTCTTATGGAAGGTTACACCCATGCATCTCCGTACCTCCCCCCTGCCAAGGCCAGTGGAGTCCCTTTCACACTGTGCTTTGTCGCACCACGGGCCTCCACCCTGGAGTAAGCCTCGGCACCCAGGGCCACTAACCACACGTAAGCCCCTATTTCCTCTTTGGGCCGCTCAACGTGTAAGCCCCATTCGGCTTCTCACGGACACACCCTTTGCGACGTGATTGTCTGGTCCCTAATGCCTCTTATTTCCCACACCGAGCATGACTCATGTGGGCTTAGAGCGCACATCGACTATGACATCCTCCTATGGTCCATCTCATAGAGTAAGCCCCATGCTAGAGAACTATGTGGACTTTGATTCGTGATATCGCATGGTACGTAGGAAGCCTCCACGAGGTTCAAGCCCACCACCCGGTCGTTCCGACCTCTCCACGTCGGTTCCCCATATCCACCATTGGACGCCTCAGAGCATAAGCTCCATATCCAAAATGGGCCGCCTTAGAGGGTAAGCCCAATATCCAACACGGTCCGCCTCAGAGCGTGAGCCCCATATTCACCATGGGCCACCTCAGAGCGTAAGCCCCAGATCACTCATCCCGCATGACATTAAACTATATGCCCTTGTCCTGCATGACGTTAAATAGTATCTCATCCCGCATGACGTTAAGCTGTATTCCCCCTCTTGGGCCATCTCAGAGCATAAGCCACATGCCTCACATCCACGTCTCATCATGACTTCCCCCCTCAAGCCTACGTGCCTTGGGAAGCTCATGCCCTAACCCGAAGATCTTACTTCCTCCAGGATCCCATCCATGAATCCATTCTCATGGGTCGCCTTTTCAGGTGTCCCACCATATCACCGAACTACGCAGACATTGATTACCTTTCATGGGGATATGTAGGAAGCCACCACAAGGTTCAAGCTCATCACTCCATCATCCATCATGATCCTTACCCAGGCCGCCACATCCCGGTGAGATCATGCCACTCCACCCCACTCCATAGCATCTGGGAAGCCGCCCACGTGCCGACCCCAACATCGGCATTCCCCCTAGGGGGTCCTTCAATCTGATCCACTCTCAGTGTTTCGATCAGTCCGATCAGTCTCCTCAAGACGTTAAACTAGCGGAATACCCCGTGTTAAACATGTGAAGCTGAGGAAAACCTCAGATGGTACACATTCCCCGAGTTCGATGTGGGATGCCTCGGGCTTCTGCGCCCTCGAGAAGCCCTGTGATAAGGGACAGAAGACAGACATGCCGATCCTCAGCATCAAGACATGCCAACGAAAACCCAACGTGACCATTCCTCTCACTGAAGGTTGCTGCCCCCAACGAGACCCCTTGGAGCATCTCGACAGAAGCAGCATAATTAACTGGCATCCATGTAGATATGGCGTTGGGAATGAGCTTCACGAACCCATCTTAAATCTATGAGGGAGACCCGGATTAGGTGATGATCTCCGAGGAGGAATCCACGGAAGGAAGAACCAACATCTCATCAGCCCAGTTTCGATCAAGGAGCAGACATCCCTGAATAAGGAATGGATGACGCCCGCCTTTGGAAAGCGAGAATGTGGGGCTATGAGCCACGCGTCCTCCCATGCGTGATGGACACGCGCGTGCACCCTGGCATAAAAGAGTCAGAAACACCAACACAAACCATGATGTGGTGACTCTCACTATTTCATAGATTAGGCTTTAGGACATATTTTTTATTGATATGGTCTATATGGTGATGAGATGTATGAGATAACCTTAGGTTTTAAAATGGAGTTCATGTAGAGTGTGTCATATTATTATATAAGGTATCATACACTAATGATTATATAAACAATTGATGATAGTTAATATCCTCACATTGCACATCTATAGAGGAAACCAAATATAGTGCAATGATAGATATGAAACAAAGAGGGAAGGGTGATACCTTCTAGTGGATGAGATAGTACCTACCATGGACATGATTTGTATTCCTCTATAATTTACCATAGTATTACCATGTCAATATTAAATGAGATGATACTGATTTCTTTTATGTATTGTATAATGGTTCCATGTCAACATTTAGTATTATATGATCATACAATGAGACCCAATATGAGTGAAAATAGAGTTAAAGGTAATCTATTTTCAGTATGGTTATCTATTTTTTAGAGTACCAGTAAGAAGTGATAGGTGATTTGGATCTATTTTACATTTTTTCATATAGTTTCATTTAAATATTTTCAATTATCAATATTAAGTGGTTTCAATTGATAATATTTTTAATATTTATCATTTTAGAATATAAATTATAATTATTTTAATTTTTTTAGGAAAATCAGTATTTTTGGTGCTTAATTGTTTCATGTTACTTGTTTTAACTTTCATATATTATAGAAAAAATATTTATCTTTCTATAAGAAATTTTGTAAAAATAATATTTTCAGGTGTTTTAATTAATACTTTCAAAGTTCTAAAAAACTATTTTTTTTATTTTTAATCATATCTATTGAAGTATCAAATATCATGGATTAATCTATTATAGAGTTACATTTTGAGTTTGAATTCATTTTATGTTATTGAATTTATTTTCCTTACGATTTCTAATTGGTAGGTTAATTTCATATTCTATTTATGCTTCATCTTAGTAAGTTAATTTCATCCTTCCCATATGATATTTTATCTCTAACTATCATTAGACATTATAAGTTCAACCCATGAGAAATTTTAAAATCTAACTGCATGAGAGATTTTCCACCCCATGATTCATTTCCAGTAGTGGGTTGTATGAGATTTTCACCTCATGTATAAATTTTTCCATTCTTGTTGAATTATTATCAATACATCATTAATAAAATTAAAGAAAAAATCAGATATTCAATGAATAACAGAATTGATGAAGATTTATTATTGATAAAGATATTACCACATTAAATTAAGGTGAATAGTTGAATGATAGAAAACCATGATTTATGAAACCAAAACATTGAAAGAAGGAATCCAAGATGTATTAATTTAATCCTACATGAACTAAAAAGATCTAGGTAGTTCAAAGTAAATTGAAGTGATTCTAAATGAGCCTATGATGATTGAAATATGTTGATCTGTGATGAATAAGAGTAAATAATCTAGGTTAAAGATAAATTAAAACTGTTAAAGGATCTTTCTTAGATGAATCAGGTCACATATCAAAGATTGAACAAGTTTGATGATGAATATCATAAAATGATGATGATGATGAAATTTCCTATTATGATTCAAGTAATCAAAGTCGATTAGAGAAGTCGGGGTTTATAAAAACATGTTTGTTCTAAGGATTACCAAATGGAAGATAAGTCTAGGTGAATTAAAGATTCTTGATAGTGTTAATCTATGCCAATGGAGATTTTTAGAGAGGAAACAAATCTAGAAACTCAATATTGAGTGTCACATTAAGAAAATTTGGAAAAGGAGTCTCAAACGAGGGATATTGAATTGTACTGAGGATTAATTTTGATGAAATAGATGAACCATTCTGTTGAAAAAAATGATTCATTCATCCATTTTGATAATATTATAGGTATGATCATTGAAGATATAGGGGGACTCAATCCTTCCAAATGTAGTGGATGTGAGGATTATAATGGTTTAAACTAGTTATATGATCTTCATTCTATAAGGAACAATGAATAGATCATTCCTATCAAATATGAGAGGATGATTTTGGGATATACCGAACACTGAGAGGGGGGGTGAATCAGTGTTGGGGATTTTTTATACCAATTCCAACTTTTATCCCTGTAACTCTTGACCTGTTAGGATCTTGATTCTCTTATTCTCTTTTCCCTGTCGCATGCAATAATAGAAAGTAGTAAAAAAATGCACACGATATTTTTACAAGGTTCACCACTTAACAAGAGTAGTTACGTCCTCGTCATGCATGGGTATGACCACTGCATGGATTCTCCATTATAATGTGATATTATTTTATAATGGAGTGGCTAGGAAAACAATCCTCTAGCCAGTGTGAGTACCCACACTTTGGAGTGGGGTGGGAAGTGATCCTATTCCCTCGAATGGTGATAGCCTAGTCCAACTTTTAGCCTCTATCTGGTTCTTTATACTGCCTATGGAGACAGTCTTCTTCCTTCTTCAAAAAGTAGGTTCTGCTCTTGGTATTCTTTAATGCTCTTCACTTGATTACCGGAAAAGCAGTAGGAAAGAAATTCTTCCTTCTTTCTTTCTCTTCTTTTCTAGTGGAACACCAACTGCACTAGGCTTATTCTTTCCTCTTCTTAGTGAAACAAACAACTGCACTAAAACCTTTTCTCTCTTCTTGGCAAGAATCACATATACCAATGTGATTATTCAGGAAGTGAAAATTAGTTCACTCAGCATCATCTGAATTAAGCTGCCCTAAATAATTTTAGGCTTCAATTGGGCATACATTGTTCTTCTTCTTCTTCTTCTCTTCTTTCTATGAACCAAACCTTTAAGCTACACACTCTTCTTCTGCTTCTGCTTCTTCAATGAAAAACTAGCTGCACTAAAACCTAATCTTCTTCACATGATATCTTTCAGTGAAAAACCATTTTCACTGATCCCACAGCTTTCACGTCAATCCTTACTTGCTTGCCACCCTACTTGCACGCCTCCCTTCTTGTGGGCCACTCAGCTTGCACACCTCCTACTTGTGCGCCACAACTTGTGCACCACTATTGTGCACATCTCACAACTTGTGCGCCTCCTTTGGCTTATACACAACCCACTTCTTGAAACCACCTCCCTTCTTGTGCGCCTCTATCAACAAGCACGACAAAACATTCGAGACAAAACTTGCGTGACAAAACTTGCATGACACCCTACTTGCGCACCTTATAAATAACCCTCAGCTTGCGCTCTACTTCAGCTTGCGCACTGCCCTCTACTACTTGTGTGATTAGAGAACCTTCTCCTACATTCACAATCCAAGCTCTAATTTTCTCTTAAGTGTTGAGCATAAAAAATGAAGAGGTTATTCTTCTATTTATAGGCATTTTGGTGACCTGCGTGCCACATACACTTGCGCGTCGTTCCAACTAGTGCGTTGCTCCATCACTTGTGCGCCGCTTCATCACTTGCGCACCCTTCCATCACTAACGCAAAACTTTCTTTCCTTTTTCATATTTTGATATGATGATGTTGTAATATGACTTGCACACAATAAACACTTGCGCGCGACATATACTTGTGTGCCACCCTTGCGTGCTGCTTATACTTTCATGCAACTTTTTGACTTGCATGCCAATCTTTAACATGTGCGCCACTTTATTTCCTTTGTCATATTTTGATTTGATGATCTTGAAATATGATTTGAGTGCCAATTACACTTGTGTTCCAATACTTGCACGCCAATACTTATGTGCCACTACTTGCGCATCACTTTCTTTCCTTTTCCAAAATCACTTCTTTACTCTCTCTACTCTGATAAGGCTTGCATCACAAGTACTCCAAACTTATGATATTTTTGAAATATAAATCAGCAAAGCATCGTCATAGTTTTTTCCATTCTTTTTGGAATATGAATTCCAAAGTATTTCTTCATCCTCACATCAAATCCTCAATTCCTTTTGTAGTGTTAATTCCAAAGAACTCCAATCATCTCTCTTCATCCAAAAGTGGAGTCTTGAAGCTTCTTCAAATACCTTCAATGTTGAAGACTGTGTATCACCTTTGATACATGTATTTGGAACTTCAAGAACAGTGCAAAAATCATTTGATTTCAAGGAAATGTGTAATTCGTGACCTTCTTAGAATGCCAATCTCTTCCACACTCTCTCTTCTTCTTCATCCATCATTCTCTACTTTATTCAAATCATATGATTCATTTCTTTAATTAAGCTCTTGCATGGTTCTCATGCAATCTTGAAGCATTGAATAGTCTTCTTTAAATCCTCATTCTTCTTCAATCATCCTTGGATGGAGGATACTTCACCATTCTTCATTATTGTAAACAATGTGTCACCTTTGACACAAGTTCTTTGAACTTAGTATCAGTTCAACAATCGTTTGAATTAATATTCTTAGAGAATTTCTCAATTATGACATCCAATGCTATGATTCAATAACAATTCTCCATGAAACCTCACTTCGTCCAATCTCCACTAACTTTTTAGTCCTTATTCATCTTCTTCTTCATTTTGGAAAGTATTGACAACTGTTGACAACAAATACAATATTCATACACAAATTTTTCCCAACAAAATAATGATTCAATATGTTGTTAAATAATTGGAGTTTAATGTTTTGAATAATATAATGGGTTACCAATTCCATGGAGAATTTTTCTGGTCCTTGGAAGTATAATTTTTTAAGTTATGTGTGGTTTTTTATGATGAACTATGTTCTCTTGTGGTCAATTGATAAAATAAACCAAGACATTTCCAAATATAGTATAAATTCAAGGAAGTAGGAGTGAAGAAATATCTATAATCTTGTTGAGATTTGTTCCCTAATATGAATTGTCTTTGTCCTATAAGTTTCTGAAAAAACTATTAATGAATATAATTTTCATTCAATATAGAATAAAAATCTAAATAGAAATTGAGGTGGTGATATAGGTTTTAGGTGAAAATAGAAACTCCTAGACATATGAAATAAATCTAATAGAGACATCAATGACCCATATAAAGAATTACAAAAAAATATGGCATTGAAAATAATTATATTAAAAGGGTAGAATAGTATAATTATTATGGAATTCATTCATTTTTATAGGAATGATATGAGTGGGATTAGATGTAAGGGGAAACATTATAAACAACGGTGTAGGTAACTATTTTTGGAGGAAGGAAAGATCTTGATAGATAATATCTTTTATTTCTTTTTATTTTCATTCTGTTTTTTTGTATTCATGATGTATTTTATTAATATATTTTCTCTTACTATTAAAATGTGTAGTTAAGATCATTTAGGGGCTTGTATTTAATAGAATTGAAATACATTTTCTTGTTTACTCTTTAGTTTTATTCATAAAAGTTTATTATTATTCATGGATTCTTTCGTAACCTTTCTTTCTAATTTCTCTAATGATGAATTGAAGAATAAATTTATAGCTAATTCTTTTTGGTAGTTGAAAATAATTTCATTATGAACTAAAATTAAAAAAATTAGGTGTAATTTAACTAGAATTCAATAGTGTGACTTCTTCCCCTAGTGATCTTATTTTTTTATTTATGAGCACGATTTCTATCATACTCCATGTATTGATGGTTGAAGAGCAGTGGGCCTCTTTCCTTTAAAACCACAAACGAAGTACTTAAATTTGTTAAGGTCAATGTTCTATTTTCTCCATGATGAATTAACCATTTATTTAGTTTTTATATAAACGTAAATCCTTAAGAGAGTTCATTTGCAATGGTTGGTCACCAAATGATAATGAGGCTTTCAAACTCACTTTGTACATAGTTATTTAGAACTTCAATATTAAATATTGATGAAATATCATAGATCATTTCTCATATTATTATTTTACACTTTCCCCTGAAACCATCATTGTTAAAAATTTACTTTTACTATTCTATTTTTACATTTATTATTTCACATTCAAACTAGTGTATACTTTTTTTCACCTCACATTTTCACAATCCTTTAACCACATTTTCATTTTTTTAGTTTCATTTATGTTTTTTCTTTTTTTTGGATTTAACACCATATTTCCTAATCTTGAGTTAAATCCCACTCAACACTACCCATGTAGTAGTAGGTTTTATAAATAATTAAATTTAAGTGATTTAATGATTGTTCTATAAATAGGGTAAGGTGTGAGAGATATTTTCTCTATTATTTCATCTAGTTGCTCCAAATTCTTTACTTTTCTTGGTTTTTTATCATGAGATTGTTTATCAGTTGATTTTTCTTCATTAGAACCTCTTTGATTTCAAATATTATTTTTATGTTTATTTTAATTTTTTATTTACGGTTATAATTATTTGTTTCATTGTAACTATATTTTATTGATATGATAATTATTTTCTATGGTTTTCTAGGTTTTGATTAATTAAAATATAGGTAGATGATGGATGGTTTGGTTGAGACTTTTTTGAGTGATTTATTCTATATGTGAGGTGATACCACTCAATGATAGTGTCTCGTAAGATTATATTGTCCTTATGGTATACCAAATTATGATATGAGGGTATATGTGCCTCTGAAAACAGGTAGGTTTGTCTTATCATAGGCTAGGTAGTTTGGGTATGTTCCCAAGACATGTGTGTATCTTCTTCATAATATTGTAATTTAAGTATGATGGTATTTAATGATCATTAACTAGATATTAGGTAGGTTGATTTAAAATCACAATAGATTTTCACATGAATTCACTTTATCACTAGCACTCAGTGAGTTAATGCAAGCAGATGAATCTATTTAGGGACTCACCCACCACTTGTATAAATGGAATTTATCTTGATATTAAAAGGTACACTATCATGATTACTATAATTTTAATGTATTGTATTAAATATATAATTATGAATTGGGATGAATTGTGTTATAGAGGTCGATAGTTAGGTAGGATAATTCTTAGTGTGTTAGGTTAGAGGCCATTATACTTTTGTTTATTTATTTAAAAAACATGTGTATCATCCATAGGGTAACGATGTTTATTATTTAATTTCACACTATTATGTATACTATTTTTTCTATTGTTTGTATAGACCACCTGGATCACTACATCTCTTTTATATACTATATTTCAGGATGTCACTACTAGATACCTATTTTTTCACAGGTTTTAGGTATGTATGATGTATAAATAGGCCATGATAAATTTTCAGTACATCTAGGAATGACCCCTATAAATTATTTTTAGATAATAGATATCAAATGATTTTTTAGGGTCCCATCACTAGTTGGAAGCCTTTCAAATACAATGATGTGTTCCATAGGTCATGTGGCCATTAGATCGAGCATTTTTCAAGTAAATATGGTCATAAAAATTACAATAAATAAATAAATCCCATTCAAAAGATCATCCAAGAGATTTTTATAAGTGTCTACTATAAATAATAATATACCTTTACTATCTTGGGAAAAATATTCCTCTGGAAAAATGATTGATTAAGATATCAAAATAGTATCCAAAAGACTTATCCCTCTATAGGTTTCCTTTATACATGTGAATATCCAAACACATAAGATGGATTTTCTTTCAACCACAATATTTTAGGGATCTATTTTGATAAAGAAAGGAAGATAGAATGAAACAATATTTTTTTTAGGCCATTCATACTTTTAATCACACATACTACTCTCTTGGTTTTATTCAATTTATGTAGAAACCCTTGGATACTCAAAGGATTGAATAAATATTAAATAGTTTCAAAAATTATTCATTCATTACAATATCTATAACAAATATATTAAGTCTATTTTAATGAATAATAATTGATTAATTATTAAATAGTCAATAAAATGAATTTTAACTCCATTAAATATCATCAATTACATTGAAACAAAATTTTAAATTAATTTCATGAAAACAATTGAAATAGTATGTGATCACATAAAAAGTAATTTTATATCCTTATATTGTTAACCATTTCATATCTCTCTCTCTAAAAAATAAAGATATTGAAATAAATAAAACAACCAGTGATATGGTCATATATAATGTCGTGATATGATACTTTAGTATTTATATATATTTCTAATTTATCAAATTAATTGTATGTATCCATTCCTAGGTATGGGTATAGCACAAAATATTTCAAGGCCATCCATTATCCTATAATATAGTATTACCTATCCACTGTAAGGTAATATATTATTTTTAATTGGGTATTAATTTTATATATATTTGTTTTTATATATTAAATTTGTATAACATTTAATTAAATCTAATTTTAAAAAAAATATTTCTTATTAAGATAGTTTAATACATTAATGTGATATTTTTTTGTTATTTTATTTTTCTTTAATTTATTTAGTTATTCAAAAATATAAGGCTTTATGTATAAGCCTTCAAGATGAACCTACTACAAATTTTAAGGACAACTGAAGGTCTGCCCTCATGGGAGGTCTAACCATCAAGGATCGTACATATACTAGTTCAAGAATTGCAAATAGCACTCTATGATTGTGTAGGATTGTGTTTAAGGACGGAATAGTGCACCCACATAGGTTTGTCTTCGGTCGCCAATATGGACCACAGTCTACATGTGTGTGTGTGTGTGTAATTTTTTTTATTATCTGAGTAATAATTCTTCTTGTTACTTATATCACTCGATCCCATAATTTTCAATTCGATGAGAGACACATCTTATAAACAAATATTTAATATTAGATGACAGAAGTCTAGCTTTTTTCTTTTAGCCATATGATCCTTTCATCATGAGGCATCTGATCTTTCATCTTATCCTGAACATTCTTATTTTTGAGAATTCTCACATAACATTTTTTCTCTTTTGATTATCTTTCATCTTCTTTAAGCTCCCCCATGATCTATATAAAACTTTTTGTCTTTATCGTGACATTTATTTCAACCATGTGTGCTCTCTTCTTTTAATATTCTTCAATCTTTCATACTTCACTTTTTATTTTTAAGGTTGTCGCACTTTCAGTTTTTCTGTGAGTTCTTCTTCATCCTTTATATTTAATTTTTTAAATTTTTTAATATTTTATGTTGAAATATAATTGCAAAAATGTTTAAAAAATAATTGTATCATTTTTTTACACTTTCAAATTGAATTTTTCCCCATACGATGCTCTATTTTTTCACATTATTTGTCTACATGTATAATATACAAAATTATATTTTTATTTAACTGTTTTTCTATTAAAAATTGTTTAATATTTATTATTCTTAATATATTAATTGTTTATTTTAATATTTCATGAATAAATATAATCCCAATTGTGTTTTATTTACAGTTCGGTTTCAAAAAAAATAAGCTAATGGTCATATTATTTTATTGTTATACACTAACAAATTTCATGTATAAATTAAACATGAACACAATCCTATAGATCTCTATATTAATGTTTAAGGTGTTTGATTCAAGGATAAAACACATGTACAAGATTAGATGATTTATTTGACAAAGAGAAAATAATACATTTTCTACTACTCTGAATTCGATCAAAAAACTTCTACGAATTCTATTATTCTGTTGTGATTACTAAGAATCTTCATCGCTATTATCTTCCTCCACTGATGTGATCAAATAACAATATATGCACCAATTATTGTTATCATCTTCTCAACTATTGTTTCATTTATTTTATGTTATTTCTCCATTATAATACCTCCTTCCACCTTTTTTTCTCTAGAGTTTTTGTGTAATATTTTTCCATCCAAAAGCTGTCATTGGATTATTATTCCCATCTAAAAGGATGATCGGGTTATTCCTCCCAGAAAAAAGGATGGTAAGGTGTGACTCCTTCAAATGTCATGGGTTATACCACTAGGTGTGAAAGGGGAACATTTTTTTTGTATGTAATCAAGTTATCACTCCCACTCATAAGTGATGATTTAGTGAATATCAGTCTCCTCTAGGAGTAGTTGAGATTGATGAGAGGACTAGGACCTTGGTGATTCGAAGCACTATAAAAATATCATGGGTTATATGTTTTAATTTTTCTAAAATGTTTAACATTGTCATAACTTTATTAAATTAGTATTTGTAATAATAATTCAAAAAGTAATATTCGTCCCCTTTAGTCACCGCTACAATACCAAGAGATCTAACACATATCAAGGTATATTATATGATATCAACAAAAATGTGGATTTTCTAATATTAATAAAATATAATAATAAGGATCAAGCAAAATGAGGTTCTCCGTAACACCTTGAGTTTGTATGAATTATTATTTTTTGAATAAATTTAATTAATTTTATGTCTTTCACTACACATAAACTTTTTTTTGTCTTCAGTTACATGAAACATTGATTTTGGCTTTCATTACATGCAACACCGAGCTTAGATTTCTTTATATGAAAAACTAATTTAAAATGAAACATGACATATTATTAAAATATAATTATTTAATATGCTAACTGTAACCTAGCCATTGGAATGGAATTTATTACTAATATTAACTAAATTATGAAAATATGTTTTTGAAATTTATATAAAATAAATTCGTTGGTTACCAATTAACTATAAATGACTATAAAACCCTTTTAAAAATAATAAGAAATCTTTTTCTAAAAAACTATTTTTATGCACACAAGTATGTTTTACATCAATAAATTAAAAAAAATCAATTTAATTAATTATAATAGTTATATTTAAATATTATATATTCAATATAATTCTTAACATTCATATTATGTGTCTTCTATACAATATATAAGAATAAATCAAATTTTACTCTCAAAAAATATATTTTTCTAAAAAGATGTTTTATCGCCATTTGTTCAAAGACTCATTTTAAAACTGATTTTTGATACTTTTATAAAATTAATTTGATAAAATAAACTTAATTTTTTAAATATTAATATAAAAAATATTTTAGTATTAATTTTTTTATTTTTTTGAATTGTTTCATTTTTTTATGAATAGTAGAAAAATACTAAATTTTATTTGAAAACTACATCTTCGCTTAATTTATTTATAAAGTTAGATTATATTTAAATTAGTTTTAAAGTATAAATAGTTAAATAATATATAAACTAATATAATTTAGGTTATTGAGATAAATATCACATTCAAATTAAATATAAAAACATTTTAAACTTTTGAATATTTTCTAATTATAAAACCCACTTTCACATCATGTCTAGGATATTAATTTAAAAATAAAATTTTCCACTTCTATGAATTAAATTTGAAAAAATTAATTCTATATTTAGAATAATTATAATATATAAATTATAATAATTACAAATTAATTTTTGACCAAAGTGATTAGTAAAAATGATTAAAATTAATCACGGTGATTAAGAGAAAAACAAGTTTACTAAGGGAAAAAACTTTAAAATTAAGGTCCCAAATGACCTAGAAACTTTTTAGAAACAAATTTTACAGAAATATTTAAGTAATAACCCTTATATTATCTATTTTGGTTCATTATTGGAGACTTTTTTAGGTACAAACATGGGTCACCTATCTTTATTTTGAAAACTACCAAGTGTGCCCTCTTCCCCACTTATAAAAGGCAACCCCCTATCTACCTCTCTACTCACCTTAAAAACTAATTTGTTTAGTAAATAACTACCCAAATAATTATAAACTTCTATAATATAAACCCATAAGCAATATATTTTACAAAAATCTAACCATAGATGTCCATTGGTACAATCCAAAAGGAGATACACGAAGAAGAGCTAACGTTCACCAATAAACATTTTTGTTTTATTTCTTCCTCAAACCCATTAAATTAATTATATATATATATATATATATATATTATAAAATAAAAAAAGTATATTAATTATATTTTTATTTTTTATGTTAATGGTATAACCTAAAACCACACAAAATTCCATCAAATGGGTTATGAAATCATCATTGGTGTGTATGGAAGACTACCGCCTCGTAAACCGTTGTCATTCATTTTTCCATTACAACCTTTCAAGGTTGTTAATAATGATGGAAATAATATTTATATATTATATTTTTTTATTTTCATTGCTTTATTATGATTATTTAATTTTAATATCACATATTCCTTCATTATATATATTTTTTCTAATATGATAACATCGTTCGTGTGTACGGTGGACTACCAACTTGTAAAATGATGTGATTGAAATGCACGGACGATTGCCGCCTATTGACCGGTCAAGGTTCTGGTACTCTTCTAATGTGTATAGCAGCACTCGGGTCGAATCCTCAGCGATGATACTTTATAATAGTCGTTTGTTTTTAGTTAATTGTATTCTGATTGGGGGGGTTTGTTTGCAGAGATTATGAAATAATTTATGTATGATTTTTGATTTAACAAATTGATAAAGATTGGGTGAGTTCATTATTAGGTAGTTAAGCTTGTAATATCCTTGAGCTTTGCTTTATATTGCATTAAATTAACACCCATGTCACAAGATGATTTTGATCGAAATTCCCAAGTGCTAAAGCTTTAATCCAAGCCGTAACTTAACTTAGGTTTCTAATCATTACCATTACTTGTTTATGTTAGTGTATTTTTGGTTCCAATAATCCAAGGAATCTACATATTAAACAAAACATGTCATTAATCCATGACATATAAAGTTCATCATACACAATTTTAATTTAAAGAATATTCGTCGAGCAAAAGCTCTCAATCACTTAACATACCTAAATTATAACTCACCCCAATTAAAGATTTAACCAGACATTAAAATGATTACTAATCTGGTTATCATGATTATGGTGATGAATTATAAAGAGAAGAAAAATAAAGGGACAAGATAAGAGTATTGCGCCGAACACACACACAAACGATGAAGAAAATTAAAAATTGATTTTCGATTGAATGAGGAAGCAGAAGAAGGGAAGGTGATTCAACTGAATTTAAAATATTTTAAGAACATAAATATTAAACTACAGAAGGTGGATGAGAATAGGAGATATTGAATAAGTAACTTGCATTAAAACAGAATTACAAAGAAAGAGACTTACAAATTTACAAAAACGAAGAACATGAAAGTAAGTGAAAACAAAGAGAGAAGGAAAGGTCTCTCAAGTGAAAACTTCAGTATTGAAGATCCTCCCAAGCCTTTGGAAAGTCTTTGGTCATGCCAATATGTTATCCTCTCTTCTGAAATGCCAACCCCTCTCAAGGAGAGAAGGGGAGAGTATTTATAGCCCAAGGAGTGGATTGTTTCCATTCCAGAAATACCCTCCACTTGTCTCGCAGATATGGACATCATGACAGCCGAATATGGAGAAATATCCTTATTCAAAGTTTTAGATAATAGTTTTGGTCGACTACTCGCAAAATTTTGAGTCATTTGGACTTAAGGATCAAACGCTATGGCCGGTTTATTATAAAAAGTAAAACTGTCCATTTCAATCCAGTCTTTTTGAAGTCCAGAATTTGAAAGGGTTTTTGAATATGAAGATGCCTTCAAATCCGAATGGGTTCTTCAACAAAGTCGGCCGCCAATATCTTCTCTTTCACAATTCAAAATATGAGCTCGATTTTATTGTTACATCATGAGATATGTCATGAATACTATACTGATTTTATTTCTCGGCCAGAATGGTGGGATGGACTTCAAAGCTGCATTTGGGCCCCTTGTACTTAGAGTTGGGCCTTGAAATTTTTATCCAAGATGACATGTACTGTCCCCCGAATTATGGTGGAGAGTTAATTTGTTTGGACTTATGAATTGATCCCAGTAAATCAATTTTCAAGGCTGGTCCATTTTGTTCACAGATTATTTAGTCTTGTTTGTGAGGACCATATGACCCTTCAAATGGCAGAATTGGCTCATGGTACCTTCTAATGAAATGTTGTATATTGAAAGTAGAATCCTAAAAAATAATAACCATACAATTTGGATCAGTATAGTAATAGTTAATATTAAAACAATAAACTGACTCAATTGGACTACTTCTAAAAAATGCTCAAAAATTATACTTAATATTAAAACATTAATATTCCACACAAATTATGCACATTTCATATAAAATCAGTAAAGAGGGGATATAATAAGTCATGAAAATATTAATAACATCAACTCCCCCACACTTAGTTTTGTGCATGTCCTCATGTGCAACAAATATAAAAACATGACAAAATCATTTTTACTCACCAACAGATATTAAAATTTTGTTTTCTCCAATCAGGGCAGGTTTAGACTATTTCACTCATCCATTTTGAATTCCACCAGAAGTTTTTACAGAAACAATGTTCCAAAACTAATTCATTTTTTCATGCTTAAATTTAGAAATGGAAAATGTGGACACTCAAAACTCACACCTCTCAAGATGATAAAATTCATTTGTGGTGGTTCACTCTTTCACCAACCAAAAGTGAAAATCTTAGAGTTTGAAAAGAGATCTCAGCTTCCAATCCCTATCCAAAGTGAAAAAGAATCACGAGGACTTCTTAAGGGGTTTTTTTGTGGCTATGGGACGGTAGGAATATAATGTCCAAGAGAGAGAAGAAGAGGGTTAAAATACCAACATAGAAAAAGCAATGCACATTTTTTTGAAATGAAAAATGGAAGGAAATGAAAACACATATTTACAAGGGAATGATTGTGTGAAGAAATACAAAATAGAGGAAGAAAATATGAAGGTAATGAGAAGATGGAATATTTACAAAACAAAAAACTTCTCCCAATAAGAATATAATGCAAGTGTTCTTTTTTTTCTTTTCCTTTTTTTTCTTTGTTTTTTCGAAAGTTGACCTTGAAACGGATCTCACACTCATATCCCAACCCATGTTTGATATCCTCACGACACTAATTGTAATAGTTATAACAAGATCAAAGGTTGATTAATAGTGATTTTTGACCTACCCAAGACACAACCCATTTTTTTCATTTTTTTCATTTTTTTTTCTTTTGATTTATTTTTTGAATTTTTTTTGAACACTTTTCAATATCATTTGTACAATACATTCCCAAATCCCACTGAATTACAACCTCCCACCCACACTAAAATGGATTCTTGCCCTCAAGCATATGATAACACACCAGAAGGTAAGTAAATGATACCCAAAAATGAAATCCATCCCCCCCCACACTTAAATTTCAAAAACATATGCAATGAAAATCCATGTTGATATTGGGTGGGATAAGGTATTGGGCTTGTAATGTGGATATCAAAGAAAAGGTTTTCATAGGCTCGAAGGGGCTTTAAAAAGGAGGATTAATGTAAGGGAAATGGGAGGCTATTTGGCTATTGTGATTCTCATGTGGTTCAGAAAATGCCTCTATCATATTAATACACACTAAGGTAGGAAATTCAGATCGAAGGTCCACAAACTCAAGACTCAAAAATGGCGGTGAAAACACACATTTTGAAAAGATGGCCATAGGTGGCCTTGGCATGAAAGAAAATGTTTGTTCTCACGGTTGGGGAAAATCATTTTCCAAATCAAAAATTGAGCATTCAAAATGTGTTGGTTTTGACACAAAATTATTTATCCAAAGTAATAATGAAAATAAAAAAAAATTTGAGATGAAAACATGTCTGTTAACTCCCCAAAATGGTTGTAAAAAATTTCAAAACTCGATGGTGAGTAAGCATGACTTATAATTTTTTTGTATTTTTTAAGTGATTGTTTTTTTGGTTTTTTTTTTTTGTTTTTGTTTTTATTTTTGTAAAGATAAACCCACATAAAAGAGAAAGTGAAAAATAAAGGTTTTGATAAAGAAAATGGTAAAAAAACGAAAGAGAGAGGAAAAAGAATAAAAAGGTAGATAGAGGAAGATATAGAGAGAGTAAAAGGGAAAGAGGTGCCTCCTGGTTTGGATTTGGCGGGTCGCCTTCTCCATCTAGTGGTAGGTCAGCTAGAGAAGTTGGGGAGCCAGTGGAAGTTGATGTTGATCTAGGATTGTGCATCCTCTCATGGTGATGCTTTAAATGATGTCCATTAACCGTGAATGTCCTTTTGGAAGAGGGGTCTTGGACTTGCACTACACCAAATGGTTAAACGTTAGTAATAACAAAAGGACCATCCCAGTGAAAATTAAGCTTACCTGGGTGAAGTCATAATTGAGAATTGAATAGCATTACCTTTTGACCTTCATGAAATACCTTTCTCAGGATGTTTCTGTCATGGAGTACCTTAGCCTTCTCTTTGTACAGATTGGAATTCTCATAGGATTCAAGTCGAAGCTCCTCCAGTTCATCCAATTGCAACAATATTTCTTCACCAAAATTTTCAAGATCAAAATTACATGTTTTCACTACCCAAAATGACTTATGTTGGATTTCAACTGGTAAGTGACATGCTTTACCAAAAACAAGCCCAAAAGGAGACATCCCAATGGGTGTTTTATAGGCAGTTCGATAAGCCCAAAGGGCTTCACCAAGTCTCTCAGGCCAGTCTTTTCTGGTGGGCTTAACAATTCTATCAATTACCCTTTTCACTTCTCTATTAAAGAGTTCAGACATGCCATTTTTTTGGGGGTGATATTCATTTGAAGTTTTATGTACAACCCCATTCTTTTTTAGAATATCTTCCATGGTTCTATTACAAAAATGGGTTCCTAAGTCACTGATCAAGGCATGTGGTGTGACAAATCTTTGGAAGATGTGGGTCTTTAGGAACTCACTAACAGTATGAGCATCATCCTTCCTAGTGGGTTTGGCCTCAACCCACCTTGAAACATAATCGACCGCAATAAGAATGTATGAGAATCCATTGGAAGGGGGAAATGGTCACATGAAATCGATGCCCAAAACATTGAAGATTTCACAAAAGATTAAGGGATTTTGGGGAATTTCATTTATTTTAGAGATTGTACCAAACTTTTGTCAAGTGAGACATGATTGACAGAACTCATGTGAGTCCTTGAAGAGTGAAGGCCAGAAGAATCCAGAGTCTAGGACCTTTCGGGAGGTCCTTTATGGTCCAAAGTGGCCACCTCCTGGAAGTGAGTGACAGAATTCTAATATGGAAGAATGTTCATTTTCATCAACACATCTCTTAATTGCCATGTCAGCCCCAGTTTTCCAAAGTTTATTTTCTTCCCAAAAATATTATTTTGAATCACTTTTCAACTTCATTTTTTTTTCTTTTGAAAACATTTCAGGAAAAACACCCGAAACCAAATAATTTACAATTGGGGCATACCATGGTAACTTTGGAGTGAGAGACGAAAGGTTCTCAATGGGAAATTCAAGATCAATGATTTCTGAATGAGAAGAATTAGAAATTCTACTCAAGTGATCAGCTATAGGGTTTTCTTTTCCTGGTCTATCTTTTATTTCAAGGTCAAATTCTTGGAGCATTAGGATCCATCTTATTAGCCTTAGTTTGGAATCACTTTTCTTTAGTAGGAACTTTATAGCAGAATGGTCTATGAAGATGGTGATTTTGGCACCTAAGATATAGGACCAGAATTTATCTAAGGCAAAAACCACTGCTATAAGTTCATTTTCAGTGACAGTGTAGTTATATTGAGTTTAATACAATGTTTTTGATGCATAATAGATGACATGAGTAATTCTTTCTCTTCTTTGGCCAAGAACAGCCCCAACAGATCTATCAGAAGCATCACACATCAACTGAAAGGGTAATGACCAATCTGGGGGTTGGATTATCGGGGAAGATGTAAGAGAAGTTTTTATTTCAATGAAGTCTCTCTTGAAAACCTCATCAAAATGGAAATAGACATCATTTTGGAGAAAACGAGTGAGTGGGAGAGAAATTTTACTAAAGTTATGGATGAATCACCGATAGAAACCAGCATGACCGAGAAATTAATGGATGTCTCAAACAGATTTGGGTTTAATAAGTGATTGGATTACTTCAATTTTGGAAGGATTGACTTCAATACCATCTTTTGAAACTATGTTCCCTAGAAAAATCCCATTTGAAATCATAAAGTGACATTTTTCAAAATTTAACACAAGGTTGCACTTGACACACTTTTGAAGGACTAGAGAGAGTGAATTCAAGCATGACTCAAATGACTCACCATAAATGGTAAAGTCATCCATGAAGACTTCCATGCAGTTTTCTATGAATTCTGAAAAGATACTCATCATACACCTTTGGAATGTTGCAGGAGCATTACAAAGGCCAAAAGGCATTCTTCTATATGCATATGTTCCAAAGGGGCATGTAAAAGTAGTATTTTCATGGTCCTGAGGTGCGATTGGGATTTTGAAGTAGCCGGTGTATCCATCAAGAAAGTAATAGAGTGACTTTCCGGCCAATCTTTCTAGCATTTGATCAAGGAATGGAAGAGGGTAGTGATCTTTTCGGGTTTCAACATTCAATTTCCTATAGTCGACGCACACACACCATTTGTTCTTCACTCAATTTGTGACTACCTCTCCATGTTCATTTGTGACAACAGTGATCCCACCCTTCTTAGGTACAACTTGAATTGGACTAACCCATTCACTATCAGAAATTGGGTAGATAATACCAGCTTGAAGAAGCTTGGTGATCTCTTCCCTAACTACCTCAAGTATGAGTGGATTAAGTCTTCTTTGGGGTTGTCTAACTAGTTTGGATGTCTCCTCCAGATGGATGTGATGCATGCAAAGGGCAGGGTTGATTCCTGGTATGTCATCTAGGGTCCAACCTAAGGCTTTTTTGTTTTCCTCTAACACTTGAACAAGTTTGGACTCCTCGGTTTCAGTAAGTGTGGCAGAGATAATGATAGGAAATGAGTGATCATGGAAGAGGAATACATATTTCAGGTGTGCATGAAGAGGTTTCAAATCAGTCTCATCTTTCACTTTTGGGATACACAACTCAGGAATAGAAGAAGGGACTTCAGTTGCTTCAGATTCATTTTCCTTAATACTGTCCAAGGTGGAGCAGTAGAGATCAGAATTGATGTGGAATTCAAGAGAGTTTTCAAGTTCCTCTAGATTGATGGAGTCTATGAATGAAAGGTCCACATCAACTTCACCATTTATGACTTGGTTAATCCTAGTGCAGATTTCACAACATCCTATCTCTTCAGAACAGGATGAACATGATGGAATGGGGTTCAATTGACTCTTAGAAGTGTCCTTAGAAGCATGGATTGAGAATGAAGAGTGATCCTCGGATGGGTATCGCATGGCTTGGAAAATGTTGAATTTGACCAGTTGGTCACCGAATTCCATGGATAGGATTCCTGAATGGACATCAATATTGGTTCTCGCAGTCATGAGGAATGGTCTTTATATAATTAGGGGAGATCGATAAGAGTTCGTCTCACCTTCCATGTCAAGGACATAGAAATCAGAAGGGAAGATAAGATCATTGACTCGGACAAGGACATCCTCAATTATTCCCTCAGGACTTGTTGTGCTTCGATTGGCTAACTAAATGACAACACTCGTTGGGTGCAAGGGACCTAGACCAAAGTTGGAGAATATTAATTTGGGCATGACATTAATTGAGGCTCCTAGGTCTATGAGTGCATCATCAAAGTTGGAACATCCAATTTGGCATGGAACCGTAAAGGTAACTGGATCTTTTCACTTAATGGGTATGGACTGTTGGGTGGAAATATTTTCAAAGGTCCTAAGTTGCCTCTTGTGGGTACACAACTCCTTGAGAAACTTGGAATACTTAGGAATTTGTTTTATGGCATCTAAGAGGGTAATGTTGACTTCAACACATCTAAACATGTCAAGCATTTCAAGATCAGGTTCAAAGGAATTCCTTGGTTTAGAAACAGCTTGAGGAAAAGGAATTGGATTCTTAAGTGGAATAGAAGGAGGTGAGGGAATGGATTCAGGTTCCTTTTAAAGTTTCTTTTTTTTTCATTTTCTAGGTCAACATTCAAAGGAGGGTTTGAGGATTTATCTTGAGGCATATCAAGTTGCTTTCCTGATCTAACTGTAATTGCACTTATATTACCCTTGGGGTTGGGTAATGGTTGAGCTAGGAGTTGGGAAGGTTTTGATTGTTGTTGCTGGCTCAGGTGGGATGCAAGTTGACCTATTTGAGTTTCAATGTTTTTAAGGCTAGAACAGGTGAAGGAGGTAAGATCTTCCACTGCACTTTCCCATGGTTTCTTGGAAGAAGAGGCTTGTCCCAGATTGGGATTGCCTTGTTTTTGGTTCTTGGGAAATCGATTGTATTGGTTTTGGAATTGGGAAGGCTCACTAGGATAATGGAATCCAGGAGGAGGATTGTTCCTTTGAGGTTGAGGAACAAAAGGATAAGGTTGATGGAAGTTACCACCACCTTGACCATATTGGAATTGGTTTGGTTTTTGAGGAGGGAATTGAGGGGGATGTGAGACAGGATTACCATACCTCAATACTTGGTTAAAGTTAGAGGATAATGTCTCAGAGTGAGGTTGTTTGAAGTTTCTAACAAACTAACCTGATAGTTGAGGATTGGTGTTCTGTTGAGCATATGCTGCATTGAGCTCCATTAGTCCAAATGAATCGGATTGATCCTCTTGAAGTTGTGGACTGGTGTCAGTTGGATGAGATGGAGAGTTTCAGATTCCACAGTTTTTGATTGGTCCAAAAAAACATTGATTGTAGAGAAGACAGGGTTGGGGATTTGGTAGCCACATCTATATGTCGCACAAGACCTGTAAGTTCACTCATCCACTCAGTCATTTTGTTCGGCTCAATTGATTGATTATCTTGGGCTTGTTTTACTTGAGCATGTTCTCGAGTATGGAATTGTTGTGTGTTTGCAACCATGTTACTTATGAGATCTCTTGCATCTGCAGGAATTCTATCAACCAGAGCACCACCACTTGCGGCATCAATGAGAGTTCTCTCCATAGCCAATAACGCCTCATAGAAGTTTTGGATCAAGAGTTGGTCAGGGATTTGATGATGTGGGTAGGTTGCAACAAGCTTTTTGAACCTCTCCCAGTACTCATGGAGTGATTCACTTGGGAATTGACGAATACCACTTATTTACTTTCGGATAGAAGCAGTACGAGAAGCAGGAAAGAATTTCTCTAAGAATAGTCTCTTCATGTCATTCCATGTAGTTATGGAACCAGGAGGTAGGTAGTAGAGCCATGACTTAGCAGTGTCAGCTAGGGAAAAAGGGAATGCTCAGAGTTTGATTTTTTCTTCAGAAACCCCTTGAGGCTTTATGGTAGAGCACACTACATGGAACTCTTTAAGGTGGAGATGTGGATCCTCACCGGCTAGCCTGTGGAAATGAGGGAGAAGATGAATCAAACCCGATTTGAGTTCAAAGTCAGCCTCTATATTTGGATATTTAATACCAAGAGGTTGGTAATTCATATCAGGGGTAGAAAGTTCTTTAAGTGTTTCTTCCCTAGGATTGGCCATATCTAATTCAATTGGTTGGACAAGGACTGGTTCTTGAATTATTTGATTATCTCTTATGTTCCTCCTAAGTTGGCGAAGTGTTTGCTCAATTTCAGGGTCAAACAAATCTGAGGGATTGTTTGGAAGGATACGGGGCATTCAGAGAGATTTTTTAAGAAAGAGTAAGATGGGTTTTTCTTTATATTTTTTTAGTTTATGATATTTATGAGAAGATGGGTTTTTCATTGTGATTTTTTTTCAATTTTTTTTTCAAATTTTGTTTTTTTTTGTTTTTTTACAATAACCAGAAACTAATGACTACTTAAAGCACCATCCCCGGCAACAGCTCCATTTGAAATGCACGAATGATTGTCGCATATCAACCGGTCAAGGTTCCGGTACTCTGCTAATGTGTATAGTAGCACTCGGGTCGAATCCTCGGCGATGATACTTTGTAATGGTCGTTTGTTTTTAGTTAATTGTATTCTGATTGGGGGGGTTTGTTTACAGAGCTTATGAAATAATTTATGTATGATTTTTGATTTAACAAATTGATAAATATTAGGGTGGGTTCATCATTAGGTAGTTAAGCTTGTGATATCCTTGAACTTTGATTTATATTGCATTAAATTAACACCCATGTCACAAGATGATTTTTGATCGGAATTCCCAAGTGTTAAAGCATTAATCCAAGCCATAACTTAACTTAGGTTTCTAATAATTACCATTACTTGTTTATGGTAGTGTATTTGTGGTTCCAATAATCCATGGAATCCACATATTAAACAAAACATGTCATTAATCCATGACATATAAAGTTCAACATACACAATATTAATTTAAAGAACATTCGTCGAGTAAAAGCTCTCAATCACTTAACATACCTAAATTATAACTCACCCCAATTAAAGATTAACCTAGACATTAAAATTATTAATAATCTGGTTATAATGATTATGGTGATGAATTATAAAGGGAAGAAAAAGAAAGGGACAAGATAAGATTAGTGCGCCGAACACACACACAAACGATGAAGAAAATTAAAAATTGATTTTCGATTGAATGAGGAAGTAGAAGAAGGGAAGGGGATTCAACTGAATTTAAACTATTTTAAGAACATAAATATTAAACTGGAGAAGGTGAATGAGAATAAGAGATATTGAATAAGTAACTTTCATTAAAACAGAATTACAAAGAAAGAGACTTACAAAAAACGAAGAACATGAAAGTAAGTGAAAACAAAGAGAGGAGGAAAGGTCTCTCAAGTGAAAACTTGAGTATGGAAGGTCCTCCCAAGACTTTGGAAAGGATTTGGTCGTTCTAATATGTTATACACTCTTCTGAAATGCCAACCCCTCTCAAGGAGAGAAGGGGAGAGTATTTATAGCTCAAGGAGTGGACTGTTTACATTCCAGCAATACCACTCCACTTGGCTCGCAGATATGGACATCATGAAAGCTGAATCTGGAGAAATCTTGTAACTCCCCGACCCCAGTTACCCAGATTCGGTGCATTATTACATAACATTGGCATGATCACAAGAAAGATCAAATCTCGAAAGACCGATTGGTTTAGTAGCCTTGGAAACACTAGATGTATTCATAAGTCTTACATTACATCATAAAGTGAAAAACTACTACAACAACATATTGTCTCCATATTCCACACTCATATCCCCACATAATATCCCTACAGGTCATTCATAATTTACTTCTTCACTTCCTGGGAAAAATAAAACATAGAAAAGGGGTGATCTCTAATGCCCAGTAAGGATAACAATATCACTGAAACTTTCATAAATAAGAATAAACATTTAAGGCAATGTATAACTAAAACAAAAGCCTTTTAAACTTGAAATTAAACATAGTATGGAAAAAGTAAAATGAAATAATGCCATTTACTTATTCACATGGATATTCTACTAATCTAATAATCACATGCAATATCAATAACCACTTTCATAATGATGGAATGCATAATGTCAGACTATCAACACCACATAGCCAAGGCCTCGTGCCAAGACTACAAATAAAATTTTTCCAAGGCCTTGTTCCAAGACACTAGTTTGTCTCATGAGACCTACTGATGCATCGAGGAGCTATATCGGGCTCCACCCATCACATATTAAGTCCAATGCATTCCCATATGAAAAGGTTTAAACATAACATAAACATTCATATTAAAACTAGCATACGAAATGTCAATACTTTCACCATAAAATATGAATGGTATAAAAATAGCACATCCACAGTCAAACATATCACAAAACCTTCAATAAAATATAGAAGTTTTGTATCATAATAAATCAACTTCAAATAAGCGTAAAAACCATCAAAGGATGTTGACATAGATGAAATCAAAACTCTTTTTAGAGAAATATCTCTTTCTATTTTGAAATCATTTAAGAGTCTTATATTTATTAAATAAAACATTTTCTTTGAAAATATTCTTATAAGATTGTAAGGGAAGCTTCAACGATTTTATAACGGCGGAAAATAGCCACACCTGCCGTATAAGTTAAAAAAACATTCTTACCTTAATTCTGTCGAAAAGGTTAAAAAGAAACTTGTTTGGAAAACGATGGAAAGATTCCTTTATAAACCACTTATAAAAAGTCAAACAAGGGTATAGATGACTTTAACCTATATTCTTGTAAATAGTAAAAAAAAATTGAAATACATTTCGAAGAAACATAGATGTGGATGATAAAGAAATCCCAGTAGATAATTACGTATAAACAACCTCAGATAATGAACAGATTGCGAAATAACCCTTACCTTTTACTTTTCCTTGGTTGGGGTACATTAACCTCCTGTATAATGGTGAAATAATTGTTATTAAATTATACAAGAATCATATACATTAATATTATATCATATATGATCTTTTAACATTGATTTGTTAATAATATCTTAGTATTATCGTTGTTTCGGGTGTTAACTTACTCGTTTTCTTTTATATGTTTTGTTATGTAAGCCATGTTTTTAATGGATAGTTGTATATTATTCATATCCAGAATGATATCAAGTCCTTAAATATCATTTTTAAATCATCAAATGATAATTATACTTGAATGGATACGATGGAGAATGAATCTCATCGCGTTCGTGTAAACGGTAGTCCGTACGTACGCACGAGCGACAATATCATTCTTTTGATATTAAAATAATATATAAATGGATGGTATATCATATATACAGAATCATTAACATGTTATATTTATTATTTACATGAGTTACACATCATTATTATACCCATCCAAATAATAATATATTGAATAACAATTACACCACGACGTGGAGATGGTAAGCCGTACGTACGCACGTATGGTGACATGTTATTCAAAGGGTGGATAGAATACTGAATATGGTTGTACCATATTTATAATGACATCAAATTATATATAAGATACTGGAGTTATTATTTTATAATGGTAATAACAATGAAAGAAGAAGTGGAAGAAGAAAGGAACTTGAAAGGGGGTGGTGAAAACATTACCTCTTCTTCGGGTTCTTCCTTTTGATTTGATCAAAAGGGATCCTTAGGTTGGATTTATGATCAAAATAAGGCCTCTAGGTTGTATTGAGGGAAGTTGGTAGAGTATTTGGGCAGAGTTTGGCCAAACCAAAAGGCTTTGAAGGTGTGAAGAAATGAGAAGGAGGAGTTCCCTTTTATAAGAGGGGTGAGGGGCACCTTTGGAAAAGCTAGAAATATTAATTTATAATAAATTCATATTTGGTTTATAATGGTTCCAAAGTTTATTATTTAAATTTTAAGGTGGGGATAGGTCGAAAAACACTCAACCAATATAATTTAGACAGGTTTGGGTCATTATATTAACCTTATCTTTAAGTATTAACTCTTAGTTAATTAGTTTCACTTTTACAATGTCTCTTTGTATTTTTATATTATATGGTTAATAAACTTACTATATACATTCAGGTGAACCCCAAGTGGTCCATTAATGATATAACTATTATGATATAATTCTCTTGGCCGTACCTTAGATTTTTAGGAATTTAATATCAATTAATAATATAATATTTGTTTTAAAAACTCTTTTATGTCAATTTTGACACTATTCAATAGTTGATTTTTGTGAAACTCATAACAGAATTATTACTTATAATAAAGTTAATTAAATTAACCCTAATATCTCATATTATCCTAGAAAATTATTTTAATTCATTAAATTCTCAAATTATATTTATTTGGGTATTTATATTATCAATTATTTTAAATTTTCACTATTATGGTAATTATTGCATCATCATTGTGTCATAAATAAATTAAATTATGTAATTTCTAAAAATTATAAATAAAATATCATTATGTAGGAAATATTTTTATCTTTCTAATCAATATTTATAGTCGAAAAGACAACATATATAACCCTATGTAAATATTGTTTTTCTAAAAGATAAATGCTTATGTCATTTTTGTACTTATTTTAACTTAATTAAAATTAAGTGTCCCTATCACCTACAAGTGGCTCCATGGGGTCCCAAAATCGACCCAAAGATGCCTATGGTCGAACATGTATCAACCAATAAGGCTAGGACACGTTTTAGGGTAATTTAGTATTATTATAATATTATTATTTAACCCTTATTTACCGGATTTACCCTTAACCATGGTAAATAAAATATTTACCGAAGTAATTATTCAAAATGTCTAAAAATAAAAGTTACCTATTTACACAATTTTAACATCCTGATTCCAAATATGGAATCCATTTTTCCAAATTCAAAACACAGAAGTGGCATAAATTAATTTAAAATTAATTCCCGCTGTTAAAACAAAAAGCGTGTTTTTAAGATATAATAACTATCAAAAGATTGACACTTGTTTATGTCCGGTTTAATTGTAAAATTATGTCCAATGACCAAAATTATATTAAATGGTAAAAATATATTCTAAATATACTTTAAAACCACTCAAATTCATAATTTATCACTATTAATTATTTTGATTAAAAAAGTTGTTTTTAATTAAAATTTAGTAATTTTCACTATTCATCAAAATATTAAAGTTATCTGAAAAGTACCAAAATCTCACCTTAGGCTAAATTAGATATTCCAAATACAAAAATGAAGTCCATTTTGAAATATAAAATATATATAATTTCAAAAAGTATGTATTACTATTCATAACGGCTAGTTTGATTAGTTACGGTGTGTTAGAACTCGGTGTTGCGTACAACACACGCTATCACATTATTCAAAGATAAGTGTACCATAGAAGCTTGGGGTGTTACAAATATCCTTCTTAAAAGTTTTATATAATATAGTTGGCCGACTACTCTAAATATTTGGAGTCATTTGGACTTAAGGATCAAAAGTTATGGCCGGTTGATTAAACAAAGTAAAACTATCATTTCAATCCAGTCTTTTTGAAGTCCAGAATGTGAAAGGGTTTTTGAATATTAATATGACTTCACATACGAATGGTTTATTCAAAAAAGTCGGCCGACTATATCTCCTCTTTCACACTGCAAAATATCAGCTCGATGTGACGCTTACATCAGGAGATATGTCATGAATACTATACTGATGTTATTTCTCGGCCAGAATGGTGGGCTAGACTTCGAAGCTTCATTTGGGCCCCTTGTACTTAGATTTGCGACTTGAAATTTTTATCCAAGATGACATGTAATGTCCCCCAAATTATGTTGGATAGTTAATGTTTTTTGACTTCTGGATTGAGCCCAGTAAATAAATCTTCAAGGATGGTCCAGTTTGTTCACAGATTCTTTGGTCTTGTTTGTGAGGACCATATGACCCTACAAATGGCAGAATTGGCTCGTGGTACCTTCTAATGAAATGTTTTATATTGAAAGTAGAATCCTAATAAACAAGAACCACATAATTTGGATCAGTATAGTGATAGTTATTATTAAAATAGTAAACTGACTCAATTGGACTACTTCTAAAAATGCTCAAAAATTATACTTAATATTAAAACATTAATATTTCACACAAATTATGAACATTTCATATAAAATCAGTAAAGGGGGAATATAATAAGTCATGAAAATATTAATAACATCAGTGATTCATTCACAATTTATAGGGAATTTATTAAGGATGGTTTTAATAGAAATATGATATATATATATATAATAATTCTACTGAATTTATAATATATATATATATATATATATCATATACTTTTCTTTCTTTTAATAGGGAAAGAAAATGGAAAAAACATTCATGTGTATGTACTACCTACCGTCTCCATAAACGGTGTATTTCATTTCCTATCACTAAATTTTTTGGATTTCCCTAAATACATATATATTGAATATTTATGATTTTTATATCATGGTTATCTTTTTATATATTATTAAATCATGATCTAACTAAGAGGGATAATAATAACATGTCAAAACATGTACAAAGAGACTGTTATTACCTGAAACATTGCTTTAACATCGAAGTGTTAATAAATGGGTTTTATAAAATCATAATAAAATAATATATGGTATTATATATGAATATGTTTATTTGGTAGATGTATAATAAACTTATATTTATTATACATGATATTTTAACATGTACTAAGGAATTCAAGACTTAATGTAAGGGGATTTCGAGTATCACTTTTATTTCTATTAGACTTATGCCATATTCACCACTCATTTCTTTTGTGTGGTGTATATATTGACCTATGAAATTTTATATAATTAATTTTATTTATTTAATAAAATTAATGCTTTCAAATGATTTTATTTTTTTCACATATCTCATGATTCAAAAGTGACTCAAGTAGGGAAATATTTTCGTCTCGCTTTTTTACTTCTGGGAAACACATGTCATATTCACCGCCTATTTATTTTATGTAATATATATAATGGCCATGAATGTATTTTAAGATGATTATAAAAAAATATATGTGTTTAAATATCCCTTTTATGATCTCTCTTTCATGGATCTTATGGTTTATTAGCTTCCAAATCGGTAAAAGATGTTTGACACAATTTTCCTTCTTTGAGACATATTTTATGTTATGCACCTATATTATTTCACAAGGTGTATATATAAACCCTTTGATAAGTAATATCATAAGTTTATTCACCCTAATGTTATTTTAAGTGTCATTTTATTATATTCCTCCAGGGATCTTAGGATTCAGGGTTATCAATTTGGTAAGAGTTTTATTTAACAATGTCACCATTTATCAGGATTGTTTATGATCAAGTCCCCAATGTTTAAATATCATGATCTACCTCCCAATAATTGAGATTAATTTTATTATCTTATATTTATTCATTATATATTAAAGTAATGTAACCATTTTTTCACTCTTTTTATTTAATATAATTAAGAAAATGTTTTTAATAAAATAGCACTTTATTTATCTCTTTAGTCATAAATATATTTTCTTTAGAACCATGTTTTATAAAAAAATTATAAAATTTATGTAAATATTATTTTAATATATATCTCTAGTAAAAATATATTTAAATTTTTTTAAGAATTTTAAATTACTTTCAAATATTCCTTTATAGGTCTTTAGGGTTACTTTCAAATAAAAAAAATTAAATTGTTTTATGTTTTAAAAATCATTTTTCAAAGTGGAAAGGATGTCTTCCTCAAGAAATGTTTTAAATGATCCTTTAAAAATTATCTTCCGTATAAGAGGAAATTTTTCGGTGTAACATATTATTTATGGGGGATATAACCCAAGGTGAGTGGCATAATGATTATGGAACCTATTTCTTTTCCACATGTTTATTATGTTTCAAAGAGATTATTATGGAACCCATTTATTTTCCATGGGATAATCATGTTTCAATTAGATTTTATAGAAATCATTTCTTTTCTGTGGTTTAGTCATGTTTAAAAGTTATCTACAAGAAAACCATTTTTTCCATGTTTTAATCATGTTATAAAGTGAATAATGGTTGTCTAAATGCATTTTATGATGAAATAAAATATCATTGTACTTTAGTAATGTTGTTTTTATGTACATTAATTATATGATGGGGTGGCACAGAAATAATTGTGTATTCCCATTACATCTTGTATAATGCAGTTGACCAGATAGCGTTGAGTAAGCCAGTTACAGCTTATATGATGGGGTGGCCTAGATAGCATCGGGATAGCCTATTAAATCTTACATAATGGTTAAAACCATTATATATTACATGATGGGTGTGCCCAGATAGTCCTCAAATGCATTGGATAATGATAAATTATATATTATCTCATAGGTTACATGGGTACTTATCCCAAGATCAATGATGAAGGTACGTGGGTTCTTATACCAAGATCAAATATGAGGGTACAAGGGTGCTTATCCCAAGCACAAAAATGAGGGTACATGGGTGATTAGCCCAAGCCCAAAGATAAGGGTATAATAGTGGTCAAGACATTCCTGCAAAGGAGAATACATGGGTGGTCATACTAATCCTAAGTCAGGTATACATGTGGTTATCCCATTCCTAACATGTCATGAATGTATTGGTAGGTTTCCTTTCCATATGATTTTCTATGCTTGTGTGTATGCCACAAATCCCATGTCTAATTCCTATTTTATGTTCTCATAGATCATGTTCTTTGATTTTATTTTTATTGATGTCTTATGAACTTCCAATATTTATCCCAAGAATCATGATTATGATCCTTGGTATGGAGGATATGGTTTTCAAATTTTATGCTCACATTCACATTCCCTAATATTCATATCATGTTTATGTATCTCTTATGTTTACCCTTACTGAGCATCTAATTTTTCCCTTTCTTATGTTTACATTCCCTAGATAATGAATAATAGTTTTATGTTGGGTATTTCTATGAATATTGCTAAATGGGAAGATATTTTTGGGAAACATTGAAGATCTTTCACCATATTAGAATATTGTGTTCTAATTTTCCAAAGTCACTAAACTATTATGATACTCAGGAATGTACTTTTTGTAATGTATCAGATATTCATCTAAAAAGATACAATATGCATGTATGAAAATAAAAGGTTTCTATATTTGATATCAGAGAAAAGGTTTAGTTAACCCTTGGAAACTATGATGAGAAAACTTTAGTGATATTCCTAATGATATTTCTAAGAATATGTTAAGGGATGTCTCTAAGGATAAGTCTAAGGATCAGTTAAAGTATAGGAAAATGCCCTATAATTTTGTTTAGGGATATAGAGATTGGTTTCCTAGAAAAAAAATATCTATCTAGATACTATAAGTGGGTGTAGCTCTATCATATATGTACCTAGGGGTAGCAACCCAGTGACACCATATTGGGCTACACTTGATTGAGAACTAGTGCATGAAAATGGGCATTTCAACACACTTGGTTCGACACTCTTGGTGGATATGCTTTGGAAATTAAAAAACTCTTTGTGAGCCATATTTAAGGATTAAAATAAAAGATGTTAGGTGATAATCTAGGTTAAACTTAACGTTTCATAGATTGAAGTAGAAAGTTTCAAGATTTATAACTCCTATAAGTTATTTTCCATGATTATGTGGTTACCCACTTGGATTACTGTTTCTCAAACTATGATATTAGGTTAAGTTAATGTTTAAAACTAGAAATAATAATTTTAACACAGGATATGATAGTAAATTTAGTGACTCTAGGAATCCCCATTGGATTATGACTTAAGATAAAGATATTTTGATTACTCCTAATCAGATATCATGATATATGATTAAAAATGTGAACATAAAGTATATTTATAACACATAAAATATTATGAATATGGTATTTTATGAAAGTTAATATGGTAATTAAAATCTTGGAAATGATATTTGTCTTTCTAAGTGTTAATATGGTGGAAATAAGAACTTGTAGGAACACATCAAATGGAAGGGAATATATTTTCTGTATATAAAAGATTGTCACATAGTGAAAATTTGTCAAGGAGTTCAATGTATTGTGTGTTGAAAATATGGACATTTTCAAACTCAATGGCCTAGCCCAAGAATTGACTTATAGTATAATGAATAAACTACTACATTTAAATCATTAATGTTTAAGGATTGAAGTATTTTTGTATTGGGATTCAAGGATTGTATTTAAAAAGTATTTTCCCATTGGTGTTTGGATTGAAAGAATCATGTTACATCTAGGGATTTTTTAATTTTTGGAAGCATAAATTTCTCTATATGAGATTAAATTAAGATTTATTTATTCTATCATTGGTTTATATAATTTATTTTTATCATTTGTTCAATGTCTTAGACACCCCCCTGAGGTTTTATGTAATGGAAACTTATCAAGATTTTAAATATTTTAAGAATAAAACCCTTTTGTTTTATCAATGCTTTAATGAAAAAGTTATTTAAGGAAGAGTTCCTTAAAAATTTGTGGACATAAGATTAAAGGTATTTTAAACATTAGGGTTTATCTTTTTTTTTTATTGAGGTAATTATGGTTTTTAGTCGATCACTTTAAAAATTCAGCACAATTCATCGCTATCAAAGAATATTTCTCATTGGATCTACTTACCAGAATATATATTGAGGAAGTGGTAAGGTCTCATGGAGTACCACATTCAATTTTGTCGGGTCAGGAAACAAATTTTACCTGAATGTTTTGGAAAATTCTTCATCAAGATCATGATACCAAGTTGAGTTTTGATACTGAGTATCATCCTTAGACTTATGGTCATTCGAAGAGAAAAAATCAAATCCTATATGATATTATTAGATATTATTCAATGGAATTAAAATGTTATTATTATCACACCTTCTTCTTGTTGAGTTTTTCTACAAAAATAGACTTTATTATAGAATTCATATGGCTCCTTATGAAACCCTTTATAGAAATAATTGTATAGCTCCAAAGTACTAGAATGGAGTTGCAGAAAAAAGCTATTGAGACCCGAGAAAGCTGATAAGATTGTATAGAATGTTAGATCTATTAATAAAATATAAGGACCGAACAAATTTGATAGAAATATTTTTATAATAATATTTTATGCAATCGAGATTTTTAATTTGTTTATAAATACTTTCTAATAATTGATTCTATAGAATAAATAATGGAAAACTAAGCCTAAGGTATATCAATACCATTAAAATAGATGATCGTATTGGGATAGTAACTTAACATTTTACACTTCCACCAAACTAATCCTACTTTAATTATGTACTCCATGTATCACTCCAAATGAATTGCATAACTTATCCATCACATATACTGATCTTATAGGTTTTACCACTGGAGTGTGATCTTTATTAAAAGGAACAACTAGTAGAGATTTTCGATCATACTGATAAAATTATATTAAAAAATACCACTCACATGGTCAAATTTTTATGGTTAAAACACTAGTTTGAGGAAGCTAAATGGGAAATTAATGATATAATTAAGTATAATTATCCACATTTTTTATATTAGAGTGATGAATTTTGAGGGATAAATTCATTTTAAGGGGGTGGAATGTGACACTATAACATCCCTACTCTTTATTACACACATAGACATGATTTATTACATGAAATTTCACTTAATACAACATAGAAGATTGAGATATATAGTGTATTTCAGGCTTAGTATCATTACATAACAACTTAAAACATGAAATATAACATATTTATTGAAAACTTCCTTTACATGACCACCACATTCCTTCGTACTTAACATTGCATGGGATAACCTAAAGACATACATAAGAAAGGGGTGAGCTGTAAAGCCTAGTAAGGGAATAAACATGAAATAACATGAGTAATAAAACACATGTTATGAAATAGGAATATCAATAAAGCACAAGAGAAACATTAAAATAAATTCATGATAAACCATGATAATCATAACATGGAGATGTGGCAACAACATTTAAAGTGAGATTAGCTTGAGCCAAGGCTCATTGCACATGGAGCATGATTAAACCCTCATTTCACATGAAGAACAAGGAAAAACTTGGTATACATGAATTAGTATGATTCAAAACTCATTTCACATGACATATCAGGATACTATACTTTACCCAATGCATTGAAGCGCTATTAGGGCACACCCTTCATAATCATTTTGTTTCATGCATAAGTGTGCCACATAGATCATACAACATGGATTAATTAACCTCATAATTCATTAAATGAATAAGATATGTGTAATACACAAATGTAAGTCATCAATAAAAAAGTACATGTGCATAATGGTGAATACCCTGGACTGAGTAGTGGGTATGGTATTCACTACACAATGATTTTGGCATGGTAATTTAGGTGTAATTTCGGCAGCCTAATGACGTCAAATAGAAATTTGTAAGATGGTTTGATGAAAGTGAAATGGGTATATAATCATTTATACATTAAATAATAAGTAAGGGGATCATGTGAAATAATATTACAATATATTGAATGTAATTTAGATGCATAATATAAAATAATTTCTTGAATGTAAATGAGGAGAGAGAAATCTCTTACGGAATATTGGCATGGTAACGGGTAAACATCGGAGGCATTTATGAGAGAGAAAGAGGTTTCTCAAAATTAAAACATAAGGAGTATAGTATATTGGAGGTTCTAAATCATACCCCAACATTTATACTTGAAAATAAAAGGGCATAACAATATAAATAAACTTGGATATAATGAGAAAGGAAGGAATCCCTTATTTGGAAGTGTGATCCAAAAGGCTTGAGAGAGGCTTATTAGGAGATTGGGGTGCCTTGGGAGGATTTTAGAGGGAGGATGGAAGAGGTTGTATAAACTTCAAAGGCTTTTAGTGAAAATTATGTGGGAGCTTGGGTGGGTTTATATTGAAAATGAGAGGTAATTCTTTATTATTTAGGTTTGGGACACCACACATTAAACTAATCAAAAACACAAACCATTCGATGGTTTTTTCCCATGGTTTTTGCCAAAGAGGAGTGGAAAACAATATTTTATAATTTCAATGGCCTAAGTTCTTAAAATAATAGGTTTTATTACGTGGAGGTGAATCACACTCTGAAGGAAATCAATTTAAAAAGATAAAATGTTTTATAAGTCTCGGAGGGTCCACTGAAGCTTTGTAAAATAAATCAAAAAATGTAAAATCACATTATATTAATGATAAAATATATATTTTCTGAACATATCATTTATATTATTTTAGTACAACACTATTGGGTCATTATGATGTCATAAAACACATTATATATTTAAATGGTATTTAGGTTTTACCAAAAAAAATTGACTATCTCTGAAAATTAGGAAAAATTCACTACTGTATAATTTCAACATCCTGATTCCAAAAATAATATTAATTTTATATAAATAATTTCCTAAATATGTTAATTTTAACATTTAAAATAAAAATAGACATTTATCGAAAATTCATGGGTTTTGACAAAAATAGCTTTCAAACCTTAATAAAAATTACAATTTTATTCAAAAAAACTATATGACCATTTATACTTAATAAAAACTAATTTAATAATAATAATATTTTAATAAAATATTATTTAATGAAAAATTACATTAATTTATCAAAATAGATTTCTTAGTTGAATATTAACTAAAAATACAAATTTTTTGTTTAAAAACTATTTACAAAGTAACAATAATAATATGAATGTATATTCTCTATACAAAAATAATGTATATAATCATAGTACTATGGTATCGTTACATAAACCCTTATAACACCCACATAAGACTGAAGGGTAAGGTGTGCGATAGTGAAAAACTCTTGGGTGGCTCCGATAACATCGCTCGAGTAGTAATCTCAATCAACTTCCACTTCTTCTGTAGGTGGTTCCACTCAATCTTAATGTGTTGAAACTTGGCTTCGGCATGGTCAAGAAGGAATACTAATGACTCTACCTACTTTCCAAGATCCAAAAAATGTGCTTTTTATGGGTAAATTCTACTGGATGAGGCCATCACTTCCTTTGTCTGAGTAAATTGGATTTGTTAAAGCCCAATATTTATAATAATCCAGTGATCACTGTTCAATGGCTATATTAGAAACGATCACAATTCATAACGGTACTTTAAAATACAAAAACATAAAACCAAAGAAGGGGATATGTTATATAACTGTTTCACATAATAAGGCATTTAATTAGATCAAGAGAAATTTCCATTAATAAAAGATTGGGTTGTTAAAACCTTCCCCCCTTAAGAAATTTAGCTCTCAAATTTTCCTTTTCCCATGATAAAATATATATGGGTAACTCTGCTTTATCACTTCCTCTAATTCCTACATCACATCTTCAAACTTGTAGTTTCGCCACAACACCTTCATGAGGGGAATTGTCTTATTTCATATAACTTTTTCTCTATGATTTATGATTTTCACCAGTTTATCCTCATAAAAAAGATCATCATATAACTGTACTACCTCTAAAGATAATACATGTGAAGGCTTTGGTATGTACTTCCTTAGAGGGATACATGAAATGCATCATTTACTTTATCCATAGTGGGTGGAAGTGCTACTTGACAGGCCACAACCCAGACACGATCAAGAATATCGAAGGGGTTGATTTACCTAGGAATTAACTTACCTTTAATTACAAACATCATGACCTTATTCCACAGAGATATGTGTAGAAATACCATGTCTCTAACTTTTAACTCAAGGTCTCACCGACGGTTATCTTCATAACTCTTCTATTGACTTTGGGCTGTCTTGATATGCTTATGAATGTTTTTCACCTTCTCCATTATTTCTTCGACCATTTCAGGTCCTAGCAACTTACTCTCATTGACTTCATCTTAACACGCTGATGTTATTCATCTTCTCCCATAAACGGATCCATATGGTGCCATTCGGATGCTCGAGTTGAAAATTTTATTGTAGGAGAATCCAACCAGTGGAAGATGACGGTCCCATCCTCCTTTGAAGTCTATAGAACATGATCTTAACATATCTTCAACTATCTGAATAGTTCGCTTATATTGTCCATTAGTTTGAGGATGATAGGCCATACTGAATTTCAGTTCAGTGCTTAGATCATGTTGGAGACTTTTCCAGAACTTCGAGGTTGATCTAGGATCATGTTCGGATACAATAATAGTGGTACTCCATGTATCATTACCACTTCATTGATGTAAATTTGTGAAAGTTGATCCAGTGAGAAGTCCTATAGAATCGCGATAAAGTGATTTATCTTTGTAAGATGATCCACAAAGACCCATATAACATTATTTCATCTGGAAGTCCTTTAAAGCCCAATGACAAAGTCCATGGTAATATTGTCCCTCTTTCATATTGGTATGGGTAATGGTTGCATCATCCCCATAGACTTTTTCATCTCTGCCTTCACTTACTGACATACCAGGAAATTTGATGTATATTCAGCAATCTCCCTTTTCATATTTTCCCACCAAAAGTTTTCTTGGAGATCTCGATTCATCTGTGTGCTCCCCAGGTGAATAAAGAAGTTAGATCTATGCGTGTCATCCAAAATCACCATATTTATCTCTAGATCAGATGATACACATAACCGTGACCCAAATCTTACAATTATATCCTTTTCAACAATGAACTCTAAGGATTTACCATTTCTGATAGCTTCTACCCTTTTTGGAATTTCCACAAACTTTCTTTGAGCATCCTTTATTTTCTCCATGAGGGAAATTTGAGCAATCATTTGAGAAATGATTGATGATTTTCATACTTGAATGATTCTCGTGTCTATACTTTGCAAATCTAAGAAGATTGGATCCTTTTCGATTCTCATCATTGACAAATATGCATGATCATCTCTACTTAGAGCATCTTCCACCTTGTTTTCCTTACCAGGATAGTAGTGGATTGAAGAGTCATAATCCTTGATGAGCTTTATCTATCTTCTTTGGTGCATATTATGAACTTTTTGTGTAAATATATACTTGAGGATCTTGTGATTATTATATATCTCACACTTCTCCCCATAGAGATAATTCCACAAGATTTTCAATGCAAACATCACAACCACTAACTCCAGATCCTGTGTGAGATAGTTTTTCTCATGGATTTTCAGCTGCCTTGAGGCGTATGCTACCACTTTATCATTCTGCATCAACACAAAACCTAGGACCTTATTTGAATCATCACTAAATACCACAAAAATTTTCCCACTCTTGGGTAATGTGAGCACAAGTGTACTGATAAGACACCTTTTTAACTCCTTAAAACTCTCTTCACGTTCACCACTCCAAGAAAACTTTAGTCCCTTCTGAGTTATCTTGGTAAGAGGGCTGGACAATTGTGAGAAATTTCTCTCAAATAGGTGATAATATCCAGCTAACCCCAAGAATATATGGATATCTATTACTGATGTTGGCCTCGAACATCCCTCAATTGCATTTATCTTGGATGGATCCAAAGAAATCCCATTGCTTGTGATGATATGACCCAATAATGAGACCTCCTTAAAACAAAACTCACACTTGTTGTACTTTTCATAGAGTTTCTCCTTACGCAAGGTATCTAGTATAGTTCTTAGATGCTCCTCATGATCCTCCTTGGTTTTTTATTATATTAAAATATCATCTATAAATAATACCACAAATTTTTCAAGGTAATATCTAAAGACTCTATTCATCAAGTCTATGAAGATCGTTGAAGCATTAGTGATTCCGAATTGCATTACTATGAATTCATAGTACTTGTATTTTGTACAAAAATCAGTCTAGGGGATATCTTTATTCTTCACCCTTACATGATAATATTCCGACCACAAATCCACCATAGAAAAGTATTGTTCTCCATGTAACTGATCGAACAAGTCATAAATTCATAGAAGGGGATACTTGTTCTTTATCGTGGTTTTTTTTGGGCTCACGATAATCAACGAAAAGGAACATTGACTCATCCATCTTCTTGATGAAGAGGACTAGTGCACCCCATGGTGAAGCACTTGGGTGTATAAACCCTTTTTCAATATTCTCCTGTAGTAGTTTTTTCAGCTCCTCAAGCTCCAAAACATCCATTCAATATAAAGTCTTGGATTTTTACAACACCCCAGGTATAAGGTCAATTGATAATTCAACATCTCTTCTAGGAGGAAGACCAGGAAATTCCTCGGGAAAAACTTCAGCAAATTCCCTCATAATAGGAATGTATTCATGGATAGTTACCTCATTAGACTCAATCATATGAGCTAGATATGCATGATCATAGTGCAGTAATATCCATACTTGAGATGATAGAGCTAAAGAAGATTCATCTTCCTCTTTGAACTTTTATAGGATATGGGGTTGATTCTCCATATGGATAGTGATTTACCTCTCTCAGAAATTTATTTTGGATCTATATAGGGAAAGTCAATACATGCCAAGAATTGCATCAAATTCCACAAGAGAGAGTATGATGAAGTTAACTGGGAAGTTCAATCCACATATTATGATAGGGGAGGATTTATATACATGGTATTCAATGATTTACTCATTTTCCATTCTCACTGACATCATCACTTCCATGATTTTTGGTGGTGTTGGGATTGTTCTACTAAACTTTCGGGATAAAATAGAATGGTACAACTAGAATCAAAAAGTTCATTCACTATTCTTGAATGAATAACTATATTACCTATCACCACTTTGTTTTCATTGTTCACTATGGTGGTAGTGATGTAAAAATATCTCCCTTTCTACCTTGGAGGTTGTTGGTTGCCTCCAAAAACCCTTGTCTTATGGAACTGATTTTCAAGGTGCCCTAGTTCTCTGTAGTTAAAGTAATGAACAACACATTGATGTTTGAAGAGAGTGTTCTTATCCACTTTTGAATTTGTGGGATTTTATTTTCAATAGTTAATAGCAAGGATCCCTTCTCTTCCAAACCTAATGCATTTCCTCGCCCCCTTCATGCAATTTCCGGGGTTCTTCTTTCCACACCTTTTGAAAGTGGGGTGCTGGATTTTCATAGCACCTTTGGATTTATCCAACAGACTACCAGAATCAAAGTACACCTTGAACTTATTATCCCCATGATGCCCCTTAGATTATCTGATCTCCATTTCAACATTTATAGCACATCAAACAATTTCCTCATAGCTGTCGAAGTCATAGATCGTCAGGGCTTTCTGTAGGCTAGGTTTCAGCTCTTTAAAGAAGTGTTCAACCTTGCATTCTGGGGTAACAAAAAAGATATAGGTGTATTGTGCAGGCCTTGTGAATTTTGTTTCATATGCTTCGATGGATTCATCTTCTTTTTTGCTTAAGGTCAAGTAAGTCCCTTTCCATTTTTATTTGTAGGGTGCACAGAAAAGATTTATCAAAAAACATCTTCTGAAAATCCTTCCATTCCAACACCTCAATCTCATCCTCAGGCTTCATATTTTTGATCAATTTCCACCATTTATTAGATTCACCCTCCATAATATATGCACCTAGAAGTACATTCTCTTGTTTGTAACATTGAAGGATGGAGAAGATCTTTTCAATGGAGTTGATCAATTGTCCGGCGATTGAGGGATCAAATGATCCATTAAAAGTAGGAGGTCATTGTCTCGTGAAGCACTTTATAGTGACTTGTTCTTTCTTAAGAGGGTTGAATGTTCCTCTTGATCCATGTTTCTATTCAAATATTGAGTTAACTGAGAGATTATCATGGAAAATTTCATGATTACTACTCCCATCAGATTGGGTATCTCATTAGAATAGTCATCACATTGGTCTTCGCATTGGTTGTTTTTTTGAGTCCTCCTATTACTGGACATTGGCTGGAATAAAAGGAATGTTAGGGGTAACACATAAAGAGTAATCCAAAGAAAAAATAGAACACTTATAAATAACATTTATTTTCTTAACTTATGAATCTATAGGCTTCAATCTACGTTATCCCTGATCTACTTTCTAACATATATTCTTAGGGTCATTTTTTTAATTCCATTAATAATGGTTCATAATAAGATTGTGAATTTACCGAAGAATATCCACCAGAAGTATCATAACTAAGAGTTTAGCATGTCTTGTTGCCATGTACTAGGATACCATGTGTTAAGCCCGAAACTCCTTGTCAGAGTTTTCACTCCTAGGTGAATTTTTGCCAGAACTGCCTCTACCTACTCGTATCCAGACAGGGATGTATTTTCTTGATAAACTACTTACTCATGACTCACAAAAATTTAGGTATGTTTTTATTATACTTAGTCTTGTTTATAAGTCTTCTCTAGGGTTTTCTAATCCTAATACCAAAAATAACTAAACCTATCCTCTGATACCAAATATAACAACTCTGCTCTTTATTACACACTTAGACATGATTTATTACATGAAATTTCACTTAATAAAACATAGAAGATTGAGAGGTCCAGTGTATTTGGGGCTTAGGATCATTAAATAAAAACTTAAAACAGGAAATACAATATCTTTATTGAAAACTTCCTTTACATGGCCACAAAATTCCTTCGTACTTAATATTTCATGGGATAACCTAAGTACATACATAAGAAAGGGGTGAGATAATAATACTAGAAAGGGAATAATCATGGAATAAAATGAGTAATAGAATAAAAGTTATAAAATAGTCATATCAATGGAGAACAAGAGAAATATGAATATAAAGGCATGATAATGCACGATAATCTTAACATGGAGATATGGCTACAACATTTAACTTGATATTAGCATGAGCTAAGGCTCATTGCACATGGAGCATGAGTAAACCCTCATTTCACATGAAGAAAAAGTAAATACTCATTTTAGTTGAATCATCATTATTAAACACTCATTTCACATGATGTAACATGATATTATACTTTACCCAATTCATTTCAATGCTATTAGGGCACACCCTTGATAATCATTTTGTTTCATGCATAAGTGTGCCACATAGATCATAAAAAATGGATTCATTAACATCATAATTTATTACATGACTAAGAGATGTAGAATACATAAATGTAAGTCCTCAATCAACAATTACATGTGCATAAAGGTGAATACCCATGATAGAGGAGTGGGTATGGTATTCACTACATAATGATTTCAGCATGGTAATTTTGGTGTAATTTTGCCAGCATAATGACGTCAAATAGAAATTCGTAAGATGAGTTGATGAGAGTGAAAGGGGTATCTAATCCTTTATACATTAAATGGATAGTAATGGGATCATTGGACATTATATTCCAACATTTTTCATGGAATTTAGATGCATAATATAAGAGAATTGCATGAATGTAAATGAGGGGAGAGAAATCTCTTACCGAATTTCAGCATGGTAACGGGTATAAATGGGAGGAATAGATGAGAGAAAAAGGGATTTATTATCATTAAAAAATAATTATTATGGTATTGGGGAGGTTTGAAATCATACCCCAACATTTTTAATTTAAAATAAAAGGTCATAACAACATAAATAAACATGGATATAATGAGAAAGTAAGGAATCACTAACTTGGAAGTGTGATCCCAAAGGCTTGGGAGAGGCTTGAGAGAGGATCATTTGGAGCTTGTAGCACCTTGGGAGGATTCAAGAGAGAGTGAGGTAGAGGTTGGATGAACTCTAAAGGCCTTTATTGAAGAGGAAGTGGGATATTGGGTGAGTTTTTATAGGAAAGGAGAGGGAATTCTTTATTATTTTGGTTTGGTACACCACACATTAAACTAATCAAAACCACAAACCAGCCCATGGGTTTTTCCCATTGTTTTTGACAAAGGGGATTGGAAAAAAATATTTTATGAGTCCAATGGCCATAATTCTTAAAATAATAGGGTTTATTATGTGGAGGTTAGTCGCACTCTCAAGGAAATCAATTTAAAAAGATAAAATATTTTATAAGTTTTGGAGGGTCCACTAAAGCTTTGTAAAATAAATAAAATAAACCTAAAATCACAGTATTTTAATGGTAAAACATATATTGGCCGAACATACCATTTATAGTATTTTATTACATAACTATTTGGTCATTATGATGTAATAAAACACATTATATATTTAAACGGTATTTAATTTTTACCCAAAAAATTGACCCTCTCAAAAAATTAAGAAAAATTCACCATTGGATAATTTCGACTTACAAATTCCAAAAAATAATATTAATTTTATCTAAATAATTTTCTAAATATCTGAATTTTAATTTATAAAATAAAAACCAACATTTATCGAAAATGCATGGGTTTTTACAAAAATAGCTTCCAAACTTCAATACAAATTACAATTGTATTCATAAAAATTATTATACCATTTATACTTAATAAAAAGTAATTTAATAATAATAATATTTTATTAAAATATTATTTAATTAAAAAATTCATTAATTTATCAAAATAGATTCATTAGTTAAATATTAACTAAAACTACTATTTGTGCTTTCAAAATCTATTTACAGAGTAACAATAATAAAATGAATGTATATTCTCTATAAAAATTAATTTATATAATCATTGTACTAGGGTATCATTAAATAACCCCTTATAACACCCTCATAATACTGAAGGGTAAGGTGTGTGATGGTGACAAACTCTTGGGTGGCTCGGATAACATCGCTCAGGTGGTAATCTCTATCAACTTCCTCTTCTCCCGTAGGCGGTTCCGCTCGAGATTAACGTGTTAAAGCTTGGCTTGGGCTTGGTCCAGAGAGAATCCCAATGATGCCACCTCCTTTACAATATCTGAAAAATGGTCTCTATATGAGGTATGTCTACTGGATGAAGCCATCGCTTCCTTTTTCTGAGTAAATTGGATTTGTTAAAACCCTATATTTATATTAATCATGTGATCACTATACAAAGGCTATATTAGAAATGGTCACAATTATTAACGGTATTTTAAAATAAAAAAACATAACACAAAAGAATTTAATATTTTATATAAACATTTCAAATAATAATACATTTAATTAGATTTATAGGAATTTCTGTTAATAAAATTTTGGGTAGTTATAGACACCTTGAGTATTTATGGATTATTTTTTAATAAATTAACTTCCATTGATGTCTTGAAATACACAAAATATTGTGTTTTTGTTTATTTAAACACAACATTGAGTTTTTTTATTACACACAACACAAATATTATCTTGCTTTATATGCAGCACTGAGTTTAAATGAAACATTACATATTATTAAAACTTTATTATTTAATATAATACTTTTCACCTAACTGTTGGAATGGAATTTATAAATAAGATTAACTAAATTATGAAAATATGATTTACAAATGTATATAAAATGAATTACTTGTTTACCAATTAACTAGAAATGACTATAAAAACATTTTTATAATAATAGGAAATCTTTTTTGAAAAACAAATTTTTATGCACACAAGTGTGTCTTACATCAATAAATTAAAAAAATCACTTAAATTAATTATATTAATAATATTTATATATTATATATTCAATTTAATTTTTATCATTCATATTATGTGTTTTATATACAAGTGATAAGAAAAAATTATAATTTTTCTATAAAAAACTCTATTTTTCTAATAAGTGGTTTTTTTGCCTTTTGTTGGTGCACTAATTTTAAAAGTGATTTTTTAAAAATTTTGAAAATTAATTTGATAAAATAAACTTTATTTTTTAATTCATAATATGAAAATTATCTTAGGATAATTTTTTAGGATTTTTATGAAAAGTTTCATTTTTGATTAACAGTAAAACAATACAGAATTTTATTTGAAAACTGCAATTTTCTTAATTTTTTTATAAAGTTAAATTAAATTTTAAATTGGTTTTAAAGTATAATTATTTTAATTATACATAAATTAATCCAATTTTTTCATTTTAATTAATTTTTCAATGAAATTTATTATAAAAATATTTCAAACATTTGAACTTTTTTCTTTTTAAAAATCCTACTTTCTCATCATGTCTTTGAGATTAATTTTAAAATAAATTTTTCCACTTATGTGAATTGAATTTTAAAAAATATATTATAAATTTTTAATTAGAATAATTTATAATTTAAAATAATTATAACTTAATTTTTTATGAAAGTGATTAGTGAAAGCGATTAAAATTAATCATGGTGATAAAGAGAAAAAAAAGATTACCAAGGTACTAAATTTTAAAATTAAGGGCCCAAATGACCTAAAAAAATGTCCAATACCCACTTTATGGAAATATTTTGACATTGTAAATTCTAGGATATAGTTTTATAAATTATGGGAGACTTTTCAAAGTTAAAAACATGGTTTCACATAACATTGTTTAGAAAAATACCAAGTGTGCCATCACCCCTGATTATAAATGGTCACCTTATCTCCCTCTCTTCACACATTAAAAACAAATTGGTTAGGCCAATAACTACCAAAATAAATTATAAAATTCCCTAATCTCAACCTTTAAGCCTTATTTGTATCTGAAATCCAACCAACTAAGTCATTTGGCTCAAACCAAAATGGCATACATGAAGAAGAGGCAACATTCATTAATTAATGTTTTTTTATTTCTTCCTAAACCCCATTGAATTATTTTTATATAATTATTATATAATAACCTCATATTATTAAATATACTGATATGTTTTTATATTAAGGTTACAACCTATAACCACACACATATCCATAAAATTAATTATGAAATCATCGTTTGTGTGTACGATGGACTACCGCCTCAGGAAACAATGTTATTAATTATTTCATTACTACCTTTCATGGTTGGGAATAATGATGTAAATACTGTTTACATATGATATTTTTTATTTTTATGACGTTATTAAGATTTTTAATTTTTATATTGTACATATCTACATTCTTTCCATTTTGTGGGAATATGATAATGTTTTTTCTGTGTACGATGGACTACCACCTCATGAAGAAATGTAATTTTTTCATGATTTACATGAAATGTATGTATGATGAGTGGTCAAACCCAAATTTATCCAAGTTTTTAGGTTTAATTGTTCACTTTTAGTGTAGAATGGGTTGTCAAATCCACATAGACCTAAGAAAAAACCTACAGACACATACATTATACGGACTGTTTTTGGCTATGAAGTGGCCAACTTTGGGTTGATTTTAGATGGGTTTAAATTAACACTAATAGATAAATGTATTCAAATTATTAGAAGGTTTTTCCCCTGGGTTATTACATGGGAAGGATTATATGAAATTCCTTTTTAACGATTTCAATTTCTTAGACTCAAGAGTGATTCATTTAGAGATATCAATACAATTTCATCATTTATTGGTTTAATAGAAACACAAACCTAATTATAATAACCTATATACTTTGAGGATAGTTTTTATGAGATCTATAAGTAAATAGTTCTTATTAGCACTTGAAGTGTGTAGTCGTAAAATTCAATAAGGATGAATAATTATTATGAACATCAAACGAAACTCTCAATTAAAAGAAGTGATTAAACATTAATGGAGTGATAAATAACATCCAATATAGACCCTTTTAATCCCTTGGATCATCCCATAAGAGGTTTATCCATCCATTTATTCTATACTCTCAATGGAAGGGGTAAGTATACTCATGAGGGTGAATTGAATATGTGAAAAACAATGAACTAATGAACACTCTGTTGTGTGAAGGATTTATCTCTTCACTGTGTGAATAAATTAACACCTTAATGAAAGAGAATCAATTTGTTAACAAAAATAAAATACAATTAGAATAATAATATGTTTTATTAATTATCTAATGTGATTCAATAAACATACAAATTGAAGAAAAGCGATTACAATATCAAATTTTCAGTATAATCTTACAATGAAACAAAGCACAAAATTTTCCTAAATCCACAAACACCACTACCTTAAATAGAAAGTATTGAAGCCTTTTTTCAAGCCTAAAATAATGGAATTCACCCCAGTTAATGTTGGTAGGCCTAGGTTGGTGTAAATTTAATGGATTAGACTTTTTAACCCTTAACAAAAAACTTGATCCAACTTGCATACCTTCGACAGATGTGTCCAAACAAGCATTTAGATGGCTGAAATTAGGGGGAACATAGAAGAAAAAATTGATATAATTATATAACATGATAGTATATAAAATTTAATTCCCAATTGAATTTTTTTGTTGAGATATGATTAAATTGGTGAGATGTTTTTCTGGGTAGTAGAATCTGACCCAGAATTTCATCTTTAACTTGGGCTGCCGGGAACTCCATTCAAACATCCTAATTAGCTTGGGAAACTATTGAATTAAATATTCCCCATGATTTATTATATATCTATTTCAATTTTTAGAATCATTGGGTTTGGATATTCGCCTCTATGGTACTTTTATTGGGCTAATGTCCAGCTCACTTTTCCCAGAATGTTCTTGGTTAAAGGACCATTTTGGTGGTCTTCTAATGAGAATCTTCAAGTAATCCAAAAGCATGAATTGTTCCTTATAGAATGGGGGACCTGAAAATAAAATTTGAAAATAAAATCAAGACCCTTTTTTGTTTTATGATATGTTCAAAAATTTAACATGCAATAGTTTACTTTAAGAATGAATCACAATAATAATTTAAATTAATGTTCAATTTGTAAAATGACAAAAAAATTGTGTTTATGAATAATTAAGAACTTGAATATTATAATATAAAAAATGAATATTATCCACTTTCAGTGGATAATCAATGAGTTTAAAAGAAATATTTCATATATATAACATTAAAATTATACTCGAATGATAATATACATACATATATATATATATATATTATTTATTTTATTTTAAAATGATAAGAAAATGGAAACAACATTCCTGTGTACGCACTACCTACGGTATCCATGAATCGTTTATTTCATTTCATATCACTAAATTTTATTGATTACTATAAATACATATATACTCAGTATGCGTTATTTTTATGTCATTATTATAATTATAGAGATTATTAAATATTGATCTAAGTAATAGGACCAAGAATAAGAAGTCAAGACAAGTCTGAAAAACAAAGAGGTTATTACCTGAAACATACCTTTAAAAAAATTATTTATAAATGGGCAACATAAATTCATAATAAAATCATATATGGTATGATATATATAAATATGGTAATGTGTTTGATGTAAAATAAACTTAAATTTATTGTATAGAATATTTTAATGTGCATAAAGGAATTCAAGACTTAAGGTAAGGGGATATCTAGAATCACTCTTATTTCTGTGAGACTTATTCCATATTAACCACTCATTTCTTTTATTTTGTGTATATACTTCACATTGACATGTTATATCATGAATTTATTTTAATTTATGATATTTAAAGTTTCAATTGATTTTATTTTTTCAGGTATCTTGTGATTCAAAAGTTACTCACGTAGGAAGGGATTTTCATCTCACTTTTTACTTTTGTAAGACACATATAATATTCACCACCTATTACTTTTATGTGGTATAGTGACCCAATATTTTTAAACATATCATTACATGATTTTATGAACATTAAATCAACATATTACAAGCCAATGATCGTAAATTCTAGTGTCTTGGAAGACTAGGTACATAAAACTTCAATCATGGGACTAAATATAACATTTCTTTATTTAGTATTAATAAAGAGACCCTAAGTTAAATTGTTCTCATACTTATTCATAGGATATCCTGGGGATAACATGAACAAAGGGATGATCTAAAAAACCAATTAAGGAAATAAATATAAGAATAAAGCTTTAGCACATGGGTTAGAAGGTGTGGCATAATGATATAAAAAGGCATGGAACATATGGAATCATAACATATAAACATAGGGTCATATAAACATGGAATAATAGAAATGTGGCAGTAATATAAAACATGAATTTATCATGAGTAAATTCTCCTTACACATACAGGATCACAAGTCAAGGTTAACGACCAAGATTGTTGCACATGGTAGCACAAGTCAAGGCTAACCACCAAGATCGTTACACATAACGTCTCATGAGACTCAACTTTACCCAATGCATTGGAGTTATATCTGGTAACACCCATATTAAACTTTTCATTATTATTATTTCCATATAATGAATCATACAAAATCAATCATACAAAAACATAAGGGTACCCGTGGAAGGAAATGGGTATCAAATTCATGTCATAAAGCATAATGAATGGGTGTATCATATAGGTGTCCATGAAAGAAATTAATTTAAAACATAAATAGAAATTCATAAGGAAAAATAATCATATATCACAGTAATTGATTTCAAAAATAAGTGATGACATGTAAGAAGATTATTTAAGAAATTTTAGCATTAAAACATTTTACTCTGGTTTTAAGAAAAATACTGAAGAGAATTTAAAATATAAAATGAAATAATATTTTATATAAAACTTGAAGTTAACAAAGAAGTTTTTAATAATAAAAATAATTATTTTATAAAAACAATGGTGTCTTAAATTGTATTATATATTGTACTTTAAATTGGGTAAGAATTCAGAAAGTTCCCTTAAAACGGCTTGATTATCAGGAAGAATTGAGGAGGGAATCATTTAAAAACATATATATCCCTAAAATAGAATAATGAATGTATCTTGATACATGAGTTAGTAGAATATAAATAGAATTTATATGATTTATATTAAAATAAAGGATAACTTCTTTTGGTTAAAAAGAAAGATAGAGCTACCTGAATGAATAATGGAGGTTTGGCTAGAATCCCTTTCCTTAAGTCTGATGGTGTCCTTCACTTGATCTTAATGTCCTGAATAACCAAATTAAATTCATTAATTAATATATATAGAACCTATTAGTTATGTAATTGATTTATTATAACCTTGTTAAGTTCCTTCATGACCTTTTTGATGGGTTAAGAGGTTCAATTTCATGGTTTGTTTTATTGGTTTTCATGATTGGTTTACTTATATACATGTAAGGATAAGAATGTAAGATGAGAATGGTTGTATAGAATTGTATTTATATGATATTTGTGATCATAAAGTATATTAATTTGTTATAAAATTCATTTTTTTATTTGGAGTGAAGATAAATCATTATATAAAACTTTAATGATAACTGTTTTGGTTAATTGGAGGTTTTTTATCGCATCAAACACGTTTTGATTTATAAATTAATATCATGTGTAAAAAAGATTCCATAACCTTAAATTATTCATCATAAATATATATTGATCTTTTTCACCAATAAAAATGGTTTCATGACCATAATTGAAGATGTTAATATAAATTGAAAACACTTCATCCTTGAATGTGAGAAATTAACACATCTCGGATGGTGTTTTCATTTCTAGTATAAAAGGAGGGGAAAAGAGATATGTTGATAAGTTATTCAATTATCATAAAAATCTTCCAGTATATGTAATGTAGTAAATTTATGATAACATTTGGATGAAATTAAGCGAGGAAAGAAAAATAAAAGAATGGAATTTGAAAGAAAATAAAAAAATTGAAAAGAGGAATTTACCTCTTGAATATATCTTTCTTAAGAACCTCTTTAGGGGAGAGGATTTGTTATTTTGAAGAAACCAAGGACTTATGGACATGGTATAGGGATTTATGGGTATATCTGGGCATAATTTATAAAAGGAACAAGGCTTGAGTGGAGTGAATAGAATAGGGGATGATAGTTGTTTTGTTATAGTGGAGTAGAGGAGTGTTTTCTCAATATTTTATTCATTTTATATTATTTTTCTCAAGACAAGAAATAGTATTGATTCTTGAGGGAAAAACAGTAATATGTGCATGTTAGTTAGCACCCAAGCTGTTTACATCATCCATGACTCAACAAATAGTGTTTTTTACATAAAATGTATATATACAGCAAATAACCGTATTTTACTATTCACCAAAAAATCAAGTATTTCAGAAGAATCCTAAAAATTCCCCCCAGCCATTATTAAATATTTATAATTAAAAAATTAAGTCCATTTTTTGAAAATAGTTTTTTAAATATGTGAAATTTAATTTTTATAAAAATTATAATTTAATTGAAAAATATAAATTTCCAAATTGAAACTGCCTTTCTAACACTTTGAAAAATTAATTAAGGTCTCTTAAAATTATCATATAATCATAAGTCATAAAAATACTTATTTATGAATACATTTTATGAAAATAAATTTTCTTTTAAATTATTAAATTAATAAAAAAAATTAAATATACATGACTCACAAGAATACCAACACTATGATATAATTATATCATTTTGTCACTTATAATATGGATAAATTTTATTTATACATTCATTGGTAAGTTTACTTATTCACAAGGAAAATTTAATGTTCATAAGGGTCATATTACTATTCATAAGTGTAACATTACTATTCATAAGGGTCAGTTACTATTTACTAAAAATTAAGTTGGTCTTATCATACTCCAAACATCTTACTGATCACAATCGTGTATGTTAGATTTTTGAAACTAAAATCATAGAAGTGACAATATTATGTTTAAAGGTAACATATTACATAGTATTTCATTATGTTGTGGTTTCATGTGATTATACTATATGACAATTATAATAAGCGAATTCCCATTTATTAAACATTAGGTCATTACATTCTTCCCCCCTTATGAAATTTAACCCTCGAACTTACGTTTTACATTCTAATCTATAAATAGCTTTGGGTACTTTTCCTTCATTGAATCCTCCACTTACTATGTTTCCTCTTCGTACTTATGGTTCCACCGTAGTATACTTTGACTAGGTCAGTAGTCTTGTTGCATAGAACATTATCTCTATGATCCAAGATCTTTAATGGTTTCTCCATGTAAGAAATATAATTATCCAATTGTACCACATATGAATACAGTATGTGTGAAGTATCTGGTATGTACTTCCTTAATAGGGATACATAGAAGACATTATGTAATTTAGACATAGTAGGTGGAAGTTCTAGTCGATAAGCCACAACTCTAACACGATCAAGAATCTAAAAGGGGTTGATGTACCTGGGGCTTAGCTTTCCTTTCTTCCCAAATCTCGTGACCTTCTTACATGGAGATATGTATAGTAATACTATGTCTCCAACTTTAAAATCAAGGTCTCATCAATGATTGTATGGAGAGATTTTTTTTGAATTTGGGCTACCTTGATGTTCTGCTAAATTTTTTTCACCTAATCCACCATTTCTTCAACCGTTTTAGGTCCTAGAAGCTTAAGTTCACCAACTTCATCCCAACATGATGGTGTTATACACCTTTTCCCATAAAGGTCTTCATATGGTTCCATTCAGATGCTAGAGTTGAAACTGTTTTTGTTGTAAAATTAAACCAGTGAAAAATGTTGGTCCCATCATTTTTTGAATTCCATAGAACACACTCTCAAAATTTCTTCTAATGTCTGAATAGTTTTATCATATTGAAAATCTGTTTGAGGGTTATAGGACTTACTGAAGTTCAGTTCAGTTCTTACAGCATGGTAAAGACTTTTCCAGAACAATGATTTGAATATTGGATCTCAATTAGATACAATAGATAGTGGTAATCCATATAGCCTTACCACCTATTTGATATATATCAATTCATGTTGATACAATTATAAGTCCACTCAAATTGCGATAAATTGAGATATCTTTTTAAGATGATCCACAATGACCCATGTACTATTGTTTCCTCTGGATGTCCTAGGACATCTAATGAAAAAGTCCAAGGTGATGTTCTCCCACTTCCATGTTGGTATGGGTAGTGGTTGAATCATCCCATTAGACTTCTATCTTTTAGCCTTAACTTATTGACCTTCTAGGCACATTGTTTTACATTTAACAATCTTATTCTTCATATTGTCCCACCAAACTTTCTCTTGGAGATCTCGATACATCTTTGTGCTCCTTGGGTGAATAAAGAAGTTTGATCTATGTGCATCATTCAACATATCCTTATTTATCTCAAGATAGTATGGTACATATAATCCTAACCCAAATCTTACAAATCCTCATCAATCTTAAAACTCATAGGATTTCTCATTTCAAATAAATTCCACCCTTTTTAGAATTTTAACATCTTTTCTTTGATCTTCCTTTATTTTCACCATGAGGGATGGTTTAGAAATCATTTGAAAAAGGATTTAGGATGTTCCTCTATTAATGATTCCCATGTAAATCCTTTTCATATCTAAGAAGATCAGATTCTTTTCAATTCTCATCATTGATAAATATGTAGGATCCTTTCTACTTAGTGCATCTGCCACTTTATTTTCCTTACTGGGGTGGTAGTGGATTGATCAGTCATAATACTTGATGATCTCTAACTACCTTAATTGGTGCATATTAAGCTATTTCTATGTGAATATATTTTTAAGACTCTTGTGATCAGTATATATCTCACACTTCTACCAATAGATATAATGCCACCATATTTTCAATGAAAAGGTCATAGCCACTAACTCCAGATCATGTGTGGGATAGTTTTTTTCAAGGTCTTTCAGCTTCCTTGAGTCATAGGCTATCACTTTGTCATTTTGAATTACAACATAGCCTAATTTTTTATTTTAAGAATCATTGTACACCAAAAATAGTTCTCCACTTGTTGGTAGTGTGAGTACTAGCACAGTGATAATCCTATTTTTAATCTCATTAAAGCTTTCCTCGCAATATTGAGTCTAGAAAAACTTCACCCCCTTCCATATAATCTTTTTATTAGGTTTTAGAATTTTGAAAAGTTCTTCAAAAATCATCATTAATACCCAACTAGACCCAAAAAGATGTGGATTTTCATTACAGATGTTGGCTTGGGCCACTCTTTAGGTGCCTTTCTCAGGGAAGGGTCTACAGATATCCCTTTTTCGGTGATAACTTTCCCCAAGAATGATACTTACTCCATCTAAAACTCAAATTTATTGTAAATTTCATAAATTTTCTCCCTTCATACAGTCATCCGCACAGTATTCAAATTCTCTTCATGTTCCTCCTTATTCTTGTTGTATATCATAATATCATCGATAAATACTACCAAAAATTTCTCAAGGTAATCTCTAAAGACTCTATTCATTAAATCCATGAATATTTTAGGATAATTAGTGAGTTAAAAGAGAATCACTATAAACTCATAGTGTCCATAACTTTTTCAAAAGTCGGTCTTGGGAATTTTTTCCTTCCTCACCTTTAATTGGTGATATCCTGACCCAAGGTCCACCTTAGAGAAATATCTATCCCCATGAAGCAGATCAAACAATTAATCTATCCATGGAAGGGGATACTTGTTCTTTTTTGGGATTTTACTAAGCTCGAGATAATTAATGTAGATTTTCATTGATCTATCCCTCTTATTATCTAATAAGACTGACGCACCCCAGGGTGAAGCACATGGGCATATAAAACCCTTCTCCATATTCTGTTGTAACTACTTCTTTAGATCTTTTATCTCTATAATGGCTATTCTATAAGGTGTATTTGGTATTGGTAGAGATATAAGAATAAGATCAATTGAGAACTCAACCTATCAATCAGGTAGAAGACTAGACAATTCTTTAGGGAATACATCAATGCAATCCCTCATGATGGGAATATCTTCGAGAAGCATTATCTCCTTTATCTCAATCATTTGAGCTAGACATGCTTAATCATAAGGAATTAATATCCACACATGATACAATTATTAAAAATTAAATTCATCTTCCTCATTACACTTGTAAATAATTGGAGGAATCTTCGGAATGTGAAGAGTGATCTCTCTTTCCTGACAGTAAATGTTTTATTTATATAAATATATTCAATCCATACCCAAAATAACATTTTACTACACTAAAGTAAGTATGACTGGATTTTCTGGGTGGTTCATTCCACAAATTCTAATTGGGGAGGAGTTATATGCATTTGATTCAGTAATTTCCCTATTTTCTGTCTTCATAGATAACTCAAACTCAAAATTTTGATGTAGTTTTTGAATAGTTCTACTAAACTTGAAAGATATGAAAGAATGTGTAGAACTAGAATAAAATAGTACGTTATCTATTCTTGAATGAATAAATATCATAACTTTAACAACATCATTTTTTGGCTCCACCCCAGCATTAGTGATAGCATAAACCCTTCCATGTTTTCTTGGAGGTCGTCTTTGATTTCCTCCAATAACCCATGTCTTAGAAAAATTGGTCACATAATTCCCATTCTACTTGTAGTTGTAACACCGCAATAAAGTCTGATGATTTTTCAAAACCTTCATTTATTCTTCCACATTAGTGGGATTATTCATATCCCTATGGAAGTTCTTATAAATTTGTCCCATTCGTCCACATTTGATTTTGTTCCCTTTAGATAGATCTCAGGATGATTCTTCCCACAATTTTGATACATAGAATGTTTGATCTTATTCCCATAATGGTATTTATATATTAAACTAACCATATTAAACTCTATTTTCCTTTTTTTTCATCAGGACCATGGGAAAATTGAGATTATTTGATCTCCATTTCAAACTTGAGGGCACAAAGGAAACTATCCTCATAACTGTCAAAATAAATAATCACCAACACTTTTTGTAGACTCAGCTTTAGTCTGCTAAAGAAGTTATCCATATTTCTCTCAGTGTTCATGACAAAGATAGAATCCTATCTTACAAGCCTTGTAAAGTTTTCTTCATACGACCTGATGGATTTATCTTCCTTTTTCTTAAGTTCGAGGAACTCTCTTTCTATCTTGAGATGGTGGGTTCATGGAAAATATTTTTTAAAAATCATTTTATTTAATTCTTCCCAATCCATGGAATCAATTTCCACCTAGGAATTCATATTTCTTATCAGTGTCCACCACTGATCCACTTCCCCCATCAAAACAATAGACTTCCAACATGACTTTCTCTTTTTCTGAGCACTGGAGGACATATCATATCTTTTCAATAGAGATAATACGTTGTTCTATGAGGAGGGTATCTGAACATTCACTAAACATGGGAGGATTTTTCCTCGTGAAGGATTTGATGTCAATTTTATATTTCCTTGGAGGAGGATGAGGTAATTCCACATGATTAATGTTATTATTCATAACTTAAGCCAGATGAGAAAGTATTGTCATGAATTTTTGAACACCCATTCTTATAATATTAGGTATATCATTAGGGAAATCTTCACAATCCCTATCACATTGATTTTTGTAATGTGTTCTTCTATTTCTCTACATTAACAAATAAAAATAATGTACAATTATAGGTCTTGAATACTTATCTACTAAGTTTAAAAGGTAAACATTAAACATAAAAGGATAAACTCCTAAATAAAAAGTATATTTGAACTTTTGATTCCCTAGGTTTCAAAGTAGGTTATCCTTGATCTATTTCTTAACATATATTCTTATCGGAACTTTTTTCATTCCATTAATAATGGTTCATATTAAACTTATAAATTTACTAAATCATATCCCCTGGGAGTGACAAACATGGAGTGCATCAAGGACCATTTTCATGCATCGGTTCCCATTCAAGACAATATCAAAGCAGTTTTTTTGGTTTTAACCCTAGATACATCTGTTCTAGAGCCACATTCAGTTGTTCATATCCAGACAGGGATGTATTTTCTTGATAAACCACTTACTTTATACTTAAGAAAATTTAGGTATATTTTCTTATAATTAGTATCATCCCGAAGGTTCTTTCTAAATTTCTATATTCTTAATCTCCAAAAATAGCTAAACCATCCTCTAATACCAACTATAGTGACCCTTGACATTTAAACATCTCATTACAATATTTTAAGAATATTAAAGCATCATATTACAAGGAGAGGATCATAAAATCTTGTTTCTTGGAAGACTATGTAAATAAAACATAAAACATGGGACTAAATATAAAAAAAATATTTATTCTTCATAAATATCCTTGAACTTCTATTGTGCTCATACGTATTCATTGGATAACCTAGGGATAACATGAAAAAAGGGATGAGCTAAAAAGCTCAGTAAGGGAATAAACATAAGAATAAAGATTTATTTTATGGGTTAGAAGGAATACCATAATGATATAAAAAGTCATGGAACATATTTAATCATAACATATAAACATGGATTCATATTAATGTGTAAGTGACATAAAACATGAATTTAGAATGATTCAAGGATTTTTTTCACATAGAGGATCATAGGTCAAGATTAACCACCAAGACCATTGCACATAGTAGCATGAGTCAAGGATAATTTCCAAGACCGTTCCATATAATATTTCATGAGACTCAACTTTACCCAATACATTGGAGTGCTATCTCGGAGAACCTATCTTAATGTGTTCGTGAATATGCTTTCCACATAATTAATCATATAAAATCAATTATACCTAAACATTAGGGTACCCATGGAATGAAATGGGTATCATATTCATTTAATAAGGAATAATGTGTTGAAAGTGGGTGCCCTAAACCCAAAATGTGTTGTACTTTTGATTACCACTATGTATATACATGTGTTTATCTTTCCATAATGGTGTTGATCCTTATGCATCACCTTTTTGGGGTAATGGCCTTAGATTGTGTGTCATATAAAAGGGTTATAGTAGATCACAAGATATAATGAGAACCTAGAGATACTATGACAGTAATCTTAAAATATGTCCTATGGTCTAATTATATCATTTGGACAGGACATGGATGATGTGGGACTATCAGGTTTTGGGGGATCATAAGCATTGAGACTTCATCTCATGAAGTTCTCACTTAAAGATCTCTAGTAGTTGAGATCATGAGGATAATCCCTCTAATAGGAACACCACATGTTTCAAGTGACATTGGTTTTTTTTGTAGAGACCCAAGCTTTACGTACATAGACATTACATTACTTTTGCAGAATATTTAATAAATAACAAAAACAATCACCGAAGGACCGTAATAGTTTAGAGTCTTTGGAAACTCAGAATATAATCTTCTAATCATGGTGAAAGATCTTAAACATATTCGATAAAGATATTACCCATTTGTTTTTTTACCTAAAACCTTTCTTTATATCCTGGGGAAAAGAAAACATAAAAAGGTTGAGATCAAATGCTCAGTAAGGGTAAACATGGAGAACATAAAACAACCCATAATCATTTGAACATAAAAACATGAACATGACATAAATCATAGAAGTACATAAGGCATAGATCATAAAGGAACATCAATCGTGATAAAATAACATGGGAATAAAACATGTAATTGTGGAAAACCATTAATCACATTATATGATTTCCATAGTAGCCAAGGCATTGCTGCCAAGACCATCTTAGTGGACAAAGTCCCTTTTTAAATCGAATTCACTCCTCATTCCAGTCATGTATCACTGAATTGGATTAACTTACCATTCCGTCCATATCTATATCATGAGATATAAATATTTACCCAATTAATTGGAGGTAGATAGAAGTCCCACTCATCTCATAATTAAATCATTCTTACTTGTGCCACAAAAAAACATAAATCATTAATCATAACCCAAAGAATAAAATGGGTTTCATAAACATCATCCCATCATAACATTATCCATATAAAAAAATGGATATCATCTCATCATAATAAAAGTGAAACCATGTAAATCATAGAGACATTATAATTGAAACATACACATATGAAATAATGCCATCTTATATGGAAAATGGTTTTGATAAAATACTTGAAATGAATTCTTGAGGAAAATATCCTTTCTTCTTCAAAATAATTTTCTTTTCACAAAATTCCATGAAATTTTAAAATAAAAGGATTTTATTGAAAATAATAATGAAATCTTGTAGAGTAATATTCTTAAATATTAGGCGTTATGAAACCATAAAAATCTATTCAGGCTGTATAAGTAAAAAAACATTCTTCTCGTACTTTTGTCAGAAAAGTCCAAAAGTATCTTATATGGTAAACAAAAGAAATATTCCTTGCATAAAACAAAGTAAAAGTCCAAAAGGGGTAAACATACATGGAATAATATTAATAACTTTATTAAAAACATTTTTATGGACATGGATAAAAAAATATAACCCCAGTAAATACTTACGAATAAACAATCTTATATAAGAACAAGATTTGAATAATTATCCCTTACCTTAGGTCTGATATGTTTCGTACGTATCCGAAACTCCTGTATAATGATTTAAATAATGTCATTGACTTATTAATGAATCATATTCATTGTTATGATATCATATATGGTTCACATATGACCTTATATTACCTGTTCCTTTGTAAATTCCATGTTAAAGCAGTGTTTTGGGTAAAATCATTTCATTTATCGTACGTGTTTCAACTTGTTTTTCTTACTTATATCCGGATTTACATAATTCCAGAATTTAAAACATGATTTATATATAATATATATTCATCATATAAATATATATGATAGATCGACAAACGGAATGAAATAAACCATTCATGGAGACGGTAGGTCGTACGTACGCATGAACGTTGTTTTCCTTTCCTTATTGACTTGAATGGAAGTAAGTAGATTATATATATATATATATATATACATAAATCCAGTAGAATTATTATGATATATATACCATTATTATTCATTATATATACTTTATGATCATTCTTTAATGGTTAATATGGATAATGAATCTCATCGCGTCGTGGAGATGATAATTCGTACGTACGCACGAGCGATGATATCATTCCCATAATTATTGAATGGAATTGGAGTGGATGATATAATATCTCAGAATCAGTATGATGTTATAGTAACCATATATAGTTATTCTTTATACCATTATACCCATCCAAGTATGGTGGTGGTGGAAAACCAGATTACACCCGATGTGGAGACGGTATTCCGTACGTACGCATGCGCGGTGATTTCATTTTTCTGTAGGATGGATAAAAGGTGAAATGGGGTTGTTTCATATTTATAATAACATATCATTATATTATTGATACTGATGTTATTAATTTATAATGAAACAATTAAAGAAGAAGAATTTTAAGAAGAAATAAACTTGAAAGAATTGGTAGAAGAGATTACCTCTTCTTCGGCGCGCCTCCTCTTAACCTCCACTTAGGGCACTAAAGATGGTCTTGGAATAAGACCAGTACCTCCAGTAGGTTTCAAGGGAAGTGTAGAAGATAAATTTTCAGGGTATGTCTGAGATTTAAGGCTCAAAATTGAGTGAATAGGAGAGGGAAGGAGGTACCCTTATATAGGAGAGGAGAGGAGCACTTTTGGAAACCTCAAAAATATTAATTAATAATAAAATGAAACCCCACTAAAAAACCTCCAAAAATGACTCAATTAGTATATGAGATGAGATAGGGTTGTAATATCATCAACCAATAAAATTTAGACATGTTTTAATTTTATTTTAAATCTTATCAACTTGCTTTATCATTATTTAATCTATTTAATTTTATTTGTGGTAATAAAATTCTAAATTTTAAATTGTTATAAAAATATACTTAAATGTTTTCAATTTACCATAATTGGATACTTTATAACCTTTTAGACCATATAATTTTCAATTTGTATTTTTTAAATATTTTTGTGATTTTTAAATAATTTAATAATATGTTATTTTCATAAAATATCAATAGTGTCAATTTTGACACTATTCATTATTTGAATTTAAATAAAAACCAAACATAAAATATGTTCAAAAAAATATATATAATATATTCCTAACATGTCATATTCATCAAAAAAAATTCATGTGGCACATTAATTTGTTCATATATAATATATTTGAATATTTGTAAAACTATTTATTTGGTATATCTCTTAATAAAATAATTACTACAACATTTATGTATAATTATTTAATATATTTATTTTTGCATAGAAATTAAAAATAAGATCCTATGATGAATATAAATGTAATATTTTTCATAATAATATTTTTACTCTAATTTATCAACTTAACATCACAACATTTAAATTGTTATATTTATTAAATTATGAAGGTGACATCATTGATATCATTTAAAATAAAATAATATAAATGTCCTAATCAGTTTTATAAGGCTCCAAATAGTCCAAAAATAGTCAATTTTATGATTAGGGTATAAATATACTCTAACAATAATGTTTGGTCAAGTTTCTGGTGTTTATGATAGGTATTGTTATTTTAATAAAAACTATATTATTGATTTTTTACTAAATAAATAAATTCTACATCATTAATGTATAAGCTATTAAGGTAATTAAATATTTCTTAAAAATTACAAATAAATTATCATGATAAATAAAAACATTTTATATTTCAAATTATTATTTATAATATAATTTATATTCTGTATAACCTTATATTAAAAATAATCTAATTATTAATGTTTGATTGAGACATATTTCACATTCCTTAAAATAAAATAAATAAAAGGTCTTAATCAAATACAAGTGGGTTCCATTAGATTCCATTTCTACCAAAGTATGATTTATGGAAAAATATAATCATCCAATTATATTAAGACAAGTTTTAGGGTGATTTTATAATATTATATTTACCCTTAATTACCTGATTTACCTTTAACTATGGTAAATAAAATTTACCGTAGTTACTATTCATAATGCCTAAAAATAAAAAGTATCTTATTAACATAATTTGTACCTAATGATTCCAAATATGTAATCTATTTTTCCAAATTCAAAACACAAAATCTTCAGTATTTAATTTAAAATTAATCCCGCTGTTGAGAAAACAGGTTTTGAAAGTTAAAACGTTGCAAAAGATTGAAATGTTTTTACTTATGAATTCATTGTAAAATTAATGCTAATGACTTACATTATATTAAATGGTAAAAATATATTCTATTTATACTTTAAAACCATTCAATATTATAATTTAACCAAATAAATTATCTAGATTAAAAAGTTGTTTTTAATTAAAATTTAGCGTATTTTTACTATTCATCAAAATAAGAAACTTATCAGAAAAATATCAAAAATTTATCCAAAGTAAATATTTATATCCTGATTCAAAATAAAAATTTTATTTTGCCAAATTGAACTTATAAACATGTCAAAAACTAAATTTAATGTCAGTGCGCCATCAAAAGGCGGCAAAACTGCATTTTTTGAAAAATAATTATTTTACCTGAAAATTTTATTTTGTTCTCATACCATGTTTTATAAAATGTGTAAGATAATGTCATAAAATTCAAAATTTAGTTACTTATATTCATAACGGCTAGTTCATAATAATATTATAAAAATATATCATTGTTTAGTGAAACTCAGTATTGCGTACAACACACGCAATTGAGGAAGGTTGCTCTTGCGTGAAACACAAGCCAAGAATAGTGTTTGTGTATAATATAAACTATTATGGTGTTGCATATAGAATAAGATAATTTTGGTGTAGCGTACAACACAATACATCAATGAAATTAAGAGAATATTTTTCATAAAATCTCGGGGTGTTACATTCTACCCCCCTTAAAATGAATTTCGCCCTCGAAATTCATCGTGGTTATAAATGGTTTACTACTTGAAAGTTTCATTAATAGAAACCCACGTCATAAAAAGTAATACCAAAACATAACTTTAAAAACTAAATTATTAAATGTAACGGTTTCCCAATTTAGCTAATCATCGGGTTTCTACATAGGAGAACATATGTGAAAATATCGATATGGAAGAGAAATCTAACCATCAAGTTCTGATGGAGAGTGGTAGAGAAAATGGCTATGAATAATCCAACAATCACAAAGCCATAAATTTGTGATGATCTACGGTACCATCTAATTCATCGAATATGAGGGAAATAGGACAACATTTTAGGTTTTCAAGAACATTTCCCTGAAGTTGAAAAAATTGGAATTAGAAGAAATACTTTCTTGATTTTGGTACAATCTCACTATTGGTCATTCATTGAATAATGTCCACTTCATCTCTTAAAAAAATGAAGTTGAATTTTTCATTTGTGAAGTGTTAGCAGATCATGTGATAGAATGATAGGTCATTCCATCTGTTTCTATCGCAAAAGGTTTAGCACAATTTATTAAATATACATAAGTCCATCTATGCTGAGATTAATCATATATAGTTGCTATAATGGACTTATACTTCATCTATCATATCTCTTAATAAAATAAAACTAGTTTCTACTAACTATGGACTTCTTGTAGGCCAGTGATAAAGGCCTGTTACACTTCAGTTGTGGGTTCGATTCCTGCAACCTTGTCCGACGTGACGGGTTTTCCTTTTTCTAAAACTATAATATTATAACATAACAAAAAGTTCTATCCTTAAAAAATATTATCATATGTCTAACTTAATATATTCCAATCTTTAGGTTTATCCAAAATACTTTTGTCCAATCTCATAGTATAAATAAAACGATTACTAGAAAGGTCATCTACCAATCATTGAATATAATAATTTATCACTCGTATATCATAAGATATATATCTTGTTGGTCACACTCCAAACATGTGAATTCCTTAATCATGTATTCTTTTGAAAAATGAATACCCATTGAACCTTAGTGAAAACATGAATTCTGTCAAAATTTAACCCTTTCCACATACCAAAATCCCAAAATTTCTATATACTCAAACCATGATATCACTTTGTCCTTATATCAGTCATGAGCTCATTAATACTATCAAACATCTCATTATCTCCTTATCCTTTCATTATGCACATATCATCTGTCATCAAAAAATATTTGAATAACCTTTCATGATTACCAATACCATCCATCATATACTTTCAAAAACTCAAGGAAAGACAATAGTGTAACAATCCATAGATTTTTCTTTATTCCATAGTACCATACATTATTCTGGATAAACATATAATCATTCTTCTACCTTCTTAATCCACTGACTGAGCTTCATCATTTCTTTCATCTCATATATCATTTTTAGTCTCTTTATCATCATCCTCATAAATACTACCCGTATGACCATGCGGATTCTCTTCATGAGATTTTCCCTTAGGGTATTGGTTTGCATAATGCCCGTACATTCTACATTTAAAAAATTTAACCATTTCTGATGTCTTAGAAATAACATTATCCTTGTTCATGGTGTTAACTGAACCTTTTCCTTTACAATTACTGGATTTGTGTCCTTATTTTCCACACCCAAATCATCTTCCAGTTCCTTTGAAACATTCTCCCTGATGCCTCTTCCCACATGATTTATATGAGGAAAATTGAACTTTCTTTCCTCTATGATCATCATGAAACTATGTATTTCTCTTATTATCTAAGTCGGGAAACTTACCCAAGTTGAGATTATTGATCATATTATGAGATTTCAGATTAGACATAATAATGATATGTGGACTTCTAGATCCAATTTCATTTGGTTGCTCATGAATAATATCATTCCATTGTCCATCATATCCTCCATTATCGTGAATCTTCCTGTTTCCAGACATTTTCTAAAACCCAAAAAGAATAGTGTGAGAGGAAAAAATCATAATCAAGGGGGAGTACCTTCAATATCTAACATCTTAGGTTAAATTCTAAGATCGTTAACATAATTCTAGGGCTATAACCTATACTTATACGTAACCATAGGGATATCCCTAGACATACCTTAGAAATATCTCAAGGGATCTCACTAAAGTTTTCACATCCTAGTCTCCAAAGGTTAACTAAACCTTTCCTCTAATACCTACTGTAGAGACCCAAGCTTGACGTACATGGAAATTACATTACATTTGAAGAATACTTAATACATAACAAAAACAAACACCGAAGGACAGTAATAGTTTATTGTCATTGGAAACACAAAATATAATCTTCTAATCATGGTGAAAGATCTTCAACATCTCCCATAAAGATCTTATTCTCTTGTTTTCTAACCTAAAACCATTCTTAATATCCTGGGGAAAAGAAAACATAAAAATGGTGAGCTCAAATGCTCAGTAAGGGTAAACATGGAGAACATAAAACAACCCATAAACATTTGAACGTAAAAACATAAACATGACATAAATCGTAGTAGTACATAAGGCATAGATCATAAAGGAACATTAATCATGATAAAATAGCATGGGAATAAAACATGTAATTGTAGAAAACCATTAATCACATGATATGATTTCCATAGCTGCCAAGGCATTGCTGCCAAGACCATCTTAGTGGACAAAGTCCCTCTCTGAATCGAGTCCACTCCTCATTCCAGTCCTGTATCACTGAACTAGATTAACTTACCGTTCCAGTCATGTCTGTCTCATGAGATATAAATCTTTACCCAATGCATTTGAGGGAGATATTGACCCCACCCATATCATAATGAAATCATTCTTACTTGTGTCAAAAAATAAACATAAATCATTCATTATAACCCAAAGAATAAAATGGGTTTCATAAACATCATCCCATCATAACATAATCCATATAAAAAAATGGATATCATTTCATCATAAGAAAATTGAAACCATGTAAATCATAGAGACATTATACTTGAAACATACACATATGAAATAATGTCATCTTACATGGAAAATGGTTTTGATAAAACACTTGAAATGAATTCTTGATGAAAATATCCTTTCTTCTTCAAAATCATTTTCTTTTCACAAAATGCCATGAAATTTTAAAAGAAAAGAATTTTATTGAAATTAATAATGAAATATTGTATAGTAATATTCTTTAAAATTAGGCGTTATGAAACTGTAAAAATCAGTTCATGCCGTACAAGTAAAAAAACATTCTTCTCGTACTTTTGCCGGAAAAGTCAAAAAGTGCCTTATATGGTAAACAAAAGAAAGATTCCATCCTTAACAAAAAGTAAAAGTCAAATAGGGGTAAACATAAATGGAAGAATATTAAACACTTTATGAAAAATATTTTTATGGACATGGATGAAAAATATAACCCCAGTAAATACTTACGAATAAACAATCTCAGATAAGAACAGGATTGTAATAATTATCCCTTACCTTAGGTCTGATATGATTCGTACGTATACAAACCTCCTGTATAATGATTTAAATAATTTTATTGAATTATTAAAGAATCATATTCATTGTTATGATATCATATATGGTTCACTTATGACCTTATATTACTCATTCTTTTGTAAATTCCATGTTAAAGCGGCGTTTTGGGTAAAATCGTTTCATTTATCATACATATTTCGACTTGTTGTTATTACTTATATCCAAATTTACTTAATTACAGAATTTAAAAAATGATTTATATATAATATATATTCAGCATATAAATATTTATTATATATCAATAAACGGAATGAAATACATTGTTCATGGAGACGGTAGGTCGTACGTACGCATGAACACTGTTTTCCTTTCCTTATTGACTTGAATGGAAGTAAGTAGATGACATATATATATATATACATAAATACAGTAGAATTATTATGTTATATATAACATTATTATTCATTATATATACTTTATAATCATTCTCAAATGGTTAAGATGGAGAATGAATCTCATCGCGTCGTGGAGATGGTAATCCGTACGTACGCATGAGCGATGATATCATTCTCATAATTATTGAATGGAATTGGAGTGGATGATATAATATCTCAGAATCAGTATGATGTTATAATAACCATATATAGTTATTCTTTACACCATTATACCCATCCAAGTAAGTTAGTGGTGGAAAAACAGATTACACCACGCAGTGGAGACGGTATTTCGTACGTATACATGCACGGTGATTTCATTTTCCGTAGGATGGATAGAATGGGAAATGGGGTTGTTTAATATTTATAATAACATATCTGTATATTAGTGATACTTATGTTATTAATTTATAATGAAACAACTAAAGAAGAAGAAGTTGAAGATGAAAGAAACTTGAAAGAATTGGTAGAAGAGATTACCTCCTCTTCGATGTGCCTCCTCCTAACCTCCACTTAGGGCACTAAAGTTTGTCTTGGAAGAAGACCAGGACCTCTAGTAGGTTTCTAGGGAAGTGGAGAAGATAAATTTTCAGGGTTTTTTCCAGCTTGAATGCTCAAAATTGAGTGAAGAGGAGAGGGAAGGAGGTTCCCTTATATAGGAGAGGAGAGGGGCACTTTTGGAAACCATAAAAATATTAATTAATAATAAAACTAGACCCCATATAAAAACGTCTAAATATGACTCAATTAGAATACTAGATGAGATAGGGTTGTAATATAATCAACCAATAAAATTTAGACATGTTTATGTTTATTTTAAACCTTATCAACTTGCTTTATAATTATTTAATCAATTTAATTTTAATTGTGGTAATGAAATTCTAAATTCTAAATTGTTATAAATATATTGTTAAATGTTTTCAATTTACCATATTTGGATACTTTATAACCTTTTAGACCATACAATTTTTAATTTTTAGTTTTTAAATATTTTTTTGATTTTTAAATAATTTAATAATATGTTATTTTTATAAATTATCAATAGTGTCAATTTTGATACTATTTATTATTTGAATTTAAATAAAAAAACACACATAAAATATGTTCAAACAAATATATATAATAGATTCATAACATGTCATATTAATCAAAAAAAATTCATGGGGAACATTAATTTGTTCATATATAATTTATTTGAATATTTTTAAAACCATTTATTTGGTAAATCTCTTAATAAAATAATTACTACAACATTTATGTATAATTATTTAATATACTTATTTGTTGGATAAAAATTAAATATAAAATCCTATGATGAAGATAAATATAATACCTTTCATAATAAAATTTTTACTCAAATTTATCATCTAAAAATCGCAACATTTAAATTGTTATATTTATTAAATTATGAAGTTGACATCTTTGACATCATTTAAAATAAAATAATATAAATGTCCTAATTGGTTTTATAAGTACCCAAATAGTCCACAAATCTACCCTTTTATTCTTAGGGTATAGATATACTAGACCAATAATTTTTGGTCAAGTTTCTGGTCCTTTTTATAGGTATTGTTATTTTAATAAAAACTATATTATTGATTTTTCACTAAATAAATAATTTCTACATCATTAATGTATAAGCTATTATGGTAATTGAATATTTCTTAAAAATTAAAAATAAATTACCATGATAAATAAAAACATTTTATATTTCAAATTAGTATTTATAATCGAATTTATATTCTATATAACCTTATTTTAAAAATAATCTAATTATTAAAGTTTGAGTGAGACATATTTCACTTTCTTTTAAATAAAATAAATAAAAGGTCTTAATCAAATACAAGTGGGATCCATTAGATTCAATTTCTACCCAAGTATTATTTAGGTCAAAATATAATCATCCAATTATATTACGAAAAATGTTAGGGTAATTTTATAATATTATATTTACCCTTAATTACCGAATTTACCTTTAACTATGGTAATTTAAATTTACCGTAGTTACTATTCATAATGCCTAAAAATAAAAAGTATCTTATTAACATAATTTGGACCTAATGATTCCAAATATGGAATCCATTTTCCCAAATTCAAAACACAAAAGTTTCAGTATTTAATTTAAAATTAATCCCGCTGTTGAGAAAATGGGTTTTAAAAGTTAAAACGTTGCAAAAGATTGAAATGTTTTCACTTATGAATTCATTGTAAAATTAATGATATTAAATTAAATTATATTAAATGGTAAAAATATATTCTATTTATACTTTAAAACCATTCAATATTATAATTTAACCATATAAATTATCTCGATGAAAAAAGTTGTTTTTAATTAAAATTTAGCGTATTCTTACTATTCATCAATATAAGAAACTTATCAGAAAAATATCAAAAATTTATCCAAAGTAAATTTTTATATCCTGATATAAAATAAGTATTTTATTTTGTCAAATTTAACTTATAAACATGTCAAAAACTAAATTTAATGTCGGTGCACCATCAAAAGGCGGCAAAACTACATTTTTTGAAAAATACTTATTTTACCCGAAAATTTTATTATGTTCTCATACCATGTTCCATAAAATGTGTAATATAATGGCATTAAATTAAAAATGTGGTTACTACTATTCAAAATGGCTAGTTCATAATAATATTATAACAATATATCGTTGTTTAGTGAAACTCAATATTGCGTACAACACACGCTATTGTGGAAGGATGCTCTTGCGTGCAACACAAGCCAAGAATAGTGGTTGCATATAATATAAGCTAATATGGTGTTGTGTATAGAACAAGATAATTTTGGTGTAACGTACAACACAAGACATCAATGAAATTAAAATAATATTTTTCATAAAATCTCAGGGTGTTACAGTTTTTATCTACAAACATGTGTAATGGTATTATGAATTGAGATCATTGTCAGTGTATGTAATTTCATTGCATACTTTGATTCAAGGTTAAAACCATGGAAATGAATTTTTGACAAGGTAGTTTGTGTTGGGTATGTTATTGGTGACATGAAATTGATTGAATGATCAATAAAGGATTTCTTGCTTCCAAGTTTAGAAAGAGATATATCGAGAATGGTTGATTAGGATGGTAGCACCTTCATTAAATCCATGGCCATGGTAGTCGAAGGTAAGATCATCAGGACAAATCAATAAATAATAATGCAAGAAAAAGGATGATGACACAAGTTTACATCCCGGTTTATTGAGATATCATTGTTGAAGATATTATATTACACAGACTATGTTTGTAGAAAGGTAGTCATTGATTTGACTTTTCCTTTTCTCCTTAGGGTCCATGATGGGTTGCTAGACACCACTCTTGGTCTATGGTTTGGACTCACTGATATTGAGAAAAAGACCTAGAGGGTCACATGCTTAGTGTATCCACAAGTTCCACCTGTTCTAATGAATATGAGTTTAGGATGAAGTGGGCCCCATGTGCAGGGGTCGGTGAACATCCAAGTTTAACTGATCTCAATTAAAACTAATTAAATTATATTTTTCAATTTCAAAATAATGATTATTGAATTTATTTCTCATAGTATTTGTAAATTGTTTGATCATAAAAGTGAATGTGAGAAAAATATAATTTTTCGAATGAACATTGGATGTTCAAGGTTATTTAAATTATTTGTAGAGCTTATAGGATGAGTTAATGGTTCTTATTTTATCACATAACATTTTATAGAGTTAAAAGTGAGTGATAAAATATTTTTGACATTTATGACAAGTTTATTATGTCATACATGTTTGAAAAAATCTAAAATGAATGTTATTACTTTCTAGGGACCAAAGTGAAATTTTTAAAAGTATAACCTATCTATAAAAGCTCATTTTAGCCTCTTTAATTATGATCTCCATAATTTTAATGAATTTAGAGAGAAAATATCTCTTCTCCTCTCCTCTCACGTTCTTAGAGATATATTCTGGAAGAAGAAAAAGGTCAGATTGATCCTGCTTTCTTGATCAAGTATGTGTTCTTCAGGTTATCAATGGGGTGTCGTAAAGCTCTTTGATTTCCCGTGAAAGCACTTGGGAAACATAGATCAAAGATCCTGGTATTCTTATGCATGTGTGGATGATCTAGAGGACATCTATTTTGGCATCTTACAGCTAAGACACATCGACGACGAGGGAATAAAACTGACAACTTCAAATGAAAGAAGTACAGTTTAAGATTTCATTTGATTTAATTTTTCATGATTAAAATGATTTAAATGAAATCCTCTTAGAAATATGGGCAAGGTTTTAAGTGGATTCTATGTTTTTAAAATAAATCCATACCCAAAATAGTTTAAATTGTATGTTCTTTAACGCTTCTGTTGTGACTCGGGTTCCTTTACTTGGTATTAGAGGGAACGTATAATTTTTTAAGTTGAAAACAATAAATTTTCTATGATTCAGAAATAGGGTTTTGATACGTTCCCAATGAAACTGGCATTGTTTCAATCTGGGTTCATATCACCAAGATATGGATGATCAAAGATCGATAGGTTTTTCCTGAAGGTTTCCATGAAAATTAATGTTTTACTTTTTTCTTCTTTTAATGGCTACTGTTGTGATGGATCTTAAGACAGAGAACAGTGTAAAAACATTTTGTGGTAATCGAATATACTGAAAGTCAGTTTGGGTAGTTCATTTCTCATACAAGATTTCTTTAGAAGCTTGTTTAAATAAACAGTTTGAAGATTCCCATGGAAGCTAGTTTAAAGCTTCTTCTAGAAGCTTGTTTATGTAAATGGATAAAGATTCCCATGGAAGCTAGTATAAAGATTCCCATAGAAACTATTATAAATCTTCCCATGGAAGCTAGTTTTGTTAAATTGGAAAAACATCCCATGGAAGCTAGTTTCATGCTTTTCATGGAAGCTTCTTTAATTAAAAATACAAATCTTCCCATGGAAGCTTATTCAAAGCTTCTCATGGAAGCTTGATTAAATATATATATATATATATATATATATATATAAGGAACAAAGATTATGTTTGAATCATGTTATCATTATATATATATATATAATATTTCCTTTCAATGGATACCCTATATCGGGCCGAACCAATTCAGTCTGAGTCCGACCAGCCTGGAACTTTCAACCCGTCACAAGTCCTATATTATTTTTCAGGGATCTTCCTTAGGTCCAAATAGACCAAAAAAATTATAAATATAATTTTAGAAGTTAACTATAATCATCTAGGATTTAATAAAACTATTTTGGGTGTTGTGGGAGGTATTTCTAATTAATTAAATTATTTTAATGCAAGTTAGTGCCTTAAAAATACCCTCGAGTTGAATTTTATAAAATTTAATTTTTCCTTATGCAATATAATTTCATGTTGACTAATGATGATCTGAGACCAACCCATGCATGTTTGGTTTATTATTTATTTAATTTAATTATTTCATTTAAGTTTAATAAAATGTAATAATTATTTTATTTTGAAGATTTTTGCACCGTCCCTCCATCTTTAATTTGTATATGGGTCTGTGTGTCCACATTTAAGTGCTAAGAATGTAATTTTTCATTCTGAGTTCCCCTCACCTACGTGTGGGTATACATTGTAAAAACATAGGAGTTCTTTGTGATGTTGTTCATGTCGAGAGCCAGTATAGACCAAACTAGTGGAATGCATTGGAGTTTCAGGTACTGAAATTCAAGTTATGTATTGACTTAAGGAATTCCCCTAGGGTCTCAGTTAACCCATTATTCACTAAATATATTAACCAATAGTTAATGTCTCAATATCATGTCATTATTTATTTATTTTATCATATTCATGGTTTATTATTTTATAAATGTTTATTTATTACATTCGATCACATAAAGTAATAATAAACACACATGCAAGATAAAATGAACATGTGGTGTGATGACGTTTTCTATTTCTTATGTTGTCATTCATGAGTGTGATCACATATTACATGCTTATAAAATAAAAAATGATTTCTTTCATCACATTAAAAATAATAAAACACTCAAATATATATTAAGACTAAATCACCTTCCATCATTTGACTTTGAAAAGAACTAGGTATTTGAGGTGTCAGTCATGTCATAGTTGAAGGTGACTCTTACTACTGGGGAGTAATTATGAGGGTGGTGGGATGAATTAACTTTATTGGAAGTAAGGATTTTCCATATATAACTTTCTATAATTTTAGAGGAAAGCGTTCAGTAAATCATGTTCTGATTTTAGAAGTTGGGACTTCACTCAACATATCAAGAAACCGCGAGTTAATGTGGTTGTCCAGACAATATCCTACCTTAAACCCTCTAAGTAGTGTCATAGCCATAGCATGTTGACTACGAGGTTATGTTCAAGGATCATTTTCACTATAATACTCAAGTGATAGAGTATTCATATTCTAGCATAGAGGGTTCATACAATTCTATAAAAATAGTGGGGGATATTTATTTAATTAATTAATTAATCAAATTTTATAAACCAGTAATCCAGATAATAAGAAATAATCTGATAAAATTTATTTTTGTAGAAAATGGAATGTTATACCACAAGTTTTAAAACTAAAATAAATAATGGATAATTTAAATTTCCTCACTGTCAGGAGTATTGAAAGATAGGATGGGTGCTTGCACATTGTATTATGATACTGGAAACTCCACATGCCAGTGTCCCCAATGCCTGTTAATTTACCTCAGGGAAGTGAGGGTGAAATTTCTTCTAGGGTACTAATATAAGAAGCATTTGATAGTTATATAATTATGATGTCATCAATGTCTGGTGTCATTTTTGGTCACTACACCAGGACATGGATGATTTTACATGAAGTCTCATCTCCGAGAGGTTTTCAAGGAGAAAGCAAACAAATGATATGAATAATTAATGGTTACACTGGATCTATGTAAATTGAAAGGTGGGTTATTATCTTTCAATACATCCTATTATAATATCATTTTCACCCCTTTACTCAAATTTCATTTTAAGTTACAAAATTAACAAGTATTGAGTAAATGATTCATTACCAATTTAGGTGTTGATCTCCAGGTAAATAAGAATATTAAAGAAACTTTCATCTTTGATTCATACAATGATTAAATTGAAAGACAAGGAAAAAATTCCAATAGGAAAGTAAAATCATTTAAACATTAGTAATGTCATTTAATGAATACAGTATTAATAAAAAATATTTTATTTACATATTAACAAATAAAACAATGGAATTTTAAAAGTAATAAACTGAATTCAAGAAGCAAGTTACCCACTTCTACTTCAAAAATATTCATCAATTGTAATGTTTCAGTTTTATAACTTGGATATTTAATACCATATGCTGGTGACATATGTGTATTCTAATATAGTAACCAAGTAGGTATAAAAACCTTAGTGGAAGTCAGGTGTATTCTCTAAGTGGCTAAGAAATGTTGATACCTAGGCCAATGGTGAGAAGTGCACAACTTCCTATTGTCAAGTGAAAGATTCATGTAGAACTATTATTGAGTATAACCTAGATATTAATCCCATTTGTTCTTAGAAACAAGGATAAATTATTCCAAATTAAAGAATCAATGTTGTCCTTGTTATTTTATATTCAACCTATATTTTAGTAATACTTGAATTGTAGGCAATACTTGATGAATATGAAATGTAAGACTTATACCCAGTTGGGGAAAGATAATTCTTTGTCAAGTATAACTAAAGGTGGCCATCAAGAAAAATACCTAGTATGTTATTTATACTCATCACAGCTAAATACTTTTGTTATTATTGACGTCTTTAGTTTGGAAAAAGGAAGCTTTATTAATAAAGGTATGTCACAAATATTGTGGAAATAGTTCAATAAGTGAACGTGAACTATTCCAAGGGTAAAATAGAGGTTTATATATACTTCATAAGATTCATTTAGGTTATTAAGGAATAATAAAGTTTTGTATATGCATGTTCAAAATATATGAGTTGCTTTGGGTTGCATACTAAAGAATATGTTGACCAAGCATTCATCGATCATGCTAATGTTGTGTGGAGTAATTCCTAAATGCACATTAACTTATCCACATCATGACATTGATGTTAATGAGGAGGATCGATGATGAATTATTATATGTTAACATTGATCAACAAAATTTAGCATGTAGAAAATCTTAAACGAATATTTTATACATCAGAGTATTAATGTAAGTAGTATCAATGATGCAACATGAATAAACATCCATTATATTTCATCATGTGCTTTGATAATAACAGCATAATCCCATAATCATATGACAAATAAAATGAAAAATGTATATCATATGAGTCACAGTATAATGATAAATCCATTATTTTATATGGACATGTGTTTGGATGCAAAGAGTTTGTTAGGACATAAACAAACTTGCATCAGGAACAAACACAATGTGCATCTATTGTCATTATCCTAATAGTTGTTGAGGATGTTACCTAAATCCCTAATAGAAAATTGTTAGTCAAGTGATAGACTACAATTCTATATAAGGGTGAATATATCTTTTGAGACAATGGGAGGTATATTTACTTTGGTTTAGTCAATGCTCGATATGCACAAATAATTGGCATAGGGACTAGTTATACAAGTGCGTGTGGAACATAGTATATTCAAGAGACACATACTGCGTAGGAAGGATAAAACCATGGTGATGGTTTTTGTATTCACTGTGGTTAATGATCGATTATTCATTGTGATTAATATCTTCTACAGGTAAGCAGTATATTACAATTAGCTAAAATTGATAAGACCAACTAAAATTCAATAAATGGATTCCATTCATCAAAATTAAAAGGGGATTATATTTTTAATACTATGGTGGGTATTTAAGTGAGGTGATACATGGATGGTACAAGCATGGTACCAATAAATCTTGATTGGTTTCACCAAGTTGTTATGCCTAAATCCATTTGAATTTTTCTTTCTTAAATAACTTCTATTATCATTATATTAAGCATAATATGTAATGACAACCAATCGTGGAAGGTGTCTATACGATGCAACCAGAAAGAGATTTTCATGATATAGAATGCTAATAAAGGTTGAAAGTTACTAAAATATGGTCTAGGATTGAAGTAAGCAATGGGATCATAGATTATAATTTTTCAATAAATGTTTTAAATATTTCTACCAAAGGTTTGTGGGAGTGCCAATGGCTTTCTATGTAAAATATGTTCGACAACATATGGAAAACAGATTGGTCTTCTAGTTAGATGAGACCAGGTTGAAAGTTATTCTCCAGTGATTGACTTAAAGTAGAAACCTCAGTTCTAGGGAACAAGATCTAATATAGTGGATCTAAAGGTTTCTTGGACCCAATCAATCATACATATAGTGACATATTATTACAAAATAATACAAGTTAGAACAATTCAAGAGATTACTTGTTTCCTATGTTGCAGAACATAATCTCTCCAAGTTGACATGTATGGGACATGGGAATAGATATTCATGGTGAGTTGAAGTCCATATTCTTATGCGATTGATCAATCACGTATGCCATAATATGTACAAAAAACGATATTTCCAATATATACTTTATAGTAGGTGGATATCAATTATTCCTTGGAGTACTACAAATTAAGTAGTCATAACTATCTGATTGTACTTTGGAAAGTATATAATATACGTGCTTGGAAAGTGTAGAAGAAAAGATACTAGTTTTTAGGGGAAAAAATAGCCTTCCTTTGATCCATGAGATCTAGTATCTCATAAAGTCTTAGGTGATGAATGATACAAGCTAATATCATCTAGTGGTAGCCATACCTACAAAGACCGAGTACATTGCATCTTCTAAGGTCGCTAAAAATCATATAAATGTAACAATTTATTCCAATTCTTGGAAACGAACCTAGTAATAAAAGTATCATCATAATGTAAATTATGATATTCTTACTAGTCATGATGTCAAGTTATGACAGTAGAAAAAAGTGATATACTCAGGGATGCCATCTCTTGAGATGTTTTACTCAAGGAGATGAGGTCACTATAGTGAATTTCCACACAGCGAAATTGTGGTAGGTCCAGAAGCTAAAGTCGTATCTCAATAAAAACATGATCTTTATCATTTTATTAGCTAACAAGTTTGGTTAGAAAGTTGTCTCTAGTGTAAGTGGGAGTGTTGAAAGTGGGTTCCCTAGACCCAAATTGTGTTTTTCTTTTGATTACCACTACATATATACATGTTTTTATCATTCCATAATAGTGTTGATACTACTGCATCCACTTTATTTGTCATAATTTCCTTATATTATGTGTCTTATTAAAGGGATATAGTAGATCCAAGGCTATAAGGACAACTTAGAGATACTATGATAGTAATCTTAAATTAATATCATATGGTTCAGTTATATCATTCTGACAAGACACAGATGATGTGTGACTATTAGGTACTGGGGGCTCATAAGCATTGAGAATTATTCTCATGAAGTTTGCACTTGTTGATATCTAGTAGTTTAGATCATGAGGACAAGACTGGTAATTGGAAAACCACAAGTTTTAGGTGTTGTTTTTTGTTCATATATACAGACATGTGTAATGGTCTCTTGACTTGAGATCATTATCAATGTATGTCATTTAATTGCGTACTTTTATGAAAGTAGAAAACCATGGAAATGAAGTCATGGTGAGGTAGTTTGTGTTTGGTACATTATTAGTGACATAAAATTAAATGAATAATCAAGAAAGGATTTTTCACTTCTGAATTTAGGAAGAGATGTCTCAGGCCTGAATGATCTGGATGGTAACACATTCATTAAATCCATGTCCATGGTAGTTGAAGGTAAGATCGTCTGGACAGACCAACAAATAATAATTAAATGAAATGAATGATGACATAATTGTGCATCCTACTTTATTGAGATATCTTTGACGAAGATATTATATTACAAAGATTGTGTTCATAGTAATGTAATCATTTATTTGAATTTTCCTTATATTCTTAGGGTTCAAGATGGGTTTCTAGACTCTGATCTTGATCTGTGGGTTGGACTCACTACTATTGAGATAAGGACCTAGAGGGTCACACACTTATTGTATCCATAAGTTCCACCTAACCTAATGAATAGAAGTTTAGGACAATGTGGGCCACATGTATGGGGGTTGGTGAATGTTTGATTTAAACAGGTCGTAATTAAAACTAATTCAATTATATTACTCAAGTTTATAATAATTATTATTGAATTTATTTCTCATGGTATTCACAACATTTTTTATCATAAAAGTGAATATGAGAAAAATATAATTTTTTGAATGAACATTGGATGTTTAAGGTTTGTTAAATTATTTAAGGAGCTTATGGGCCGATTTAATGGTTAATATTTTATCACGTAACATTTTATATTGTTACAAGTGACTGATAAAATATTTTTGAAATTTATGATAATTTTATTAAGTCATACATGTTTGAAAATTTCTAAAATGGTGGTTATTGCTTTTTCGGGACAAAAGTGAAATTTTTGGAAAGTATAACCTAAGTATAAAAGCTAATTTTATCCTCATGAATTATGAGATCAACCATTTTCAAGAATTTAGAGAGAGAAAATATCTTCTCCTCTCCTCTCAAGTTATTATAGAGAGATTTTGGAAGATGAACAAGGTTAGATCGATCCTACTTTCTCGATCGAGTCTATGTTTTTCAGGAAATCAAAGGGACATCGTAAAGCTCTTATATTTCCTGTGACAACACATATAAACCATAGATCGATTATCCTGGAATTTTTGTGCTTGTGTGGATGATCTATATGATTTCTAGTTTGGCATCTTATATCCACAACACATCGATAACGAGTGAATCAAACCGATGACTTCAAACGAATGAGGTATGGTTTAATATTTTGTTTGATAGTATTTTTTGTTCTTAAATTTAATTACATGTTATCCTTTTAGAAATTCCGGAAAGGGGTTAAGTTGATTCTAGGTTTTTAACATTAATCCATACCCAAAAAGTTTAAATTGTACGTTCTTTAACGCTTTCGTTGTGCCACAGGTTCCTTCATAATGAATGGGCGTATCATACAAGTGTCCATGAAAGAAAGGAATTTAAAACATACATGGAAGTTCATATGATAAAAAAATCCTATATAATGTTATTTGATGTCAAATAGAAGTGAAGACATGTAAGAAGAGTATTTAACAAATTTTAGCATTAAAACATTTTAGAGCGGTTTTAAGGAAAATACTGAAAAGAATTTAAAATATAAAAGGGAGTAATCTTTTATATAAAACCAGAAGTGAACCAATAATGTTTTAAAAATAAAAATACAGATTTTATGAAAAAAAATTATCTTAAAATAGATGATAAAATGTACTTTAAATTAATTAAGAACTTGGGAAGTTCCCTTAAAACGGCTTGATTATCAGGAATAATTGAGGAGGGAATCATTTAAAAACATGTATATACCAAAAGAGAATGATGATTGGATATTGATAAATTATTTTGGATAATATAAATAGAATTTATAATATTTACATTAAAATAAAGGATATCTTAATTTGGGTAAAAAAAAGATAGAGTAACCTGAAGGAATATTGGAGGCTTGGGTAGAATCCCTTTCCTTAAGTCTGATGGTGTCCTTCACTTGATCTTAATGCCATGGATTAACAAATTAAATTCATTAATTAATATTTCTAGATCCTATTTTTTTTAAATTATTTATTATTACCTTATTATGTTCATTCATGACCTTTTTGATGGGTTAATAGGTTCAATTTCATTGTTTGTTTTATTGATTTTCATGATTGGTTTACTTATATACATGTAAGGATAAACATGTAAGATGAGAATGGTTCCATAGAATTGAATTTATATATTATTTGTGATCTTCCAATAGATTAATTGGTTATAAAATTCATTTGGTTATTTGGAGTTAAGTTGAATCATTATATATAACTTTAACGATAACTATTTTGGTTAATTGGCGGTTTTTTAATCACATCAAACACATTTTTGCTTTATAAATTAATATCATGTGTACAAAAGATTCAAGAACCTTAAATTATAAATAATAAATAAATTTTATTTTGGTTCAAACATAAAAATGGTTTCATGATCATAATTGAAGATGCTAATAGAAATTAAAAACCTGTCATCCTTGAATGTGAGGAATTAACACATCTCATATGGTTTTTTCATTTCTAGTATAAATGGAGGGGAAATAAGAGATGTTGATGAATTATAATATTATCATACCAAAATTATAGTACATGTATGGTACTGGAGTTATCAAAAAATATGGATGAAAGGAGGTGAGGAAAGAAAAATAAAATAATTGAACTTGAAAGAAAATAGAAGAAATGAAATGAGGAATTTACCTCTTGAATATATCTTCCTTAAGAACCTCTTTAGGGGAGAGGATTTGGTATTTTTAAGAGACCAAGGGTTCATATAAGAGGGATATTGGATTAGGGATATATTTTAGTTGAATTTATATAAGGAACAAGGCTTTAGAGGAGTAGATATAAGAGGGGTTGAGGGTGGTTTTTATAGTGGAGGAGAGGGAAGTTTTCTCAATATTTTATTCATTCTTTTATTATTTTTCTCAATATAAGAAATAGTATTAATTATTCTAACAAAAAAATATTAATTCATACATGATAGTTTGAAAACAAGGTGTTTACATCATACATGACTCAATAAATAGTTTATTTAACATATAATGTATACATACAACAAATTATTGTATTTCACTATTCACCAAAAATTGAAGTATTTCAGAAAAATACCTAAAATTCACCCCAACCATTTTTTGATGTTTAGAATTAAAAAATGAACTCCATTTTATTAAAATAATTTTATAAATTTGTGAAATTTAATTTTTAATTAAAATAATAATTTAATTGAGAAATATAGATTTAAAATTATAACTTCCTTTCTAACACTTTGAAAAATTAATTAAGGTCTCTTAAAATATTCATATAATCATATGTCGTCAAAATAATTATTCATGAATACATTTTATGAAAATAAATTTTCTTTTAAATTATTCAATTAATCATAAAATTGTAATTAAATATATATGACTCACAAAAATACCAACACTATGATATAATTATGTCATATTGTCACTTATAAGATGAATAAATTTTAGTCATACTTTTATTAGTAAATTTACTTATTCACTTGGAAAATTTACTATACATAAGATTTGTATTAATATTCATAAGGTAACATTACTTTTCATAAGGGTTAGTTATTATTCATCAAAAATTAAGTTTGTCTTATCAGACTCCAAACATCTTACTGATCACAACCGTGTGTGTTAGATTTTTGAAATTCAAATCACAGAAGTGAAAACATTATGTTTAAAGGTCACGTAGTACTTATAGTTAATTGTGTTGTGGTTTCATGTGATTATACTATATGACAATTATAAGAATATAATTTCCATTTATTAATCTTTGGGTCATTACATGTGGTGTATATACTACCAATGAATTTATTTTATGATGATTATACTTAAAATTATTTGTATTTACATATCAATTTGAGGATATCTCCTTGATTGGATTGTGCTGTTTAGAAGTTACCAAATCAATAAGATATTTTTTCCTCAATTTTCTTTATTTGATACATATTTTAGGTTATGCACCTATATTCTTTGAAAATTTTTATATACAGAACCTTTGACATGTAATATCATGAATTTATTAATCATTATTATATTTTAAGTTTCATTTTATGTTATTCCTTCATGGATCATGGGAATCAAGGTTATCAAGGAGGTAAGATTTTTATGCTACAATCTCACCATTTATCAAGATTTTTTATAATCAAATATCCAATGATTAGATATCACGGTCTACCTACCAATAATTACCATGAATTTTATTATATTCTAGTTATTCATTATATATTCAATTAATGGTATGATTTTTCCACACATTGGTACATAAGATTATTAAGGAAATTTTTTTAACAAAATACATTTTATTTCTCTCTTTGATCAAATATTAGTTTTAATTCAATCCATATTTTCTAAAAAAATTAAAAAATATTTTAAAATTATGTTTTAAGATCAATTTCAAGTAAAAGGGTTTTTCAATTTTTTTAATTATTTTTAATTATTTTTAAATATTCATTTATAAATTTCCAGGGTTACTTTCAAAGAAAAAGGATTTCAAAATGTTTTATAATTTGAAAAGTTTTGTTCAAAATGAAAATAATATTTTCATCAAGAGATGTTTTAAATGATCCTTTAAAAAATATTTTCTATATAATATGACATATTTTGGTGTTACATATTCCTTATGTGAGATATGATCCATGGATACCATTTGTATTTTTTCTCAAAATGGTTTATATTGAATTGGAATAATGTTTATGTACCTATTTCTTTTCCATGGGTTAATCATGTTTCAAAGAGATTTTTATGGAATCCATTTCTTTTACATGGGTTAATCATGTTTCAAAGATAATTTTATGGAACCAGTTTATTTTCCACGATTCAATCTTGTTTAAAATATATTTACATGAAACTATTTTTTTTCCTTGGTATAATAAAGTTATAAATATAATAATGGAAATTTTTATAAGTTTTATGATGAAATGAAATCTCTTTTTAATTCAGTCATGTTATGGTTCATGGAAAATAATTTTTTAATTGGGAGTATCAAATAGCTTCGATTAATCCTATTACAACATATATGATGCGGCAAACCAAATAATGTCGTGTAAACCCATTATAGCTTATATGATAGGAAAGCAAAGATAGTGTTAAGTGAGCCTATTATACCTTACAAGATGGTTGAGCCCAGAGTTTACATTAATTCATTAGTTAATGATAAATTATACATGATCTTGGAGGGTACATGGGTGCTTAGCCCAAGCCCAAAGATGAGGGTACATGGGTGATTAGACAAATCCCAAAGATGAGTGTACATGGGTGGTCATCCCAAGCCTAAAGATGAGGCTATATGGCTGGTCAGTCCATGCCCTAAAAAGAGGGTACATTGGTAGTCAACCCAATCACAAAGTAGGTACACATGTGGTAAACCGAAGACTAACATGTCATTAATGTCCGGGTGGTTAGCCTTGACAAATGTGTATGCCACAAATTTCATGTCTTGTGCTGATGTTATGAGCTCATGGCTCATATTCTTTGATTTTTTTTATGATTCATTTATTATGAACTACAAATATTTATCTAATGAATCATTGTTATGATCATTTATATTTTATTTATGGTTTTAAAATGTTATACTAATGTTCTCATACCCTTATAATCATGTTATGTTTATGTATCTCTTATGTTTACCCTTACTGAGCACCTGAGATCAACCTTTATTATGTTTCCTTTGCCTAGGTTATGAAGAAAGTTTTCATATAGGGTATGTCTATGAAGAGTACTAAGTTGGAAGATCTTTGTGGGAAATATTTAAGATCCTTCGCCATATTAGAATATTATGCTCCATGTTTCCAAGGAAACGGGACTATTACAATCCTCAGGTGTGTAATTTTATAATATATTTAATATTCATATAAAAATATATAATATCCATTTATGAAAATATTAGATTGTTATAGTTTCCACTTAAACCTAGTGATCACCTACCATCCTAGAAAAATCTAGTGAATAAAATTAAACATTATAATGACCTACCATTATAGGTGATTTTAACCACATTTAATCAATTTTCCCTCCATTTGATTAATTCATCTATGAACTATGACCCCATATCCATGTTTAGTGGAAATATTCTTCATACCTTAATCTTAAAAATTCACACAACTCTAATCTTATTAATAGAATATAATTATTTAAAATAAATTAGTCTACATGAAATCACATAAAACATAGAAAATAGTTACACATATATCATTCAAATAAATTATTTATCATGGAATAAATCCACCCAAATCATCGAATATAAAAATTCTCCTACAAAAAATAACATGAAAGTAAATTTTACCAACTCATTCCTATACAAAAAAAATTATAACTTAGATAAAAAAAACACTAGATAATTATTTATATCGTGTAATAACTCTAGGTTTCTCATTCTATAAGTTTCTTTGATTTTAAATAAATTTATTCTTATGTTGAATATTTTGACTTAAATTCAATAAATTTGGATGAAATATGAGAGATGACGAGGAAAAAGGTGGTGGTGTTTAAATTAATTCAACAAAAGGAACCAAAATACATCCAATGGAAGGGTAATGAGTACTTATTAGTTGAGACCAAGGATCATGAAATCTTTGGACAAACTAATTGGTAGTTGTTAGTTCATAATTGAGTGTTTGATGGTCACCCACTGGGTAGTAAAATTTATTTACTACAAAAATAATATTTTTACCCAACACTATGTTAATATGTGAGTAGTTAATATTCAAACCAATATTTAAGGATTTTTATGTGTCCTGAAAATTAAAAAACCAAAAAAGAAAACAATAAAAATAAATGTAGTAAGAAATGGTAGAGGAAAAGTTATGTGATGTGCAACATGATTTGAAACTGAAATATAAATGATTTAAGCTAAAAACGGATTCAAATGAAAAGATCATGAGAATTTTTTAAATATAAAAGATAAACGAGGAGAATTTAAATTTATGAATATTTTATAAAAAAAATCCTAAATTATTAAGGAGAAGTATTTGGGTTAGATAAAATATCATTTAATGATGTCAAATATTCTATCAAAGAAGTAACCCGCTACTGACTCAATAATGAATTTTTCTATTCTAGAGATAAAGACGCAATAAAAAGGAATTAATGTAATTTTTTTCAATATTTTATTATAAATAGATCCAAACCTTCCTCTCTTATTTGATTAAAGGATTCCTTTCATCAAATGGGTTTTAATGAAAACATAATCTTTGGAAGTTTTAAAGTGGGTCATGATCACCATTCAATGATTATCAGTAATAAGAAAATGTGTTTCCCTAATAAAACAGAATAATAGAAATAGAGAGCCATCCAAGAATTTCAAATACAATAAAATAGTTAAGAAGAAAAATTAAAATCAATATAATTCCCAAAAATAATTTTATCCAAAAAACATTTTCAATACAAATTAAGGAATATTCTATTTTACAATAGTGAAATAAATAGATATAAATGAGTTAGAAAGAGGAGAACCTTCACTATCAAGTTGACCATCCTCTCTTCATAGCTTCCTATTCACCTCTTCTCCCCCTGAAACTACCATTCCCAAACCCCTCAGACTCTTAAAAGATCTTCTCCTCTCTATGTGAATAAATATCACCCAAAATGAAGTTAACCTCTAAATTAAAAGGATACATTGTGCTTCCCTCACTTTTACTTAATCCCAAATCCACCCAAAAATATGCATGTGGGGGCCATAACTGTTCATTTTATTTCATAATGTGACTTAAGAAAACCCTTCTAATAGAAGGTTCTCCCCAATTTGTAGTAGGTTTGAATCCATGAAATATAGTAACCAAGAAATAATCACAACATGATTCATTATTTATTTTATTTTTTGAAAATCTGCAGTATATTTGTATTTATTAGGTAAGTTGGATCAAACCCAATTTTTTTGATTTCTAATAATGAGGAAATAGGGATTTGTGTGAATTTTATTCATTCATGACAGATCATTTTGGACTTCATAAATTCAAAAATGATATTTTTTACGTATCAATAGTTGAATAATATGTTTGAATAGCTTAAAATTTCAAAAATTATGGGATATTATGTATTCTAAAAAAATATAATGCATCACCCTATAAAACATTAGTTATCACCATCATTGTATTTTTCATTAAAGGTAAATTCATTGTATCACCAATACTATGTAAATTATTTTATTTTTACATCTTCTCCAAATTTTCTCAAATTAAAAAATATTACAAAACTCCCTTATGCTTCTAAAAAACCCTATGTTTTAATTAAAACATTATGTAGGTGATGGATTATTACATTTATGGCCAATAAAAACATGTTATATATCATTCTATCACTTCAAAAAACTATTCACACCTTCTACTTGGGGAAAATGTTTTCATGCATGATTTTTTTTAAATAAACTCAAAGGAGGATATCTTATGTATGAACAACCACTATTTATTTATCCAATTTACCAACTATAAAATATTATATATCCTCTTACAAACAAAAAGGACGTATTTATACTAACTAATATTTTACGTATCAATATCTATTAAGAAAAAATAAACACTTGTAAAAATTTATCAATGTCTTTTGTAATATATTATTTCTACCAGATTCGTGAATGGATATACAACTTTAATAAGTAAAAATAGAATATGGTCTAGTGGATCAAATTTAGAATAAAATATAGAACATTTATATTAGTTCTTAGAATATATTAAAATTAAATAAAATAAATTTGACCAATAAATCACACCAAACATTGACATTTTTAAATAAGTATTCATAGAATAACATTTTTTACACAAGATAGTTAATTATGAATATATTAACTATAAATAATAACTTGATTCCAAAATTACCAAAATTTGTTAAAATAGATGTGTAAAACATATATCTAAATAATTACGCTTCAAATTCCTCCTCACTTAAGTCAGTTTTTTCCTCAAATAACCAGTTTAATATATTTATTGAATTATAACTAATCTCAAAAGTAAAAAAATGTATACAAGGAAGTGATATTAAAAATTGATTCCTCCCATAAAATATCTCAAATAAAAATGAATGATTGGTATTTAAAAAATAAATTGTTTAATAGAAAGTTAGATTCTATTTTTAAATGGATGATCAAATTTAACATTTTTGAAAGGAGTTTTACCAACCACATTTTTCACTCAAAAACTCTTCCAAGTATAAATGTTTTCTCTATGGTAAACATACAAACAACCTAAATTTAATTAATAACTTAGAAACTCAACATCATTAAACAAACATGAGGGATGAGTGAGTATAAATTATTATTAATACATTAGCATAATTAAATTAATGCATGGGTTTTAATAAACAGAGATCAACCAGGATTAGGATTTCATTTTTATACCATTTGAACAAAAAAATTCAATTTAACTTTGATCAAAAAGATAACATTTAGTTGGAAATTTAAAAGTAACTACAAAAATTTCAGCAATAATACTTATTTTCAAGTGGGTGATGGAAATGTTATTTTGTGAGTAAATATGTAATGAAGAAAGTATTAATAATTTCAATGTAGAAAAAAAACTCCACATTTTAGGAAAATTTAAACTCAATGAATTGTAAAAATGATGCTAAAGAATAATGAAATTTGATAAAATATTAAGTAAATATTGATGTTTACCACAAGAAATATTATTTATCACATAATAGTATTATCCCTCTCACTGAAAACCCAAAATTTTCCACAACGTTGATCTTCAAGGTGGATGAAACAATTCAAACAATTTAAGTTTAAAAGAATTTTCAAGTTAGTATTACATAGAATATAATAGGGTCACACTAAATCTATTAGGTTTTCACCTAACACAACCAATAAATAACTCATTACTTGAATAAAAGTTTTCCATCTAGGTAAAATATAAATTTTTAATTCATATTAAAGGTTTTTCAAGGTATGATGCAGGATTTAACTTGAAATTCAAAGTTATTTTTAGTTATATAATATAAACACATGAAAAAATATTATTTCTATATAGAAAGACATGTTAAAAGTAATGGATATATTAATTTTCTCAAAAATAAATATTCATATAACAATTTTAAAGAAATCTATATCCTTTCATCTTCAAAGCAATAATGTGTTGGTTTTTAATAATGTAAAGGATAAAAGACAAGTGAAAATAAAATAGAAACTCCCTAATTGTAAAATACTTAACGTTTTAACTTCATCCAACACACTTACCCTCTTTCCCTCATATAATATTCATCTTTTTTAAATTACAAAAACTATATTTTTAACTAGATATAAATACGATTTCAAAAATTGAACCTTTAATTAAATGAAACCAAAAAGTAAAAATAGAGCAATGTGAATCTAGAATGATCCATTACTTAGCTCCTAACATCCTTGAAAACCAATTGAGTTACTTCACAAATGTTTCTAAAATTTTCCTCTAAAAAAACTAGGATTAAATTCTTCATGAGTGTTATAGATGACCAGCAATTAAGTGCCTAGATAACCAAAGCTATGAAAAGTATCCAAAATTATTGAAATGAGTGTAAAAAGGAAATTTTCTAGTAAATAAATTAAAAATTATTTTCACAATCAAGAAAACTTAGAAGAAATTATATTATTATTTTAAAAAATAAAAACAATAAAAATGAAATGGGTTGACTCTCATAAAGTACTATGTTTTTAGTCTCTAGTTAAAATCAATAAATGATAATTTTTTATGTAAAAACACATCAACCAATCCCTTTGATTACCCATTAATGTATTATTTAATTCTCTATCTATTAACCCAAAATAATTATTTTACTCAACAACATACTAAATGACACCATTAACTAACACTCTAATGATGGTGAAAGAACCATAAAATTTAGACTTAATATCCCTAAGAAAAATTACCAGTCTTAAATTAAAAAGAAGCACTTTTTTAACTAGATTTAAAATACCTAATTTTAATGACTAAATCATGAAAATATTTAGTGCATTTTTTTAAATACAAAAATTTTCATATAATTATCTTCTAATATCATCCAACTCACTCAAATATTGTATCCACCTCTCACCATCACTCTTAAATTCACAATTCAAAACATTCATAGCATTAAAATATTTATGTTATTATTTCATAAGAAAATGAGATGACTTTTAGAAGATAATAAAGAAACATTAAAATGATATTATTTAAAGTAATTATATAGTCCCAAAAAACATCATAAAGTTTTATTTACCAAACTTACCTAAAACTCCTAACAATATTTTCTAAAATTTTCTTAAAGTATATATTTTAAATCTCATCTTTTACACTAGAATATGGATGATAAGAGGTTATTGTATAACAAACACAACCTTAATTTTCCAAAAAAATATCTAATTTTAGAGTACTTAAATTAAGTTAAGTTATCAGTTATAAAATATTTAAAAACTATAAATCTTAAAAAGGATTTTATTATAAATTAATTTAACAACACTATTAGTGTCATGAACTAACCTGGGATCCCCTAAACCGGTGCATTAATCCAGTGCATCACATGGCCTCAGTCATGCCTCCCCATATGAAAAAGTCTTCTGACTAGAAGCGAGGGTCTAATGAGACATGTGGAGAGACTATTCCTTATTTATCAGAGTAAGACAAAGCATATTGAATAATAAATCAATTAAATGGTATAAATAATAAACATGTATCACTAATAAATTTCCCAAAACTGGTTACAAACCCACATTCAAATAGTAAGTATTCCATGTCATGTTTTACAGTGCCAAGCATAAAGGAAAAAATACAAAATAAATACATGCTTCAAATTCCCCAAAAATGGGTCCTTACACCAAGTTTAGTTCCTTCATCCATGCACATTACTAATCACCAAATTTACCTTATAGAATAGGTCCCTTTACATTGTTCTGACTTGAATCCATGAAATCTTCTTGGGTAACCATTGGCGGCTCAACTGCGTGTGAGTACAAATCCGAAGGCTACCACTAACAGTGTAAAAAAATATCTAGTCTAAATAACGTATGCAGGAGTATAATAAAAAAAATGAAAAATAAAATATAAATTAGGTACCATTATTTTATTAGTTTTACATTATTAGTAGTCATCATTAGTTCCAATTGTTACCCATATCCATCTAACGTGATTTAGTCTAGGTCGGTCATCTAAAAAACCTACAAGTTGAGTGAAGTTCCCTACACCATAGGTATATTTATTTCACAAAGAAGTAGATAAAAAACTATCTTCAGATCCGTAGTCAAGGCATTTACCTTATGTGAAATCATTGGGAGAATAGAGCCTCAATCAGACACCCTAACCCATGAAAAACCTTGGTGGGGCCTAGAAAATCAGTCTAGCCTAACCCATGGAAATAGAACCTCATTATAAAACCCCATACAAATCATTTATTCATATGAGCATGCTCTTTTAACCATTATTAACATTTACCATTTTCCAAATACATGTCATAACTCATTTAAAATTTTCAAGTTAGGCCAAAATCCCCCATTATTCCTTTAAATATGTTTAACACAATTATCATTGGTTTCATTCAATAAACCCTAAAATTTATCATTTAGTAGCTCATTTCCATGTTCAAGGAAGAGACACACCCCATGGTTGTCCTTATACCTAGTCTAATCCCCATTAACAGATCCCACAATGATTGTGATGGGTTCAATTCATCATTAAATTAACCCATTTAACATGTAGTACCAAGGAACCCATATGGAGAAAAATAAGGCACCACAATAAAACATCATACACAAACATTAAGAAATTAAGACTATGGGATATAACTTGTAGACCACCTACCATAAGTTCATATATGAACACTCACTTAACTCTGGCCTTTGATTCAAACGCAAACAACCCTCAAAACCCAAACATGGAATCTTCCTGAAAAATAGGGATTTAGGGATTTTGAATGAGAATTACAATTATACAATTCATTTTCTGGAAAATATATAAAATATGAGTTTTTAACTCACGCAGACCTTTGATTCTCACCCAACCGCACTCCAAACAGACAAGAATTGAAGGAGAATCATCCCCTAAAAGCTTGTAAGGAAAGGGTTTATCACCAAGGTTGTTGGAGGAAGAATTGGGAAGTTAATAATGTTAGGACCCTTATACCAAGGAGAAATTTAAATCCCCCTTGTAATGATGCACATGGTTTAGTTGGATGGTTGTCCAAATCATACACCACCCATGTGCCATCCTCTATCTAAGAGGGGACAAGTTTCAGATTTTCTTGGCATTCTGTACGGTTTGAAAAAACATTTAGTAGGAATTTGGGATTACTCTGTCCAATAATGCATGTCTTAGGATCCCCCTTGTATGATTTATCATATGTTCACCTACCTCCCAGTCCCCACATGGTTATGGTGCATGGTTACTACTAATTGTGCACCAATCATGAAACATTTACTAGATGGACCTTATTTCCCTCGTTTCATGTCCCGAACCCCCAAGAAATCCTTGATAATCATCATACATTTGAGAACCATTTAATTAGACAAAACAAATGGAGATTAACAAAAATTAAATATGAACATACCTTAGGAGAAGTCCAGGATCTTATAACCTCTACACCTTATAACAACTCATCCTCGATCTAAACTCCCAACATTACTAAGGCACCAAAGTAAAATGATGGGTTTATTAGGCCTACATATCCACCTCCCTCTCCTAAGTTTCTTCCTGTAAACTACCATGAGACCCCAAAAATTAGACTAACAACACAACCTTACCTCATAATACTTTCTCACTATGATATATAATATGAATCAGATACCCCTTAAAGGACACCTCAAAATCAAGCCCAGAATCATAAATAGTGATCACATGAGAATGGTCTAGGTGATACTATTCAAGATAAAACACATGAAAAACATAATTTATTCTATTATACCACTATAGAAGATCCAATCGGTATACCACTAGTCTAATCCTATCCAAAATCTCAAACAGCCCCACATACATGGGTTCTAATGTTCCTTGTTTCCAAACCTAATGAAGACCCATACTTGGAAACACCTAAAGTAACACATGATCAATGATTTCAAACTCAATAGTTTGATGAATCCAATTATAATGCAACCTCAATATACTCTGATTCGTATCCTTATGTTTCCAAATTAACTAAACATACTCTGATCTCTCCTGTATGAGACTCATCCTCAACAACTCTGATTCCCTAGCCTCTATCCATCATAATGGAGATCTATACATCCTATCATTGAGAACCTCATATGGTTCCATTAGAATAATCTCTTGATAATTGTTATAATAGGTGAACTCTTGGAGCACTAAGTGTTTTTTCAAGTCCCACCAAAATCTAGGATACATTGCCTCAACATTTCATCTAGAACCTAAATAGTTGACACAAACTGCCCATCTATCTATTGGTGAAAATTTGTACTCAGGAACACCTGGGTACCAAGTGCCTTTTGTAACCCATTAAAAAATCACAAATTAAAACATAGATCTTGATCTGAAACTATACTCTAAGGCACCCCATGAAAATATACTATCTAACAAACATTCATATAACTCAACTATTCCATGGTAAAAGTATATTGAATCGGTATGAAATGTGCTACCCTGGTCAATCGGTCTACAATTACCAATATCGAGACATTATTATGAGTATTCCTCAAGAATCCTACCATAAAATCCATGGTGACGTAATCTCACTTCCATTCTCTAACGGGTAATATCTATAATAAACCATGTAGTCTCTAATGCTCATCTTTCACCTACTGACAGCTGTAGTACTACATCACAAAACCTTCAAACTCTTTCCTCATCCCTGGCCACCAATACAACTTAAAAATATCATGATACATTTTGGTCAAACTTTGGTTCACTTACCACTTCATTGTATAAAAATTAAGCATCAAATACTCCTTCATACACATAGGCACAACAACATGGCCACGAATGTAAATGATCTCATCATCATAGAAATTCCAATCAAAAGGTGACTCCCCACCTTTTAGGATTTCCCTCTAGGACCAACACATTGGATCCTCAAACTAACTCTCCTTGATAAGGATTATAAGTGTGGAATCAACTAAAAAGAATACAAGGGTCATCTTCCCCTAAACCTCTTAAACCACTATGTAAATATCAGCAAACAAAGTCATCATCTACCACTCGAAACTTGACACCCATTCTTCTTAAGTCTATATATTTTGGCCCAAAGCATCTGCAACACTATTTCCATTCCTTAACATGTAATATAACTCAACATAAAAATATTGTATGTAATAATCCCATATCCAATGTTTAAAATTCACATCATGTTGGGTGAATATGTATTTAGGGTCTTCATGATCTGTATACACAACAAAATTTTCACCTAAAAGATAATGCCACCATTATTTCAAGGCATAAAAAAATATGGTCAACTTGAGATCATGTGTAGGATAGTTCCATTCAGGTGGACTCACCTTTTATGATTCAAAAACCATGACTCGATCCCTATTCATAAACATTTCCGCATTTCCAATCCCAAATTCATCACAAATCAAAGTATACTCTTTACCTGGCTCAGGTGGGATCAAAATTGTTGCAGTATTCAAATGCCTCTTCAACTACTAAAAATAATTCTCATATTATTTGGACCATTAAAAATGAAAACCTTATTGGTTAATCCCTAAATTAGTGATTACAAAATGAGAAAAGTCATTAATGAACCTTTATTAATAGCTCGCTAAACCCATAAGGCTTTACATATTGAAAACATTCTTTGGATTCTCCCATGATACCATTACTTAATCATTATCTGAGTCCAATTATATACTTTCCTATGAGATGATGTGACCAAGTAATGTACCATGTTGATCTAGAACTAACACTTACTATTAGGAACCAACCCAGGTTGACTCGAAATGGTCACCCAAGCTAGCCCACGACAAGGCTCGAGAGGCGATCTTGATCTTCCCATGATGGTAAGTAGCTTCAAGAATCAAAGGTATACACTTGGGAATGATTTTATCCCATAATAAAAAGATATAAATAAAATAATATGGATCACGTGAAAATAAAAATAAAATCCATAAACCACTGAATGAAAAAAATATATAAACATATCCAAATACTTTAGCAATGGAACTAAACAAGAAACATAAAATAAAACTAAAACCAAAATGGTGCCCAACATGATATCTATGTGACCTATTGGTCTCCATCATCCATAATACCATCCCACTCCACAGGAAAACCTAAAAAAAATCTGAACCTGCAAAATAGATCGGTTCCATCGATGTTGAGTAAAATAAGTAGGGTGTGGTCATAAAATGACTTGGTTAGTAAGAACCACATATTCATACAGGTCATTTCCCAAAACAGACCATAAATTCTAGTTTAAAATACATATATAAAATAAGGTTTTTATCATTTAAAACATCAATCACATTTTTACTTTTTAAAAACATATTTTGAAAACCAAATTCCAAGAATGAAATACAACCCATATCATACATAAAAGAAAGTGTAAATATAAGCTAACTGAAGTTGTAGGGAAATAAAAACAAGTTTGAAATAGTATGATTACAAGTATCCGTGTACTAAATAAACAATTATCCAAGTCTGTAAACTAAATCAGTAACATAAAAGTATGTGATCATAGTAATTTCCTAAAAATCTTGAGAAACAAACCCTAGACACACTTAGTTCATACCCACCTGTCGATGTATGGTGCAACTACATAGTCAACAATCAACGTGGATGCTCTAAACTAGCCTCACTAGTGGAAAATCTCACCTAGACTATCCTCTATCCAATGAGTTCTAATCTATCTAATCCGGATAAGAAATCAATCATCACAGAACCCTCAATAGGATATCTAGAAATCCCAAGATAATAGTATAAAGGACAGTGAGGAGGTTATCACATGCCTGGAATAACCCATTATTGACACAATTCATTCCATGCCCTTGTGAAGTTTTCTCCATATTCCTTGATGGACTCATCTTCCTTCTTCTTAAGTATGAGTAACTCTCTTTCCATATTGATATGGAGGGTTTGGGGAAAATATTTAATGAAAAACATTTTCTTTAATTCCTCTCAATCCATGGAATCAATTTCTTCCTAGGAATTATTATTCTTGATTAGTGTACACCACTGATCAGCTTCCCCATCAAAACAATAGACCACCAGTATGAATTTCTCTTCTTCAGATAACTGGTGTATATAGATTATCTTTTCAATGGATTTAATCCATTATTATATAAGGAGGATATAGGAATATCCACTAAAAATGGGAGGCCTTTGGAGCATGATGTATTCTATGGAAACATGATCTTTCCTTGGAGGAGGAGGGTGTTCCACATGAATCATGTTATTATTCATAACTTGAGCTAGCTGAGCAAGTATTGTCATGAAGTTTTGAGCACCCTTCCCCATCATATTTGGCATATCATTAGGGAAATATTTATAATCCATATCACATTGATTGTTGTCACGTGTTCTTCTATTTATTTCCATTATATAAGAAAAATAATGTACAATTATAGTGCTTGAATACTTAGCTATCAAGCATAAAAAAGGAAACTTTAAACATAAAAGGATAAACTCTTAAAGGAAAAGTATATCCTAAATTGTGATCCCCTAGGTTTCAATATAGGTTATCCTTGATCTATTTATTAACATATATTCTTATGGGATCTTTTTTATTCCCTTAATGATGGTTTGTACTAAGCTTATGAATTTTTCAAATCATATCTTTTGGGAGTGTCGAACTAGGAGTACAACAAGGCCCGTTTTCATGCACCTGTTCCTATTTGAGTCTAGATAAAAGCAATGTTTTCGATTTCTACCCCTAGATAAATTTATGCCAAATCCATGTCCACTTGTCTGTATCTAGAGAGGGATGTATTTTCTTGATAAACCACTTACTCTATACTTACGAAAATTTATGGATCTTTTATTATACTTAGTCTCATCCCTAAGGTTCTTATAAAATTTATCTATTACTAATATCCAAAAATAACTAGACCACCCTATGATACTAACTATATCCACCCTAGAATTTTACACATGTCATTACAGGATTTTAGGCATATTTAATCATCTTATTAAAATCCAAGGATCATAAAATCTAGTGTCTTGGAAGACTAGGTACATACAACATAAAAAATGGGACTAAATAAAAATTTCATTATTTATTCTTCATAAAGAGCTCTTAAATTCCATTTTTATCATACATATTCATAGGATAACCTGGGGATAACATGAACAAAAGTATAAGCAAAAAATCCCAATAAGTGAATAAATAGAAGAATAAATATTTATCTCATGGGTTAGAAGGCAATAAATAATGGTATAAAAAGGCATGGAACATATGGAATCATAAAATATAAGCATGATATCATAAAAACATGGATTCATAGTAATGTGGAAGAAACATAAAACATGAATTGAGCATGATTCAAGGATCATATCACATATAGGACCACAAGTCAAGGTGAACCACCAAGACCGTTGCACATAGTGGCATGAGTCAAGGCTAGCCTACAATACCATTATAAATAATGTCTCACGATACTCAAATTTACCCAATTAATTGGAGCTATATCAATGCCCATCCATCATAACATGTTCATGAATATTCTATCCACATATATAATTATACATAATCAATCATACATAAACAAAAGGGAACCCATGGAAAGAAGTGTGTATCATAATCATGTCATAAAGAAAAATAAATAGGAATATCATACAAGTTTCCATGAAATAAAAGAATTAAAACATACATGTAAATTCACAAGGGAAAATAAGAATATAACATGGAAAGTGATGTAAAAAAATTGACAATGTGTAAGAAGAGTATTTAAAAAATATTAGCATTAAAACATATTAGTGCAGTTTTAAGGAAAATACTAAAGATCATTTAAAATATAAAAAGGAATAATATTTTATATAAAAAAAAACTTAACCAAGAATGTTTTCATAATAAAAAATATGATTTTATAAAAACAATTTTGTCTTAAAATAGATGATACAGTTAACCTGAAATAGGGTAATATTTCAAGAAGTTCCCTTAAAAAGGTTTTTCTTATCAGGAAGTGTTAAGGAGGAAATAATTTAAAAACACATATATCCCTGAAAGAGGATTATGAATGGATATTGAGACATGATTTTAGATAAGATAAACATAATTTATAAAATTTACATATAAAGACAAGATAACTTCATTTGGGTAGAAAGAAAGATAGAGAAACCTAAAGGAATGAAGGAGGTTCGGGTAGAATCCCTTACCTTAAGTCTGATAGTGCAATTCACTTGATCTTAATATCCTAGATAACCAAATTAAATTAATTAATTACTATTTAAATAACCTATTTTTTATGTAATTTATTTATTATAACCTTATTAAGTTTATTTGTGACATTTTTGATGGGTTAAGATGTTCAATTTCATTGTTTCTTTCATTGGTTTTCTTGATTGGTTTACTTGTATACATGTAAGCATAAATATTTAAGATGAGAATGGTTGTACAAAATAGAAGTTATATGTTATTATTGGAAATCTATAAGATTAAATTTTTATAAAATTAATTTGGTTATTTCAAGTGAAGATGAATCATTATATAAAACATTAATGATAACTGTTTTCGTTAATTGACGGTTTTTGATCACATCAAACACATTTTTCTTTATAAATTAATATCATGTGTATAAAAGATCTAATAACCTTAAATTAGAAATAATACATATATTATAGTCTGGTTCAATAATAAAAATGGTTTCATGACCATAATTGAAAGTTGTAATATAAATTGAAAACTCGTCGTCCTTGAATGTGAGAAATTAACACATCTCAGATAGTGTTTTCATTTCAAGTATAAAATTAGGGGAAAGAAGAGATGATGATGAATTATTATATTATAATAACAAAATTCTAGTACATGTAAGGTACTAGGGTTATCATAACATTTGGATGAAAGTATTTGAGGAAAGAAATAGAAAATTATGGAATTTGAAAGAAAATAAAATAAATGAAAAGAGGAATTTACCAATTGAATATATCTTCCTTGAGAAACTCTTTAAGGGAGAGTATTTTTATTATTTTAAAGATACCAAGGGCTGTTGGACATTTTATATGGGCTTATGGAATAATTTTATCAGAATTTGAACTAGGCACAAGACTTCAGCGGAGTGAAGAGAAGAGGGGCTGAGGGTGGTTTTTATAGTGGAGGAGAAGAGGTTTTTCTCAATATTTTTTTCATTATTTTTTTATTTTGATCAAGACAAGAAATGGTATTGATTCTTATGACCAAAGAGGAAATATGTTCATTTGAGTTCGAACCCAAGGTGCTTACATCAGTAATCACTCAATAAATATTGTTTTTATCATATAATGTATATATACATTAAATTATCATATTTAACTATTCACAAAATATTCAAGTATATCAGAAAAATCCTAAAAATTCACCCCAAGAATTTTTCACTATGTAGAATTCAAAAATGAACTCCATTTTGGTAAAATAATTTGTTAAATATGTGAAATTAATTTTTTAATTAAAATCATAATTTACTTGAAAATGAAAATTTTAAAATTAAAACTATTTTTCTAAAACTTTGAAAAATTAATTAAGGTCTCTTAAAATTATCATATAATAGTAAGTCATCAAAATAATTAATTATGAATATATTTTATGAAAATAAATTTTCTTTTAAATTATTAAATTAATCATAAATTCGTAATTAAATATATATGAATCACCAAAATACCAACATTATGATATAATTATATCATAGTGTCACTTATTGATAAATTTTATTTATACTTTCATTCTTAAGGTTACATATTCACATGGAAGATTTACTATTCATAAGGGTCGTATTACTATTCATAAGGGTGACATTACTATTCATAAGTGTTAGTTATTATTCACCAAAAATTATGTTTGTCTTATCGGACTCCAAACATCTTACTGATCACAACCGTGTATGTGAGATTTTCAAAATTCAAATTGCATAAGTGACACTATTTTGTTAAAAGGTCACATAGTACTCAGCAGTTCATTTTGTTGTGATTTCATTTGATTATACTATATGACATAATTGTATGAAGGGAATTTCCATTGATTAAACATTGGTTCGTTACACCTGGCCCATTCTCTGACACCAACTATGTGAAGGCCATAATAAATCAAACTAACACATTAAAAAAGCATGAATCAAACTTTTAGAAATTAATCAAGAAATCCCAAGCATTAAGTGGAATATTCCTAAAAGTAAATGGATGGAAACATCTACCTAATGTTGTAAGGATGAAACAAAACTCTCAGATATGGAATAACAAGGCCCAAAAATAAATCCATAGACCATAGAAACTAGGAAATAATTGAATATTATCCAACCCTCACCCTAGGGTTCATCCAAGAGGGAACATAGTCATGAAAGGACCAAGATACCAAGAGATAAAGAGAATAAAAGAATAAAATTGACCAAAAAATAAAGAGGATCTTACTTAGGATACTTAAAGAAGCATCAATGTTGCATGGAGAGCCAAGGGATAGGGATTTGGGAGCCCGCTTCATGATCCTAGTTTGAGTGGGGGAGGATAAATATTAATTAGTGATTAATTGAGGGAGGGAAAAACGTGGAATTTCAAGTTTTGAAGAATTTGGGTAAGTCGCGTGGTTTGGCTGCACTATTTTCCAACTCATGGGATAAACCTATGCACGCTCCTAAAAGGACGGGACACCCACATGGGTTGGTTGCATGGTTTGGGAAATTGTGTGCCAACCATGTAAATTGGTTCTTCCAAAGTTGTAGATCCTCTTCAACACTTAATGCATGGTTTCTAATTAACGTGCATTGGTCATACACCAGGCCTTAGACACTGACAAATGGTTGCACAGATTCTTATTTTCCTCACACAGTTTGGACCAAAAAATGATCTTAACATTCAAGGAAAACCGTAAAACAACCGAATGAAATGTAAATGCCCTATTCCTCCACTATCCACAAGGTTTCACCTGAAACTATGAACTCTAACCATGAACAAGGTGAAAAAAACCTAAAACCTCCAAAACTCAAAACGTATCTCCGGGATATAAAACCAAACCTCAAATGAAAAGTTGAATCATCCCGAAATAAATAAAAATAAAATAAATAAAATAAAATCAGGTTCAGGGTGTGATAATTATCCCCACCACAACAACTTTCTTCCCCTAGAAATTCAGCCTGCCAAACAAGGAATAAGGGTAAAACCCAAAACTAAACAAGGCCAAATCAAACAATAATCCTTTGCGTGAGCTTTAAAATCCACAATTCATACCCGAAAAATATTAGAGGAAACCACAAGAATATCCATGGTGGGTCTCCCCACCATTTAAAACTCTACCATCACTAGCAAAAAAAGGAACTCCTAGCATGAGGAGGAACCCAATGAAAGAAGATCAATTCAAACACCAAACGAAACCATGATTCTCCATTTTCACAAGACACAAACATCTCTAAAATGATCACAACCTAAAACCAAAATTGATCCATAAAGGTTAATGAGAAAAACTTTCAAAATGTAAGGTGTAACCACTAAAGTATAAAAAAACAATGTCACCATGAATTTCACAACAACAAGAAACTTTAAAAATCAAAGAAAACTACCACATGGAAACTTAAATCATTATCACTCCAACATTGGAGGAAAAATATGGTCCAACACCCCCACACCCAAGAATTGATGACAGTTTGAATAGATTAACTATGAGGCCTATAGATAGGTCCTTGGTTCCTTTAAGTATCTGTTTCACCAGATTCAAGAGTTGGTAGCCTCGTATCAATACTACCCTTTCTAGAAATGCTTCTTGCAGAACTTCTCCAACTGACCCAAATGGCTACATTATTAACAAGATGTTAGAGGGTCATGACAAGATGGTTCTGAATTCCCAAACTGACCACACTAGAAACACATGAGTGGTTGGTCTGATGAACGAGATACATGAACTGAAAATAGATACCCCTCAAGGATGGGTTCCTCTATCACACACTTCTTTCCAATTGTGTAACCTTCATGATGCAATTCCTCAACCTGGGAACCTTTGAACAGTGCCCTAAATTGATGGGTCTCATGGCCTCAAGCATAATTCCTCACATTCAAAAATCTTTTGACTAACAACTAGGGTCTAAGATGATATAGTGGGAATATTATACCCTCACAATCAGAGTAACAAAATATTATTACATGTAAATAAATAATCAGAATCATAATATAAAACATCGATAGAAAATAACATCCAAATGAAAATTATAATAATCAGAACCAAAAGCAGTTTCATATAAAATATTATTAACATGTCATGTATCTATAAAAAATTGTAGGCAGTATATGGAAATAGGAATCCAGTACAACACATGTATCAAAATAAATAAAAGACCAAAAAGTTCTATCTTTATATAGAATCACTATTACAGATCGGTCATGTGATCCCATGATCCTAAGAATAATCAATCAAGCCTTATAAAATGGATGTTTTCCCCAGTCCCTACCTACATCAATGAAGTCTTTCTAGGTACCCAATGGGGGACAAGACAGATTGTGATATAACACTCAGTAGTCCACCGCCAACGATGTCTATAAAAAATATAATTTGTGTATATAATTCGAGTAGTGTGCAATATATAATAGTAATAAAAATGAATAAGTAGGAGTGATAAATGTAAATGAAATAAGATCCAGCCTACCAAGGATAATTTTGAACAATAAGATGTAAACATGAGATAACTATAAAGAATGATAAATCATGATAAAGAATAAGTAATATTGTATAGTCTACCAACTATAAACAAACACCCATACTAGGGATTTCTATAAAGCATGAAAAACATCCACTATGGTTTATTCCAAGTAATCCTATGTCAGACCCAATGGAAAAATCCAAGGGGTACTAATGTATGAGGAATCAAATATAATTTGGATCCATGGAGAAAAAATGTTAAGGACATCCAATATAATCTTGAATCCATGGAGTATAAATTCCCATGGAATTCAATATATTTCTGAATCCATGGAGTATAAATGTCCATGGAATTCAATATAGTTTTGAATCCATGGAGTATAAATGTCCATGGAATTCAATATAGTTATGAATATATAGAGTATAAATGTACATGGAATTCTATATAGTTTTTAATCTATTGAGTAGAAATGTCCATTGAATTCAATATAGTTTGGAATCTAGGGAGTAGAAATGTCCATGTAATTCCATATAGTTATGAAAACATGGAGTATAAATTTTCATGGAATTCAATGTAATCAAATTTAAGACTCTAATGGGATAGATCAAGGATTAGAAATTTCCAAGTCATCCATTAAAATCAAAACCATTTCGTTATTTAGTTCTTAATCTATTTCATAATCATTCACAATCCCTGATTTCATCCAACTCGTTCTGCATTATCCAATTAAACAATTTAACCATTTTAAAAACATGTAACCACATGCTAAGGATGAATAATACATCTCTTAAAGTCTCATTTAATTCATTACATCTTCCACTATGATGGAAATCACACACACACACCCAACAGGGTGTTATATCACGTGGTATATATGTAAGCACACCTCACGGGTAGTCTAGGTTGAGGTTGAAAACCTCCAAACATAACTTGGTACTATGTAGAAAACCCATCAAGCTTCAAAATAATTTATTCAGTTCATTTAATCAATTTTAAAATCAATTCTAGATGTTTCAGTGTTCCCCACAACAAAACCCAGCTATAAAATAACTTGACATTGCGAGAAAAGGTATATACCAACTACACTATGTCCAGGGTATAACACTCATCCAATATCAGCTTCTAACATAACCTAGATTATAATAAAAATAAATAATGTTTGAACACTCTAAAAACATGTTATAAGATCCTACACTAAAATAACTTCTTCGGGGAGAATAGAAATGGATAAATGGGAAAAAGGATCGTAGAACTTACCAGTGTCGATCCAATGAGATGAATGGCTCACGAATCGGATTTGAGATCAGGGATATATGGAAAATACTATGATTAAGATTCAAAGGGAGATCTAATGTTATAAGGGAGGGTTAGCCACTAGAGGAAAAATAGAAAGGAGGATAAGGTTTAATTCATTTAAGCACTTGGGATAAAATTGGTCAGTTCACATTAAAATACTGGATCTCATGGTTTGGCCACACGGTTGGCCAAATCATGGGCCAAACATACACCCTTCATTGTCTCAAATACACCTTCACGTGATCATGGATAGTGATTAGATAAACCATGATCCGACCATGCATTTTTCATCTACTAAAAATTGGATATGGTTTTCACGGGCGTGCAACCCTATTTTCATGGTTTCATAAAACCATGCAGACCTGAACATAGCCCTAGACCACACCACATAGATAGATCAAACCATGAATCCTAGGATTCATGATTTCCAATAACCATGTGGCCTAGATTCCTCTTCCAAAACACTACTGGAAATATGACTTTTACCAACGGTTTTGGCCAAATCGTTGGTATAGTTCATTAATTTGGACATATACCAACGGTTTGGCCAAAACCGTTGGTATAGGTAACTTATATGGACCTATACCAACGGTTTTGGACAAAATGTTGGTATAGGGGGGGACCTATAGGACCTATACCAACGGTTTTGGCCAAACCGTTGGTATAGGTCCATTATAGAGACCCTATACCAACGGTTTGGCCAAACCGTTGGTATAGGTCCCCCCTATACCAACGGTTTGTCCAAAACCGTTGGTATAGGTCCTAAAATAAAAAGACCTACACCAAAGGTTCTCAAAACCGTTGGTATAGGTCTATACCAATGGTTTTGAGAACCGTTGGTATAGGTCCTTCGATTTTTAATCGAATATTCTTACCGAGAACATTATATAAATCAAAATTTAAAATTATTATAACAATACATATATATATTTATGAAATTATGTTCACAAAAGTCATGTTAGGTTTGTGGTTAAGTCATTCAATTATAAACTAGAGGTCCTAGGATCAAATCCCACCGAATGTTTTTTTTGAAATACATATACCAACGGTTTTGAGAACCGTTGGTATAGGTTTTGATATTACTTATACCAACGGTTTTCCCAAAACCGTTGGTATAGACCTATTGTCATGTCTTACTTTCCAACGGTCCTCCAAACCGTTGGTATAGCCTATACCAACGGTTTGAGGGCCTATACCATTGGTTCCAAACCGTTGGTATAGGGTATTTTTCCAGTAGTGAAAACTGAGTCTTCGGGCTCTAAACAAAACTCAGACACACCTGAGAATCCCATAACCTCATTCAGCACTCACATTATGTAAAAATCAAGAAATTAAATAGAAATTAAGAAGAATAATACCTTATTGAAAAACTAGGATCTTACAATCTTACCCCCCCTAAATAAATTCATCCACAAACATCCATTCAAAGGGTGTTCAAGCATCATCTAAGAATAACTCTAGCCACTTGGAATGTATGCCAGCCTCCTACTCCTAAGTCGCATATTGTAAATAGTTGTGTTTTTGTCACACCTATACTAGAGGGACCGACTAAACATATAGAATATTTGTGAATCAATCAATAATACTTATAGGATACTATTTAATGAACTTGTCTACTTATAGATCAAACTCTCCTAGTTGAAGAGTATGAAATGGATCTGAGAGATAACGACATAAATGAGATATGTGAAAGATGTTGTGCCTAGATTAGTACCTTTGAGGTAACTACAACAGATAGGATACCAACCCTAATCAATCAAAAATATTGAAAGGATTGACATATCATAGAAAAATATTGTCCTGTATCTAAATCTTTTGATGCTCCAGCCTCGAAGAGATATGTGAAAATACACAATCCCCAACCATGAACTCTAGATCTCTTTGATGACAATTGGAATATGATTTCTTTCTAGACTATGTTATATCCATCTTTTTTTATGATCAACTGAAACTGGTCTAAATTATCCTACACAAAACATGGTCTGAAAATCACTTCCTCTCTTGCCTCTAACCATAACAGAGGTGATCCTCATGGCCTACCATATAAGGTCTCATAAGGTGTTATCTATATCATCACTTAAAATACATTATTTTATGTGAACTAAACTATGGGTATATTCCTATCCCAAGTACCTGAAAAATCGAGTAAATATGATATAAGAATGTCCTCTTGAACATGTATTATGAGCTATGAATGTATATCAGTTTGAGGGAGGTATGGTTATCTTAGAAGCACCTAGGTACCCAATGCCCTCTATAAGGCTTTCCAAAATCGAGATGCAATACGGGTGTCCCTACCTAATAAAATGGTAATAGTAAACCCATGAAGGTACACCATCTCAAAGATATAATGTATCCTATTCTCATCTAGTAATAAGGTATCCCTGATCAGCAGGAAATAGGAGACCCTTGTAAGATTTCCAATAACAACTCATAAGACCTCACTACCTTGAGGTGACCTTATAATACTAGTCAAAAATCCAGCACAACATAATCTCACTTCCACTTTGTAATGGGTAATTACTGTAAAATCCTATAATGTCACCAGTGTTCTTCCTTCACCTGTCACCTCATGAAAAAACTAGCTACCTCTCACTTCATACCTAGTCACAAATACTGTTATAATATATCTGATACATTTTAATAATGTTAGGTTGTGATGCCTAAGCTGAGGCATGAAAATCACTAATCATCTCCTCATTTATGTTTATTGAGACCTAAATGTGACCACATTTTCAAATAATTTCATCCTTTTCAATGGTCCAACAAGGAGTGGGGTCCTCACCTGTAATGCTCTCCCATAAGATGAGGCCCTCATAATATGAAAGTTCTCTCATCCTCACCATATCTAGAAGATTATAAGTCACTTCCAAATATGAGATAAAAGTATTACTGGGACTATCCTGCACCTAAAATTTCATCATAGAGAATAAGGTCATAAGATTTCACTCTCTAATGATCTCCTAAACTACTGGTATCTATGTCATCATGCTCAGTGAATCGATAACTATATTTCCATTTCTAAAAATTTAGGAAAGCTCGAAGTCAAAAGACCGTATGTATATAACCCACCTTATTTTCTTAATATTTAATTCACACTACATAAATATGTACTTGAAATTTTTTTGGTCCATGTATACCATAACACACTCTCCCAGTAACTAATGCCTCCAACAGTGCAAAGAATATAAAACAATGACTAACTCAAGATCATGCATTGGGTAGTTCCTCTCATGTGGTCTCAACTTACAAGACCTGTACACCATGATAAGATCCCCCTATATCATAAATTCTCTCATCCTAATACATGATGCATTATAGTATAATGTATATCTCTTGACCGGTTCTAGTAGATTTAGGACTGTTTCTGAAGTCAGCCTCCCTTTCAGCTCTAAAAAAGATATCTCAGAGGCATCTGACCATAATAACTTCACATCCTTCTTATTCAATCCCATAACAGGTGCTTTTAAGTGTGATAAGTCCTACATTAAATGCATGTAATATCGAGCTATCCCCAATAAAATTTGTATGTTGAATAATTTCTTTGGTTGTTCCCAAGAAACTATATTTTTCATCTTTTATAGGTCAAATTATACTCTGATCTCTAAGATAATATGACCCATGAAGTGGATATTATCCATCCAGAAGTGGCACTTTCTGAGTTTATCATATAATTGATTCTCTCTTAGTGTACCCAAAACAATTTCACAATTTGTGGCATGGTAATGTCTTTTGTGAAAATACACCAAGATGTCATCCATGAATACCACCACAAATGAATCTAAATATGGATGGAAACCCCAATTCATTAAATCCATGAAAATTTCTGGTTATTTCATGAAACTGAATGACATGAAAAAAAAATACTCAGATAAACCATACCTTCTATGAAAATTTGTATGAGGTATGTCTTAAGGTTAAACACATACTTGGTGATAACTAGACCTCAAATCAATTTTTGAGAAAACCCGTGCACCACAGAGCTGATCAAAGAGGTCATATATCCCTATAAAAGGATATCATTTATTAACCATACACTATTTTAACTTCTATAAATACACACATAGCCTAAGTTATCCATTTTCCTTCTTTGAAAAAAGGACTGTAAACCCCCACATAGAAGTATTGTGTCATATAAACTAATTTGCTTCTAACTCCTCTAATTATCTCTTGAGCTCCTATAGCACAATTATAGATATCTTGTAAGGAGTTATGAATACTGATGTAGCTCATGAAACTATCATGATAGAGAAATACATCTATATCTTATGTGGTAAACTAGAAAATTTAACCAAAAATAAATATCTAAAATGATCTACAACTGAATGGAATTCAATAAGTAGTATTCCTTGATTTTCCTGATAAAGGCTACCCAACCCACAATGATTGGGTATGTCTCATATATACTGGAAATCCCATTTACCCCTGTGAATAAAAACACCACCCTCTAGTGATGTGAAGGTCACTCTTTGGTGATATAAATCAATGTACACATGATAGGGAACCAAACAGTCTATCATGATAATGTCATCAAACCCAATCATCTCAAGTAAAAATAGTTCCCATATGAAGTGTCACTCACCTACCTCAATGGGGAACTTCCTGCACTAGCATACACCCTCCAATAATATCCCCAATAGAGTATCAAGTCTCATAACACCATCAAAAAATTAAACATCGAGATAAAGGCTCTGAACAATTGGTATCGATAAGAAAGAATGTGAAGCACCAATATCAAAAAGGGAAGATACTAGAGTAGAAGATACTAAGATTTCACCTATCACTGTAAATGGTTAAACAATATTATCCTAAATTATAGGATATAATTAATATATTTTACCTTAACCAAGACCCTGAGAAATAGCCTCACTACCCTAAGAAGTACCACTCTACTGTCGAGGTACAACTGGTTTCTAGCTCTCCCGGTCATGACCACCTCCTTGACCTAAACAACCAGATGTACTCCAGCTCCCATCCTAACATGGATCTGTGAAACCCACCCCTAAACCTAGATTTAGTTATGAACCCATATCACTTACTAATGTATGAGAGGTCCTATAAAAACACTAAATATAACCCATCTTGCTGAAAGATTCGTGTACAATTGGGTCTCTATCACACTGGAACCTCATGTTCCTCCACCATCCACACTAATGATAAAAGATATAACTACAAACAGTCATACCCTTTCAGGTGTTCCTCTCATGATAAGTCTCAAAACATCACTTTCATTCCACCTGATACTAAACAAGTGGGTCGATAAGCTACACTACCCTGTCTCTGGCCTCTAGCTTCCCTAAAATTACATTTAGTAATCAATGCCTAATTTACTATTTCAGTAATAGTAGATAATTGAAATATGTTCAATTGTGATTGTATTACATGTTTTAGATCTTCTTTTATGTGTCTCACCTTGTAGATCTCATCATCAAGATACATAAGCACAAAGCACTAAAGCTCTATAAAATGAGCCAAATACTTCATAATGGTCATCGTACCCTTATATGGATGCATAAACTCAATGTCTCATTAATATATCAAATTAAATGTAAATAAGTAGTCAAAAAATATATATTGGAAATATATCTAAACCATATCTCAAAGCATATCAACATTGTCCAGAACATCCCATAAGAACTTAGTGGCTCCCTAAAGTATATACATCGTGAGTTTCACCCTCCTCTTAAGAGGTGCCTGTAGATTATTAAAAATCAATCAAATATCCTCAAGCTGTATATCAGTAGCCTATGGACCACCATATCATGATAACATTGGTGGATGACACTGCTGGAATTCATACATCTGCTCTTCCATAGACAAGGCAAGCTATGGAACTCCCTGAATGGTCTTTATCAAGTGCAGAAAACTCTCATGTAATTTGGCATCAACACCCATATATGGTATAATCATTGGTGATACAAGTGGAACTACAAGAGTTTTTACTAGTGTTTCATGTCCCACCACATCCATATCATGGTCTTCACCACCCTACAGGTGCATCAATGTAGGTATTGATGTTGAAATATCTCTACAAATCCAAGAGAACACTTCCGAAAATTTTTAGTAACAATGAGATCATAGATATAAACATAGAATAGGTACATGACTTCTATAAACAATACATATCCCTATGACTACTCTTAAATATGGTACAGGGTAATTGGAATAGTTTTAAGAAGAAATAGATACATTTCCTACTACCAACTACTAAAGTTTGGTATGTGGAAAGTTATCTGTTTCACAACATGGGTCCTAATATATGCACTATCAATTAAAATTGGAAGCTCCATTTAATGGGGACCTTTCCATTTAAGCATTTCAATTTCATTTAAATTCATATTTACATTACAATTATCTTTAAATGGTTAAACCATATGGATCACCACTTATGATTTCTAAGGTCCCATACACCTTATAAATCATATATTGGTGTCCATTTAATCCCAACCATAACATATTCCAATCCATGCAACCAATTGTCCATGACTCAATGTGTTGTAATTGACTACTTAAGGTGTTTATTGTAGCCTAATAAAGAAAAAACTTTTTAGGTTAGGGTAAGAAATTTAAGTACCAATTAGGTTTCTCAATCTCATATAAGAGACTTTAGTCGAATAATAATTATATCACACAAATAACATATAATCATATCATTCAGTCAAGAAATTCATCCTATATGGAATTGGATGATACATATAATATTAATGCTAAAAAGTGACTAAAAATGATACATGAGATGACATGAACTCATCTCATCAGGCCAAGGATAAAAATTTTAGACATAAGAAACATCAAACCTAAATCATTGCAATAATAACATCACATCTCATGTACATCACCCAACAGTGGAATCAAATCAACTATAATAGAAAAAATATATGATAATAATTCCCATTCTAGGAAACTTGGTAATTACCCCGAACGTGGGTTATCTACACTCAAGCATGGATTATAACCAAGTTCCAATTTTTTTTCTAATATCCTATCTATTGTCTCAAAATATTAAGGAAAAAATATATGATACCACTTTATAATGCCTCTACCAATGATCCATTGAATGATTCCCTAAGCCGGTGGGTCGCATGACCTTTAGTGTGCCTCTACGTACACCAGAGGTTACCTAATAGCAGTGAGGTTCTAAGGTAGTATAATGGGGAGAATATACCCTCATGATCAGAGTAACGCAATAGTATGACATGTAAATAAATAAGTGAAATAATAATATAAAACATCTAAAGAAGATGACATCCATATGATAGTAATACTAATCAAAACCAAAAGCAGTGTCATAGAAAATATGATGAATATGTAATGTCTCAATACAAAATTAAAGGTGGTACTTGGAAATTGAAATCTAGTACAATACATGTATAAAATTTTCAAAAAGACCAAAAATAAATATCTTCAGATAGAATCACTATAATATCTTGGTCCTATTCTCCCTTCTTCTAATCATAGTCAATAAAGAATCATGAAGTGTGTGTCTACCCTAGTCCCTACCAACATTCATGAAGTATGTCCAGGTACCCAATGGTGGCCTGAATAGGGTGTGAGGTAATACTCAATAGTCCACCACCAATGTTTTCTACAAAAAATCCAATATATGTATATAAGATAAGTAGTTTTCCATATATAATATTAATAAAAATGAATAAGTAGGATTGATACATGTAAATGAAATATTTTCCCACCTATTATAGCTAACTATGAACTAGAAACTATAAACATAGGATAACTATAAATCATGATAAAGCATAAGTAATATTTTTCTAGTCTAGAAAAAATAAAAACTACTCATACCATGGATTTCTATAAAGAATGATAAACATCCATTTTAGCCTATTCTAAGTAATCATGTCTCTAAACCAATGGTCGAATCCAAGGAGTATTAATGTTTTAAGAATCCAATATAATCAGGATCCATGGATTATAAATGTCCATGGAATCCAGTATAATCATGAATCCATAGTGTATAAATTTACATGGAATTAAATATAGTTCTGAATTCTTTGAATATAAATTTCCATGGAAATCAATATAGTTTTGAATCCATGGAGTAGAAATTTCCTTAACATTCAATATAGTTTGGAATACATGGAGTAGAAATGTCCATGGAATTCAATACAGTTTAAAATACATGAAGTACAAATGTCCATGGAATTAAATATAGTTCTAAATCCATGGATTAGAAATTTCCATGGAATTCAATGTAATCAAATGTTAGAAACTCATGGACCAATCCCCTGGATTATAAATGTCCAATGCATCTAATAAAATCATAACCATTTAATTTGTAAGTTATTAATACATTTCATAATCATTAACAAGCCATGAGTTCATCCAACTTATTCAACTTTATCCAATTAAACAATTTAGTCATTTTAACAACATGTAATCAAATGGAAAGGAGGAACAATCCCTCTCAAAAAGACTCATTTAATTCATTATAGCTTCTACTAAAATATAAATCTCTCACACACACCTAACAAGATGGTATATCATGGGGCAGATACATAAACACACCTCATGGATGGTCCAGGTTGAGGTTTAAAACCTTTAACCACAACCTAGTACTAAGTGGAAAACCCATAAAGGTTCCAAATAATTTATTCAGGTAATTTATGTAACACCCCGAGATTTTATGAAAAATATTCTTTTTAATTTCATTAATTTCTTGTGTTGTACGCTACACCAAAATGATCTTACACAACACGCATCCATGACTTGCCTTTCATTACATGCAAACGCGACCTTCCTCGATAGTGTGTGTAGTACGCAATACCGAGTTTCACTAAAGGAGGTATTATTATAATATTATTATGAACTAGCCATTATGAATAGTAATACCCACTTTTTGAAATTTTATAAATTTTATCTTTAGAAATGGACTTCATTTATGGATTCGGAATATAAAAATTAGCTTAGGGTGAAATTTTGGTACTTTTCGGATAACTTTCATATTCTGATGAATATTGAAAATAATAAATTTTAATTAAAAACAACTTTTTTAATCGAAATAATTAATAGTGATAAATTATTAATTTGAGAGGTTTTATAGTATATTTAGAATATATTTTTACAATTTAATACAATGTTGGTCATTGGATGTAATTTCACATTTAAACCAAACATAAACAAGTGTCAATCTTTTGATAGTTATTATCTCTTAAGAACGCGCTATTTGTTTTGACGACGGGAATTAATTTTTAAATTAATTAATGAAACTGATATGTTTTGAATTTGGTAAAATAGACATCATTTTTTAATTCATAATATCAAATATATCTTAGGCCTAATTTTTGGTATTTTCTGGAAACTTTCATTTTTTGATGAATAGTGAAACCACTAAGTGGTAGTTAAAAAAATGAATTTTTCATAAAACTTAATTTTACCGCTTTTATGAGTGGAATTTCGAAAATCTGAGAGACACTGTTAATATCAAGGACTAAAATGTGGTTCAATGAGATGAAAATATTTTTTGGTGAATAGTTACTTTTTACTTTTTTTTACCACGGTTAAAAGTAAATAGGGTAATTAAGGGAAAAATGATATTATTATTACCCTAACACATGTCCTAATTCTATTGGATAAGTTTAATTCGTCCAAAAACAACCTTAGGAGTAAAATATGACCATTTAGTCCCACTTGGATTAGATTAGGACATTTATTATTAATTTATTTAAAGAAGGGTTAAAATAGTTAAAATCAAAGTTTAATAACTAAATCATTTTTAATATAGGGTTATATATAAGATAAATTAGACTATAAATATTCATTAGAAATATAAATGGATTTCCTACATAATTGTATTTTATTTCTAATTTTTAGACTTAAAATAAGTTAATTTATTTATGACACAATGATGATGCAGTAATTATCTTTTTAAGGAAATATTGACATAATTGATGTTATAAATACCGAAATAAATATAATTTGAGACTTTTTATAAATTACAATAATTTTCATTGTTAATATGACATGTTAGTATTGATTTAATTAACTTTTTTAGAACTAATAATTATTTTACGATTTTCACAAAAATCAATTACCAAATAGTGTCAAAATTGACATGAAATAGTTTTTAAAACAAATATTATATTATTAATTGTTATTATATTCCTAAAAATATAAGTTTCGGCCAAGATACTTATATCATGATAGTTATATCATTAATGGACCACTTGGGGGTCGCTTTAATGTATATGGTAAGTTTATTAACTATATAATATAAAAATACAAAGTAACATGGTAAATGTCAATCTAATTAACTAAGAGTTAAAACTAAACGTTAAGGTTAATATAATGACCTAAACTTGTCTAAATTATATTGGATGAAAGGATTTAGACCCATACCCTCCTTATCTTAGAAATAAATCAATTTTGTGCTATTAAAAACCGAATATGACTTTATAATAAAATAATATTTTTAGTTATTCCAAAGGTGCCCCTCTCCTCCCTTATAAAAGGGCACCTCCTCCCTCTCTTTCTCACACCACATTGAGCCTTCAAGTTCGTCCAACCGCTAAAAATTTCTCTTCTCCACTTCCCTATAAACATCCTAGAGGTACGTGTATTCTTCAAAGACCAATTTTAGTGCCCTAAAAGGAGTTCTCAAAGAGGCGCTTCAAAGAAGAGGTAATGTCCGTTAACGATTCTTTCAACTTTATTTCTTCTTCCACTTCTTCTTCTTTAGTTGTTTCATTATGAAGTAATAAAATCAGTATCACTCATATACTGATATTTTATTATAAGTATGAAACAACCCTATTTCACCATCTATCCATCCTACAGAAACTAAATCACTGTGCATGCGTACGTACAGAATACCGTCTCCACGCCGTGGTGTAATCTATTTTCCGCCACCACCTTACATGGATGGGTATAATGGTGTAAATAAATAACTATATATGGTTATTGTAAATTGATTTTGATTCTGTAATATTATACATACACATCAATACAATTCCACGATCATGGGAATGATATCATCGCTCGTGTGTACGTACGGACTACCGTCTCCACGAAAGCGATGAGATTCATTTTCCATGATTAAAGATTCAAGAATGATTATAAAGTATATATAATGAATAATCATGAAATATATGACATAATGAAGCTACTGTATTTATGTATATATATATATTTCATCTACTTAATTACATTCAATTCAATAGGGAAACAAAAACAGCGTTCATGCATACGTACGGACTACCGTCTCCATGAATGGTGTATTTATTTCCATTTATCGATCTATTATATATATGTATATATTATATATAAATCATGTTTTACATTCTGGATATAAGTAATCATGATCTAAGTAATCATATGAATAATTACAAGTTAAAACACGAACGACAAATGAAACGATTTTACCCAAAACGCTACTTTAACATGAATTTACAAAAGAACGGGTAATATAAAGTCATAAGTGAACCATATATGATATAATAACAATGAATATTATTCTTTAATAATTAAATGACATTATTTAAATCATTATACAGTAGGTTTGGATATGTATGAAGCATATTGGACCTAAGGTAAGGGATAATTTTCTAAATCTCATTTTTATCCGAGATTGCTTATTCGTAAGTATTTACTGGGGTTATTGCAATCATCCATGTCCATGTTTTATAAAAGTGTTTTCATGTATGTTTAAAGTCCTTTTTACCCATTTTTAATTTTACCCCATGGTATGGAAGGAATCATTCTTTTATTTACCCTACAAGGTACTTTTTTTACTTTTCTGAAAAAAGTACGAGAAGAATGTTTTTTTTAACGTATATGGCATGAAAGGATTTTAACAGTTTTATAAAGCCTTATTTTCATGAATCTTCCTCCAAAAGATTTCATGAATATTTTCAAAAAAATCCTTTTATTTTAAAATTGCATGATGTTTTGTGAAAAGAAATTGATTTTGAAGAAGAAAGGATATTTTCCTCAAGAATTCATTTCAAATGTTTTATCAAAACCATTTTCCATCTAAGATGAAATTATTTCATATGTGTATGTTTCAAGTTTAATGTCTCTATGATTTACATGGTTTCACTTTTCTTATGATGAAATGTCCATTTGTTTTATATGGATTATGAAATTATGGGATGATGTTTATGAAACCCGTTTTATTCTTTGGGTTATGATGAATATTTTAAGTTTATTTTGTGGCACAAGTAAGAATGATTTCATTATGAGATGAGTGGGAACTATATCTCCCTCCAATGCATTGGGTAAAGATTATATATCTCATGAGATAGACATGGCTGAAATGGTAAGTTAATCTGGTTTAGTGATACAGGACTGGATCGAGGAGTGAAATCGATTCAGAAAAGGACTTTGTCCACTAAGATGGTCTTGGCAGCAATGTCTTGGCTACTATGGAAATCATAACAAGTGATGAATGGTTGCCACAATTACATGTTTTATTCCCATGATATTTTATCATGATTGATGTTCCATTATGATATATGCCTTACATACTTCCACAATTTATGTCTTTGCTCAAGATTTTGATGTTTAAATTTCATGTTCAAGTTTTTGCTTCCAAATGTTTATGGATTGTTTTATGTTATCTATGTTTTCCCTTACTGAGAATTTGAGCTCACCCATTTTATGTTTTATTTTCCCCAGGAAATAAAGAAAGGTTTTAGGTAAGGAAACAAAAAGGGGAAGATCGTTATGGTAGTTGTTGAATATTTTTCAACATGATTAGAAGTTTATATTCTGAGTTTCCAAAGACACTAAACTATTACGGTCCTTGTGTATCTGTTTTTGTTATGTATTATGTATTCCGAAAAAGTAATGTAATGTCCATGTACATCAAGCTTCGGGTCTCTACAATTTAATAAATTTTAGGAGAAGCATAGTAAATTTCAGCATGCAACATAATGATAACTAGATATAAAACAACTAGCCTTTGCACGAAATGGTACAAACCTCCTATCATATCTCTATGGAAGAACACTCATATAGTATTGAATCCTAACTAAATAGATATTGGAATAGAATGGAAGAATTGATAAACACCATGAAAATAGGGAATAATATCATGCACCAAAATAACATTGTCGAGGAGAATATAAATGATGAAAGGTTAAAGGGTAACATATAACTTATCGGTGCATATCCAATGAGATGAACTACTCACGAATCAGAATCTAAAACTATGAGTTATGAAAAATCCTAGGATTATGATTCAAATAGATATTTGATGTGATATGGTAGGGTTATTGTATAAACAAAAAATATAAAGTAGGATAAGGATTGATTTATTTAAGTGCTTAGGGAAATATTTTTCTTTTCCTATTAAAATACTATGTCACACAGTTTGGCTACACAATTAGCAAAATGGTGTGCCAATATATGCTATTAACTATTTCAAATCCCCCCTCACATAGTAAGGGTGAATAGTTATACAAACTATACACTAACCATTAATTTTTTTCCTCTGCTAAAAATTGCAGGTGGTTTGCACGAACGTGTGGCCTCGTCTGCCTCTTCCAAAAACCAAGCCTCTAGGCTCTGAACAAACCTAAAACACCCTCAAAACTCCCATGAACTCATTCGGCACTCACATGAGGTAAAAAATTAATTAAACTGAAATAAAAAATATTCTTACCTTATAGAAAACCCAGGATCTTACACACGAGCACCAAAATAAATCGTATTGCCACTTGCTATTGACTACACTCTGGAAACCAACTCGACTAGAAACGCCTCATCCACTAAATTCCCAAATAGAAGTTCCCAAGATTAAATAAACCATGCCTTAATATATATTATAATACCACATATGTATAGATGATATTTCAACATATCCTTTGGTGTTATCTCTAGATAAAAAGAAACTATCTATTTAAAATGATCAATGTAGTCCTTCACCATTCGTTGACCTTGTTGAATGTCCAAGAGCTCTGCCACATTACACACCTTCACATCTGTAGGTATGATCCATTGGATAAAAGTGGTCTTAAAATTTTCCAAATACATACCACCATTCAATGATGATGGGACTATTACCTTTCACTAATCCAAGCTCGGGCCCTCAAACAAACTCAAAATAGCTCGCACCCTCATAGCTCCAGAAGTTCCCAAAGACCATAAAACACCATCAACATTCTAAATCCACTCCAAATCCTCTAATAGAACTTCATAACCATGTAAAACAAGTAATGTCTATAAATAACTTGACTCTTCCACTCTAATAATAGTTTTGGTATGTCCAAAAACTAGAAAAGACTAACTAGAAACCTTGGGGGTCTTTATGGGAAACATAATCAAAATAACACAATAAACACAAAACCAAATCAACGCCAACCCAAAATTCAACCAAAAAGTTAAATCCAAAACTAAAACACCAATATCATAAAACAAAACATCATAATTAAAACCAAAATCAACTTTCTAAGATTTAAAAATTCTAAATTACTTTTTTCCAAGGCCACTTTACAAATGCTCAACTCGTTTTTTAAACAAAGACATGTCCCCAAATCATTTTTTTTATTCCTAAAACCTTTTCCAAAAACCATTTTCCATTAAAAATACACTCATGCTGACCAAAATCAATCCAAAACATAACTTACACCAAAACATATGGAAAATGGATATAGTGGCCATGTAGCACCCAGCCACATGGTTTAGAAAACCAGGCCCCAAGCAAGCACCAAATACTAGAAGTATATTGAATTGTGAACTTAGGATTCACATGTGTCACTACTCCATATAAGCACAATGTTTAGAACTGGTTCACTTCCATTTTCATTCCCTAAATCACAAACCCAATAACCACCAACCAAATAAACCTAAGAATCTAAAAAAATGACTTAAGTCCAGGATTACCCCAGGTGACCTACAGCTCATGATGAGTAAGAGTTCGCAACATTCTTTCTTTGCCCACCTCTTGAGGTTAGACAATCCTATATTCATTATACCTAACACTCTAAATAACAAGGTCTTCTTTGATACCATTTTATCATGAACCAACCTAGGTCGACCCTGAACCATTCACCTAAGTTGGCCCGCTATAAGGCTTGAGACGCGTTTCTGATCCACCTTATCTGGAAACTAGTGTCGGACATAAAATGTATACACTTGGGAATGATTTATCCCATAATATGAAGATATAAATGAAATATGATAGATAACATAGTAATAAAATGAAAATCCATGAAACACTAAATGAAATAAACACATAAACCTATCCAGATACAATATCAGCGGAACTAAACAGAAAACTAAAAAAACTAAAACAAAACTGGAACCCTACATGGTCTCCATGTGATCACTTGGTCACCACCATTCATAATATTATCCTACTCCATAGGAAAACATAAACCAAAGCTACAAACTGCAAAACAACATAGGTATACTGATTCCAAGTGGCATAATTATGGTGTCATCATAAAATAGATCAATAGGTAAGCACCATAGAATCCATATATATCCTTTACAAAAATAGTCCATAAACACTAGTTTGAAATAAAAATAACAAAAAATAGGGTTTTATCACTTAAAAATTTAATATCATTTTCTATTTTATACCATAGTTTTAAAACTAAATGAAAAAAATAAACACAACCCAAATAATACCTAAAATAAAGGGGAAATAAAAACTAAGTGAAACAGTATAGAAATGAAAATAAGTCCCAAAAAGTATGAGTATAATAAGGAAAGTAAAAAATAAACAAGTAACCAGGTGATGTAAACTAAATCAGGAACATATAGATATGTAATCATGGTAATTTTCTAAACATCCCTAGAAGCAATCCCTAGACTCACTTAGTTCATACCCACTTACCAGTGTATAGTTAAACTCTATAATCAATAACCAACCAATATACTCTAAACTTTACTCACTAGTGGAAAATCCCACCAAGACTATCCTCTATCCATGGGGTTATAATATTTATAATAGGGAAAATAATTCAATCATCACTTGACCCACTAAATGACATCCAGGAATCCCATGATAATTGTATAAAGGAGAGTAAGGAGGTCATCACATGCTGGGTGTAACCCATTTTTTCCATTTCTCATTCCTTTCCCATTCTCTAACACTAACTATGTGAAATCCCTCCCATCAGAAGGATGTTCATAGGGGCTCCCAACATACATATAACCATTCAAAAGTTCCCAATAGTACTATATTTCATATGAGTTTAAAACCATTTTCCAAACCATCACAAAGTACTATCTAGTCATTAACATTTATAAATATAATGTCATTTACAAATATAATACCTTATCTCTCAAAACCATTTTCAGAACCATAGTGAAAATGTTATTCACACTTAGAAGGTGCATAACTAGACTTTCAATGACATGGGGTTACCAATCATGTTTCAAGGTTCCAAATGGGAAAAATTTTAGATAACAACTATATAAACCATATTTGAAGTCATTTAGAAATCAATTTTATATTTATAAAACATTATGAGATATTAGGAATAACCATTTGAAGGATAAAGTAGAAAAGAGAGAGAAAATGGGAAAATGGTGTTTCAAAATCTAGGGGTTTCAAGATGGACATATTTATTGATTCACAATTTATATGTGTGTGCCTCTTTATATGTGCACCATGTACATATATAGATATTCCCACATTCATTTTCATATACATGGAAGATCATAAGGAGGTCCATGGGTCTAATCAACAGACACAAAGATTGTCACATCACATCACAAGAGTTCACACATACGTAACGACCATAGAAAAGTACCAAATCCACACACAAAGATCTATTCAAAAGTAAATCAATTTTACCAAAACCTAACCAAGGAAAATCACAATGCCAAAGTACTCCAAATCATTTTTTAAAAGTCTAACTGGTATTTTATCAAACACCTATTAAGAATATATATATATATATATATATATATATATATAATTAATAAAGTCCTTTGTAATCCATTTTCATTAAATTTTCAGCAAAAAAATAATAATAAATCAAACTTGTACATCACAAGAATAAATCACACATTTAGAAATAAATCTAGAAATCCAAAGCATCAAATGGGATGTTGCAAAAAGGAAATGAATGAAAACACTTGCCTTAATGACATGTGAATGCAATGAAACTCCCTAAGAAAGAAGAACAAGCCCCAAGAATCAAACCAAACACCCTAGAATCTAATAAATCAGACCATATTATCCAACGGTCACCCTAGGGTTTGGTCAAGAGGGAACTGAACCAATAAAAGACCAAGAGACCAATAGATAAAGAGAAAAAGAGGAGATAATTGACCAAAAATTAAGAGTATCATACCTAGAAACATTGAATGATAATCAATGGTGGAAGAATAACTAAGTTAGATTGGTTTGGGATCCACTTCATGCACCTAGGTTGAGTATAGGAAGAGAAACCCGAATTGGGGTTCAATTAAGGGAGGGGAAAACTTGGAAACTCGAGTTTTCAAGAATATGGGTAAGTTGCACAGTTTTTCAGCATGATTTTCCAAATTGTACACCAACCATGAACATCCTATTGGAAGGAAGGGATACTTGCATGGGTTGACCGCATGGTTTGGAAAACCATGCACTAACCATGTAAATCAGTTATGTCAAATTTGAAAATCCTCTTATATTCTAGCAACATGGTTTCAACTAACCATGCATAATTCATACCCCTAGCCTCATACACCACTAAAAGTCCACATGGTTACTCCTTTTCCTTGCACAATTTAGACTAAACCATGCACACACCATATCAGAAAAACCATACCATAAAAAATAAGTTGAAACACCCTCTTCCTTCATCATCCACGTGGTTTCTCCCCATACCATGCATATTAATAGTGAATAGGGCAAAAAATATCCCAAGACCTCCAAAACTCAATAATTATCACCATAACCTCAATAAAAAAGATCAAGAATCCATAAATAAATAAATAAAAATTAAAAAAATAAAATAGGGGTTAGGATGTGACAATTATCTTCACCATAAATATTGTATTCCCCTAGAGAGTCACCCATCCTATTGAGGAATAAGACTAGAACAAGAAACTAAATGAGGCCAAACAAGATCATGATCCTCAGTACGCCATATCACCTCCATATGTCACATCAGACCAACATTAAAGGAAACCAAAAGAAGATCCATGGAGTATCTCCCCACCATTTAAAATTATAATAACACTGACCAAAACTATAACTCCTAGCATGATAAGGAACCATACAAAATAAACTCCAACAAAACACTAAACTGAACCATAATTCACTATTTCCACAAGATGTGAACATATCTAAAATGAGAACAACCCCAATAAAAACTTATCCACAAAGGATAACCAAAAAAATCATAATGCAAGGCACAAACACTGAACTGCAAGAAAAAAGGTCATCAAGAATTTCACAACAAAAACAAACTTTAAAAATAAAATAAAACTAAAATATGAAAATTTAAAGCACTAAAACTTCCACATTGGTGAAAAAAGATGGTCCAACACCCCCATACCCAATAATTTCTAAATTCAAGAAGAGATTCACTCTGGGGGAATGTAGTTTGAGCCCTGGTGAATTAAAGCATCTGATTTCCTATAGTAAGGAGATGGTAGACTCTATTTGAGACTTCCCTTTATGGATATGGTACTTTCAAAACATATCAAGGTAACCTAAATGGATACATTTCCAACCATCCATTAGAGGGTTATGGTAAGATGGATTCGAATTCCCAAACTAACTCTAATGGAAAAACATGAGAGTGTGGTTTGATGAATGAGATGAAGTAACTAACAAAGGATACCTCTTGAGTAATATTTCCTCTATAAAAAACTCCATGAAATATGGGGAACCTTCATGAGATCCAAAATAAATTGGATTTCCACCTACTACCGACTGCACTTTGAAAACCAACTCCGCTAGAAATTCCCCATCCACTAACTTCCAAAAAAACATACCCAGATGAAGGAAATATCTCATTAATCTCTAGGAGAAGGCCCCATATAAAGATATGATATTTCATTTGATACTTTGATTCTATCTCTATAGAAAAAGAAACCATCTTTTTAAAAATGATCGACATCGGCTTTCACCATTCATTGACCTTATTGAATTCCCAAGAGCTCTACCAGTTTCCTCATCTTAACCACCTTATGTATGAAACATTATATAAAATTAGTATTAAAAACTTTCCAATATATCCCAACATTCAATGATGATGGGATGATCACCTTCTAGTAATCTATGCCTGGACCCTCAAGAAAACTCAAAAGAGCTCTCACCCTCACAGCTTCAGAATTTCCCAAATACATGAAAACACCTCCAAATTTCTAAATACACTCTATAGCCTCTAATGGACCTTGATCACCACAAAATAAATATTGAATAGAGTGAACACTACTCCACCACTCCACTGGGATTCTGAGAAGGGCTTGAAACTATAAGAGACTCACTAGAAACCGTTGGGATATTTTTGGGTGGAATAATCTAAATAACATAATAAACCCAAAATCAAATCAACGTCAACCCAAAATGAAACCAAAAATGTACATCCCAAAGCACAACTCCAATATCATAAATCACATCATCAAAAATAAAACTAAAATCCCCTTTAAAATATTACCATTCCATTTCAAAATTACTTTCTCCCAAATCCACTTTCCAAATTCTCAACTCGCTTTTTAAACGAATCCATGACCTCAAATAATTTTTTTCTTTTCATATCCATTTCCAAAAACCATTTTCGATTAAAAATTCACTCATGCCGACCAAAATCAAGAAAAATAATACCTCACACCAAAACTCCTATAATAGGGAACTAGTTCCCATGTATAACCTAACCACATGGTTTAGCTTACCATTCCCCGATCAAGCACCAACCATTGGAAATATTTTTAATTGTGTAATTAGGATCCATTGGGATCACTGATCCATATAAGATCACCATGTAGAACCATTTCAATTCCAATTTCATTACCCAAATCAAAACCCCAACAAGAACCAACAACATAAAACCAAAAATACAAAACAAAAAACTCAAGTCTCAAACCACCCTTGGTAACTCGATGCTCAGGAAGCGTAAACATTCACGATAATCTTCTCATACCTACCTCTTTAGTTCCAAAAATACAACATATGGTCTACCTAACACCCAAAATAACAACTTCTACTCAGATACCATTTTTTTATGAACCAACTTCGGTCAACCCCAAATCAGTCACCCAAGCTGGCCCTCAACAAGGCTTGAGAGGCATTACTAATCCTCTCGGGCTAGAAACTAGTTATGTGTGTCACGACCCGTCCTCAGGGCCCGTTCCGTGACTACCCCAAGCCCGTCTTCCATAGGCCAGGGGCTGGCGACTAGCACCAAGGCGTAAATCCCAACAAAAAGGGAAGGCATTGCCTTTGAAAAGTAAACAAGAACCATAGAGTAAGCAAGCGGAAAAGTAAACACTAAGTAAAAACTGTAACAAGCTGTGCTGAAAGTAAAGGGGCCGGAAATACAAGCCCAACTGTAAAGTACAACTGAAAGGGAAAACAGCAACTAAACAGAAAAGTCGCAGCGTCGAGCCATCCTCTGGAAGTCCCACATGAAGGGTGGGTACAAATAGCCTCCACTGCCCCTCGGGTCCACCTGACCGCTCCGAGTACGTCCCGCCCAGTGGTCCACCTCCAGGTATCGTCCTGCTCTGCACGCCTCCACCACGATCAGCGCTGTCCGTCGTCTGCAACCAACACAACGTAGTGCGGGCAAAGCCCATGCAGGGGTGAGTATAAGCTACTCAGTAGGGACCCTGAGACCCACGAAGGTCTCCCGAAATCCACCAAGCATAATCCACAAAGGAAAGATACAATCACGAAGTAACAACCGACACTGCTTAGGTATATGCCCATACATATACCTAAGTCATCAATTCCTGTTCGGCTCCAACATCCGAGCCCAAGCACAACCCAGTCCACACAGGAAAACAAACGTAAACCCACACAGGATAGCACAACACAATCCACAAAGGAGAGTAAACAGTAATCCACATAGGATAGCTCAACACAATCCACAAAGGAGAGTAAACAGTAAATCCACGCAGGATAGATCAACACAATCCACAAAGAAGAGTAAACAGGATTCAGCTCACACAGGTATACTTCTTAGGATGACGATAAAGATGATCACTGATCCATCTAAGTCGTCGGACCCACAAAGGATCGAAAGGTACTAACCCCCGCAAAGACCCACACAGGATCGGGCCCACACAGGACCTGTAGCACTGATCCACGTAGGATTGCTGAGTGTTGTAGTCGTCGCAGTACACTGAGGATCTCTGCACAGTCGTCGTCGTAGTCCACTGAGGATCTCTGCACGGTCGTCGCCGCAGTCCATTGAGGATCTCTGCACGGTCGTCGTTGTCGAAGTAGCAGTCGCAGCCAGCACTAGGGTTCCCGTACACAGCAAGCTCATTCGGGAGGATCCGCTCCACGAGCCGAGAGGCTGATACATCAACTGACACAAAGTCCGAAGTTGATGTATCCAAAAGTTCCGTATCGTCAACAGGAACTCAACGTCGCAGACGGCTCGTCAATCGGACGCCCGGTCTGAAAGTTATTGGCTTTTTCGTCCCAGGGGCCCGGTTGGTTTTTAAGGAAAAACCAACCCGACCATACTCCACCTGCATCCAAACCTCGGGCGGAGTGAGCCAAAATATCTGTCTCACTTAGAGGAATTCAACAAAGCTGGCGGCACGTCAATCGGACGTTCGTAGCTCAAGATATGAGTGTTTTCGCTCCGAGGGCCAGGTTGGTTTCGTGTACGAACCAACCCGGCCGAACTCAAAGTATTCTGAAACCTTGATTGCGATATACCAAAACGACTGTCTCGATCCAAGGATCGCGTTTCCACTGACGGTGCGTCGTTCGGAGGCCCGTAACTCAAGTTACGGGCATTTGACCGAAAACGGTCCGAGACGGGGGGGTTCGGGCCCGGGCCGACCCCCCCCCCCCCCCCCCCCCTGGGTCGGCCGAACCGGGTCGACCCATACCGGGTCGGACCGGCCTGGCTCGGCTCGGCCGAGTGCCGCGGGGCGCCGCTGTAACAGCCCGAGATTTTATGAAAAATATTCTTTTTTATTTTACTAATGTCTTGTGTTATACGCTACACCAAAAGGAGCTTGCACAACACGCATCCTTGGCTTGCCTTGCATTACACGCAATCACAACCTTCCTCGATAGCGTGTGTGGTACGTAATCCTGAGTTTCACGAAACAATGATATGCTATTAAAATATTATTAAAACTAGCCGTTATGAATAGTAATAACCACTTTTTAAATTTTAGAAATTTTAACTCTCAAAATGGACTTCATTTTTGGATTCGGAGTATCGAATTTAGCCTAAGGTGAAATTTTGGTACTTTTCGGATAACTTTCATATTCTGATGAATAGTGAAAATTACTAAATTATAATTAAAAACAACTTTTTTAATCAAAATAATTAATAGTGATAAATCATTAATTTGAGTGGTTTTAAAGTATATTTAGAATATATTTTTACAATTTAATACAATGTTGGTCATTGGATGTAATTTCACATTTAAACTAGACATAAACAAGTGTCAATCTTTTGATAGATATTGTTTCTTAAAAACACGCTATTTGTTTTAACAGCGGGATTTAATTATAAAATTAATTAATGAAACTTTTATGTTATGAATTTGGTAAAATAGACTTCATTTTTGAATTCGGAATATGAAATATAGCTTGGGATGAAATTTTGGAATTGTTCTGAAAAACATCAATTTTTGATGAATAGTGAAACTACTAAGTGGTAGGTTAAAAACTGAATTTTTCATAAAACTTAATTTTGCCGCTTCTGTGAATGGAATTTCGAAAATCCGAGAGACACGGTTAATATCAAGGACTAAAATGTGGTTCAATGAGATGAAAATAATTTTTTGGTGAATAGTAACTTTTTACTTTTTTACCGCGGTTAATAGTAAATAGGGTAACTAAGGGTAAATATGATATTAATATTACCCTAACACATGTCCTAATTCTATTGGACAAGTGTAATTCGACCAAAAACAAACTTAGGAATAAAATATGACCATTTAGGCCCACTTGGATTAGATTAGGACATTTATTATTAATTTATTTAAAGAAAGGTTAAAATAGTTAAAATCAATGTTTAATAAGTAAATCATTTTTAATATGGGGTTATACATAAGATTAATTCGATTGTAAATATTCATTAGAAAGATAAAAAGATTTCCTACATGAGGGTATTTTATTTGTAATTTTTAGACATCAAATAATTTAATTTATTTATGACACAACGATGATGCAGTAATTATCTTATTAATGAAATATTGACATAATTGATGTTATAACCACCAAAATAAATGTAATTTGAGATTTTTTATGAATTCCACTAATTTTCTAGGTTACTATGATATATTAGTGTTGATTTAATAAACTTGGTTCGAACATATAATTCTGTTATGACTTTCACAAAAATCATATATCAAATAGTGTCAAAATTGACAAAAAATAGTTTTTAAATCAAATATTATATTATTAATTGTTATTTTATTCCTAAAAATCTAAGGTTCGGCCAAATGACTTAGATAAGGATATATGTATTAATAATATACAATTTGGGGTTCGTTTGGCATGTTATAGTAAGTTTATTAACCATATAGTGAAAGAAAACAAAAAGACACGGTAAAAGTTAAATTATTTAACTTAGAGTTAAATCTAATTGATAAGGTTAAAATAAGAACCTAAACTTGTCTAAATCCTATTGGTTGATAGGATTTCGACCCATCCCCACTTTATCTTCGAAATAAGACCCTTTTGAACCATTATAAACCGATTTTGACTTTAATATAAAATAATATTTTGAGGTATTCCTAAGGTGCCCCTCTCCTCCCTTATAAAAGGACACCTCCTCCCCCTCCTCCTCACACCAATTTGAGCACTCAAGCTCGGCCAACCCCTGCCAATTTCTCCTCTCCACTTACCTAGCAACATCCTAGAGGTTCTGGTCTTCCTCCAAGACTAATTTTAGTGCCCTAAGAGGAGGTCTCAAAGAGGCACTTCAAAGAAGAGGTAATTACCGTTACCAATTCTTTCATCTTTATTTCTTCTTCCACTTCTTCTTCTTAGGTTGTTTCATTATGAAGTAATAACATCAGTATCACTCATATACTGATATGTTATTATAAGTATGAAACAACCCTATTTCACCATCTATCCATCCTACGGAAAAAGAAATCACCGCGCGTGCGTACGTACGGAATACCGTCTCCACGCCGTGGTGTAATCTATTTTCCACCACCACCTTACATGGATGGGTATAATGGTGTAAAGAATAACTATACATAGTTATTACAACATCATATTGATTCTGATATATTGTATAATCCACTCCAATTCAATTCAATATTTATAGAAATGATATCATCGCTCGTGCGTACGTACGGAATACCGTCTCCACGACGCGATGAGATTCATTCTCCATGTTAACCATTTAGGAATGATTATAATGTATATATAAGAAATAATAATGAAATATATGACATTATAAAGCTACTGGATTTATGTATATATATACATATGTATGTCATCTACTTACTTCCATTTCAAGATAATAAGGAAAGGAAAACAGCGTTCATGCGTACGTACGGACTACCGTCTCCATGAACGGTGTTTTTCATTTTATTTATCTACCTATTATATATATATATATACTGAATATATATGATATATAAATCATATTTTATATTCTGGAAGTAAGTAAATCATGATATATGTAATAATGATGTCAAGAACAACAAGTCAAAACACCTACGATAAATGAAACGATTTTACCCAAAACGCTTCTTTAACATGGAATTTACAAAAGAACGGGTAATATAATGTCATAAGTGAACCATATATGATATCATAACAATGAATATGATTCTGTAATAAGTCAATAACATGATTTAAATCATTATACAGGAGGTTCGGACAGTTACAAAGCAAGTCGGACCTAAGGTAAGGGAAATATCACAATCTCATTTTTATCCGAGATTGTTTATTCGTAAGTATTTACTGGGGTGTATTTTATCATCCACATCCATGTTCCTTCAATATGTAATATTGTTTCCATCCACTTACAATAGTTTAAATCCAATTTTACTCTTCGGTGAGTTTTTAGTAAAGAATATGAAAGGAATCTTTTGTCGTTTTTTCGTACGAGGTACTTTTTGACTTTTCCGACAAAAGTACGAAGAATGTTTTTTTAACTTATACGGCAGGAACGGATTTATACTGTTTTATAAAGCCTTGTTTTCATGAAGCTTCCTCTAAAAGATTTCATGACAATTTTCAATAAAATATCTTTCTTTTAAAATTGCATGATGTTTTGTGAAAAGAAATTGATTTTGAAGAAGAAAGGATATTTTCCTCAAGAATTCAATTCAAGAGTTTTATCAAAATTATTTTCCATATAAGATAATAAAGGGTTCTGTTTCTATCCATATTTTTACATTGATTTGACTATGTTGTGATGGAATTATGTTTATGAATTCCTTTATCTTATATGAATGGTTTTATGATGTCATGTTGTTTAAGAATCCCATTTTTATTACATGGGTTATGCAATGATGTATGATTTATGATTTTGTGGCACACATAAGAAAGGATTCATTAAGAGATGGGTGGGACCTATATCTCCCTCCAATGCATTGGGTAAAGATTTTATATCTCATGAGATAGACATGGCTGGAATGGTAGGTTATACCGGTTCAGTGAAACAGGACTGAAACGAGGATTACTCGATTCAGAAAGGGACTTTGTCCACTAAGATAGTCTTGGCAATGAGTCATGACTAACAAGAAATGATTTTCCATGATTATGTGTGCATGCCACAAAGTTTCAAGTTTTATGTTATGATTATGGGGATCTCATTTTCAATTCTATGATTTATCCCATGTTATGATATTATGAGCTCTTTTGCAGGTCAAGATTTCCAAAAGCTACGTTCTTATGTATATGATGTGATTGATATTTATTTTGTTTACCCTTACTGAGCATTTGAGCTCACCCTTTTTTGTTTTTCTTTCCCCAGGATATAAATAAAGGTTTTAGGTAAAAAAAAAGGGGAAGATCATTATGGGAGATATTGAAGATCTTTCACCACGTTTAGAAGATTACGTTCCGAGTTTCCAAAGACACTAAACTATTACGATCCTTGTGTGTGTGTTTTTGTTATGTACAAAGTATTCCGCAAAAGTAATGTAATGTCCATGTACGATAAGCTTCGGGTCATTATAGTTGGTATCAGAGGAAAGGTTTAGTCAACCTTTGGAAACTAGGATGCGAGAACTTTAGTGAGATCCCTAGAGATATTTCTAAGGTATGTCTAGGGATGTCCCTAGGGATAAGTATACGTATAGGTTATAGTAATAGAATTACGCTAACGATCATAGAATTAAACCTAAGATGTTGGATATTGAAGGTACTCCCCCTTTATTATGTTGTTTTCCCTAGCATGATTTTTGCCTCTCACACTATTCTTTTTGGGTTTTAGACGATGGCTGGAACCCGAAGGAACCGTGTTGATCAATGCAATGGACAATGCAATGATTGCCCTCCTGAACAAACAAATGTTATGGGAGATGGAGTGCAAAATCTTATTGCTATACTTACACAAGCTATGAATCATTCTGGACTTCCAAATGAGCAGAGAAGGGAACAATATTCTATTGAGTCCTTCATGAGGCAACGTCCACCTTCTTTCAGTGGGTCTGCTGATCCATTAGTTGCTGAACAATGGATTAGTACTACTGAAAAGATATTTTCAGTTCTTCAATGTTCTGAACATGATAAAGTCATCTTAGCAGTATATCGTTTGGAAGGTGAAGCTGATCAATGGTGGAATCTTATCAAGAATACGAGGCCAAGAGATGAAATTGAGTCCATGGAATGGGACGAGTTCAAGAACTTGTTTTTCAGTAAGTACTTCCCTCGTATTCTTCGAACAAAGATGGAGAAAGAGTTTCTTGAACTGAAGCAAAGGGACGATGAATCTGTTGGTACCTATGAAGCAAATTTTACAAGACTTGCAAGGTATGCTTCTGGAATTATCATCCAACCTGAAAGTAAAGTTGATCGATTTTTCAGTGGCTTAAAACCAAGTCTTCGAAGGGCATTAGCTATAAGAGACTTCAGTAGCTATGAAGAAATTGTGCGTTGTGCTATCAAGGTAGAAATGGAAGTTGGTGTTACATATCCATCTCATGGTTTTGACAAGAAACGAAAGATGGAGTTCAAGGAGAAATCTCAGAATAATGATGAAAAGAAGATGAATGTTTCCTTATGCACAAAGTGTGGGAAGAAGCATGGTGGAGATTGTCTTAAAGGGACTAGAAAATGTTTTAAGTGTGGAAAAGAAGGTCATCGAGCAGCTGAGTGTCGAAGTAATGGAAAAAGGGTTTCTAATGATGTGAATAAAGAAAACACTGCAGAGAACGCACCGCCAACACTTCAATTCTTCAAGTGCAAGGAAATGGGGCATTATGCTAATAATTTCCCTAATCCAAGGGTTAGTGATGATCAACATGAGAAACCACTGAAGGCAAAGGACAAAGGGAAATCACATGCGATCACTATTGGCAATGTTGAATATGACAACGATGTGGTGGAATGATTAAGTGTTTATGTAATGGGATTCCAAAATAATGTTGTATCATTGAGTATTGCAATATTTATTGATGTGGTATTCAAAGTGATTGAGATATTTTTTTTTTAGAAATAAGATGATATGCGCATAATGAAGATGAGAAAATGAAATGTTTAATAGTATTCATGAGCTCATGATTGATATAAGGACTAAGTGATATCATGGTTTGAGTATATAGAATTTTGAGGATTTTGGTATGTGGAAAGTGTTAACTTTTAACTGCACTCATGTTTTCACTAAGGTATTCAAGAGAATACACGATTAAGGACTTTGAATGTTTGGAATGTGACCAACAAAACATATCTTATGATATATGGGGATCAACGATGGTATTAAATCTCTGGTAATCGTTTTCACTTTGTTATCAGAGTGGACTGTAGTATTATGGATAAGCCTAAGGATTGGAATGAATTATGTTGGACATAAGTTAGTATTGTTTGTTTTTCGATATTATTTATGTGATGTTATAGTAATGTAGGTTTAGAAAAAGGACAACCTACAGGACGGGAGACAGCCCATCGCGTCGGACAAGGATGTGGGAATCGAACCCACAACTGAAGTGCGACTGGCCTTTATCGCCTACCACTGGCCTACAGGAAGTCCCTGTTTAGTAGAAACTAGTTTTATTATATTAAGCAGTATGATATATGAGGTATAAGTCCATTTTAGGAACCATATATGATTAATCTCACTATAGATCGACTTATGTATATAATTTTTGCTAACCTTTTGTTTGAGACAGATGGAATGACCCGTCGTTCTATCACATGATCTGCTAACACTTCACGAATAACAAATTCAACATCATTTATTTAAGAGATGAAGTGGAAATTGTTAAAGGCACGAACAACAGTGAGATTGTACCAAAATAAAGTAAGTATTTATTCTAATTCAAATTTTTAACTTTAGGGAAATGATCTTGAAAACCAAAAATGTTGTCCTAGTGATCTTATACCTGATGAATCAGATGGTACCTTATATCATCACAAATCTATGGATTTGTGATTACTGGCTTTTCCATAGCCATGTTCTCTACCACTCTCCATCAGAACATGATGGTTAGATTTCTCTTCCATATCCATATTTTCACCTATGTGGAAACCCAGTGATTAGTTTATTTGGGTAATCGTTACATTTCATACTTTAGTTTTTCAAGCCAAGTTTTGGTATTCCCTTTTACGATGTGGGTTTCTATTAAAGAAACTTTCGAATAGTAAACCATTTATAACCCCGACGAATTTCGAGGGCGAAATTCATTTTAAGGGGGGTAGAATGTAACAGCCCGAGATTTTATGAAAAATATTCTTTTTTATTTTACTAATGTCTTGTGTTATACGCTACACCAAAAGGAGCTTGCACAACACGCATCCTTGACTTGCCTTGCATTACACGCAATCGCAACCTTCCTCGATAGCGTGTGTGGTACGTAATCCTGAGTTTCACGAAACAATGATATGCTATTAAAATATTATTAAAACTAGCCGTTATGAATAGTAATAACCACTTTTTAAATTTTAGAAATTTTAACTCTCAAAATGGACTTCATTTTTGGATTCGGAGTATCGAATTTAGCCTAAGGTGAAATTTTGGTACTTTTCGGATAACTTTCATATTCTGATGAATAGTGAAAATTACTAAATTATAATTAAAAACAACTTTTTTAATCAAAATAATTAATAGTGATAAATCATTAATTTGAGTGGTTTTAAAGTATATTTAGAATATATTTTTACAATTTAATACAATGTTGGTCATTGGATGTAATTTCACATTTAAACTAGACATAAACAAGTGTCAATCTTTTGATAGATATTGTTTCTTAAAAACACGCTATTTGTTTTAACAGCGGGATTTAATTATAAAATTAATTAATGAAACTTTTATGTTATGAATTTGGTAAAATAGACTTCATTTTTGAATTCGGAATATGAAATATAGCTTGGGATGAAATTTTGGAATTGTTCTGAAAAACATCAATTTTTGATGAATAGTGAAACTACTAAGTGGTAGGTTAAAAACTGAATTTTTCATAAAACTTAATTTTGCCGCTTCTGTGAATGGAATTTCGAAAATCCGAGAGACACGGTTAATATCAAGGACTAAAATGTGGTTCAATGAGATGAAAATAATTTTTTGGTGAATAGTAACTTTTTACTTTTTTACCGCGGTTAATAGTAAATAGGGTAACTAAGGGTAAATATGATATTAATATTACCCTAACACATGTCCTAATTCTATTGGACAAGTGTAATTCGACCAAAAACAAACTTAGGAATAAAATATGACCATTTAGGCCCACTTGGATTAGATTAGGACATTTATTATTAATTTATTTAAAGAAAGGTTAAAATAGTTAAAATCAATGTTTAATAAGTAAATCATTTTTAATATGGGGTTATACATAAGATTAATTCGATTGTAAATATTCATTAGAAAGATAAAAATATTTCCTACATGATGGTATTTTATTTGTAATTTTTAGACATCAAATAATTTAATTTATTTATGACACAACGATGATGCAGTAATTATCTTATTAATGAAATATTGACATAATTGATGTTATAACCACCAAAATAAATGTAATTTGAGATTTTTTATGAATTCCACTAATTTTCTAGGTTACTATGATATATTAGTGTTGATTTAATAAACTTGGTTCGAACATATAATTCTGTTATGACTTTCACAAAAATCATATATCAAATAGTGTCAAAATTGACAAAAAATAGTTTTTAAATCAAATATTATATTATTAATTGTTATTTTATTCCTAAAAATCTAAGGTTCGGCCAAATGACTTAGATAAGGATATATGTATTAATAATATACAATTTGGGGTTCGTTTGGCATGTTATAGTAAGTTTATTAACCATATAGTGAAAGAAAACAAAAAGACACGGTAAAAGTTAAATTATTTAACTTAGAGTTAAATCTAATTGATAAGGTTAAAATAAGAACCTAAACTTGTCTAAATCCTATTGGTTGATAGGATTTCGACCCATCCCCACTTTATCTTCGAAATAAGACCCTTTTGAACCATTATAAACCGATTTTGACTTTAATATAAAATAATATTTTGAGGTATTCCTAAGGTGCCCCTCTCCTCCCTTATAAAAGGACACCTCCTCCCCCTCCTCCTCACACCAATTTGAGCACTCAAGCTCGGCCAACCCCTGCCAATTTCTCCTCTCCACTTACCTAGCAACATCCTAGAGGTTCTGGTCTTCCTCCAAGACTAATTTTAGTACCCTAAGAGGAGGTCTCAAAGAGGCACTTCAAAGAAGAGGTAATTACCGTTACCAATTCTTTCATCTTTATTTCTTCTTCCACTTCTTCTTCTTAGGTTGTTTCATTATGAAGTAATAACATCAGTATCACTCATATACTGATATGTTATTATAAGTATGAAACAACCCTATTTCACCATCTATCCATCCTACGGAAAAAGAAATCACCGCGCGTGCGTACGTACGGAATACCGTCTCCACGCCGTGGTGTAATCTATTTTCCACCACCACCTTACATGGATGGGTATAATGGTGTAAAGAATAACTATACATAGTTATTACAACATCATATTGATTATGATATATTGTATAATCCACTCCAATTCAATTCAATATTTATAGAAATGATATCATCGCTCGTGCGTACGTACGGAATACTGTCTCCACGACGCGATGAGATTCATTCTCCATGTTAACCATTTAGGAATGATTATAATGTATATATAAGAAATAATAATGAAATATATGACATTATAAAGCTACTGGATTTATGTATATATATACATATGTATGTCATCTACTTACTTCCATTTCAAGACAATAAGGAAAGGAAAACAGCGTTCATGCGTACGTACGGACTACCGTCTCCATGAACGGTGTTTTTCATTTTATTTATCTACCTATTATATATATATATATACTGAATATATATGATATATAAATCATATTTTATATTCTGGAAGTAAGTAAATCATGATATATGTAATAATGATGTCAAGAACAACAAGTCAAAACACCTACGATAAATGAAACGATTTTACCCAAAACGCTTCTTTAACATGGAATTTACAAAAGAACGGGTAATATAATGTCATAAGTGAACCATATATGATATCATAACAATGAATATGATTCTTTAATAAGTCAATAACATGATTTAAATCATTATACAGGAGGTTCGGACAGTTACAAAGCAAGTCGGACCTAAGGTAAGGGAAATATCACAATCTCATTTTTATCCGAGATTTTTTATTCGTAAGTATTTACTGGGGTGTATTTTATCATCCACATCCATGTTCCTTCAATATGTAATATTGTTTCCATCCACTTACAATAGTTTAAATCCAATTTTACTCTTCGGTGAGTTTTTAGTAAAGAATATGAAAGGAATCTTTTGTCGTTTTTTCGTACGAGGTACTTTTTGACTTTTCCGACAAAAGTATGAAGAATGTTTTTTTAACTTATACGGCAGGAACGGATTTATACTGTTTTATAAAGCCTTGTTTTCATGAAGCTTCCTCTAAAAGATTTCATGACAATTTTCAATAAAATATCTTTCTTTTAAAATTGCATGATGTTTTGTGAAAAGAAATTGATTTTGAAGAAGAAAGGATATTTTCCTCAAGAATTCAATTCAAGAGTTTTATCAAAATTATTTTCCATATAAGATAATAAAGGGTTCTGTTTCTATCCATATTTTTACATTGATTTGACTATGTTGTGATGGAATTATGTTTATGAATTACTTTATCTTATATGAATGGTTTTATGATGTCATGTTGTTTAAGAATCCCATTTTTATTACATGGGTTATGCAATGATGTATGATTTATGATTTTGTGGCACACATAAGAAAGGATTCATTAAGAGATGGGTGGGACCTATATCTCCCTCCAATGCATTGGGTAAAGATTTTATATCTCATGAGATAGACATGGCTGGAATGGTAGGTTATACCGGTTCAGTGAAACAGGACTGAAACGAGGATTACTCGATTCAGAAAGGGACTTTGTCCACTAAGATAGTCTTGGCAATGAGTCATGACTAACAAGAAATGATTTTCCATGATTATGTGTGCATGCCACAAAGTTTCAAGTTTTATGTTATGATTATGGGGATCTCATTTTCAATTCTATGATTTATCCCATGTTATGATATTATGAGCTCTTTTGCAGGTCAAGATTTCCAAAAGCTACGTTCTTATGTATATGATGTGATTGATATTTATTTTGTTTACCCTTACTGAGCATTTGAGCTCACCCTTTTTTGTTTTTCTTTTCCCAGGATATAAAGAAAGGTTTTAGGTAAAAAAAAAGGGGAAGATCATTATGGGATATATTGAAGATCTTTCACCACGTTTAGAAGATTACGTTCTGAGTTTCCAAAGACACTAAACTATTACGATCCTTGTGTGTGTGTTTTTGTTATGTACAAAGTATTCCGCAAAAGTAATGTAATGTCCATGTACGATAAGCTTCGGGTCATTATAGCCGCCCCCGCGGTTTGGAGAAGTCGCGGCCCCGCGTTGGGGCCGCGCTGGAGCAAAGGACGCAGCTGTCGCCGCATCCCGTGCGGGAGAGCCGGACCCGCGCGGCCGCGAATCTGTTGGTCGCCGCCACCGCGGCTGAAGCCGGGGCGTCGCCGGCTGCTTCCGCGGGCCACCGGAGTTGCTCCAGTGGTCCATTTTCCTTCCCGTCTGCGCCGTTGTTCCTCCCGGGTTCCGTTCTTCACTGCGGGATCAACAAACTGCCCTTCCGTCACGTTTTGTCATCGCCCGCCAAATCCGCACAACCACGAAGAACGGCGGAGGGTTGTCGGGCCGTGTTCGTTTGGCCCGCACCCTCTATGTTAGATAAAAACAACGGGAGAAACAATTCAACACATGAAACAACAATTTTAATAAATTAAAATTGTTCATTTTAATCCGGTTCTTAAATTTTAAAGAAACGTTCACGGGAAAAAGGGAATTTCCAAAACAAAACAAAAATCCCTACCACGTAGTCATCATCGTACGCAAATTCTTCGCGGATTTGCTCGTCGTGGAAAGAGGGGATCGTCGCGTCGTCGCGGAAGGGCGTTGCGTCGACGAACTCAACGGACCAAGAAACAACAGATTTAATTATAAATAATTAAATCCATGTTTTGTTAAAAACCACAAGGAGATTTAAAGAATCACAAACACTCACCTCAATGGAAGATCAAAGGATCTTGTCGTGGAGGAAGGAACGTCGCCGAAGAACGTCTCGGATGAAGCGTCGTCAAACTCCGAGGGTGACGGCGTTCTCCGCGTTCTTTGCGTGCTTCGCGTTCTTCGCGAAGGAGGATGAAGGCTCAAGAATTTCGTCAAGCCTCTCAACGTGTAATCATCCAAAGGTTGTGTTGGTATTATTTTATTATTACGCCAACAAAAGAAAAAGGTAAGTAACGACCCATCAATTCGTTGAATTAATTCAACGAAAGAAACCGCCCATTTAATTCACGAAATAAACCGCCCAATTAAATGGTGCGTTAAGGATTTAAGAAAACGCGTCAGTTGACTTTCATAATGACGGGTTTTCGCGGGTGCGTTACTTAGCGGAAAGAAACGGCGGGGCTCGTGCGGGACCCACCTCACAAATATCCTACCAAGAGGGTAGGATATTTCTATATAGCACCCTATCCGTTTCAACTCAGTTTAAGTGGCTTTCAAGTGGCTTCAAGTGGCTTAAGTGAAATAAAATAAAGTTTGTCGAACAAATTATTTTATTTCTTAACTTTAAGCCCAAAAATTAAAAACCACACCCGAGCAAACACAACTCCGGAAGAGGCGTTTCTAAGCAAATACCGGCACTTCGATTTCATCGGTGCCCTCAGAATTCGATTCCAGGCACCGGTTCAAAAGTTAGAAAAACCCGCTCGTTCGTTCACTGAACGTACCCGAGCCAAACTTCAGAAAATGATTCCGGGCACACCGGGCCTCGGAATCAGGTGCCGTCAGAAACTGCATTCTTGTAAAATTCCAAAGAAATTAAGAAAAAAAATTTCCTTGAAATTTTCGGGTCTTTACATTACTCTCACCTCAAGGATTTACGTCCCCATAAAGATACATCATAAACTAGGGAAACAAATGTGGGTACTGAGCACGCATCTGAGCATCCCGCTCCCATGTGCTCTCCTGGAGGTTCCCATGCTGCCATCTGATGTGCACAAGAGGAATCGATCGCCCACGTAGGACCTGCTCCTGTCGATCCTCTATCTCCACCGGGACCTCCGTAAAAGTCGCCCCATCATCCACTTCTAGCTACCCATGGTCAATGATGTGTGTCGGGTCATGCACGTATCTCCTCAGCTGAGATACATGGAAGACGTCGTGCACCCAGTGCAACTGAGGTGGTAGAGCCAGGTGATAAGCCACCTCGCCAATCCTGCTGAGGACCTGGAAAGGTCCGATGAAGCGTGGAGACAACTTGTCACCTCGTCCAAATCTCTGTAATCCACGTCGAGGTGAGACACGCAAGAAGACGTGGTCGCCATCCTTGAACTGTAGTGGCCTCCGCCTCCTGTCAGCATATGATTTCTGCCGGCTCTGAGCTGTCCTCATCCGCTCCTGGATGACCTGGACCTTCTCTGTCGTGGCCCGGACCATCTCTGGTCCCACGAGTGCTGACTCCCCAGGGTCTGTCCAGCACAAAGCAGATCTGCAAGGTCTGTCGTACAACGCCTCGTATGGTGCCATCCCGATGGTGGAGTGGTAGTTGTTGTTGTACGCGAACTCCACCAAGGGTAGGTGGTCCTCCCAGCTGCGACCAAAGTCTAGGACACATGCGCAGAGCATGTCCTTGAGAGTCTGAATGGTCCTCTCCGTCTGACCATCCGTCTGAGGGTGAAAGGCGGTGCTCGGACGTAGCCGCATCCCGAACGCCTCCTGCAACCCCTTCCAAAGCAGGGAAGTAAAACGAGCATCCCGATTAGAGACGATAGTCGATGGCACACCGTGAAGCCGTACAATCTCCTGAATGTAGAGACGCCCCAAGCTCTCCACTGAGCCCTGCTCTCGGATGGGTAAGAAGTGTGCCGACTTGGTGAGTCGGTCAACAATCACCCAAATGGAGTCGTGACCTCTAGAAGTGCTTGGAAGCACAGTCACGAAGTCCATAGATATCCCATCCCACTTCCACTCTGGGACCTCCAAGGGATGTACCAAGCCTGCTGGTACCTGGTGCTCTGCCTCCACCTGCTGGCAGGTGAGGCACCGTGAAACGAACTCTGCCACAACCTTCTTCATGCCCAGACACCAATGTTGTCGTCTGAGATCCTAGTGCATCTTCGCCACTCCAGGATGTACTGCCAAAGGAGAAGTGTGAAACTCTCTCAGCACCTCCTCTCGTAAAGCGACTGGTACAAAGGTACGTCCTCTGAAAAGGATGTTCTGCTCTGCTCCAAGGGAGAAACCATCAGGTGCCTGTCCCGAGGATATCTGTGCACGCTGCATCTCACGGTCAGTGTCCTCACGCTGTGCCTCTCTGACCCGCTGCAGTAGTGGAGGGGTGACTATGAGAGACTGAAGGAAGGCTGCTCCATCTCTATCCATGAAGGATATCTGCAAAGCGGCTAGCTGCTATGTTGCCTCCTCAAGTAGCTGAATGCCCGTTCTCCTGCTGAGGGCATCGGCTACTACGTTCCCCTTCCCAGGAGTATAGACTATCTCAAAGTCATAGTCCTGGAGGAATTCGAGCCATCGTCGCTGTCTCAGGTTCAGGTCCTTCTGAGAGAAGATTTACCTGAGACTCTGGTGGTCAGAAAAGACTGTAAAGCGCTCGCCCATCAGATAGTGCCGCCATGTCTTCAGAGCGAAGACCACTGCTGCTAACTCCAGGTCATGGGTAGCGTAGTTCTGCTCATGAGGCCTCAACTGACGTGATCAATAGGCAATCACGGCCCACTCTTGCATCAGGACACACCCGAGTCCGGTCCCTGATGCATCGCAGTAGACTACATAACCAACTCCCTCCTCAGGCAACCTCAAGATAGGTGCGCTGGTCAATCTCTGTCTCACCTCCTAGAAGCTCTGCTGACATCTGTATGAGCACACGAAGATTTTCCCCTTCTTCGTCAACACTGAGAGTGGCGTCGCAACTCTGGAGAAGTCCGGCACGAATCTCCGATAGAATCCGGCTAGACCCAAGAAACTCTGCACCTCCGTCACGCTCCTGGGTGGCTCCCAAGCTAGCAATGCCTCGATCTTTGCGGGATCCACTGCAACTCCCGCCTCAGAAATGACGTGCCCCAAGAAGTGGACCTCGCATAACCAGAACTGGCACTTCGAGAGCTTGCCATAAATCTTGTACTCTCTGAGTGTGTCTAGCACAACCCGCAAGTGGTAGGCATGCTCCTCCTCGGTGGTCGAGTACACCAAAATGTCGTAGATGAAGACCACGAAAAATCGATCGAGGTACGGCTATAAGATCTTGTTCATGAGGCTCATGAACACTGCTGGAGAGTTGGTTATGCCGAAAGGCATAACCAAGAACTCATAGTGGCCATACCGACACCTGAAGGCTGTCTTCTGCATGTCCTCGTCTCGAACTCTGAGCTGATGATAGCCTGACCTGAGGTCTATCTTCGAGAACCACCGTGCTCCCTTGAGCTGATCGAAGAGTTCATCAATCCTCGGTAGCGGATACATGTTCCTCACTATCACCTGGTTCAGGCGTCGATAGTCGACACACAGTCGCAAGATCCCGTCCACCTTCTTGGCGAACAATATCGGGGAAGCCCAGGGTGAAACACTGGGTCGGATAAACCCCTTGCCCTGCAAGTCCTCCAACTGTACCCGTAGCTCTCGAAGCTCAGTGGGGGCCATCCGATACGCTGGGGTGGATATCGGGGCTGTCCCAGGGTATAGATCAATATAAAAGTCTACCTCTCTGCGAGGAGGTAGCCCTGGAACGTCGTCGGGGAAGACGTCCACATACTGATCCACCACTGAAGGAAAACTAGGACTCCGCACGTCCACTGCTCCAAGGATGAGGCTAGCCAACTGATGAGTGATGGGATGTCCTCTCCTCTGCAGGAGTCCATCCTATGCTTCTAAGGCTCCCTTCTCGCTGGTGAAGGTGAAACTGCTCGCGTCGGTGCGCACACATCACACCTTGCGCCTAAAACAGTCAATCTGAGCATGGACTGTAGATAACCAATCCATACCCAAGATGACATCGTAAGGCCTCGACGCCGATACAAGAAGATCCCAGCCGAAGCTCTCGCCTCCTAGAGTAAGCTCACACTGCCGGAACCAGTGCGTAATCGTCGATTCTGCTCCCGTAGGAGTCTCTAGTCGTAAGGATCGAGCCAACGGCTCTGTCAGAATCTCCGAGCTCCAAACAAGGGCAGCGGCTATGAAAGATTGACTCGCTCCTGTGTCTATAAGAACTGCAGCAAGGGTGGAATAGACACAGATCGTACCTCGAATCATCTCTGGCGCGCCGTGGTCGTAGGACTCTGCTGCCTGGAGCTGTGCCTGTCTCTGCCCGCCAGCTCCCTGTGGTCGGGGCGGACCTCCTGGTGGTGGTGGTGGTAGAGCCTCAAAGCGTCGCCCACCACCTGCTGCTCGGCCATCTCCTCTGCCTTGTCCGCCTCCTCCCTGCGGACCTCCATGGTCGACCCTCTACCTCTGCCTGGGTGGCCCCTCCATCGTCTACTGCTCCTCGGTACGGCGGGTCGGGCAGTCACGAGCCATGTGGCCCTGCCCGCCGCACGCGTAGCACTACCTGCCTCTCGGAAGACTGGCTCCGCGCTGTGTGCCCCGCACTGCTGAGCCAGTGTCCTGAGGTCGTCTACGAGAGGGTCTGGTCTGCCTGGAACCCTGAGTCATCTGTCAGCTACCTGCTGCCGAAGACTCCGCTATCTGCCGCCCTGCGGTAGGTCTCACTGTGGACTCGGCCAGAAATCTCTTGATCACAAGGGCTCGCTCTAGCACTCCTGCCTGGGTCGGGATGCTGAGGGAGATTAGCGATGCCCGGATCTCGTGTCTCAATCCCTGCTCGAAGGTCCGGGCCCAGAAGAAGGGGTCTCGTACCATGTCGGTCGAGTAGAGAGAAAGATCGATGAACCTCGCCGCGTACTGGGCGACCGTCAAGCTGCCCTGCCGCAGATGAAGAAGCTCCTAAATGCGCACCGCACGGAGGGTGGCTGGGATGAACTCTGAGCGGAAGCGGCTCTCGAAGTCCTTCCAGATGAGAGAGGCCTCATCGTGAACCTGGAGCATCAGGCTCCACCATCGTCCTGTTGCTGCGTGCAGTAGGCTCGCCGCGAGGATCACCATGAGGTATGCTGGTGTCCTCACTAGCCTGAAAACTCGGACGACCGCCTCCAGCCAGTCCTCGACTGCCTGCGGGTCCGTCTCCCCACGAAACCTGGGTGTTCGCTGGCGCTGAAACTCGTGCAGAGCTCCGAGGCGACGTGCATTGTTAGCGGTCGGCGCTGGACGCATCGGGGGCTCGGCGGGTAAAGGTACCGCTGGTGCCTCTGCTGTCAAAGGGCCCTGTACCGAGGCCTCATCGCTCAACGGGCTGTCGTCGCGCTCTACTCTCGGAACCCTAGTTGGCTGCTATCGTCAGGCCATCCTGAAAGGAAACAAGTGAGCCACGGTCAGAACAGTATACCTGGTGAGATGACATAAGTAATCACAAAGAAAACTTGAAACACACATGCAATCAATGTTTGCGTGCATTAAGTCGGAAATCAGGAGTCAGGGTCCTGGTGTACGGATACGTCGGCCGTTGCACCAAAACTGGGCTCCCTGGACTGATAACCACACCCAATATGCTAAACACTATTGCTTCACATAGAAGAAGATCAGAGTCTGCGGTAGAACCAACCACCTCTGATACCAATTTGTCACGACCCGTCCTCGGGGCCCGTGCCGTGACTACCCCAAGCCCGCCTTTCATAGGCCAGGGGCTGGCGACTAGCACCAAAGCGTAAATCCCAACAAAAAGGGAAGGCATTGCCTTTGAAAAGTAAACAAGCACCATAGAGTAAGAAAGCAGAAAAGTAAACACTAAGTAAAAACTGTAACAAGCTGTGCTGAAAGTAAAGGGGCCGGAAATACAAGCCCAACTGTAAAGTACAACTGAAAGGGAAAAACAGCAACTGAAAAGAAAAGCCGCAGCGTCGAGCCGTCCTCTGGAAGTCCCACCTGAAGGGTGGGTACAGATAGCCTCCACTGCCCCTCGGGTCCACCTGACCGCTCCGAGTACGTCCCGCCCAGTGGTCCACCTCCAGGTACCATCCTGCTCCGCACGCCTCCACCACGATCAGCGCTGTCCGTCGTCTGCAACCAACACAACGTAGTGCGGGCAAATCCCGTGCAGGGGTGAGTATAAGCTACTCAGTAGGGACCCCGAGACCCCCGAAGGTCTCCCGAAATCCACCAAGGATAATCTAAAAAGGAAAGATACAATCACGAAGTAACAACCGACACTGCTTAGGTATATTCCCATACATATACCTAAGTCATCAATTCCTGTTCGGCTCCAACGTCCGAGCCCAAGCACAACCCAGTCCACACAGGAAAACAAACGTAAACCCACACAGGATAGCACAACACAATCCACAAAGGAGAGTAAACAGTAATCCACATAGGATAGCTCAACACAATCCACAAAGGAGAGTAAACAGTAAATCCACACAGGATAGCTCAACACAATCCACAAAGGAGAGTAAACATGATTCATCTCACACAGGTATACTTCTTCAGATGATGATAAAGATGATCACTGATCCATCTAAGTTGTCGGACCCACAAAGGATCGAAAGGTGCTAACCCCCGCAAAGACCCACACAGGATCGGGCCCACACAGGACCTGTAGGCGCTGGCTCACACAAAACCGTTGAGCGCTGACCCACACAGGATCGGACCCACACAGGATCGGGCCCACACAGGACCTGTAGCACTGATCCACGTAGGATCGCTGAGTGCTGTAGTCGTCGCAGTCCACTGAGGATCTCTGCACAGTCGTCGTCGCAGTCCACTGAGGATCTCTGCACGGTCGTCGCCGCAGTCCACTGAGGATCTCTGCACGGTCATCGTTGTCGAAGTAGCAGTCGCAGCCAGCACTAGGGTTCCCGCACCCAGCAAGCTCGTTCGGGAGGGTCCGCTCCACGAGCCGAGAGGCTGATACATCAACTGACACAAAGTCTGAAGTTGATGTATCCAAAAGTTCCGTATCGTCAACAGGAACTCAACGTCGCAGACGGCGCGTCAATCGAACGCCCTGTCTGAGAGTTATTGGCTTTTTCGTCTCAGGGGCCCGGTTGGTTTTTAAGGCAAAACCAACCCGACCGTACTCCACCTGCATCCAAATCTCGGGCGGAGTGAGCCAAAATATCCTTCTCACTTAGAGGAATTCAACAAAGCTGACGACACGTCAATCGGACGTCCGTAGCTCAAGATATGAGCGTTTCTGCTCCGAGGGCCTGGTTGGTTTCGTGTACGAACCAACCCGGCCGAACTCAAAGTATTCTGAAACCTTGAGTGTGATATACCGAAATGACCATCTTGATCCAAGGATCGCGTTGCCGCTGAAGGTGCGTCGTTCGGAGGCTCGTAGTTCAAGTTACGGATATTTGACCGAAAACGGTCTGAAGAGGGGGGTCCGGGCCGACCCGGCCCGACCCCCCCCCCCCCCCTGGGTCGGCCGAACCGGGTCGACCCGAACCTCGTTGACCCGACCCGGTCTGACCCGGTCAGACCGGCTTGGCTCGGCTCGGCCGAGCGGCCGAGTGCCGCGGGGCGCCGCCCCCGCGGTTTGGAGAAGTCGCGACCACGCGTTGGGGTCACCCTGGAGCAACAGACGCAGCTATCGCGGCGTCCCGTGCGGGCGAGCCGGACCCACGTGGCCGCGGGTCCGTTGGCCGCCGCCGCCGCGGCTGAAGCCGCGCCGGCGACCCACGTCGCCGGCCGCTTCCGCGGGCCACTGGAGTTGCTCTGGTGGTCCGTTTTCCTTCCCGTCTCCGCCGTTGTTCCTCCCGGGTTCCGTTCTTCACTGCGGGATCAACAAACTGCCCTTGCGTCACGTTTTTTCATCGCCCGCCAAATCCGCACAACCACGAAGAACGGAGGAGGGTTGTCGGGCCATGTTCGTTTGGCCCGCACCCTCCACGTTAGATAAAAACAATGGGAGAAACAATTCAACACATGAAACAACAATTTTAATAAATTAAAATTGTTCATTTGAATCCGGTTCTTAAATTTTAAAGAAACGTTCACGGGAAAAAGGGAATTTCCAAAACAAAAAAAAATCCCTACCTCGTAGTAATCGTCGTACGGACGTTCTTCGCGGATTTGCTCATCACGGAAGGGCGTTGCATCGACAAACTCAACGGACCAAGAAACAACAGATTTAATTATAAATAATTAAATCCGTGTTTTGTTAAAAACCACAAGGAGATTTAAATAATCACAAACACTCACATCAACGGAAGATCGAAGGATCTTGTCGTGGAGGAAGGAACGTCGCCGAAGAACATCTCGGAGGAAGCGTCGTCAAACTCCGAGGGTGATGGCGTTCGTCGCGTTCTTTGCATTCTTCGCGTTCTTCGCGAAGGAGGATGAAGGCTCAAGAATTCCGTCAAGCCTCTCAACGTGTAATCCTCCAAAGGTTGTGTTGGTCTTATTTTATTATTACGCCAACAAACGAAAAAGGTAAGTAACGACCCATCAATTTGTTGAATTAATTCAACGAAAGAAACCGCCCATTTAATTCACAAAATAAACCGCCCTATTAAATGGTGTGTTAAGGATTTAAGAAAACGCGTCAGTTGACTTTCATAATGACGGGTTTTCGCGGGTGCGTTACTTAGCGGAAAGAAACGGCGGGGCTCGTGCGGGCCCCAACTCACAAATATCCTACCAAGAGGGTAGGATATTTCTGGATAGCACCCTATCCGTTTCAACTCAGTTTAAGTGGCTTTCAAGTGGCTTCAAGTGGCTTATGTGAAATAAAATAAAGTTTGTCGAACAAATTATTTTATTTCTTAACTTTAAGCCCAAAAATTAAAAACCACACCCAAGCAAACGCAACTCCGGAAGAGGTGTTTCTAAGCAAATACCGACGCTGTGATTTCATCGGTGCCCTCAGAATTCGATTCCGGGTACCGGTTCAAAAGTTAGAAAAACTCGCTCGTCTGTTCACTGAACGTACCCGAGCCAAACTTCGGAAAATGATTCCGGGCACACCGGGCCTCGGAATCAGGTGCCGTCAGAAACTGCATTCTTGTAAAATTCCAAATCAAATTAAGAAAAAAAATTCCTCGAAATTTTCAGGTCTTTACAATGTGCATCAAAGGATAACACTTGGGAATGATTTATCCCACAATAAATATATATAAATTTAATAATAAATAACACATGATAATAAAATGATAATCTATAAACCAATGAATGAAATAAATACATAATCATATCCATATACAACAACGGAAGAACTAAACAAGAAAATAAAAATAAAAATAAAATCACACTGGAACCCAACAAGATCTCAATGTGACTTCTTGGTCACCACCATCCATAAGGCCAACCCACTCCAAAAGAGAACCTAAACCAAAGATGAACCTGTAAAATAGATCAGGTCTATTGATGATGAGTGGCACATGTAGATTGTGATCATAAAATAACTCTGTATTTAAGCATTATAGAATCCATAAATGTCCTTTCATAGAACATTCCATACATTCTTGTTTTAAATACATATAGAAAATAGGTTTTTATCATTTATATAGTCAATTACATATTTCCCATTTTAAAACCCAGTTAGAAAACAAAATTTTAAGAAAAAAACACAACCAAAATAATAAATAAAATAAAGGAGAAATCCAAACTAAGCAAAACACTTGGAAAATAAAAATAAGTCAAAATTAGTATGAGTAAAAGTAGTAAAGTATTAAATAAACGTGTAATAAAGTGCTATAAACTAAATAAATAACATAATATGTAATCTTTAGAATATACTAAACATACCTAGAAGAAATTCATGGACACACTAGGTTCTGAATCACCTGTCGGTGTAAGGTGCAACTCCATAGTCAATAACCAAACTAGATCCTCTAAACTAGCCCCATCGGTGGAAAACCCAACCTAGAATATTGTAAACCCAAGGTTTTGTAATCCATCTAATTGGGACTATAAATCAATCATTAATTGAACCTATATATGAAATCTAATAATACCATGATAATAGTATAAAGGAGAGTGAGGAGTTACTCACATGTCTAGTGTAACCCACAGTTTCCATAATGCATTTATTGACCATTCTTAGACACCAACTATACAAAGTCCCTCTCATCAGAAGGACGACCATAGGGGTAACCATCATACATATAACTATTCAAAAGTTCCAACTGAGGCTACACATCAAATGATTTTAAAACTAATTTCCAAACAATAACAAAGTGCCAACTAGGCCTTAACATTTATAAATCTAAAACCTTTTTCCAAGAGAATACCTGAACTCTCATAACCATTTTTAAAACCATGGGGAAAGAATTATTAACACCCAAGAGGTTCCAAATGGTCCTTTAAATGTCATGGGGACACCAATCATGTTTTAATGTACCAAATGGGACAAGTTTTATATAACAAATTTTGAAATTACATTTTAAGTCATTTAGAAATCAAGTTTTAATTCATAAAACATTAAGATATTTTAGTAAAATGAATTTGGAAGATAAAGTTGAAAAGAGATAAAAAATGGGGGTAGGGTATTTTGAAAACTAGGGGTTTTAGGATGGAAAACATTAAGGAGTCACAATTTATATACATGTTCCAAGAGTTCACACATAAGAAACAACCATAGAAAAAACCCACACACAAAATTCAATTAACATGTAAAATAATTTTACCAAAACCCAACCAAGGTCAATCACAACCCCAAGGTACTAAAAATAATTTTTAAAAGCCTAATTGGCATTTTATCAGAAACCTAGCGTGCATATATATATATATACATATATAATTAAGAAAATATATTGAAAACCATTCTCATAAAATTTACAATACAAAAAAACTAGAACATCAGATGCATGAATAAAACATTTAGAAATTAATCAAAAAATCTTAATCATAAAATGGAATGTTCTGTAAATGATATAGATGGAAACACCTACTTTAATGATGTGTGAATGCAAAAAAAAAACTCTAGTATAAAGAAGAAAAATTCCCAAGAAGAAAAATACATGCCCTAGAATCCAATAAATCTACCCATATTAGCCAACCCTGACCCTAGGGTTCTTCCAAGAGGGAACCCAACCAAGAAAAGACTAAGAGACTAAGAGAGAAAGACAATAATAGGAGAACATTGACCAAAAAAAGATTAACATACCTTGTAAACTTTAAGTAGAACCAATGGTGAAAAGAGAACCAAGGGAGTGGGGTTTGGGATACCCCTTCATGAACCTAGGTCGAGTAAGGGAGGAGAAACCAAAATTTGGGTTTAATTGAGGTAGGGAAAAACTTGGAAACTCGTGTTTTCAATCATCTATGTAAGTCACATGGTTTTCGAAATATTGTTCCAACTATAGGTACCCTACTAGAAAGAAGGTATACCTACATGAGCCACTTTCATGGTGTGTGAAACCATGCGCCAACCATGTAAATCAGCTCATCCAAAACATCAGAGCCTCTCACACACTTTTGGATTAGTTTTTACTAATTATGTTCAAGTCATGCACCTGGGCTCTCACACAACGAATAGGTCATGTGGTGACTCCTTTTACTTGCACATTTTGACCAAACCATGAGTAAACCATGTAATATAAATTGTTCAATAAAAAAATGAACTATAAATTCCCTCTACCTCTTCCAACCACACAATTTCTCCCCAAACCGTGCACACTAACCATGCATTGGGACAAAATCAACCTCAATCCTCCAAAACTCAAAATTTATCACAAATAACCCAACCCAAACATCAAACTAAAATATTAAGTATCCAAAAAAATAAAAATAACAGAAATAAAAGAAATTTGGGGTTGGATGTGACACTTAGATATCTTAGAGTATATCATATGATCTCTTAGTGTACTCGGGATTATGTTAAGGTATTTAACATGATCCTCATGATTCTATGATCACACCAAGATTTCATCAAAAAAACAACCAAAAATAATCCAAATAAGGGTAGTATATTTGTTTTATTAAGTGGATAAACACATCAAGAGAATGTTTAACCCAAAAGGCATCACAACGAACTCATATAACCCATACCTTCTCCTGAAAGCAGTCAGTTATATATCAAAAGGTATGTCCATCAACTGATGATACCCTAACATCAAATAAATTTTAGGTAACACATATGAACATTTCATCATGTCAAAACGTTCATAAATATGTGGAAGAGGATATCATTTATCAACTTTTGTATGATTCAATTTCTAGTAATCTGCAGTCAACTACAATGTCCTGTTAGCCTCCTTATCAAACAAAATTGGAGATCCCCAAGGTGACATACTTGGATGAATAAACCCTTTATTCTCCAATACTTCCAAACCAGTCTTAAGTTCCTTAATTTATTTTAGTTCCATTTAATATGGTTGAATTGAAATGGGATCTGCTTCAGGCATTAGCTCAATCATGAACTCAACCTCTCTATCAGGTGGAAGCCTAATGAAATCATCAAAAAACACATCCTAGAACCGATCCACAATAAGAGGAAAGACTCCCTGCTCTACTCCCCCATTATCAAGAACAACACATACCACTTAGGATGTGGGGTCACCTAAATACTAAGAGACTGAACCTACATGGCCTTCTAATATATCTCATTCCCCATGGTGAATGTAAGTGTATCCCTCAAGGGATGTGACCGTTACCCTTTGATGGTAACAATAGATATGTTATTGATATGATACCAACCATTCCATCCAAAATATTAGGTCAAAACATGACATCTCAAGCAGAAACATGTCCCAAAAATAAGAAGTACCAACCAACTTCAAGAACACACTCCTTACATTGCCATATATTTTATGCTTATACTCCTAATGGTGTGTCAATTGTCATAACCACACACATAAATTTAATTACTAGACCCAAAAAGTTCACAAACTTGGTAGATATAAAATAATGGGAGGACACTGTATAAAATAAATAACTAGAAAGTTTTGAAGACATAAGAATTATACCTCTAACCGTTAATGGTCTAGCATCACCACAACTTGGTACAAGCTAAACTACATAAAGTTGACCCTCCCCTATACCCAGGGATCCAGTCTGAGTTAACTATGTTGAAATTCCTTTCATATATGGATGTAATTTTTCTGAAGTACCATGCCTACTACCAAGACCAGTACAACCATTATAACTCTAACTATCTTCTAGGTATTGGGTAGTAGACCCCCTTCCTGCACTCTGCATCTGTCTTGACCCACTATCACTTCCCACCTCCCAAGAGTTCCTATAAAACATTTGTACATGTCCAATCCTTTCGCATGCTCAGCACTCCACTAGTGGTTGGGGACACTATGTAATGACCCAAAGTTTCATTAATGGAAAATCCCTCTTGATCTAATTAAATGTCTCTTTATGTAAACTATTTATATAAAATGTAAACTTATTTTGTTTTATGTTAAGAATTGTGATCGTTGCTTTTATATCCGTTGAACAGTGATCACATGATTAGTATAAATATAGGGCTTTAACAAATCCAATTTACTCAAAAAAAAGAAGTGATGGCCTCACCCAGTAGAATTTCCCCATACGAATCCCATTTGTCGGAGCTCGGAAAAGATTTGTCATCCTTGGGATTCTCTCTTGACCAAGCCCAGGTTGAGCTTCATCATGTCAAGCTCGAATGGGACCGTCTACGTGAAAAGTAGAAGTTGATAAAGATTACCACTCGAGCGATGTTATCTGAGCCACCCCAAGAGTCTGTCACCATCGCACACCTTACCCTTAGGTCTTATGTGGTTGTTTTAAGGGGTTATGTAACAAATCGATAGTACTATTTTCATGTACATTATTTTTTTTATATAATAATGTATATACTTTCTTGTTATTATGGATACATTGTAAATAGTTTTTAAAGTACAAATAGTCTTTTCAGTTATTATTTAATTAAGAATTATATTTTGTTAAATTAAGGGATTTTTGAATTAAATAATATTTTAATAAAATATTATTATTATTATTAAATTAATTTTATTATATGTAAATGATCATATAATTTTATGAATGCAATTGTATTTTTTATTAAGGTTTGAAAGCCAATTTTTTCAAAACCCGTGAATTTTCGATAAATATCGGTTTTTATTTTAAAAGTGAAAATTAACATATTTAGAAAATTTTTTAGATAAAATAAATGTTATTTCTGGAATCAGGATGTTGAAATTATCCAATGGTGAATTTTTCATAATTTTCTGAGACAGCCAAATATTTGGGTAAAAATTAAATACCGTTTAAATATATAATGTGTTTTATGACATCATAATGACCCAATAGTGATATAATAAAATACTATAAGCTTTATTTTCAGCCAATACATGTTTTAACATTAAAATAATGTGATTTTGGGTTTGTTTGACTTACTTTTCAAAGCATTAATGGACCCCTCAAGACTTATTAAACACCTTGTCTTTTTAAATTGTTTTCCATGGGAGTGTGACTCACCTCCACATAAGCAACCCTATTATTTTAAGAAGTTAGGACTTTGGACTTATAAAATATTTTTTTCCTCTTCCCTTTTCCAAAAACCATGGGCAAAAACCATGGTATGGTTTTTGGTTTAGATTAATTTAATATAAGGGGTCCCAAACCTAAATAATAAAGAATTCCTTCACCTTTCCTATATAAACCCACCTAAGCTCCCACTTCCTCATCACTAAAAGCCTTTGGAGGTCGTCCAAACTCTGCCCTAATCTCTCTAGAATCCTCTCAAGGTTCCCCAAGTTCCCAATAAGCCTCTCTCAATCCTCTCTCTATCCTTTGGAAGCACACTTCCAAGTAAGGGTTTTTTTTCTTCCGTTCTCATTTTTGTCAATTTTCTTTAAGTTGTTTTCCCATTTTAATTTAAATTATGAATGTTTTGGTATGGTTTCTCACCTCCCTAATACTTCCCTTATTATGTTTTAATTATGGGAGACTCCTTTTGGTCTCATTAAATGTCTCCCATGTACACTCGTTACTATGCTGAAATTCCGAAAGGAACTTCTCTCTCCTCATTTACATTCAAGAAATACTTTTGTATCATGAATCTAAATTCCATTAAAATTGTTGGTACATGTATATATATGATCTCCTTATTGTCCATTACATGTAAATATGATGAGGAACCCCTTTCTATCTCAGCAATCATTTTTATGAATTCTTATGTCATGCTGTTACGCTGTCGAAATCGCACTGATTTTCTAAGCCAATGTCATTGTATAGTGAATACCATGCCCATTTCTCCATCAAGGGTATTCACATTTATGCACATTTACTTATTAATTATAAAGTTTCATGTATTAATTCCACATTCTTTTATCGTTGAATAAATTATTATGTTTTATGAATCCATGTTTTATGATCAATGTGGCACACTTATGATTGAAATGAAATGTTTAAGAAGGGTGCGCCCTTATAGCACTCCAATACATTGGGTAAAGTATAGTATCATGATACGTAATGTGCAATGAGTTTTGACTCATGCTAATTCAAGTGAAACGAGGGTTTACTTGTGCTTTATGTGCAATGAGGATTTACTCAAGCTTTATGTGCAATGACCCTTGGCTCATGAAAATTCCATGTTAAGTATTGTTGCCACATTTCCATGTTATGATTATCATGCTTTATCATGCCTTTATGTTCATGTTTTTCTTATGCTCTATTGATATGCCTATTGTCTAACATGTACTGTACTCCTCATTTTATTCCATTTGTACTCCCTTATTGGGCTATATAGCTCACCCTTTTCTTATGCATGTCCTCAGGTTATCCCATGCAATGCTAATTACGAGGGAATGTAATGGTCATGTAAAGGAAGTTTTCAATAAAGATGTTGTATTTCATGTTTTAAGTTTTTATGTAATGATCCTAATCCCCAAAGACACTAAACTTCTTGATCTTCTTTATTGTATCAAGTGAAGTTTTATGTAATAAATCATGTTTAAGTTTGTAATAAAATCATGGTTGTCATAGTTGGTATCAGAGGATAGGTTTAGTTATTTTTTGGATTAGGATTATAAAACCCTATTAAAGCCTTAGAGACAAGACTAAGTACAATAAAAACATCCCTAAGTTTTGTTAAGTACTGATTAAGTGGTTTATCAAACAAATACATCCTTGTCTGGATACGAGAAGGTAGAGGCGGCTCTGGCACAGATGTATCCTAGGGTTAAAACCCGAAAACACCGCTTTGAGCTAGAATCGAACGGGAACTGGTGCACGACAACGGGCCTTGCTGCACTCTTGGTTACGAAACTCCTGGGGGATATGTTTTTGATAAATTCACAATCTTAGTATGAACCTTTTTTGAGGGATTTTAAAAAATTCCCCTAAGAATATATGTCAGAAAGTAGATCATGAAAAGCCTAGATTGAAGCCTATAGACTCATGAGTTAAAGAAATAAAAGTTTATTTTTAAGTCATCAAATTTTGTCTTTGGATTACCCTTTATGTGTTACCCCCTAATTTTCCTTTTATTCCAGCCAATGGCTGGTAATAGGAGGACTCGGGCTAACAACCGATGTGAAGATCAGTGTGATGATTGTACTAATGAGATGCCCAATCCAATGGGAGCTGGAATCATGAACTTTGTCATGATTCTCTCTTAGATAACTCAAGATTTTAATAGAAATATGAGTCAAGAGGAACATCCAAACCCCCCTAATAAGGAACAAGTCACTATTGAGAGCTTCATGAGACAAAGGCCTCTTACTTTTAGTGGATCATCCGATCCCACGATCGCTGAACAATGGATCAACTCCATTGAAAAGATATTCTCCATCCTTAAATGTTCTAAAAAAGAGAAGGTTCTCCAGGCTACTTATCATATGGAGGGTGAAGTTGATCAATGGAGGAAATTGATCAAAAATAAGAAGCCTGAGGGGGAGATCGAGGCATTGGAATAGAAGGATTTCCAGAAGATGTTTTTCGATAAATATTTTCCACGCACCCTCCGGATTAAGATGAAAAGGGACTTCCTTTACCTCAAGAAAAAATACGAAGAATCTATAGGATCGTAAGAGGCAAACTTCACAAGGCTTGCACGATATGATTCTGGATTTGTCGTAACCCCCGAATGCAAGGTTGACCACTTCTTTGGTGGGCTGAAGCCTAGCCTATGGAAAGAATTAGCGATCCGTGACTTCGACAGCTATGATGAAATTGTCTGATGTGCCCTCAAGGTCAAAATGGAGATCAGGGAATCACAGGGGTATAATGGGGACAATAAGTGTACGGTGGACTTCAATGCTGGAAGTCCGATGGATAAATCCAATGGTGCTAAGAAGATTCAGCACCCCACTTTCCAAAAGTGCGGAAAGAAGCACCCTGGAAATTGCCTCAAGGGGACGAGGAAATGCTTTAGGTGTGGAAGAGAAGGGCACCTAGCTGTTAACTTTTATCAAGAAAGTCCTGCGGCTGCGACAGAGGATAGGAATGCTCTCTTCAAACCTCAATGCATTTTTTATTGCTACAAATGAAAAGAACAGGGTCATCTTGCAAATCAGTGCCCTAATACAAGGGTTTTTTGAGGCAACCAACAACATTCAAGGCAGCAAGGAATAGTTTTTTCCATAATTTCTGCCGAAGTGAACCCCGAAAACGAAGTGGTGACAGGTACGCTAGTTATTTATTCAAGAACAGCGAACATACTTTTTGATTCAGGTTCTACTCATTCTTTTATATCTCGAAATTTTAGTAGAACAATCATAGTACCACCACAAATCATGGAAGTAAAGATGTCGATCAGTATGGAAAATGGGGCAATCATTGCATCCCATGAATATAAGTCCTCCCGTGTTATAATCTGTGGATTGAATTTCCTGGAAAACCTCATCATACTCCCTCTGGTGGAATTTTGTGCAATTCTTTGAATGGATTGACTTTCCTTATATAGAGCCAACATAAATTGTCGAGAAAGTGAGATCACACTCTATATGGAGAATCGACCCCCGATTCATTACAAGTTTAAGGAGGAAGATGAATCTCCTTTAGCTCCATCATCTCAAGCATGGATATTACTGCCCTATGAGCACGCATATCTGGATCAGATGATTGAGTCCAAGGAAGAAACCATCCTTGAAGAAATTCCTATTGTGAGGGAATTCGCTGAAGTGTTTCCCGAGGAACTACCTGGTCTTCCTCCTAGAAGAGATATTGAGTTATCAAATGAACTTATACCTGGGATGCTACCTAATCTAAGACTCCATATAGAATGGTTTTCGTTGAGCTTGAAGAGCTGAAGAAACAACTACAGGAGAATCTGGATAAAGGATTTATATGCCCAAGTGCTTCATCATGGGGTGCACCAGTCCTCTTCATCAAGAAGACGGATGGGTCAATGCGGTTTTGCATTGATTATCATGAACTTAACAAAATCACGATGAAGAACATGTATCCTCTTCCACGGATCGATGACTTGTTTGATCAGCTACGTGGAGCATAATACTTCTCCAAGGTGGACTTGTGGTCAGGATATTATCAAGTAAGGGTGAAGAAGGATGATATCCCCAATACTGCTTTTCGCGCAAGATACGGGAACTATGAATTCATAGTAATGCCTTTCGGACTCACCAATTCTCCAGAAATCTTCATTGACTTGATGAATAGAGTCTTTAGAGATTACCTTGAAATCTGTTGGTAGTCTTTATAGATGATATTCTAATATACTCCAAAACCAACGATGATCATGAGGAGCATTTAAGAACTGTACTAGAGACTTTGCACAAGGAGAATCTCTATGAAAAGTCCAGCAAGTGTGAGTTTTGGTTGAAGGATGTCTCATTCTTGGGCCATATCATCACAAGCAATGGGATATCTATGGACCCCTCCAAAACAGATGCAATTTAGGGATGGCCAAGGACAACATCGGTAACGGATATCCGTAGCTTCTTGGGGTTAGCTAGATATTATAGACGATTTGTAAGAAATTTCTCACAATTTTCCAACCCTCTTACCAAGATAAATCGAAAGGGAGTAAAGTTTTCTTGGAGTGATAAATGCAAAGAAAGCTTCAAGGAGTCTAAAAGGAGGCTTATCACTCTGTCCATGCTCACTTTACCCACAAGTGGGGAACTTTTGTGGTATTCAGTGATACTTCAAAGAAGGTCTCAGGCTGTGTGATGATGCATAATGATAAAGTGATATCCTATGCCTCAAGGTAGTTGAAAATCCATTAGTGAAACTATCCAACGCAAGATCTGGAGTTGGAAGCTGTGATCTTTGCCTTGAAAATCTGGCGGCATTATCTCTATGGAGATAAATGTGAGATAAATACTAACCACAAGAGTCTTAAATATATATTCACACAGAAATAGCTTAATATGTGCCAGAGAAGATGGATAGAGCTCATCAAGGATTATAACGGTTCAATCCATTACCACCTTGGGAAAGAAAACAAGGTGGAATATGCCCTAAGTAGAAAGGACCCAGTGATTCTATCAATGATGAGAATTGGGAAGGATCCAATCTTCTTAGACTTGATGAAGATGGACATGGGAATCATAAAGAAGGGAACGTCATCAATCCTTTCACAAATTATTGCTCAACTGTCTCTTTTGGAATGGTTAAAGGATTCTCAAAAGGATGATGTGGGAATTCAGGAAAAACTAGAAGCTATCAAAAAAGGGAAATCCTCGGTGTTTAATGTTAATGAAGAAGGAATTGTGCGGTTTGGGAAAAGACTATGTGTTCCATCAAGTCTGGAGATAAAGAAGGAACTTTTTGATGATGCACATAGTTCAAATTTCTCTATTCACCCAGGGAGCACAAATATGTATCGAGATCTCCGAGAAAACTTTTGGTGGAAGAAGTAGATCGCTGAATATACATCAAAGTGCCTGGTGTGTCAGCAAGTGAAGGCAGAGAGGCAGAAGTCTAAGGGGATGATGCAACCATTTCCCATACCAGAATGGAAATGGGAGAACATCACCATGGACTTTGTCACTGGACTTCCAAGGACATCCAAGGGCAACAATGCAATCTGGGTTGTTGTGGATCGTCTTACAAAGACTACACACTTTATTTATATTCAGGAGGATTTCTTTTTGGTCAACTAGAACGGATATATATTAGGGAAGTGGTAAGGCTGCATGGAGTGCCACTATCTATTATGTCTGACCGAGATCCAAGATTCACCTCTAAGTTTTGGAAGAGTCTTCAACATGCTCGGAATAATGAACTGAACTTCAGTATGACCTATCATCCTTAAACTGATCGCCAATCTGAGCGGACTATCCAAACACTTGAGAAAATTTTGAGAGTGTGCTCAATGGACTTTAAAGGCGGATGGGATCAACATCTTCCTCTGGTTTAGTTCTCTTATAACAATAGTTCCCACTCGAGCATCCAAATGGCACCATATGAAGCCCTGTATGGGAAAAGGTGCAAAACACCGGCATGTTGGGATGAGGTCGGTGAACGTAAGCTGCTTGGACCAAAAATGGTCGAGGAAATGGTGGAGAATGTGAAAACCATTCAGTAGTATATCAAGGTTTCCCAGAGTCGATAGAAGAGTTATGCAGATAACCGTTGACGAGACCTTGAGTTTAAAGTTGGAGACATAGTTTTTCTACGCATATCTCTGTGGAAGAAGGTCATGATGTTTGGAAAGAAAATGAAGTTAATTCCATGGTCCATTGGCCCCTTCGATATTCTTGATCATGTCGGGGCTATGGCCAATCGACTAGCACTTCCACCTACCATGGCCAAAGTACATGATGTCTTTTATGTATCCCTCTTAAGGAAGTACATACCGGACCCTTCACATGTACTCTCTTCTGAGGTGGTACATTTGGAGGATGATCTTTCTTATGAGGATCAACGAGTGAAGATCTTAGATTGTAGAGAAAAAGTTCTATGAAATAAGACAATTCCCCTCATCAAGGTGTTGTGGCAAAACCACAAGTTGGAATAAGTGACATGGTAATCGGAGGATATGATGAAGCTAAGTTACCCACATCTGTTTTAGTGTGGGAAAAGGAAATTTCGAGGGCGAAATTTTTTAAGGGGGGAATATTGTAATGACCCAAAGTTTCATTAATGGGAAATCCATCTTGATCTAATTAAATTTCTCTTTATGTAAAATGTTTATATAATATGTCAACTTCTTTGGTTTTATGTTAAGAATTGTGACCATTGCTTTTATAGTCGTTGAACAGTGATCACATGATTAGTATAAATATAGGGCTTTAACAAATCCAATTTACTCAGACAAAAGAAGCGATGGCCTCACCCAGTAGAATTCCTCCATATGAAGCCCATTTGTCAGAGCTCGGAAAAGAGGTGGCATCCTTGGGCTTCGTTCATGACCAAGCCCAAGATGAGCTTCATCATGTCAAGCTCGAATGGGGCCATCTACGTGAAAATTGGAAGTTGATAGAGATTACCACTCAAGCGATGTTATCCGAGCCACCCCAAGAGTCTGTCACCATCGCACACCTTACCCTTAGGTCTTATGCGGCTATTTTAAGGGGTTATGTAACAAATCGATAGTACTATGTTCATGTACATTATTTTTTTATAGATAATAATTTATATACTTTCTTGTCATTATGGATACATTGTAAATAGTTTTTAAAGTAAAAATAGTCTTTTTAGTTATTATTTAATTAAAAATTCTATTTTATTAAATTAATGGATTTTTGAATTAAATAATATTTTAATAAAATATTATAATTATTATTAAATTAATTTTATTATATATAAATGATCATATAATTTTATGAATTCAATTGTAATTTTTATTAAGGTTTGAAAGCCATTTTTATCAAAACCCGTGAATTTTCGATAAATGTCGGTTTTTATTTTAAAAGTGAAAATTAACTTATTTAGAAAACTATTTAGATAAAATAAATGTTATTTCTGGAATTAGGACGTCGAAATTATCCAATGGTGAATTTTTCATAATTTTCTGAGACAGTCAAATTTTTGGGTAAAAATTAAATACCGTTTAAATATATAATGTGTTTTATGACATCATAATGACCCAATAGTGATTTAATAAAATACTATAAGCATTATATTCGGCCAATATATGATTTACCATTAAAATAATGTGATTTTGGGTTTGTTTGACTTACTTTTGAAAGCATTAATGGACCCCTCAAGACTTATTAAACACCTTGTCTTTTTAAATTGCTTTCCATGGGAGTGTGACTCACCTCCACATAAGCAACCCTATTATTTTAAGAAGTTTGGACTTTGGCCTTATAAAATATTTTTTTCCTCTTCCCTTTTCCAAAACCATGGTCAAAAACCATGTGATGGTTTGTGTTTTGGAATAATTTAATATAAGGGCTCCCAAACCTAAATAATAAAGAATTCCTTCACCTTTCCTATATAAACCCACCCAAGATCCCACTTCCTCCTCATTAAAAGCCTTTGGAGTTCGTCCAAACTCTAACCTAATCTCTCTATAATCCTCCCAAGGTTCTCCAACCTCCTAAGAATCCTCTCTCAAGCCTCTCTCTATCATTTGGAAGCACACTTCCAAGTAAGGGTTTTTTTCTTCCTTTCTCATTTTTGTCAATTTTATTTAAGTTGTTTTTCCCTATTAATTTCAATTATGAATGTTGGGGTATGGTTTATCACATCCCTAATACTGACCTCTTTATGTTTTAATGATGGGAGACACCATTATCTCTCATTAAATGCCTCCCATGTACACCCATTACTATGCCAAAATTCCGAAACAAACTTCTCTCTCCTCATTTACATTCAAGAAATACTTTTGTATCATGAATCTAAATTCCATTAAAATTGTTGGGAAATGTATCTATATAACCTCCTTAATGTTAATTACATGTAAATATGATGAGGAACCCCTTTATCTCTCATCAACCATTTTTATGAATTCTTATGTCACGCCATTACGTTGCCGAAATCGCATCGATTTTCTAAGCCAATGCCATTGTGTAGTGAATACCATGCCCATTTCTCCATCAAGGGTATTCACCTTTATGAACATTTACTTATAGATTATAAAGTTTCATGTATGAATTACACATTATTTTATCATGGAATAAATGATTATGTTTTATGAATCCATGTTTTTTGATCCATGTGGCACACTTATGCATGAAATGAAATGTTTAAGAAGGATGCGCCCTTATAGCGCTCTAATGAATTGGGTAAAGTATAGTATCATGATATGTCATGTGAAATGAGTTTTGACTCATTCTAATTCAAGTGAAAAGAGGGTTCACTCGTGATTTATGTGCAATGAGGATTTACTCATGCTCCATGTGCAATGAGCCTTGGATCATGCTAATTCCATGTTTAGTGTTGTTGTCATATTTCCATGTTATGATTATCATGCTTTATCATGACTTTATGTTCATGTTTATCTTATGATCTATTGATATGCCTATTGTATAACATGTACTGTACTCCTCATGTTATTCCATGTGTACTCCCTTACTGGGCTTTATAGCTCACCCTTTTCTTATGCATGTCCTCAGGTTATCCCATGCAATGCTAAGTACGAGGGAATGTAGTGGTCATGTAAATAAATATTTCAATAAAGATGTTGTATTTAATGTTTTAAGATTTTATGTAATTATCCTAAGCCCCAAAGACACTAAACATATCGATCTTCTTTGTTGTATCAAGTGAAGTTTTATGTAATAAATCATGTTTAAGTTTGTAATAAAAGCAGGGTTGTCATACACTATCTACACATGTGTCCTAGAATAACTCACCGATTCACCACCCTTAGAGATCAATCATATTCATTCACTTATTGTTCTACCACTTCCATTGTGAAAACCCTCAAAATGGATTTTCCTACGATCATAATTCATACCACTAGACTTCCCAAATGAAACTACATGTCCACCACCAGAAGCCTCGTTTAGTTTTACTTATCAAATGAGATCATGATCCACCACATCAAAAAACCTATTTAAATGGAAGATATTTACCTTGTACTTGATCTCATATAAAAGTTTGTCCTAAAAAGTTATCATGGTAGCTACTCCATCCCCTACCAATGATGAATCAAAGTGTTTTAAGTCAATAAAGCATCCAGCATAATCCATCGCATACATAGTCCCATGAGTCAACCTCATAAACTATATAGCCTTATCTTGCCTCAAAGTCTCCATATAAAAGTTTTCTAGAAGATTTTCCTAGAAATATTTCCATTACATACCATATTCTTTATCATTCTAAAACAAAATATCCCATTAGTGATTTCCCCATCCGCACAAAATATAATACACCAACTTGACCCTCTTCTTAGGAGGAGTCTCTAAGTGATCCTAAATCATCTGGATGGGTTTTATCTAGAACTTGGCCACCACAGGTATTCCATCTTCCAAAAAAATCATAGGGTGTTGTAACTAAAACTCTCTATTCAGGTCAAACATACTCAGTGTAGCTCACCCTGGGTCTTGATCCATCATCTGTATAAAACAAACAAAATTATCATTGAACTTTTCTTCCCCTCTTCCTCCTAGAACCAAGGGGGGTTCTTTGTTCACTACTGGAGTATCATTATCAGATATTTACTCATTTCTCCAAATTATTTAGAATCATAGTGGTTCCATCCCTCTAAAATTTTAAAAACACATTTCAAAACACATAACATAAAGTTTCCACATTTTACACAAAAGAAGGCACACTACCAGCCATAAATAACTCACTTTGCATACACTATCCCAGTGGACATTATCACATCTATATCACTACCCTCACTCATCCCTACAATAGGTAATGGATAAAATAGGGCAATGAAATTTCATATTAAATTCATGTTAAACACTATATTAATACCTTCTAATTAACATCCATCAATTCCTTAATCATATACAAATTTCTCATTATGAACTAATTTTACACATTCAAAAATTTATTTCAATTATCTATATAGTTATAACATCTTTATTGGGCACTTTTCCTTAAAATCACAATGGAATAAAAATGAATTTTTGATCCCCACACCCGACCATGACATGTTTTCCCATGTTTTCTTAATATGATGTATGTCACATATTTTCTTTAGTGCCTAATATAATGTATGAATATTCAAACCTCATTAAAATTTAAACCATGATTAAAATAACATAAAAAACATCACACATAAAGTGTATCACCCAAGGAAATGTAACATTCAACTTTAAAAATGAACATCAAGAACAACAATCCCACCCTGGCTACTTGGGTTTTCCCCTACATGGGTCAGCTACTCCAATGAATGATCTCATTAAAAAGTCCCAACACATCCTAATATTATATCTACCTTCCCAAAATAAAATAAATAACAAAAAAGAAACACCCTTATACCACTTTTTCATGCCCCAACCCAGGATCCACTAAATCGGTTCCCCGAGCCAGTGCATCACATGACCTCAAGCGTGCCTCCCCATATTCCAGAGGCTTCCAACTACCATCTAGGGTATAATTAGGCATGTGGGGAGATTATACCCTATTTATAAGAGTAATAAATATTATATATAATAATAAATAAAGAAATGTTATAAATAATAAACATGCATCACTAATCAGTTTCCCAAAGCTGGGTACAAACCCAAAACCAAATAGTAAATATTCTATGTTATGTCTTATAGTTCCCAGCATAAAGGAAAAATCCAAAATAAATACAAGATTAAAATATCCCAAAATAGGTCCTGACACCAAATCTAGTTCCCCCATCCATGTACATCCTTGATCCCAAAATCAACCCTCAAGCATAGGGCCCTTGCCCTTGTCCCATCCTACAACCATGAAATCTGCTTGGGTACCCAATGGTGGTCCAAATAGGGTGTGAATACAACTTAGTAGGCCACCAACAATGATTTCCATAAAATTTCTAGTCTAAAAAGTGTATGTATGAGTATGGTAAAAAATATATAAATTGTGTTCCATTAATTGATAGGTTTTAAATTAGCCATAGCCATCATTAGTTCCATTTTTTACCCATATCCATCTGACATGCTTCGGTCTACATCGATAAACTAAGCAATATACAAGTGGATTCAATTTCACTTCATCATAGGAGAATTTATTTCACAAAATAGTATATTAAAAAAACATGCCTTGGATCCTCATTCCATGCATTCAACTCATGTACATTCCTTAGGGAAATAAAGCCTTAGTCTGAAGCCCTAACCCATGAAAACCCTCAATGGGTCCTAGAGAGTCCGTCTATATCAACCCATTTGAGAATAACCTTAGTATAACACCCCATACATACCATTCAATCACATGATCATGTTTCTTTAACCATTATTCATATTTTCCATTTTCCACATACATATTATAACTCATTTAACACTTCCAAGTTAGGCCAAATGCCTCCTTATTCCTTTCAACAAACTAAACATAATTATCATTTGTTTCATTCCATAATCCCTCCAATTTATCATATAGAAATTAATTTCTACATTCAAGGAATGGGAACACCCCATGTGTTTTTTAAGACCAGGTCTACTCATCCTCAACGAATACCATAGAGATCATGAGGGGTTAAATTCATCATTAAATTAATCCATTTAACATATCCTAAAAAGTGAAGCTTATGGATAGAAATTAGGTACCAAAACACAACCTCACATACAAACATTATGGCCAAAAAACTATGGTATATAACTTGTATATCACTTACCTCAAGTTCATAGATGAACGCTCACTTAACCTTATCATTTGATTTGAACTCAATCATACTTCAAATACACAAAATAAAATATACTAGAAAAAATATTTAATTAAATATTTGTAAGGATAAGAATGATTATACATATCCTTTTCAATAAAATAGAGAAAATAGGAGTTTTATACTCACCCAGATCTTCAATTCTCACCAAACCATATTCCAAATAGTCAGGAATCAGAGGAAAATCATCACTTGGAATCATGGGAGGAAAGGGTTCATAATTTAGGATGATGTAAGAATAATGGGGAATAAAATAGGTTTATAACACTTAAATCCTGATAATGGGAAATTGGAAACTCCCCCTTTTAATGGGGTGCATGGTTTGGCCGCACAGTTGTCTATACTATGCGCAATCGTGTGCCGTCATCTGTCCAGGAGAGGGCCAGGTCACACGGTTACTTAGGATCCCTCACGGTTTCAAAAAACATGTAGTGGGCATGTGTTATGGATATTTTCAAGCATGTATGGTTTTAGGCTTCCCCCTTTTATAGTTTCTCAACTGTGAACCTTCCACCCAAGGCCCACATCATTTTGGCACACGGTTATAACTAATTCTGCACCAACCATGAAACATGTATTATATGGACCTTATTTCCATATTTGTATGCCATGATCCCCTAGGACACCCTAGATACTTCTCATACACTAGATAAATATTTTATTAACCAGGATAAATGTATTTTATAAAAACATAAAAAAGAATTTAGCTTAGGAGAATTTTGGGATCTTAAAAATATATCGACTGTTTGGAAGTTCCACATCCTCAACCCATTTAGAAATATAATCTTTAGTCGCTAAAATATATCCATTCGTATGATAAAATAGGAATGGTACCATTAAATACACAACCCAAACATAAAATATCTATACCTATAGAATAACCTTTTGAGGTATATCTTTCCTTCTTCCATTATTTTACAATCTTTGGTTCATATCAAATATAACCACTAATCTTCTAGAATCCTTGAAGAGTGTTATCCAAAAGAAACCATATTGTTGGAAATTTTGAGATATAATATCTCTCCCTTGGTGTCCTCCCCATGGTGAAGAGTGAAAATCACTAAAATAGAACTCATATCTTCATCGAGAACACATCTCCGTAAAATTCTGTTAGCACACCTTCTAAAAAATATTGGGTCATCTTAATAGTTGTATTTTAGAGAAAAAATATATTTTATTCTTTATTTTTTAGTGATATTAATAGGTATGATTCTTAAACATAATAAATTTATAAAATATAAAAACAAATAATCCTGTATTATTGAAATAGTGAGAATTTTTTCATTATAAAATGATAGATTTGTTTTCCTTGAATAATTATTTTTAGTGCTAGATAGCCTATAAAATTTATCCACAATTATTTTTTCAGAACCTTTCCTTTAACTAATATCCAGATCAAATTAATTTAAAAGAATTATCAACCTATTTTTTATACACATAACCACTTTCTTATATACATTATATTTTAGGGATAAAGCATTAGTGAAAAAATATTCCTTAAATCAAATAAAATATTTCTTAAACTTATCTAAAGAAAAAAATATCTAATAGATCCTTCTCTATTGTGGTGTAGTTACTTTGAGATTCATCTAGTAATATACTAACATAATACACAATATTTACCCTCTTCTAATTATTCAAACCAAAACAGACCATGTATCCATGTCATTGGCCTCACTCATAATATTAAATGGTATTTTCTTGTCAGGGGGTGATAAAGGGTAAAGAATTAAATTTTTATTTAATAAAATGAAATATTAAAGGAACTTATCATAAAATAAAATGTTTATATCCTTTACTAGTAGTGAAAACAAGGGATTAGTGATCTTTAAAAGTTCTTTTATGAATATATACTTAACCCCAGAATTCATTATAAAACTCGTAACTCCCATGAAAGTTTTAGGAGGGTAAAACCTCTAAATAGCCTATATTTTGGAAGTTTCTACCTTAAACCCATTACTAAAAAATAGGTGACCAAGAATAATTACCTTGGTGGATATAAAATATCACATCTTCCAACTCAAGACAATATTTTCTCTTGAAATCATTGCAAGAACAATATTATATTATTTAATCATCACTCAAAGTTATCCCCAATAATGGAAGAATCATCCATAAATACCTCAATTATCTAATAAACAATATCCAAAAAATATATCCACCATATATCTATGAAAATATTTTAAGATATAACAAAAACCAAAGGTAAATATCTGTTAGGAAAATATTCTAAAGGGATATGTGAATGTGGTTTTTCTTGATCATTATGGGATCTTGGGGTTTAATTGAAACCTGAATAGCCATCAAAAAAATATTAAAACTCATTACTGAGAAACCTATCAAAAATATGGTCTATAAATGGAATGGAAAAATTATATGTAATAATATAAAAGATGATATTTCTATAATATATATAGACTATCCATTTGGTATCCTTCTTAGTTAAAATTTATTCATTCTTCTTATTGGTAAAAATAATGACACCCAATTCTTGGTATAACATAAATAATACTGACCCAAGGGATTATTAATATTGGATAAATTATTCCAAAATCTAGATGCTTGATAAATTCATCCCTAACAACCTCTTTCATGTTTGCATTAACTTTTCATTTTCCCTTAGATCTAGGTTTTTTATCAGGATCTATAGAGATCTTATATATGAAAACGATAAACTAATACCCTTTATATTAATAATTGTACAACCAATAGAAAATTTAAATTCACCCAAAAAAAATTAAACCTATCTTCTTGAAATGTTTCTATCTCAGTGGAGATTATTATATGAAGTGTGAAATGTAGATAAAAAATCAATATTTTAGGTGAAATATAAAAGACATAAGCTACATGTGAGATTTTGGGGATAAAAGTTAGACTTTTGGTTTGAGGTGTACCAAGGTCATCAATATGACTATTAAAGAGAGAATAGGAGATATAAAATACTTATTTATCACTCTTTTATATTGATATCAAATACTTACACTTGGATTCTAGAATTGGGTTAAGAATATTTTCCTTAGAAAACTCATCAAGATGTTCTAAAACTCTCCCTCATAAGTTTCTAAATTTTCTTTCTCCTTAATATAAAAAATTCCCATTAACATTTTCAAAAAATTGGGTTCATTATAAATTTTTTCAATGATTATAATGATTCCTTATCTAGATCATCAAAATTTTCCAGAAATCATAGAAACTCAACTCTTGAGAAATCTTAATCTTATGTGGGTTCTTTATCATTATTGAAAACAATAAACTTTTTTATTTTTTCACTAATATTGAAAATTTAATTTCTCTATAAAACATCAATAACAACTCCCCTATTAGCGAATAAAATATTACCAAGAATGATAGGGACATTCTTATCACATTTTATATTAAAGATAAAAATGTTAGTAGGTAAAAACAGCTCAACTACTCAAACCAATTATTTTTCTACTCTCCCAATATGGTGATTATTGGATATCTCAGCCAAATGTAAAGAAAATATGATTAGTTATAATTATCTTAATATTTTTTTTCTGAATAATGAAAAATAAATCATATTTATACTCTCACTAAGTTCATGTGATTAGTTGAAAAATCATCATCCATGATATATGTAAAAAAATATTATAAATTATTTTCATTTGAAATGATCCTTCTAAATGATTTCAAATATAGTGGTATTTGAAAAAAAGTTTTAATTAATTGGATTATCATAAAAAACATATTAATAAACCCATTAAACATAAGTAGTTTAGGCCAATTCCTCTTTTTCTTTACTCATTGAGAAAATAAAATGGGTGGGGAAAACTATAATAATATAGTGGGTATACCTACAATATCTTCTGAAATTATGTAATCACCATTATTATTTGTCAACATCAAGTATTATCCTATTTTTTAAAGTGGGTTAGTTAAATTTATCTTAGTTTCAACCTTTATTTCCTCATTTATAAATTTATTTTTTTCTTGCTTTTGACTTTTTTAAATTCTCAACCTCCAATTTGAACATTCCTATGCTCTTCCCTAAAATTATTCTCAATTGTTGAACCAATCCTAGTATTTAAATCTATGAAAAATTCCCTATGGTTGATATCAGTGGAACTTGGGAACATACCACTATTCAAAAAAGTTAAATCTTTTAATTTTTCAATTTTAGGATATGGATCCTATAATCTGTCTTAGAATTTTTTGAATCATTCAAATACTTTTCTAAATATAACTTGATTAACATTTTCCACAAAATCCCTTCCAATTCCCCTAAATAATTATAGGAATCAATCATAATTTTATTTTAAAACTATAGTATCTGTTGATTTTAGAAAATAAGGTAACCAAACTGTATCATCATTAATTTATCCTTCCTAGATATATTTGGATGGTTCCTATATCCAGGGTTGTAACTATTAGAAAAGTGTTTATTATTTCATTTCAACCTAGGTCTATATCCTATAAAATTATCATTTTCTATAGATTAGGTAGGAATGTAAATGTTTTGGAAATAGTATTCTGAATTCCTAAACATTCCATAGTGAAAATAAAATTCTATAAGAGTTTGATTATGATTTTTACAAACAACTTTATTAGTAATTTGATTTTCATTATGATTCTTTAGATATTGAAGCTAATTATTGATTTTATCTAGTTGTGTGTTCATTTCTAGCCCCAAACTAATTTTTTTCTCATTCATGTTGACTTTATTTCTCCTATATGACTTTTATTAAGAATTAAGATAATGGGTGTTATCAATTTTCCTTAAATACTCATTTTTAATTGGTGTAATTACCTTTAGCTGATTGATCAACCAAATTTTTAGTTGAAGGTAAAATTACTTCTTATAAATAATCGATAAAAAGTTGATAGGGGAGTTAGTTATAATAACACTAATTAATAAGGTCATTAAACCTATACTAGGATTAATGAAAATCCTCTCCTTCATCCTAATATAAGCAGGCTTTTTTACTCATATACTCTCCCTTCAACCATTTTGGGTAAAATTATGATATAAAAGAATTGTAAACTTAGTCCCATGTTTCATAAATTTTATAATCTGATTAGAGGAACCAATTTATTACATTCCACCTTTTAAAAAATTGAGCACTCTCATATTAATCCCATCCCCACTCACAAATTGTAGTGGAAGTTGTTTCTCTACATTATAGAAATCCATAATAATGGATAAGGAGTTCTCATTGGGTAGACCATTGAAATAAGGTAGTCTCAATAGGTAAGACTATTTAATCACATAATTCTTATCTCTCTAGATTAACCTTATGTATAAATAATTACCTAAAACCACATGGATTTGGTACACACCCATTTTAAGCCTTAGTAGGACTTATATAAGGATAGGTTAATTTATATACACCACTCTATCCTCTAAGTATTCTATTCCTATTTTATTTTCCTTTTAAAAAATATACCATGTATTTTAATTCATGAATTAAGGGATCTAAATTCTCCTATTTGGATCTATTTTTCATACACTGGGTTGTTTAAAAAAAACTGAAATAGATTTGTTTTTATTAAGTTTTATTTACTATGAAACATGTCCCCTTCCAAAGTAATGGTGCCAAATTTTAATATTTCATTACTATAAAAATTTTATTTTTAATATAAAATAATCTTTTAGAGTAGTAGAGCAATTTTGAACATATAAGTAAAGATTTTTTTTTGACCCAAAAATTAAAAACCCAACAAAGGAAATAGTAGAAAATAAAAATAAGAAGAAAATATAGAGGAAAAGTCATGTGATGTGAATCAAGATTTAAAACTGATATAGAAATGCATGATGGTGAAACTAGATGTGAATAAGGATACCATGATAATTGTACATAAGCAGTAGATAGTCTAGGTAAATTTTAATTGATGCAAATTATGTAAAAAAAAGTCCAACAATTTTGAGAAAAAAAATAGTTTAGTTGGATCAAATATCATAGAATGATGTCAAATACTCTATTGATAAGTGACCCACTATTGAATCAACTATGAATTTTTAAATTTTAGAGCTAAGTTAGGAGATAAAATGAATGATAGTAATGTTTTTCAATAATAGGATTTCAAATTATCTAAACTTGTCACTAATTTTTTTTATGGTTTATTTTTTTTGAAAACAGCTTTAATTTAAATGGAATATTTAAAAGTTTAAAGGGTGAAAAAGATAAATAATCATTTATTCTTGATCATTGGAAATTTTATTTTTTCTCTTGAAATGGGATAATAAGAGTAGTGATCAATCATGTAATTTAAAATGAAATAAATTAGTAAAGAACAAATAATTATAATCAATATTATTACCATAAATAATTTCCACCAATAATCATGATCAATTTTGAAATATTTATATTATTCGTTATAATAAAGAAAAAGGGATATATTGGAGTTAGAATAATAATAATATTATCAGACTAGTTGATAATTCTTTCTTCATATCTCCCTCTTTGGATCTACTCCCTCTGAGGTATTCATTCTTGAACCCACCCACCCACCCACCCCCAAATCCTATAGGGTCTAATCCTCTCCTCATGAATCAATATATCCAAAAATGAAGTCTCCCTAATAATTAGAAGGATCCCCATTACTTTTATCACTATCAAAAAATATCATATCCATATAGAAATGCTCATGTTGAGGAAATCATTAATCATTTCATTCCACATTGTGACTCAATTTAAACCTTATAATAGAAGATGATCCACTGAAAGTATTGGATTAATCTCTAAAAAGTAAGAACATATAAACAATCCAATCTTGATGCATTCTTCACCAGCTTCACTTGATAATCTATAGTAATTTTTTCTTACTCAGCTAAGACAAGTCAGACCCCGAGTAAATGGGAAATAATGTGCCATGTGTATTTTAGCCCTTTATAGTGAATCAGTTTTGGACTTCATAGATTCTATAAATTGGTAGTTCTTACATTTGAATAGAAAAATACTCTGTATGGGAAGCTCTAAATTTCACAAGTTATAGGATATTACATATCCACTAAAAAAATATTATTTAAATCCCTCTAAAATATTACATAATTCTTACACTAGAAATTTCACTAAGGTATAGAGTTTAAAAATTGAAAATACTAGAATAATTATATTACATATGTAGTTTCTTAATATTTTCTTGAAAAATAGAATATTAAAAAACTCCATAACACTTTTGGGAAAGCTTAATTTTTTCCAAAAACCTTATTCAAGTGATGTTTTCCCTAATTTTAACATAGGGAAACATGTTACATACAATCTTGGCTCCCTAAAAACATTATATATCATTATATTAGGGAGAATTATCTTACCCAAGATACATTTCTGAATTTTCTCAAAGGAGGAAATTTTATGTATCAATAGCTTGTGTTAATTTCTCTATTTTCCTAAGTATAAAGTATTATGTATCCTCTTTAATCCCTAAAAACTCTTATATATCCTTAAAAATATGTTACAATGCATCATATAAAAGATAAATTTTAAAACTTCTGAAAATTTATTAAATCACTTCATGATAAGTTATTTTAACCAAATTCAACAATGGATTTCCAACTTCAACAAATAAAAATTGATTTCTTTTCCAATAGGTTATATTTAGAACAAAAACATGGAACTTTGATATTTTTTCTTAAAATTTATTAAAATTTAATACAGTCACATCTCCCAATTAAGAACCAAAATTTTAAATTTTAAATTAAATATTAATATAATAATATATTTTATAAAAAATTATCCATTATCAAAAAACTTTAAATAAAATCACACTTTGATTCCAAAATCACCATAATTTAATAAAATAGATGTAGAATACATGAATAAAAATATATTCACACCATTTACTCAGGGATTTATTTTTAAAAAGGGTATTTTTATAAATTTTATATCATAATAAAAAAATTAAATCAATTATTTTATACTTCTTAAAATCATTCTTATAGGATTAATCCTCTTTAAACTATATCTTTTTCTCTATATCTTATTATAGTGATTTATTCATTAATTATTAATTAATTTTATATTCATGAGTTGTGTTATAACTATGGAGTTAAGTGCTACATTTTCTCTATGGGTTTGTTGAATAGTGTCATGGTTTGGGTACTATTATCTTATAAGCAGCATTTTTCTTCTAGTATCCTGATAATCATGATTTCTTAAAATCATATAGAAATTAGGCATTTATTTTTGGTGTAGATTAATTGATTAAAAATAGGTGGGTGACCTATATATTTTTATGTGTGTATAATTCAATTTTTTTATATGCTTCTTACATTTTTATTTTTGATTTTAACAATGTGTGTTCCAAGGGTGTTCAAGAATAAATTCAATATAGTGACAATAATATTTGATGAATTAATAAGTGTTAAGAATGTTTTTTTATTGAATTATATTACTGGAATTATTAATTACCAATGTTGAAATTTTTGATACTATTGAATTTAAGTTATTATAATCAAGTGGTTATCTTTTTTATTATTAAATATATTAATAATAAATATTTTCTTTCCAAAAAAATTTTTTATATTAAATTGTTTTTTAATGTGTTTTTTGAAAAGATTTTAATTCTCATTAATGTTGTGAGATTTTATGAAATTTATTGGTAAATAATTAAATAGTAATTATATGTTTTAAATCATTAACATGTGTGGGAGATTGTATTTTCTTCTTTGGAGTAAATTTTTTTGGATTAAAATTTTGGGATTGAGTTAAATGAATTAGTTTTTGTGTGTTAACTAAATAAGAAATGGTTTTTAAGTGTAAGTTGAGTTTTTAAAGGGGTTTTAAAAAAAATCATGTTAAAAACAAATTAAAATGTCATAATTATTATTTAAAATTATTAATTATTAATAAATTTCATTGAGAATTAAATATTCATTGTTGAGTTAAATGTTGAATAAGTGAATTTGTATGATTTTTTTAAAAAAAAAAATTTAAATTAAATGTTATAAATTAATGTATAAATACTATATTTTTAATTTTAAGTGAATATAATAGAGTTAATAAATGCAACGGTTTCCTATTATGATTTACTATAGGGGAATTCTGAATTATAGGGTTTAAAGGAAAATGTAAAGGTGAATTTTGTTGATGGAAATTTATGTATAAAGATTAACAAAAGTGTTTCATGATTAATTATTTTAAAGAGAAATTAAATAATGAATAAATAGTTATTTAGTAAAATAAGGGATGAAGAATGAAGGTATATTTTAAAACGGAATGACTATTTTTTTCATAAATAACATGTGTTGATACTTAATTCTTGAAGTAAACTTATAAGTAGTTTTCGAAGATTTTAATTATTCTGAAAAGTAATTTAACATTCATTGTTATGATGAATTTGGAAATGTATTTATAATATTTTGATATATATATATATATTGTTATTATGAAATCAATATGAGTGTGGATAATGTATATGGGAGACATAGGTTAGGCTAAGATGTTATATGACATGATGAGAGCCATGGTTTTTTATATGCCTTTTATTAAGCCTTGATATATTATATATGCTATATGTTTGGAAGGGAAACTTTATATTCAATGTTTTTAGAAAGGATAAAGTGTCTGGAATGGACTATACATGATCCTTGTGTTTATAAATTATATAATTTGGTTTAAATTTATATTATTCACTGATAATGGGTGTAGTAAGTTTATGTATTCGTTGTGGATCAGTTAGCACATGATCTTTTTTAAATGATTTTCTTATGACTTTTTAAAATCATTTAATATTTTTACACCACTAGCATAAAACATGTCAAACTATAGGTGGATATTGGGTTCATTATCATTTTTTTAGATTAATTCTCACACCATGTAGAAAAATTACAAATGTGTATAAAAATTTTATGTGTGGTGATATAGGGGAAGGTAATGGACTTTTTTATATGGGTGTTAGTGTTAAAAGGAATCTTATATATGAATTTTTTGGGTTTTTTAGTCTTATTATAGGGTAGTTTTTTCATTTCTCTTTAAGTTATTTCAGTTACAATTTTTTATAAAAATTTTACTTTGATTCTTTTTAAAACTTGTTCATACACATACTGTCACTAAGAAATTTTAGGATACATTTTTAGAGTTTATCAAGGTTGTGACTACATTTTTTTCACTGTTATAATTATTTTTGTTATTAATTCAAGATTTTTTAGTGATTATTTTATATATAATTTTTTCCACTAGAAATCCCAAATTTTAGGTATTATGCTAGGTTTTATGATTTATTTTAATTAAATTTAAATCAGGTGATTATTCTTTGTGAGTGGGATCCTGTTATATCAAGGTAGGCGGTGCTTAAACTTTTCCATCTATTTATATGAGTTTTTCATGCGTCATATGTTGTGTGTGATACTCAATTAATGGAGTATTTCTCTAAAGGGAACCAAATCAGTTTTACATGCTTTATTAAAAATAAATAAGGTCTATCTAGCTCATGATATATCTTATAATCTCTTTATATTGAGTGTTGGTAATAAATGAAAAAGATACCTTATAAAATAGATAAGTTTAATGTGAAATGGAAAATAAGAGGGGTATCCTTATGATTATATGACTATAATATCCATATTAGGTTTCCTAGAGAATTGCTTGAGGGAATAAATCTTGAGTGTGCATTGGGATAGTGATGAATGGTGTAGCATCCATGATCTCATTCACATCCACTATGACCAAACAGGGTTCTATATACCTCAAGTGTGCCTCCTCATATACCAGAGGCTAATGAATAGCAGTGAGGGTCTATGTATAGAGTGTAGATACTATACCCTCTTTGGAATGGTTATTCATAAATAAAATTAGAAGAAATATAATAATTGAAACCACAATATCAAAATAATATAAAGAAGGGGATAATGGTTAAATTCTAGATAGAGTAGAAACATCACCCATGTTATTAAAAAATGAGAACCTACAATGTTAGATAGTTATACATATTTAAAAAATATCATCCATGGTATGATTGTATATCATAAGTGAAAAAAATAAGAAAAATATTGGAGATGATAGAAAAACTAGTATTTAGTCCCATCCCAATACTATCTCTAAGATTTTACCACACTATATGCCTCATCAAATGATTGTAAGACCCTTTATCTACCTGGTCCACAAACCATAAAGATCACTTGGGTACTAGGGTGCCCAAGCACTATGTGAGTACAACTATTTATTACACCACTAATTGTGTCCTGAAACAGACTAGTAAATATGTTCCGTCCTTATATTGATATAATTCAATAATAATAAAATAATAACAATTATAATAAAATCCATACCCTTGATTGATTTGTTATCCACCTGGGGTGTGACCATACCTACTTCAACCAGTGTTATGGTGTCTTTGAATATATCATAATAAATATTAATTTTGTTTGGGTGGTATTGTTTTAGGCCTATAAGGTCATATATTAAATAATTGTGATGGAATTAAAATGATACAAGACAAAGGGGAAAAGAATCCCTTGCCTATATAATCTCAACCCAATGGCATCTCGAACTCATCTCAAATCAGTGTAAGCCCAATAGAAAGGAAGCCTATGGATATAAGTATCTCAACCCAATGGTATCTTGATCACAACATCGCAATTAAGGAAAGAGGGGAGAAGTGGTCCCCATATATATTACATCACTCCCATGAGAATCTAGATCATAGAATATATCATTAGATAAAGGGGTTAGGTAGAACTTGTCTATAAGTCATCACCCGATGGTCATCCTGACCATGGTCTAAACAATGGTGACCAATAAGAAAGCATCCAAAACCTAAAAAGTTCTTAGACATAAAAAATATTGATCCCATACCATATAAATAAAGGGAAAATAGGGAAAGTATACCTTGTCTATTAGTGATCACATCTCAAAATAATATTGATCTAGTCCACAATAATGAGGATACTATGGGAGAGGTGGCCCAGGTATATATCAATCTCAAACCTCATATTTCTTGAGCCTTCATTTTAAATAATTTAGGTTTATAGAAAAACATGATTAGATAAAGTATTTAAGGTTGGTAATAACATCAATTCCTAAAAAATACAATTATATGTTCATCCTCACTCACCAACCCCCTTCTCATAATCTAAACCCAAGGTTTAACCATTCAGGTCAACAAAATCAAAGAGGGATACACTCACCCCTCACATGTAACATCGATATAAAGTGGTCAGGATAACTCAAAAGAACACTTTGAGGTCAACCCTTGGTAAATCATAGTATACACACACAACTCTTTACTGAATAGAGTATAAAGGCACCTAACTAGGTCTGTCATACTAAAATATAGCTCAAGAAATTCATCATCCAACACCATGAATATAGATCAACCTACTTTATATCAAGCGTGCGACCATATGATTTCATGGTATCAAGGAATGATAATTTGAAGGACCTCTACATCTATAGATGTTTTTACCATGATCATATAAGTTAAATTAAGATAGTTCATATTAATTATAGGCCAATCACTTAGGGGTGAAATAACCACATATCTCATGATGCAAGAATGAATTCATATAACATAGGGAATTATTGGAGACCACATACCCCTGTCTTATAGAATCTGTATGAATCATATTTAATTTGTAGATTTGGAAAAATCTAGAAAAACACTCAAAATTAGAGCATAAATGATGTAAAATGCTTAATCCGTGATAGAAAACTAGAAATAAAGAAAGGGTAATAATATACATACCATAGGTGACTCACCAAAAAAATGAAACCAGAAAAATATAAGAAATAGATGATAACCAATGCTAGGAAGAGAAGAGGTCAAGGGAAGGGTGAGAAGTTGGAATGATCTGGAGAGAAAGATAGAGGGTGACGATCCCTTTGAACCATAAAACATTAATTAATTAATTAATTAATTAATTAATTAATTAATTAATTAATTGAAAATTTTAAAAAACTATTGGGGGTATCAAGTAACCATCTCATAGTTACTGGGTATCTTGTTCCCCACTAGGTACCCACTCTGGGTCCACTGGTAACCTAGTGTTCTAGGCAGGGAAACAACCTCTCTACTGAGCCCATCGAGTACTTGGTACATGTTATCTCCTATAAAATTGTAACACCCTGAGATTTTATGAGAAATATTGTTATTATTATTATTATTTAATTTATTATTTTATACGCAAAGGAATCTTTTATTGCACACAACACTAGCTTGACTTGCGTTACACGCAAGGGAAACCTTCTTCGATAGCTTGCGTTGTACGCAATGCCGAGCTTCACTAAACAATGATATATTATTATAATATTATAAACTACCCATTATGAATATTATTAACTGAATTTTGAATTTTATAACATTATTATTCATCTTAAATATTTTCTATAACATGGTATGAGAACAAAATAAATTTTTCGGGAAAAATAAGTATATTTCAAAAAATGCAGTTTTTCCACCTTTTGATGGCACACCCACTTTAAATCTAGTTTTTGACAAAATTATAAGTTCAATTTGAGAAAATAAAATTATTATTTGGAATCATGATATAAAAATTAACTTTGGATAAATTTTTCATCTTATTCTGATAACTTTCATATTTTAATGAATAGTAAAAACACGCTATATTTTAATTAAAAACAACTTTTTTCATCGCAATAATTTGTATGGTTAAATTATAATATTTAATGGTTTTAAAGTATAAATAGAATATATTTTTACCATTTAATATAATTTATGTCATTACCATTAATTTTACATTGAATTCATAGGTAAAAAGATTTCAATCTTTGGCAATGTTTTAACTTTTAAAACTCATTTTCTTAACAACAGGATTAATTTCAAATTAATTACTACAACTTCTATGTTTTTAATTTTGAAAAATGGATTCCATATTTGAATTCAGTGAGTCTAAATTATGTTAATAGATTACTTTTATTTTTTTGATATTATGAATAGTAACTACGGTAATTTTTATTTACTGTAGTAAAAGGTAAATCGGGTAATTAAGGGTAAAAATAAGATTATAAAATTACGCTAACACCTGAAAAAATTCTATTGGATGACTAAAAGACGACCCTTATCACCTAAGGGTAATAATAAATTCACTTTATGAACTTTTGACCATTAAAATAATTTAATTGTTATTAAAACCAAAGAAAGTGACAACATATCACTCTCTTAAATCTTATAAGTATACTAATTTTAATTTAGTGATAAAATTTTTGAAACTTCAAACATGAATAGTCTCCATAAATCTAATAAAATTATCTACATCATTTGAATTTATTTATATTTTTTATGGATTAAATAATTATCATTAAAGGTGACACAATAGTGATGTTGAAATTATTTTATTGATGGAAATATCAAATAAATGGTTTTAAAAATATTAAAATAAATATTATATGAACTATTTAATGTTATCCACTACTTTTATAGATAGATATTACTTTTTATGAACCTATTAAATCTTTTATTTCGGATATATACTCTATGTAGATTTTATTTAAATTCAAATAAATGAATAGTGTCAAAATTGACACTATGGTTATTTTATAAAAATAACATGTTATAAACATGTTTAAAAATCAAAAAAATATTTATAAATTATAAATTTATATTTATATGGTCTAAAATTTCATAAAGTATCTAATTATGGATAATTCACAGAATATAAGTAATTATTTATATCAATTTAAAATTTTATTACCACAAATAAAATTAAATAGATTAAATAAGGATAAATCAAGTTGATAATGTTTAAAATAAATTCCCAACATGTATAAATTTTTTTGGTTGATGAGATTAAAACCCTATCTCATCTAATATTCAGATTTGAGTCATTTTTGTAGGTTTTTAAGTGGGGTTTGAATTAATTATATATTAATATTTCTTATAATTCCAAAGGTGCCCCTCTCCTCCCTTATAAAAGGGCACCTCCTCCCTCTCCTCATCACACAATTTTGAGCCTTAAAGCTCGTCCAAAACCTGCCCATTTCCATTCTCAACTTCCCAAGAAACATACTAGAGGTCTTTGTCTTCTTCAAAGACCAATATTATTGCCCTAAGAAGAGGTTTTAAAGAGGTCTGTCGAAGAAGAGGTAATATCCATTACCGATTCTTTCAAATTTATTTCTTCTTCTACTTCTTCTTTAGTTGTTTCATTATGAATTAATAACATCAGTATCACTAATATACTGATATGTTATTATAAATATGAATCAACCATATTTCATCTTCTATCCATCCTATTGAAAATGAAATCACCGCGCGTGCGTACGTACGGAATACCGTCTCCACGCCGTGGTGTAATCAGTTTTCAACCACCACCTTACCTGGATGGGTATAATGGTGTAAATAATAACTATATATGATTATTGTAAAGTGATATTTATTCTTAAATAGTATACATACACTTTAATACAATTCCATGATCATGGGAACGATATCATCACTCGTGCGTACGTACGGCGTACCGTCTCCACGATGTGATGAGACTCATTCTACATGATCTTCATTGAATAATGATTATATAAATGAATTTAATGAGTAAATATGATATATATTACACTAATACCATTCTGTAAATGAGTTATTTATAACCTAAAACGAATAATAAGAATTTATTCGACAAAACACGCATAATAACATAAAGCAATAAACACACAAATAACAAGTAGTAATGAAATATTACTAATAAGAAGCTAATAATATGACCATATATGATATAATAACAATTATTATGATTCTGTAATAAGTCAATGACATTATTTAAATCATTATACAGGAGGTTCGGACACATACAAAGCATATCGGACCTAAGGTAGGGGAAAATCTCACAATCTCATTTTTATCCGAGATTGTTTATCCTTCAGAATTTACAGGGGAATATTTATCATCCACATATATGTTTCCTCAATATGTAATATTATTTCTATCCTCCTAAAATAGTTTAAATCTAATTTTACCCTTTGGTGAGTTTTTAGTAAAATATATGAAAGGAATCTTTTGTTGTTTATAGTACGAGGTACTTTTTGACTTTTCCAGCCAAAGTACGAGAAGAATGTTTTTTTAACTTATATGGCATGAATGGATTTTTATGATTTTATAGAACATTATTTCCAAGAATATTCCTTTACAAGTTTTCAAGTTTATTTTTAATCAACTTCTTTTAGTTTAAAAGTGTATGACATGTTAAGAAAGGAAAATAAAATTAAAGGAGAAAGGATATTTTCCTCAAGAATGGAGTTCAAGTGTTTTATAAAAATTATTTTCCATCCAAGATAATATAGGGTTATATTTTTATCCCTATTTTTACATTGATTTGATTATTTTATGATGGAATTAATTTTATGATGTCCTTTTATCTTATATGGATTATGTTATGATGGCATGATGTTTAAGAATATCATTTTTATTACATGGGTTATGCTATGATTTATGATTTTGTGGCACACATAATAATGGTTTCATTATGAGATTGATGGGACCTATATATCCCACCAATGCATTGGGTAAGGATTTATATCTCATGAGATAGACATGGTTGGAACAGAAAGTTAAACCGGTTCAATGATACAGGACTGGAACGAGGAGAGAACTCAGTTCAGTAATGGACTTTGTCCGCTATGATGGTCTTGGAAAAGAGCCTTGACCAATATGAAATGATTTTCTATGATTATGTTTGTATGCCACGAAGTTTCATGTTTTAAGTTATGATTATTGGGATTACATCTCACTACTATGATTTATCCCATGTTATGATATTATGATCTCTTTTGCAGGTTAAGATTTTCAAAATGTTATGTTCTTATGAATATGATATGAATGATATTTCTTTTGTTTACCCTTAATGATCATTTGATCTCACCCTTTTGTATGTTTTCTTTTCCCCTGGCCAGGAATAAGGGTATTAAGTAGGATATGCCAAAAGGGACTCTAGATATGATGAAATAAACCGAAGACAATGTAGATGATTTATGAACCAGTTGTTTATGTTTCCTAGTTTCTAAGGAAACTATACCTATACGGTCCTATAATGGTTTTGTAATATGTTTTAATAAGTATGCTTCAATTCTGAAGTAATAACCATGTATGTAAATTATGGGTCATTATAGTTGGTATTATAGGAAAGGTATAGTCAACCTTTGGAAACTAGGATGTGAAATCCTTAGTAAGAAATCTAAGGATATGTCTAAACATAGAACACAATATTAGTGTTTTAGAAATGTCCATGAACACATATGATAGGACCTAAAGTGTGAAATTTTATTCTTGATTGTGTTGTTTTCCTATTATGTTTAGTGTTTCTCACACTATACTTATTGGTTTTAGTCAATGGATGGAACCTGAAGGAACTGTGTTAATGCTGAATGCGATGGGAAATGAAATGATTTTCCCCCTGAGCAACCAAATGTTATGGGATCTAGAATGAAAAATCTTGTAGCCATGCTCACACAACTTTCTCAAGATATGAATCATTCAGGACTTCCAAACGATCAAAGGAAGGAGCAACATTCCGTTGAATCCTTCATCAGGCAGCGTCCACCTTCATTTAGCGGGTCTTCCAATCCATTAGTGGATGAACAATGGATTAGCACCACTGAAAAGATATTTTCAGTCCTGAAAAGTTCTGAACATGATAAATTCATCTTAGCAGTATATCGTTTGGAAGGTGAAACTGATCAATGGTGGAATCTTATTAAGAATACGAGGCAAAGGGATGAAATTGAGTTCATGGAATGGGACGAGTTCAAGAACTTATTTTTCAATAAGTAATTCCCTCGTATTCTTCGAACAAAGATAGAGAAGGAGTTTCTTGAACTGAATCAAAAGGATGATGAATTGGTTGGTACCTACGAAGAAAATTTTACAAGACTTGCAAGGTATGCTTCTGGAATTATTATCCAACCTGAGAGTAAGATCGATCGATTCTTTAGTGGCTTAAAACTAAGTCTTCGAAGGGCGTTGTCCATAACGGACTTCAATAGCTATGAGGAAATTGTTCGATGTGCTCTCAAGGTTGAGATGGAGATTGGAGTAATCCATCAGTCATATGGGTTTGATAAGAAGAGGAAAATTGAATTCAAAGGGAAATCTAAAGACCACACTGAAAAGAAGATGAGTTTTCCCTTATGCTCAAAGTGTGGAAAGAAACATGGAGAGAATTGTCTTAAAGGGACAAGTAAATGTTTTAAGTATGGAAAATAAGGTCATCGGGCAGTTGAATGTCGAAATAATGGGAATAAAATATCTAAAGATGCGAATAAAGAAAGATATACACAGAATGCACCTCCTACACTTCAATGTTTCAAGTGCAAGGAAATGGGGCATTATGCCATTCAATGCCCTAATCCAAGGGTTTTTTATGATGATCGATGTCAATAAACTATTAAGGCCTAAGAAAAAAAGGAAATTCACATGCAATTTCTATCAGCAATGTGGAGTACGATAACGAAGTGGTGAAAGGTACACTTACCATCCACTATAAATTAGCAAATGTTTTATTTGATTCTGGATCCACCCACTCTTTTATTTATAAAGAATTTTCTAAGGGTATCATCGTACTACCTCAACAATTAGATGTTGAGTTAGCTATGAAAACTTCTAATGGCACAACAGTTGCATCAAAAGTTTATAATTCTTCTCCAATTGAAGTTTGTGGGAAAGTGCTTCTTGTAAATCTTGTGATCCTTCCTATAGTGGAATTTGATGTGATTCTTAGCATGGATTAGCTTTCTTTATACAGAGCTCATATCAATTTCCAAATAAGGGAAATCACATTTAATATTCCCGATCAATCTACTATCATATATCGATGCAAGGATGAATATAACCTTCTTGTGGAAATTTCTTCCAACTTATGGGTCTTGATTCCAATAAATGAAGGTTATTTATCTCAAACGGTTGGAGAGAAACTCACAATTAAGAATATAACCATTGTACGGGAGTTTGATGATGTCTTTTTTGAGGAATTGCTAGGTCTTCCACCAAATCTTAAAGTTGAGTTTTCAATAGAACTCATACCTGGTGTTATTCCCATTTCAGAGACACCTTATAGAATGGACCCAAGTGAGTTGAATGAATTGAAGAAGAAACTCCAAGATAATCTTGATAAGGGATTCATACGCCCTATTGCATCACCTTGGGGAGTTCCTGTTCTGTTTGTTAATAAGAAAGATGGATCACAGAGACTCTGGATTTATTATCAAGAACTTAAAAAGATAACTGTCAAGAACAAATATCCTCTCCCACGCATTGATGACTTATTTGACCAACTATGCGGAGCTTAATACTTTTCCAAGATTGATCTTCATTCAGGGTATCATCAATTAAGGGTCAAAAAAGAGGATATACTAAAGACGGATTTCCGTACAAGGTATGGACACTATAAATTTATAGTGATTCCATTTGGTCTTACAAATTCCCCTGCTATCTTCATGGATCTAATGAATAGAGTCTTTAGAGACTATCTTTATCAGTTTTTGGTAGTATTTATAGACAATATTCTTGTCTATTCAAAGATCAAGTAAGAACATGAAGATCACTTGATAATTGTATTAAAGACCAAGAAAGGATAAGCTTTATGCCAAATTTACCAAGTGTGAATTTTGGCTTCAAAAAGTTTCATTTTTGGGTCATATAATCTCAAAAGAGGGGATATATGTGGATCCATAAAATACAGAGGTTATCGAAAGATGGTCGAGACCAACAACAGTAACTGAGATCCGAAGTTTTCTTGGTTTGGCTGGATATTATCGACGTTTTGGGAAAGATATTTCACGATTATCTAATCCACTCACCAGGTTGACTCGAAAAGGAGTTAAGTTCGTGTGGACAGAGGAGTGTGAAGAGAATTTCAAGGAGTTGAAAAGAAGGTTATCCAGTGAACCTGTTCTCACATTGCCTTGTAGTGGGGAAAGGTTTCTGATCTACAGTGATGCATACAAAAAGGGATTGGGGTGTGTTCTCATGCAAAATGATATGGTGATAGCTTATGCCTCACGACAGTTGAAAATCCATGATCAAAATTACCCAACTCATGATTTGGAGTTAGCTGTGGTAATCTTTGCATTAAAGATTTGGAGGCATTATCTTTATGGTGAAAGGTGTGATATTTATACTGATCATAAAAGTTTAAAGTATATTTTCACACAAAAGGATCTGAATATGTTCCAAAGAAGATGGTTGGAGCTGATTAAGGATTACGACTGCTCAATTCATTACCACCCTGGGAAAGCAAACAAGGTGGAAGATGCATTAAGCCAACAAGACCATGCTAGCTTATCCATGATGAGGATCACAAAAGATCCAATATTTATGGATTTACAAAGGATGGATCTTGGAATTATAATGTAAGGGGGAAAATCTTATCTTTCTCAAATGAATGTTCAACCTTCTATACATGTGAATATTAAAGAGGCACAAAAAGAAGATGTAGAGTTACAAAAGAAGGTGATAAATGTTCATAAATTCAACCTTATTGTGATGAGATTATAAGGTTCAGAAATCGGGTTTGTGTTCCTCCCATCCCAGAATTAAAGAATGAGCTACTGGATGAGGATCATAGTTCTTCATTCTCTATTCATCCAGGAAGCATGAAGATGTATAGGGACCTGAAAGAGTACTTTTGGTGGGATGTCATGAAAAGAGATGTTGCCAAATATGTCTCTCGAGGCTTGGTTTGTCAGCAAGTTAAAGCTGAGAGGCAGAAGTCTAAGGGGATGTTGCACCCATTACCCATACCAGAATGGAAATGGGAAAACATCAATATGGACTTTGTCACTGGACTTCCTGAAACATCCAAAGGAAATAATGCTATATGGTTTATAGTTGATCATCTTACAAAGTCGGCACACTTCATTGCTATTAGAGAAGTTTTCTCTCTGGATCAACTTTCCAGGATATATGTGAAAGAAGTGGTAAGATTGCATGGAGTACCACTTTCCATTATATCTGATTGGGATCTGAGGTGTACATCAAAGTTCTGGTGAAGTCTTCAGTATACTTTAGATACAGAGTTGAGTTTCAGCACTTCTTATCATCCTCAAACAGACGATCAGTCTAAGAGAACAATTCAAACTCTAGAAGATATGTTAAGAGCTTTCTCTATGGATTTAAAAGGTGGTTGGGATCAACACCTACCTTTGGTGGAATTTTCTTATAATAATAGCTTTCACTCAAGTATTCATATGGATCCTTATTAATCTCTCTATGGAAAGAAATGCAGGACTCCAACTTGCTGGGATGAAGTTGGGGATAGAAAGATATTAGGACCTGACCTTGTTGAGGATATGGCAGAAAAGGTCATATCTATTCAACAACACATAAGAGCAGCTCAAAGTCGACAAAAAATTTATGCTGACAACTAAAGAAAAGACCTAGAGTTTGAAGTGGGTGATAAAGTGTTCTTACGAATATCTCCTTGAAGAGAGTAATGAGATTTGGAAATAAGGGCAAGCTAAACCCTAGGTATATTGGTCCTTTTGAAATACTGGATTGTGATGGGAAGATAGTTTACCGATTGGCACTTCCACTGAATCTCTCTCAAGTTCATGATGTGTTCCATGTATCTCTCTTGAGAAAGTACATATCTGATCCTTCACATGTACTAAGCTCAGAAGTTGTACCACTGGAGAAAGATCTTTCTTATGGAGAACAGCCAATAGAGATTCTAGATCACAGTGAAAAAGTTCTATGAAACAAGACCACTCTCTTGGTTAAAGTTTTATGGAGTAACCACCAATTAGAATAAGCTACATGGGAACTTGAGGATATGATGAGGGAGAGGTATCCTCATCTATTTGTTACGAAGTGACGAATTTCGAGGGTGAAATTCATTTTAACGGGGGTAGAATGTAACACCCTGAGATTTTATGAGAAATATTATTATTATTATTTTTAATTTCTTATGTTATACGCAAAGGAATCTTTCACTGCACACAACACTAGGTTGGCTTTCATTACATACAAAGGAAACCTTCTTCGATATCTTGCGTTGTACGCAATGCCAAGCTTCACTAAACAATGATATATTATTATAATATTATAAACTAGCCGTTATGAATAGTATTAACTGAATTTTGAATTTTATAACATTATTATTCATCTTACATATTTTCTAGAACATGGTATGAGAACAAAATAAATTTTTCGGGTAAAATAAGTATTTTTCGAAAAATGCAGTTTTGTCACCTTTGGATGGCGCACCCACTTTAAATCTAGTTTTTGAAAAGATTATAAGTTAAATTTGACAAAATAAAATTCTTCTTTGGATTCAGGATATAAAAATTAACTTTGGATAAATTTTTCATATTATTCTGATAACTTTCATATTTTAATGAATAGTAAAAACACGCTATATTTTAATTAAAAACAACTTTTTTCATTGCAATAATTTATATGGTTAAATTATAATATTGAATGGTTTTAAAGTATAAATAGAATATATTTTTAACATTTAATATAATTTATGTCATTACCATTAATTTTACATTGAATTCATAGGTAAAAAGATTTCAATCTTTGGAAATGTTTTAACTTTTAAAACCCGTTTTCTTAACAACGGGATTAATTTAAAATTAATTACTGCGACTTCTATGTTTTGAATTTTGAAAAATGGATTCCATATTTGAATTCAGTGGGTCCAAATTATTTTAATAGGTTACTTTTATTTTTTTGGATATTATGAATAGTAACTACAGTAATTTTTATTTACTGCAGTTAAATGTAAATCGGGTAATTAAGGGTAAAAATAAGATTATAAAATTACCCTAACACCTGCAAAAATTCTATTTGATGACTAAAAGTCAATCCTTATCATATAAGGGTCGGAATAAATTCATTTTATGGACTTTTTACCATTAAAATAATTTAATTGTTATTAAAACCAAAGAAAGTGACAACATGCCACTCTCTTAAATCTTATAAGTATACTAATTTTAATTTAGTGATAAAATTCCTGAAATTTCAAACATGAATAATATCCAGAAATCTAATAAAATTATCTACATCATGTCAATTTATTTATAATTTTTAGGGATTAAACAATAATCACTAAATGTGACACAATAGTGATGTTGAAATTATTTTATTGATTGAAATATCAAATAAATGGTTTTAAAAATAATAAAATAAATATTATATGAACTATTTAATGTGATACACTACTTTTATAGATAAATATGACTTTTTATGAATCTATTAACTCTTTTATTTATAATATATCTTCTATGTAGATTTTATTTAAATTCAAATAAATGAATAGTGTCGAAATTGACACTATTGTTATTTTATAAAAATAACAAATTATAAAATTGTTTAAAAATCACAAAAATATTTATAAATTATAAATTTAAATTTATATGGTCTGAAATGTCATAAAGTATCTAAATATGGATAATTCATAGCACATAAGTAATTATTTATATCAATTTAAAATTTTATTACCACAAATAAAATTAAATAGATTAAATAAGGATAAATCAAGTTGATAATGTTTAAAATAAATTCCCAAAATGTCTAAATTTTATTGTTTGATGAGATTACAACCCTATATCATCTAAGCTCTGGATTTGAGCCATTTTTTGAGGTTTTTAAGTGGTTTTGTAATTTATTATAAATTAATATTTCTTATAATTCCAAAGGTGCCCCTCTCCTCCCTTATAAAAGGGAACATACTCCCTCTCCTCCTCACACAATTTTGAGCCTTAAATATCAACCAAACCCTGCCCATTTCCCTTCTCAACTTCCCTAGAAACATACTAGAGGTCCTGGTCTTCTTCAAGAACCAATCTTAGTGCCCTAAGAGGACGTTTCGAAGAGGCGTGTCGAATTAGAGGTAATATCTGTTACCGATTCTTTCAAATTTATTTCTTCTTATACTTCTTATTCTTTAGTTGTTTCATTATTAAGTAATAACATCAGTATCACTCATAAACTGATATGTTATTATAAATATGAAACAACCCTATTTCACCTTCTATCCATCCAACAGAAAATGAAATCATCGTGCGTGCGTACGTACGGAATACCGTCTCCACGCCGTGGTGTAATCTGTTTTCCACCACCACCTTACTTGGATGGGTATAATGGTGTAAAGAATAACTATATATGATTATTGTAAAGTTATATTGATTCTGAAATAGTTTAAATACACTTAAATACAATTCCATGATCATGGGAACGATATCATCGTTCGTGCGTACGTACGCCCTACCGTCTCCATAATGTGATGCGACTCATTCTACATGATATTCATTGAATAATGATAATATAAATGAATTTAATGAGTAAATTTGATATATATTACACTAATACCATTCTGTAAATGAGGTATCTATAACCTAAAAATAATAAAAATAATTTATTTGACAAAACATGCATAAGAACGTAAAGCAATAAACACCTGAATAATAAGTAGCAATGAAATATTACTAATAAGAAGCTCAGAATATGACCATATATGATATCATAACAATGATTATGATTCTAGAATAAGTCAATGACATTATTTAAATCATTATATAGGAGGTTCGGGCACATACAAAGCATATCGGACCTAAGGTAAGGGAAAATCTCGCAATCTCATTTTTATCTGAGATTGTTTATACTTCAGAATTTACTGGGGAATATTTATCATCCACATCCTTGTTTCCTCAATATGTAATATTATTTCTATCCTCCTACAATTGTTTAAATCCAATTTCACTCTTTGGTGAGTTTTTAGTAAAATATATGAAAGGAAACTTTTGTCGTTTACAGTACGAGGTGCTTTTTGACATTTCCATCCAAAGTACGAGAAGAATGTTTTTTTAAAATTATACGGCATGAATGGATTTTTATGATTTCATAGAACATTATTTCCATGAATCTTACTTTACAAGTTTTCAAGTTTATTTTTAATCAACTTCTTTTAGTTTAAAATTGTATGACATGTTAAGAAAGGAAAAAATGTTTTTAAAGGAGAAAGGATATTTTCCTCAAGAATGAAGTTCAAGTGTTTTATCAAAATTATTTTTCCATCCAAGATAATATAGGGTTATGTTTATATCCTTATTTATACAGTTATTTGATTATGTTATGATGGAATTAATTTTATGATGTCCTTTTATCCTATATGGATTATGTTATGATGGAATGATGTTTAAGAATCCCATTTTTATTACATGGGTTATTATATGATTTATGATTTTGTGGCACACATAAGAATGGTTTCATTATGAGATGGGTGGGAGCTATATCTCCCTCCAATGAATTGGGTAAAGATTTATATCTAATGAGATAGACATGGCTGGAATGGAAAGTTAAACTGGTTCAGTGATACAAGACTGGAACGAGGAGAGAACTCGGTTCAGTAATGGACTCTGTCCACTATGATGGTCTTGGCAAAGAGCATTGACCAATATGAAATGGTTTTCTATGATTATGTGTGTATGCCACAAAGTTTCATGTTTTAAGTTATGATTATTGGGATTACATCTCACTACTATGATTTATCCCATGTTATGATATTATGATCTCTTTTGCAGGTTAAGATTTTCAAAATGTTATGTTCTTATGAATATGATATGAATGATATTTCTTTTTTTTTTACCCTTACTAAGCATTTGAGCACACCCTTTTGTATGTTTTCTTTTCCCCAGGTCAGGAAGAATGGTATTAAGTAGGATATTCCAAAATAGACTCTAGATATGATGAAATAAACGGGATACAATGTAGATGATTTATGAACTAGTTGTTTATGTTTCCTAGTTTCTAAAGACAATATACCTATACGGTCCTATCATGGTTTTGTAATATGTTTTAATATGTATGATTCAATTCTGAAGTAATAACCATTTATGTAAAGTATGGGTCGTTATAAAAATAGTTCAAACCCCAAGACCAACCTCCATAAATAACCCCCCCCCCCCCACTAACACCACAAACACCCAATAATAACCGAAATACATGAGATTCTATGAAAATTTTATAGAATTTGTACCTCATACAGATGTTGGGTGTTTCAACTTCCCCACCGCAGGGAAGCTTGACCTTAAGATACATCACCAAGCCTCATTTTCAATCATATTATTCAATAATGCTCACATATCAGACACTTTATCCCATATATCCATCTGGATATAACTGTACTACCACTTCACATGTATTAGAGGAGATATCTACTCATGAAGAGTTTTCTCACTCTGATCAACTATCTGAACTATTTTATCATTAAATAATGCATTTGGAACCAGCTCAACCTCATCAATGGTGATAAAATAATAATTTTTGGATGATATATCTTTATTTAAGATACATGTAATACATCATGCATAGAACTGTATCTATGAAGAATAACTAACCGATACACCGTGGTATAAATCCAAAAAACTACCTCAAATGGGCCCATATACCTAGGTTCCAACATCCTCTAACTTTGAATATGATGGTATCCTAAATATGGTGACACGTGAAAGAAAAACCAATCACATACCTCAAACTCTATATGACAGTATCATTGTTTGACATACAATTTATAACTACTATAGGTGGAAATTAACTACTTCTTGATCAGCTGAATATACTATGATGTCTTCTACAAGAGAATCAGCATGATTACCAATGACTCCCCCAACCTCTAGCTAACACATAGGTGATCATCTTGATCAATCATATAAATTATCAAAAGGTGAAATCGGGATCAATTCCTCAAAAAAATTTATGGGTAAATTTGGATAATGATATATGACTCTACCAAAAAATACTAAAATCCAAGGCACATGATCTCATGTACTCTAGAATCCAAATATTACTCTCATACTTCCCATCTGTCTAATGTTGGTAAGAATTACTTAATTGTGCCTATGTATTTAAAACCATATATAGACCCTTTCTAATGTGAGATGTAAAATAGGAATCACTTTGTGAAATGATACTATGAGTTATTTCATGAAGACTCACAACCACACAGATGTATAACCTACTTAACTCATCAATAAATAAAGTATCCAAGCTAGATATAAAATCAGTGAAATTTATTAATCAGTTAATAATAATCTATAGTTCATTACTACCTATATTCTTATTCAGAAACCCCCATCACAAAATCCATAGTCACATGATCACACTTCCACTCAACAATGGATAGTGATTTGAAAAGAAATATGGTTCATTGGTTCTTATCCATTACCCACTAATAGTTAAAATAGTATGAAATTAACACCACTATGTCTTTTGTTATCATGGGAAACCAATAATTCTTTAGAATATCATGGTACATCTTGGTAATCCATAAGTGAAAAGCATGTCTTAAGGAATGTGAATGTCGAGTTATCTCTTCATGCATGCTCATACGGACCAAAACCCAACTGTAAGAACTTTGTTATTCATTGATGTAAAAATCCTTTACTTTTCATAAAATCTCAATTTAAATGTTTAAATACAGCCTAATTTAAATTCCATTTGAGTTCATTGATGTATTAGGGGTGTTTGGGGCTAGTTTGGAGCCAAGAACCCAACTCTTGGGGTGAAAAAGGCATGGTGCACGATTAGTGAAAACCATGTGGGCTGGGCCACATTTTCTGAAAAACTGTGTAATGAATGGACATAATGTAGTATATGACCACACTATTAGACTAAAATAATGTGATTTCAGGTTCATGACCATGCGAGGATGTCTATAATTTTAATAGTGGATTTTGGCATGGTTTATGAATAGTTAGTCAAATCATGCAAGGAAACCATGTGATGTACCCTTCTCTACAGCTAATCACGCATGGTTGGTGCATGGTTTGGCCAACCATGTGTCCAAACTAGGTGACCCTATATTTTAGGTGAAATTGTAATTTTTCATTACATTTTCTTTAAATTCAAACCTAATTTTATTCTGGCTCCAACATGATAACTCCTCCATTTGAAATATCTCTTTGGTGACTATTCCAGGAATTAAGGTATCATCTCTATCCAATATCCAATTCAACCTATGATCATCTCATTGGCTCTACATCAGTGAGTTCTTAGTTCCTTTTTTTTTTGCTCCTCATTTGGTTTGGTATTGGACGTATTGTTTAGGTGTAAGCTATTACACCCTATTAATAGTTTCTTCACCCATTATTTGATTTTATCCTGATCTAAATCTAATCAAGGGTTGGTAATAGAAAATATATCTAAAAAAACCCTATGTTAAGTGATCTTATGACTTTCATTAAAATTCAAAGTGTCTATATATTTTGTTGTTCTGCACACCTAATTCTCATGTGATGCCTTAAAATGAATTTAAATCCTTCAATTGAATTTTTAGGCATGGACCATGTAATTAAAGAGGCTTGTTAATGGTTTATTATAGGATGAGGAAATTGAAATCAGAAACACCCCTTTGGGTGTGTTTTTTATTTAAATAGTTCATTATGATGGCATATGAATTTGGATCCCTTTGAGGTTTGCTTATTTACCCCATTCAATGGGATGTGAGTTATGAATTGAATTGTAAATAGAATTTATGAATTAAATTATTAATTTATATTTGTTTTGAATTGTAATATTAATTTTAATTGAATTTATAAAGATTATGGAATGAATTTCGTGCTCCTAGACACTTTACATGTATTGGTTAATTAAGCATGAGATGCTGGTTCTAATAAATTTCCCACATGATTCCTAAAGAGGAAATCCTTCTTAGCTTGTCCAATGCCTTAAGTCAACTTATGAGGTGATTTTGAATTGAAATGTTCTTGGTGATGAACTTGACATTTTTGAACGAAATTGATTAAATGGAATTCATTATATGTAAATGATTTTATTGAAAGTTTATTGCCTTGGGTGACACATGGATTCATATGCAAATTCCATGGACAGACATAATTGGCTTATACTTTTTCTATCCCATAGTGATACTTGGGTTCCCTTGAGGACTACCAATGATGGAATCATAGTCTTAACTATGATATTTTGAGTGATACTTGTAATCCTTGTGGATTACCAAGGATGGAATCAAAGGGAATTTGATCAAGTATGACATGGTTGAAACTTGGGCACCCATAGTGGACCACCAAGGATGGACTTGAGTGGAAGTGACATTATACCACACCTAGAGAGACACATGGGTTATTGTGAGGATCATCATGGATGGTCTTGTAGGGAGTTGGTTTATATTATACTTAGAGAGATACCCGTATTATAAATTAGGAATTTTTAGGACAGGATAAGGTTCTAAATTTAATAATGAATGGAATGATTTATATGAAATGTTTTACATGACAAATCACAAGCTTAGATTTGGTCTTTGTTTATACTTTATGGATGTCATGTTTAGGAATCCTTTAGTTAGCTATTTTCATGGGGGATATCGGGATACATGATGGATCTTAGGACATATAAATTAAATGGAATTGAATCATTAAATAGATTTGGGTATAAATGAGAACCTGGATTTTATAAGATGTTTACTTTCAGTGCCTCCTTCACATATTACATTGTTTCTTGCACAACGTGATTGTTATATATTCACTGACTGAATGGAAAAAGACATTGGATGGTTTCCTACTAGGATTATGTATCAAAACTTGTTTGTTCCACATTTGGGTACCCAAACAATACTATATAATTTCAAGTATGGACAAGGGAAAATGCCCTATTATAGGTTATTAATTACTGCATAAGAGCAAGGGAGTATTGGACCAATATTAGGCTCATGATTCTAGATGATATATTTTTTCATTTTTTTCATTTGACACATGTATTTTAGTTTACTATTTAATATCTATTTTAGCTATTTTTAGAGACATTTGACATTTATCATCATCATTTTTTATGAACTTCCTTTTGATATTGTTATCTATTACTATGGAATATTTATTGTATGATTATTATACTTATTACATTGTATATCTTTTATTTATATTATGATGTTATACACATTGGTGATGAGGGAATAATCTACCCAAGGACACACATAGGCCCTCACTGCTAGTCGGTAGCCACAGTCATTTGGGGAGATGCACTCGAGGCCATGTAACCAACTGGGCTCAGGTCACTGTTGAGTGGCATCTGGGTCTGGGATGTTACAAAGTGGTATCATTGGATATTTTCTAGTTTTATTTAATATTTGGTGAAAATATATATGTATAGGATTTAAATGGAGTTTACTAATGAGTTTTTCCTAGGCATAGCCAAATTTCCTCGAATGGAATTATTTTTTTGAAGATTTTGAATATTATAGTTTATTTGATTCCAATGTTAGGTGACACACATGAATTGTGATATTATTATTGATTTGATTGTGTGTTATATTTTTTTAACCAAATTATATGAGGTTATTCCATTCCATGCATCATTTTAGGAACTTTACAGGAATTGCATGTTATTAATTATTCCATTCCATTTAGGATTCATTACTTGTTTCATGTTGTTGTGATAGGTGTAATTATATATATACCTACTTTTTTGATAGGAATTATAGAATGTGTTTTAGTGTGGATTAGTTGGGCATCAAATTATGATTCCTTAACTGTATAGTCCCTCATGTATCGGATTTGGAGAACCATTTGGTTCAAAATATTTAAAATGAATGTGATGTAAATGTAAAATAAATTAAATTGGAAATGAATGTGGGAATAAAATGGAAACTATAGTTTTTTATAGCAGAGAACTTGACCCATACTTGACCTTAGTAGTGGGTAGTAGGTAGTGTTTCTTTCTTTTTTGTGATCTTTGTGGCACACATACCTGAATCTTGGAGTAGAAAGAGGGGTCTGTTTACTATATATAAAGGATTTTACCTATAATATTTCAATATATTCTCTTTTTAGATGTGAAATTTGATAATGATCTTGATATAAGGTATAATCTTGGAATTTGTATAGGTATTCCACTATGGAATCCTCTAGTCGTACTCTAGGAGGTTGGAGATGAGAACACTCCATAGGTGATGGGACATGGGATAACACTAGACCATCATATAGTTCCAACTAAGGAACCAATAGTTTTACTAAACATGGGTGTTGAGGCATAGTTCCTTGAAGGTTTTATGTGGTTTATTCATCCCATTTAAGGAGCACCATAACTGACCTCGACTATGGAAGACTTGACACGTTAGCTCCAATAGTAGCATCCAGCCATGTTTTCTAGGGATGGAAGGCCACTGTATATGGATTCATGTCTAGAGGTCATGCTATATATCTTCAATAATCTATATATTCCTCCTAATAGGAGGGTAAAGTTCACTATGTATATGTTGCGTGATTCATCCAAGAGATAGTGGGATTTTATCACTCAGATGGATCATCATCAGGATTTTTCTTGAAGGTATTTTCATATCACCTTCTATGAATACTTTTATCTCAAGAAACTGAGGGATGATAGAACCTGGGATCTATTTCACATAGAGTAAGGAACGTAATTAGTTATGGATTACTCGACCTAGTTTACTGAGCTCCAGTGCTTCGCACCTATTCTGATGGGTGACCAGTTATCTAAATCTAGGCGATTTGAGGATGGTCTCAGGTATAAAATCTGATCACAGTTGTATGTATTTTGGATTACCACCATTCTTGTAATACTGAATTGGGATCTTGTAACAAATCTTAGACTGAGAGGGGATGGTGGTGCGAGCTAGGGCGGTTCAGCAATAAGATCTAGTACTACATCGATCGATAGTTGGAAGCATCATCTAGAGCTTCAACATGGTGGTTGTAGTAGCCATAACACACACTCAGGTAGCCAGGTGAGGTTCTACCAATGTGAAAGGCTGGGACTTATGAATCTATAGTGTACGAGGGACCCAGTCAAGTGTCAATCATGTGGTAATATGGGTCATTTAGAGCACTTCTGTAGAAATTTCCCTCTAGAAAACGGTGAGAGATGGTCTTCACTGACTCCGCGTTCAAGATATGGGTTAGTTTCATCTCATTAGGTAAGAATATGGAGTAAAAGTGACTGATCTGGACAAGGTGGTCTTCAAGGACATGGTAGTGAGACCCAAGTTATATAGTGATAGTAGATAGAATTTGCTCGGTGTATCCATGCACTATCATAGGTCCATGGTTCATGCCAGATATATACAGTGCAATAGACCCTTGATGAGCAAGATCTCAAACCTTATACTATCAAAGGTACTATTATAGTATCCTCTACATTATCTTATATACTTTTTGATATAGGGGATTCTCATAACTTTATATTTGTGCTCATTTTGGAGAGCCTTGGGCTTAGTGTTTAGTGTTTTGATGATGTTATGATGCTTGAAACTCTGTCATGGATTAGAAAAATGGTTTTATGCTAGTGCAGGGAGTTCCCCCTTGAGGTTGATGGGTGTCACTTTGTATGGGACCTTTTTCCCCTTAAGATGATAGGTTTTGACGTCATTCTCAGGATGGACTAGTTGGTTTTCATTCACTATTTCTTTGATTTTTATCACGAAACAGTAAACAGCACGTCACTAGAGGGTGGTGATTTTATTCACCAGGGTGAATGGGATGTCTGAGAGAGCTGAGCTAGACCCGAGAATTGTGGTCAAGGGGGATGATATCCTAGATATCGGGTTCATATCTGGATGATTTGGGAACACATCAAGAATAATTCCTTATAGTGGTTGATCATTTTAGGGATGTTATACCCAGATAATTTTTCAGGATTACCTCCAGTGAGAGAGGTACTGTTATATATCGATCTAGTTCTTGGATCTGCACTAATATTTATTCTCCCTTACAGGATGTATTTTACTAAGATGAAAGATCTTAAGAGGAAGCTATAGGATTTAGAGGAAAATGGTTTTATCTATCCCAGTATTTCTTTGTGGGGTTCTTTAGTACTTTTTGTGAAAAAAGGTGGATAGTACCCTCAAGATATGTGTAGATTGTCAGAAATTAAACTATATGACATTTAAGAATTAGTATCCTCTTCTGCAGATATATGAAATATTCGACCATATATGAGGATCTCAAGTTTTCTCAAAGATTTATTTGAGATCTACTTATCATCATGTGAGTGTTAGACCATCTAACATACCTCACACTACTTTTCATAGCAGTTATGGTCAATATGAGTATTTGGTTATGTCATTCAGCCTCACAAACATGTCAGAAGTCTGTATAGAACCGATTAACTGAGTCTTCAATCCTTATATTGATTCATTTTTAGTGGTTTCTGTGGATTATATCTTGGTGTATTCTCACAACCGATATGCCATTCCAAAAATCTTGAGATCATATTGGATACACTAAGAGAGAATCAGTTATATTCTAAGCTCATAAAGTGATACTTCTAGATAGTTTAGATTCACTTATTAGGTCACATTATCTTAGATATAAGAGTATCAGATGATCGAGAGAAGGTGAGAGATTTATTTTCCTATGAGAATCTCAAAAACATTTTTGATGTATGGAGTTACTTGGGGATATATGGTTAGTACAGATATTTCATACTGGACTTTTCATGATTAGAAGCACCATTGACATGATTTAATAAGAAGGTTGTGATGTTTGTATGGTTTGATACCTATGATTTAGCCTTTTAGGAGCTGAAAGGGAGATTGAATTCATCATTGATAATGATTTTTCTAGAACCAGACATGAGTTACAATATTTAATCAGATGCAATATGTATCAATATAAGAGTATTTTTTTATGTAGGAACATAGATTTTTGGTATACAGGTCTTATTAGTTGAGGCCACATGAGAGGAATTTCCCGACGCATAATCTTGAGTTAGTTGTAATTTTTCATGCATTGTGTTGTTGGATAAATTACTTACTTGGAGAGTTTTTTGTGGTGTACACGAACCACAAAATCCATAAGTACATATTTACACAACGTGATCTGAATCTAAGGAAGAAAAGGTGGGTTGAATACCTATAGTATTTCACCTTCGAGCTTGCCTACACTCCTGGTAATGGAAATTTAGTAGCTAATGCACTAAGTAGAAGGACTCAAATACAAAAATTTACAAAGCTAGTAGTGAGTATAATCTTATGGAATTGTTCTTTGAGATGCAATTAGAGGTGTAAGACATTCAGGGAAAGACTTTTATATCATCTTTATTTGTTACTCTACCCTTCTGGATTGAGTATGGATGAGGTAGTTATCAGATTTTGAGAGCCTAGTCCTATAGGAGAGTGTGGAAGGTGATGAACCTCCTCCTGGTTGGACTGTAGGTGAGGAAGAAATTTTGTGAGTACATGGTCATCTATGGGTCTCAGCAGACTTACGTGAGGATATTATGTGAGTCTTTCTTGCTTAAACTTGGGAAGTACATCCTAGAGTCACCAAGATGTATCAAGATTTACATCTCCAATTCGAGTAGCCAAGTATGAAAAGTGATGTAGTTAGTTTTATCATGAGTTTTTTCACCTGTTAGTTGGTGAATATAGAACACCAGTGACCTCAAGACTTTTATATAATCTATCCATTATTGAGTGGAAATGGAATGATTTCATGATGTATTTCATGATAGGTTTACTGAGTTCTCCTCGAGAAAATGGTGGTGTGTGGGTTGTTTTTGACAAGCTCATGAAGGTTTCACATTTCCTGTTGATCTAGGAAACCTTTAGTGTGGATGATCATGGAAGGTTGTATATATTTTATATAATATGATTTAATGGGGTGATATATACTATCATTTCATATAAGTACGCACAACTTATGTCTTGGTTCTGGAAAGGGATACATAGGTCATTGGGTACATAGGTGCTTATAAGCTCAATATACCAACCTCAAACCGATGGCCAGTCAGAATGCATGATTCAGGTTCTTGAGGAAATGTTGTGAGAATTAATCCAAGATTTTGGGGGCTCTTGGGAGTGCCACATACCCCTAGTTGAATTCACCTACAATAATAGCTTTCAGAATCATATAAAGATGATTCCTAATGAGGATTTGTATGGTAGTCCATGCTGATCAAACCTGTATTGGTTATAAGTAGGATAGGTTACTATGATTAGACCTCATCTTTTTCAAGAGACCATAGAGAAGGTGAAGTTGATTTTTAATTGGATAGATACTAAGCAGTATCAAAATAAATCAAATGATGAACACCGTAGATGATCTCTAGAGTTCAAGGTTTGGGATTGGGTCTTCTTTCAGGTCTCACCGAGGCTAGGACCCTGGGGGATCAAGAGATATGGTAATCTTTCACCATGATATGTCGGTCCATTTTAGATTATGGAGAGAGTCAAGATGGTTGCCTATTGGTTGAAGTTACCTTAGAGGTATCGATCCATCCATAATATCTTCCATGTTTTGCATTTGTGTCATTATCATTCAGACATGTCTCGTTCCTTTAATCCTAAGGAGGTTGAGTTATAGTTAGATGCATCCTTTGAGGATCATCCTAAACACATTTTTGGATTGTAGAACAAAAGTTCTTTGAGGTTGGTCAGTTCCTCCAGTACGGGTGATATGGAAACACACTTGTGATCAGGATGAGACCTAGGAGTTGGAGGTTAATGTATGATCATAATATCTAAAGTTATTCTCTGGAATTTATAACCACCCGTGAGAAGGAAATTTAGCGACGAATTTCTTTAAGGGGATAATTTTTTAATAAATCGGTTCTTATTTGAGGTATAGATCATTTAATTTTCATAAAATCTTTGTATAAATATTTAAATATAGCCTAATGTGAATTACTTTTGAGTTCATAGAGGTATCTGGGGTGTCTAAGGATAGTTCATATCTTGGCACCCAACTCCTGGTGCACAGTTAGTGAAAACTATGAAGGGAAGGCCATACAATCTAAAAAACTATGCAAGACATGGGTAGAGAGTAGAGGAGGACCAAACTATTAGACCAAAATATGTGATTTGAGGTGTACAACTATGTGGGTATGTCTTCAATTTTGAAAATGGAGTTTTTCATGATTTATATATGGTTATTCAAACTGTTCGAGGAAATAGTGTGATGTTCCCTTCTCTATAGCTAAGCATGCGTAGTTGGTGCATGGTTTCACCAACCATGAGTCCAAATCATGTGAACCTCAATTTTTGGTGAAATTGCATTTTTTTACCTTAAAATTTATTTAATCTCAAACCTAATTTCATTCCTCCCCCTGTACAGCAACTCCTCCCTTTAAAATCTCTCTTTGATGACTATTCTAGGAATTGAGGTATCATATTTGCCCGATCATTGATTCAAGTGTCTCTCATCTCATTGGATCTATATCAGTGAGTTCTCGATTCATTTTGTTCCATTACTTATTTGGTTTGGTATCGGATGAACAATTTAGGCGCAACCTAATATGCCCCATTAATAGGTTCTTTATTTGTTCTTAGATTTTCTCCCGATCTAAGTCAAATCAGAAGCTGATATTGGAAGATCTATCCACTATGAACCTACGGTAAGTGGTCTCATGCCATTAGTTAAAGTCAAATTGTTTATATATGTTGTTGTTTCATGTTCCCAATTCTCATGTGATTCCTTTAAATGAATTTAAATCCTTGAATTTGATTTTTAGGCTTGGACCATGTAATTAAAGAGGCATGTTAATGATTGATTATAGATTGAGGACCTTGAAACTAGAACCACCCCTTTGGGTGTGTAATTTATTGAAATGGTCCATTATGATGGCATATTAATTTGGATAACTTTGAGGTGTTCCTATTTACCCCTTTCATTGGGATGTGAATTGTGAATTGAATTGTAAATAAAATTGATGAATTGAAGTATATATTGATATGTTATTTGAATTGTAATTTCAATTGTAATTGAATTAATAAAGAATATGTAATGGATGTCATGCTCCTAGACACTTTCCATGTATTGGTTAATTAAGAATGATATGATTTTTCTAATGAATTTTCCATGTGATTAGCTAAGAGGAAATCTATCTAAGCTTAGTCAATTCCTTAAGTCATCTTATAAGTTGAGCTTGAATTGAAATGTTCTTGGTGATGAACTTGACATGTTTGAATGAAATTGGTTAAATGGAATTGATTATATGTCATTAATTTGATTTAATTCTTAATTCCTTATGTGGCACATAGATTTATATGTGAATGTCATGGATAGACTCAATTGTATTCTACTTTTTTTATGCCTGAGTGATTTTTGGACTCCCTTGAGTGTAGCCAAGGATGGAATTATAGGCATGATTGTGATATACCAATTGATACTTGGAATCCTTATGGATTTAAAAGGATGGACTCAAATTGAATTTAATCATGTATTACATTGGTGATACTTAATCTCCCTTAGTAGATTTCAAAGTATGAACTCAAGTGGCAGTGACGTTATACCACAGCTAGAGCGATACAGAGGTTCTTGTGAGGATATCCATGGATAGACTTGTAGGTTGTTAGTTTATATTATAACTGGAGCAATACCAAGATTCCAAATTAAGAATTATAAGGATTGTATCAGGTTCTAAATTGAATAATGATTGGAATGAGTTATATGATGTGGGTTCCATAACAAAGCACAAGCATGGATTCAGTCTTTGTTTATACTTTATGGATAGTTTGTTTAGGAATCCTTGGGTTACCTATTTTCATGGGGGATATCAGGCTATGTTCCAGGTCTTGAGACTTATAAATTAAATGGAATTGAATCATTAAATGGATTTGGTTATAAATGATAACCTTAACTTTATAAGATTTTTACTTTCAGTACCTTCTTTACATATTACATTGTTATTTTCACACTATGACTACTATATATTAATTGACTAAATTAAAATGGACCTTGGGTAGTTACCTATGAGGATTATGTCTCACACCCTATTTGGACCACCTTTCTGTACCCCAATAGACTATATGATTTCTGGTATGGATAAAGGAAAGTTCCCTAATACAGGTTATTGATTGCAATTTAAGAGCAGGGGAGCATGGGACCAATATGAGGTTGTGATGCTATCTGGGATATTTTTTCATTTTGTACATTTGATACATGTATTGTATAATATTGATGTGCACCTATTTTGTCTATTTTGTAGAGACAAGTGACATATATCATCATCATTGTATATGATCTTCCTTTTGATATTATTATCTCTTCCTGTTGTATATCTATTTTCTGATTGTTATACTACTTTTGTATATTTTTTATTGATATTCTGTTGTGATTCACTCTAGTGATGAGGGAATAATCTCCTCACGGACACACCTAGGCCCTCTTTGCTAGTCAGAAGCCTCTTACATTTGGGGAGATGCACTTGAGGCCATGTAACTAACTAAAATCAGGGCATTGTTTAGTGGTATCTAAGTCTAGGATGTCACAACAACCTCAGATATAAATAACCTTATCAATATTAAGGGATCAATCATTTCGTACCTACCCGCTATATATATTATCCCTCTTCTCTAGGGGATCTATAACTAACTCTCATTCACTCTCTCAAGGAGTGTGGATACTATACTTAGAGATTTCGAGGTTGTTATACCCTTATAATCTGGAACATCAGGGAACATCTCAGTGAATAATCTCATCATCTACCACTTTCTACTTGCCACCTACACCCCTATAACCTAATTCTTCATACATATAACATCTACAATAACATTCCTCTTCCCATGGGTATACTCCATCTCAAAATCAAAATAATAAAGGTGTATCATCAACCACCTCTGCTAAAGGTTCACATCACATTGAAAAAATATACACCTTAGGATCTTAAGATATGTATATAAAATGAACTTCATACACAAAAAATAGTGATTCCGATATCACAAAGCATGAACCTTCATCGTAAACTCCAGATAATGAGTTGTATATTTCTAATCATGTTGCCTCGACTATTTGGATCTATAAGAAGTAATACACCCATACTATATCATAAAAAGATCCCAAACTAATCCCCAATGCATGAAAACATAGGGTGTAATCCTTACCTGACTCAAGTAAGTTCAAAATTTTCATAGATTTAAACATTCCCTTCAACACTTAGAAGGTAATCTCATAAGGATTGAACCACTCAAACATTCCCTTTAATTGGTTAGGATCTTAATCAATGATTTTAGTTGGGAGAATCCCTAAATAAATCTTTGGAAATATTATGCCATCCCTGGGAATCCATAGATATCAAATATGTTCTTGATATTACCTTAAGAAGCAAAATCCAAAACCTTATTAGGTTCCACTGATATGCCTTCCTATGATATCACATACCCTATTAAGAAAATATAAATGATCTAGAACTAACCTTTAAAATATTGAAAGAGATTTAATTCTTTTTATGCTCAGAATTATTTCTATATTTTAATCATCATCATCCCATAACATGGAGTGAACCATAATTCCATTGACAAAAACCACCACAAAAGAATCCAAATATTGATTAAAATCCCCATTTAGGTTTATAAATATTGTTAGTTCATTTTTTAATATGAATGGAATCACAAGATACACATATAAGTGGTATTTTTTCCTCAAAAAAGTTTATTAAATATAATAATTCATCACAAGAAACTAATGATAACCAAACATCAATTCAATCTTCAAGAATCACTTAGCTCCCCTTAATTGGATGAGTAGTTCATCGATATGAGGAAGAGGATGTCGGTTCTTTACCATCACTTAGTTCAACCTCCAATAATTCACATATAATCATAAATATATGTCTTCCTTATTGGAAAACAAAATAGGTGCACCCTAAGGGGATATTCTCAAGAAAAAAATATCTTCCCCACTAGATCCTATTTTTGAGCCTTCAACCCACAAAGATCTAAAAAATCCATCCTATATAGAGAAATATATTAGGGATTTCTTCCTGGGATAATCTCAATCATAAACTCAACCAATCTCTGAAGGTAAGTATTGATATTTACTTAAGAAAGTAATCCTATAACAAGTCAATAATTGGAGAAGATTCCATTTGACATGTCTCCTCATCGCCCAAAACAACACTAGAAAACTAGGCTGAAAACATCCCTAGTTTTTAGTGGTCAGGTCCCATTTTTATTTCCTATAAATATTACATTCTAAAAGGGTATAACTACCACTCTAAACAAATTTTAAATATACCCATTAATGACTATGAATACTGAACTAATATAAATGAATATGATGCAGATACTCAATGTTTATCTCTAAATCACAAGCATACTGAGCTGATATAAATGAATATGATGAACCTATATCAAATAAAGTTGCGGTGAGGATATATTATACTAATATCATACCTCAAAAGGATAAAGTTCCCTCACTATAGTCAATAAGTTCCTTCCCCAATACCATTGATTGAGCTTCACCCAAAACCTCTAAACTAGCTCCCATATATCTAGCAACCCAAATGAACTCCATTATACTGACTCTTTTTACCCATAAGACCACAACCTCATTAGTTCCTTGAAAATATATAATAACTCCATATACCACTTTGTGGTCGTACACCAGGTCCTACTACTGATCCTTGATCTTTTCCATCACCATGACCCCAATTTAATTAAGAAAAAACTAGAAAAAATTCTATAGATAACACATCTTCCCATAAGTTAGTCACTCCATAGGTTCTCTATGAAACTTTGGCCAGGTATAACCTAATTTCCTATACTAATAACACATCAGAAGAACTTTTCCACATTGTTAAAAATATGATACACATCCCTATAAGGACTATATATCAAAAATCTAGTAGGAGCCATCAAAACACCACTCTAGGCTACTTAAATATCCACTCCCAAACCCAATATATGAACTTGAATACCAATAATGTTTATCATTGTATTGGTTTATCTTTATGATAAAATCTTGATTCAAGGCCTCTGAAAAAGATATAAACTATAAAATATTCACCAAATAATGAATAAAATATCTCAAACCATCTAAAAATAGCAAACCCCAATGGTATTATCTATAATGGATCAAACATTATTGGACTGTTACTTTCAATTTTCTTAAGTATTAGAGGTTATAGAGAAGGTTGGAGGAATATTAGAGTTGAAATAATTGATATTTTAGCTATAAGGGAAGTGTTGGGTGTGGAAATAGGTGTTACTCCATGAAGTGTTGGCTAGAAAAGAGGTTAGTTGTACAGTCTAGTGTGTCATGTCATGAAGGGTTGATTCATGATATGGTTCATATTTTTTTGTATGGGTTTTGGTTCATCAGATTTTGATTCCACATTGTTTCAAAGAGGAAATTTGGTTTTGGAGTAAAGGGGTTTTGGTTACAGTGTGATTGTTTTAGGGTTAATTTATATGGAGTGTTTCAATGGTTTAATATAATGTGAGTTATTGTATTTAAACTTATATTTTTTTTCTCATTTCATGATTTTTCAGGTCACTATATAGTGGTCTTAAGTAATATTGGGTTTTACTTATATAGTTTGGATATCATAATTGGTTCTTTGGATTTAATATTTTGTAAACATTGGGTTAATCTCATGCAAGTGGAATTTTAATGAAGTTACACCCAGCATAGTGTAAATTTATGGGTATTTTATTTCATGGTTCTTCCTTTTTTTAGTGTAGTTGCACTATGGTTCCCCTATTTTAATATATTTTGGTTTGGTAATGCATTTTTTTCTTAGAGAATAATGTATTGTGTCATAGATATCTTGTTTTTATCTTGTAATTCAATTAATTCATATAGTCAAGGTAGTTTTTATTTCAAGATTTTAGGGAGATGAGGGGGTTATAATGTTATTTTCAAGGATTCACTAAACTTTCTCCATCATTGTGTGATTATGACCTATCATTACATAAATTCTTTAAGTTTCAATATTTAGTATAAATTTTTAATCTTATACAAATTATTCTAATTTCCTTCAAATTTCTAAATATATAGGTGTCCAAAGGCTCATCATTGGATATCATAAAGCATCCTTTAGTAGGCTTTGGCCATTGGATTCAAAATATCAACTACTTTATGATCTTAGGTGATTTTATCTTCCCTTATGTTGGGTCCTCCTATGATTTTTCTTTTCGAGAGGCTGTGAAAGTGGTTCGTATTTAGTTTCATTAGATTTGGTTCATGGATTTGACGGTGTTTGTTATATTATAGGTTTTTTGGGATTTATTTTATGATAATGGTCATGTTATCATCTCCTTATCCTTATTATAACACAATTATTGTTGAACCTTTAATGGAGTTAGTGTATTCCAAACTTATCCTTCTTTATTTATGTAAATTTTATAAGTATCATACTTTTTCTATCTTTTACAGATTAACCAGTTGATGATAATGAATTAACTAAAGTAAATTAAAGGGTAGTAGGTGATTTTCATGTGTTTTGTATGATTCTATGATATTTCATGTGATTGATGTATGATTAGCATTATTTTTGTGAGTTCTTTTTATATATGTTCTAATTTTATGATTAAATTTTTAGGATAACCTTTTATAAAATTTTAAACACTTAAAGAGGGTAATGAATCTAATGTGAGAAATATAGAATTGAAGTTAAGCTTATCATGCAAGAGATATTGAGTTAATATGAAGTCATGTTTTAAAAGGGGAATTATTAAAGTGCTTTATTCTTGAAATTGGGTACTGTTTACTTTTGGTATGCCTTGTTTATATTAATGTGAATAGTATTTTATTTCTAGTGTGTTGTTGTGACTAGAATTTAGGTATTAATGTCATAAGAAAATTATCGTTAAAATCAAATAGGTGATATTGCATTTTTTTATACAATGGTTTTGTGTGATTGGTCTGTAAATAGGTTAAATGAGTGTAATGATTGTCAAATTAGGAGTATGTGGTGGTTGTTGACATTGAATCATGAAGAAGTTTTTACAATATTGGGATTTGCTGATGTGGGGATGTGTTGTATTTTCCTAGTGGAATATAATGTGTATGGTAATTATAAATATGATGGATAGTGGCCTAGAATTTAATAATAAATGGGAAATTAATAAATTTTTAATGCTTAAAATAAATGGGTAATGGTTGTGATAAGAATTTTTGATTTATAGTAAAGGGTGGAAATTAAGTATGGGTAAATAAATGGAATAATAAATGAAATATTGTTTGTAAAATTATATATCTAAAAATGGATAAATGATATTTTAAAATGAGGAATAATAATTATTTCTAGAGTTATTTTATATAGAATGGTGGGATTGTTTTTTTTTGTAGAAATTGTAGTAGCTTCTATTCAATAATAATGGTGATGTGGTGATGATTATGGGCCTTAGTAGTGCGGGTTTGTTGTGAACAATTAGGTTGGGATTGTGTGTGTGTTTATATTATATGTTGTATTTATTATGATTTCTTACACACCCCAAACAAGTCAAATAACCTTAAAAATTCCCAAAAAAATCATTTATTAGTGTTTTACCCAATATCTAGGTTAGTGAATTAATGGATGTCTAACTGCTCCCTATTCCTTATTGTATATTTCTAGTGTAGTATCAGTTGTAATATAATAAATTTATGATACATGGCCTATGATATCTAGTTATTATAGTGAAAATTATGTGATGTGATGATGATATGTTGAGGAATGGATGATGATGTTAGAAGATATGTGATGCATGGTGGGGGTCATGTATGGCTAGAGGAGGGTACAAGGTTAATTTCCTTCATGTTAAAACTATCATAATATGATGGATATGTGATTATGTTTGTGATAAGGATGCAGTATGTGGTTGTGATGATGAAGTTGTGTGTGTCTATTATAATGAAGTGGTATGTATCTGTGGATACGTAGTGATGGCTATAATGTGGTATATGGATATGCATATCTATGGTTTTATGGATACAGAATCTATATGAGCACTGGTAAATTCTTTGTTGGGTAATGGGAGTGAAAACTAGTGGGGGATTGGTTATAGGGTACCTTTTTTTATCTTATTTAGATACAATGTTATTATACATGGATAAAATATTGGATGAGTGATCCTCGGCAAGGTTGGGTGATAGATGATCTGATATTGGTACAAGTTGGTTCTATTATTTTTTCACTGAGTCATTAATTTGATTCTTTAAATTTTTTCATGATAATTCTTGTGTATAATCCTAATAAGTATACATGTATTATTACCCCTATATATAAATATATTTTTCAGATTTATAAGAGGTATCTGAGGATTGAGTTGTATATTATTAGTTCAGGTGTTATATTTTTTGTTGGAGTTACTATCTTAGGAGTTAATTCTAGTATTTCAATATTATGGACTTATTTATTAATGAAATAACATTCATTATTGTATATAGGTTTTCTATTATATTATGAAGATAACTAGTGGTTTTCTTATATATTTTTCAAGGATTTTGAGGATAATTACTCCCATTTTTGTGTTGTATACCCTTGGTGATAGTGTCCAACATGTGGCCAATTGGAGGTTGGATTTGGGGATCACACATGACTTTTTTTTCATCCCAAGAGGGGTTCTTAGTGGGATTGGGTTGTGATAGAGTGATATAAGATCTATGGATGATAGTTAGGATGATGAATAAAGTTATAAATTTTTAAATATTTCATGGTCTTGATAGGGAAACAATTTTATTCAAATCTATTATGAAATATAACAAGTGATATTATCTAGGTCACAGCCGATTAGGGCCCTTATGATCAAGTACAATTACCTTAATATTATTGAACACCCTAAGTGAGATAATGTTGGTTTTAGGATAGATACCTAGGAGAATTAAATATATCATTCTTTTTTCACATATATTTTAATTGAGGTTGTTTAGGGAAGATAAGATGAATCTAATTAAATAAACCTTAATAAATTTCATTCTGCTAAGCATAGAAGTTTCTAATAATTCTTGCATAGATGTCTTCTGGTAATTGAATTCATATAGTTAAGATTGGTGAGGTGTGGTATAATGATATATTTGATCGCGAAAGGGTTGACCCAGTTGAGAATTATGAGTCTTATAGAAAAACATTGTGTGAGTTTTAACATCAGGTCATTTCAAAGTATGAGGGGAGTGTCTTTGATACTGAGTTGGAGCACTAGTTATAGGATCTAGAGATCACTTTCAGTTTGATCTATTCTAGGGTAGATTATTGGGTCCCATTATCCCTTAATCTGATGAGAGTATCTATTTTTTAGTAGTGTATTTTTTTTCCTCGAGAGCACAAGGATTGAAAGGAGTTTTCATGGGCACTTTAAAATTAGGTGTGGTTTTTGAGTACTTAGGTGCAACAGAGTGGCTGACCAAGGTCATATCTCAAAGATACAATAATTAAAAAAACTTATTAAAATTATTTTTTAAATAAAATAATATAATATAAACTTGTTAACTAAAAGTATTGTGGTTTTTTAACATTTATAAAATAATATAAAGTATGATTTAAGAATTTTTCTTTTCTTTTTTTTATTTTTTTGAAATGAAATTTGATTAATAAGACACAATGAGAGAAGATTTTTTTTTTAGAAAATATTTTTTAGAAGCTGTAATCGATCTAAATATAACTCTTAAATTACTTATTAATAATTATAATTTAAATTAATATCAACTTAATTATGATCCCCTAATTTTTTAACTTCTTAACCCTATGATAATTAACTTAACCACCAAGATGAAATTAATTAAACCCTAGGCAAGCTTCGGAACATGCAATTACAGCTCCCTACTTTGATTGATGTGATAAGGATAGATTATGGTCAGTGGTAAATCAGGGAATATATCCACTCTATAATTTATTATTAATTTAGTTTATGGATTATATTTGAACTCTACAAATTGATCTTATTTGTTTTTGTATTACCGATTAAGATTGCGCTCTCACAATTCACACAATTCTCAACCTCACTTGTTTTGTGTTAATTGTTCAATTTATTTCTTAGTTTCATTTGAATTAACAAAAATTAATATATCATATTAATTGAATTAAATTATCTCATTTATTCAAAATAAATTAATGAATAATGTAATATGTATATTGATTACTAAAAAAACTACTCTTCCATGGGTGGTGTAATCATTGTAGAAACATATTGCCTTCATAATGGTTTAGAATGGGTATAGACCAATCACGTTTCTAGTTATGAGTTCCAGTCCAAATAATTGAATTAAATAAGAATAAAATTTAGTAAAATAGAATAAATGGGATACAAACTAAGAATTTTACAGAAATAATAAAAACATTACAACAAAGAAGACGAAAAGAAGATAATTTTGGAGGAGATCCTAGCTTGGTAGATTCCCTCCTATAATTGTGAATTAAAATGGTATCTAACAACTTCTATTCTTCTAAAAATATCCTAATTCACGTCCTACCTCATCCAAATGAGAAAACAACCAATTTATAGAGTGTAAGGGAGGCACGGTTTTAAGTGGTTTCAAGTGTAAATGTGAAAATTCTGCCAAATAATTTAATCCAAATTTCACTACCTATTTGAGAACCAAAACACATGAAACATCTATCATTAAAGAATAATTATTTTTTATAAATTCGGTTCAAGATATCCTATCCAAATTTTGGATCAATCCAATAATTTATGAAGAAGTTATGGCCCAAATACTGAAGTGGTTTCGAATCTGAAAATTCCATCCCATCTTTGATTTAATGTCCCTTTTACTCCACTCAAATGCATGATACTGGTCTGATTTAATGAATAAAAGTTGTATCTCATTATGTCATGAACACATTAACAAAATTTCAAGTTCAAATAAATCACTAAAAATATTTGTATCTTAAATACTATTGTGAACTTTAAAGGGAAAAACTAAAAATTTCATCAAATTTTCAAATGAATGATCTAATCCCAAATATATTATAGATAAACATATTTAACACAATGTGAGGAAATTATACCATTTATTATCAATTAAATTTTTTTATCAAGGATTCATATATTTCAATGGATTATTTTCAAAATCATTCATGTGGAGATTTCCATTCATTGGTGATGAAAGTAGTAGAGATATAGGAGTTTCTCTCCCTCGAGTAGGGAAGCTTGAGTAGGTGTGGGATAGGGGTTTAATTCATAAATCTTATTCAATTTTACCTAGTTCATTTTCTAGATTATGGGTATAGATATTTTCATTTTAAAGTGGTTTTTTAGCTATTTAGTATGTTTTTACACTTATACATTTCCAACATATCTATCTATATGCATTCAACAAGAAATAGGTGATCAAGAGGATACATTTCTAATTAGGATCACCTTGATAGGGGAGTCACCAAAACTCCCCAAATAATATATCTATTGTTGTAGGATCTTGGATGTTGGGTAAGTAAATTTTTTTACTATAAAGTAGTTGATCTGAATATTTTTTATCTCACTTCTCTAGAATTTGTAGCTCTAGTGTATCCACCATGTGATATGTTCCCACATTATTTGCTTATGGGTATTCTGATCTTTATATATTCAATTTCCCTACCATTTTTTGTGGCCTACATGGTGTATATGGTCGATTCCCATTTCTTCCTCGAAAATAGTTTACTCGTAGGCCTTATCAACAGCAAGGCTAGTATGATTTTATTCATATGGTGGGTGGTAGAGTATGTAGATGAAAATGCCATGTTGTTACCTATCCTTAAGGACATAGGTTTGAGAATGGTCCTTTAGGTGTAAATAGATAGGTCCAATGAGGTAGAAGAGCTGAGAATAGTCAATTTAACATCATGGGGATGTTAGTTCCAAGTGGTATAAATATATTTTGAGGTACCATATGTTCATCTTCCTCCCTATATTTCACTTTATTTGATTCTAAAGCATCGTATTGTTTTATTACATCCACCTAGGTATGTTTCTTTGGACTCAAAGTAGAGTGAATTTGGTTCCCCTAATGATGACTACTCGAAATAGTGGTCAACCTAGTTTTCATGATGTGTCAATGGTTTGTGATCTAATTATGGGGTATCATCTATAATTGGGGATTTTCTTCTTATTTAAGATACAACCATACAATATAATCCTTAGAATGTATTAGTTATATTTTGTGTGTGTAGTCACCGATTTCTTTCTGTAGAGAGTTTCATTGTATGACATGGAATCCCCACTTGTGGTTTTCATTGGAGATTAGAATAATTGTATGGGTTGTAGGAATCTAGATCATCTTTTTTATTAATTAGAATAGTTTTATTGGATTCAGTAGAGGTTTGGGAGGTATATTTTTTAGGAGTTTCATGATGTTTTTACCAAATCGGTTATAATGATACCTCCTCTATGCGATATAAATTTTGGGGTAGAGTTGAATCCTTATGACTCCTCAGTTTCAACATATCCTTATCATATAACACCTTCTGATCGGTAAAGACCTTGTCCCCAGTATCCCAAAGCCAATGGTTACTTTATTCCATTATCACTAGATATAATAGATTGCATCCCAAATGACCAAATAGTTTATTAGTCTTTATAAACTAGATATATACATGATTCCCATATTATATTGGGAATATATAAAAACAAATCATAAGAAACATTCTTACATCCTTGATAATTTTCACAATATCCTTCTTCATGTTTAGGGGAAAAGAAAAAAAGATAAATTGTGAGCTTAGATGCTCATTAAGGGTTACATATAGTTAAATTTATCATAAATAATTAAGGTGTAATTAATATGGCAAGGTAAATAACCAAAAACACTTTATATTTAATAAATTACTTGAGAGAAAAGAATAATATGTTAGGAATAAATGATGGTAAAATAATTTCATTTAAATAATCACATGATCTTGAAACTTATCCATGGATATAATAACTATTAAAATAATCACATGGATATCAATAAATAATTTCATAATGATGTAATAAATAATTCTAGACATCATAAACTTACCAATAAGGACTTGTTCCAATACATCATACACAAATGGGTAAGGCCTCGACCAAATAATCAGACTAATTAATTAAATGAGACCTATGGATGCATCAAAGGGATATATAATTCAAGGCCTCACTCAATATGTAATAATTATAATATATTCATTATATGAATAAATAATACAACATAATCAATATTTCTTAGTCTAAAACAATCTGGATTAAAATAATTAGCATGAAAAATAAAAATAAAAAACTTTCCCAAGATAAGGTGATCATAAACCATTCATAAAAATAATATGGATGGTATAATTACAACATATTCTCAATGTATAATAAAATGGTTTTTTTCTTTTATGAATAGAAATACCATAAAAGGATCATTAAAACATTCTTGAGGAAAATACCCTTTCACTTGAAAATTCACTTTCAAAAACTAAAAAATTCTAAAATATTAGGAAAAATATTTTCTTTGAAAATAATCATGAGAACCTAAAAAGGAATATTCAAATCAATGAGTGGTCATGACAACAATAAATTTTTGTATGTTGAGTATGTTAAAAACATATTCCTTTTACATTTTATATAAAAAGTCAATAAGTACGTCATTCAGAAAATGAAGAATAGATATTCCTTTTAAAAAAATTAAAAATTATATCATGGTTAAAAATGAATTTAAACAATAATATATGGATATTAAAAACATTCTTGAGAAGAATTTTAGAAAACATGGACATGGAATAAAAATATTATCGACTAAATAGGAAATTAAGTCTAGATTTCTTTAAAACATTTTTATATTTTGTGTACTTAAAATAAGAAAATGAAATGAAAAATTATAATTTTCAAAACTAACCAGAGGATAAGAAAGTATATTGGGTTTAATGTTGTAAGATCATATAATTCTTCTAGTAGAGACTTAAATATAAAGAATCCTGAATAATGATGAGATTGTGAAATAAACTCTTACCACTTTAGTAACTTTCAAATCATAACCCCCATGAAATAAATAACTTCAAATAAAACATTAAATACCATTAATGTAAATATATTAATTATATAACATATCAAAGGAGTAGTAGATACTCCATATAAAATAAGATATGTGTATAACATAACATATGTCCCAAAGAATGCAATTTGAGATTAAGAACCCTTAAAATGATCATAATGATAAAGTGAGAATTAATCAATGAAGTGATTATGTGTAAAAAATTCAAATCCACAAAAAACAAGTATAAATAAAATGTAAATCAAATATATCCAATTTCACACATACTCTTTACATAGTATAATTAATAAATATATGATATAACACAATAAAAGGAAATTATGTTATGAAACACTTACCACTTCATAACATTCAATTCAAACCCCCTTGGATGAAATAATTTGATTTGAAACATAAAATAACTTGAAATATGAAGGATTCAAGATATAAAATATAAAAGGGTAAATATATACACCATATAAAATAAATTAGATTCATAATATTAAAATATTCCATAGTGATAGGAAATTGAGGTAAAATACCTTTAAAAGATCATACCTTTGAAATGATAATTAATCAACGAATTTATTATGTTTATAAAATTTAAATACACATAAATTAAGTGGAAATAAAACATAAAATAATCAAAATTAATTGTATATATAGTCTTAGAATATAAAATACAATGAAGAAGTAATATAGCCAAATGAAAAGAAATTGAGTTATGAAACCCCTTACCTTAAGTATGACTCATCATGTATGTTATTTATATTTCTGAATAATAAAATTATGTTAATTATTTACTTAATTTATAACCTTTTTCAATTTTTTTATTTTTTTTATTTTTTTTATTACCATGTTGTATTTAATTACTTACTCAATTAATTTCACATCGAACATTTTGACAATATTCATTTCATGTGTCCAAAATGACTTTGGTAGGTTGAATATGTTAAAAGAGTTCATTGTTCTTTAATATAAAAAATAGTAATCATGAAATAATTATAATTTTTATAAAAGAATAATTTTTTTAAACAAATCATTAAATATTGTTATGAAAAATTAAATATGTTACAGTCATAGAGATGATAGGTCATACATACGCATTAGTAATGTTTCCGTTTTTCAATGATCATGATGGAAAGAAGGTAAATATTATTTTATATATCCATATTTATAATTATATTTTAAATATCACATTATTTATTTAAATATTCTTATATATACCATACATTTTGTAATGAAAAATTAATCATATTATTTCATGAAGGTGGTATTCTACGTGTCTGTACGAGTGATGTTATCATCTTTCAATGAATAGAAAGGTATGAAAATGTATGATATATTAATTTTACATAATTATATATATTTCATGAATGTTTTATATATTCATTAAATCAATCATCATAAATAGTTGTGAGAGGAGATGTTGAAAAATGAATCGCATTGGTTCGTGAGGCGGTAGTTTGTCGTACACATGAACGATGGTTTCATTTCCCATTTGATGTAAGATGATATGGATGTAGGTTATTACATTAACTTAATAAAATCTAAGTATATGGTATATTTTGATTTTATTAATTCATCAATGTTTAATAATATTTTTAGGATTTGTAAGAAAAATTAAAACAAAAACACTAAGTTAAGAACAATACATCTTCTTCGGACAACCTCCTTAGGTTTACACCAAAATCATTTCTATAAGGGTTTTATAATAAAAAAAGGTCTCTATGATGTTTTAAGGGAACTAATGAAGGTATTTTTTTTAATTTGTTATTTGAATAAAAATGATTTTTAAGTGTGAATAAAAGTGGATAGGAGGTTCCCTTTTATAAGTGAGGGGAGGGACACTTTTGGAATTTCATAAAATATTAAATTAATATAAATTAATTTTATTGTTCCAAATGACTCAAAAATTATATAATTGGAATATATAGTGAGTATATGTCTAAATACTAACATATAAAAAATTTTGGAGAAGTTTAAATTATGTTTTTACCCTTATCTTTTTTTTAACTCACATCAACCCTTTTTCACAATTATCGCGATAACAATGTTTTTACTCTTCAGGGGTCATGATAGTTACTATAAAAAGAAAAATGGGTCATAAATAGAACTTATATTATATTTTTAAACATATAAAAACAAATTAACTGAATATGGGATTTTTAGAAATTATAAATCATTTAATAATATATTATTATTATAAAATAATAATAATGTCATTTTTGTCACTATTAATTTAATTTGAATTTAAATACATCAAGAAAAAGTGTTAATGTGAATATATACTTTTAAAACATCTATAATATGATATATTTATATATATATCATGTAACACTATAACTCACTCAAATTTTATTACTTCTAATATTTTTAAAATCACTCATTTTATTTTTCTATTAATTAATGAAATATTGTGTTAGCATTGTGTAAGTATTTAAGGCAATTATATAATCACTAAGAATTATAAATAAATTATAATCATAAAAATAATTTAATTATTCTTTAAATAATAATTAATATTCATTCTCAACTTTATTTTTTTCTTATGTGAACATATAATATATATTTAAAAGTACGAAAGTGACATTTTGTATTTTTCTTTACTTAAAATATAATATACGTCACTTTCATGGAACATTTCCTCATAAATAAATAAATATAAATAATAAGGTGATAATTGTGGAAATAAATTCATAAAATGGGACTTAATATGAAAAATATTGTCCTTATCACTTAGTTTTAACCTAGGTAAATTCGATTTTCCCTTTTACCGTATGGACAAATTTTTGTTATTTTTACTATTCATTATGACCAATAATTAAGTTTAACTTATTAAGTAATATAAATTATGATGATTAAAAATATGGAATCAATTTTACCAAATTCAATATCTATAAATTGTATAAATTCATTTTATAAGTATCTCGCAAAGTGTGACAAAAAATGGTTTTCTAAATAAATGTCTTTTTAAGTCTAAAAGTATTTTTATACCAATATCATGAATAATGTTTATTAATATGTAATAAATTTTATTATTTATAAATAAATTATAATTATATTATTTATTATCAAATTTAAAATAATAGAGGGATTTTTAATGAAAATAAATGACAATTTTACAAAAAATGGTATTTTCCACTATTCAATGAAAAATAATTTGTTTATGAAAAAAACCAAAAATTCCACCGTAAGTTTATTGTAAAATTATGATTTCAAAATTTAGTTTAATTTGGTATAATAAAATTTCTAAAATTGGTCGAAATTAATTATATTATTTTCTCACTAAAAATAATAAAAACATTTTAAATAATATATATATTTTTGAATCATATAAAGACTTAACTAAAAACTGAGTAATTATTTAACAATATATTTGTTTTATCTAAAATATTTATATATAATTTTAATAAGGGGTTTATTTATATTTATTCCACCAATTTTAATATCTAGGTTATTACTGTCATGTTTAAATATTTTAAAATTATATCATGGTTTGTTTATACTCGGTGTTGTGTGTGAGACAAACTATCTAAGAAATTAAATTTATTTACAGCGAAATATATTATAAAATATTAGGTTGTTACATTATACCCCCTAAATAAATTACACCCTCATAATTCTATTTTAGTTTTCAAAAGTCTAACCTTTATTGAAAACCCACATTTTATAGAGGGATACAAAAACATATTTTACAAAAATAAAGTGTAAATCATAAAGCCTACCTAAAATATAACATATTCGAGTTCCTATATAAGAAAAACCTTTATGGGAAGTTAAAATAGACACATGTAAGAGAATAATAACATCCAATGACTTATATTTAGTGATAGAGAACATGTTCATGAGAAGGTCAATGACCACAAAAATATAAATCAATGAGGTGTGAAAAAACCATTAATTCCTTAGAAATAAAGGAAATATGATAATAGTTTTTTTTTAAGATCATTTCCCTAGATTTGGTGAATTACTTCACCATATAGACTAATAACATAAGGAATTATACTTACTTGAAAATTATAATTTCATCCTTTAATAAATTTCCACCATAATATTATCTTTTTTTCAAAGTGATGAGCATTCTAAATGATTTTTTATGCCTATAGCACTAAAACCAACTTCTAGTAGGTTACATAATCCACTAAATAATAACAATATATTTATTCTATATTTAATAAAACTAAAATTTTTAGAACAATTTAAGTTAATTACCAAAATTAATAAACCTTTATATGAATAAATTATTCATTAATCTCCTAAATTTAACAATAAAACCAAAGGTTTAACACATGCCATTTCTTAAATAAATAACCCTATATCCCAAATAACATCAACATGAAATAATGTTTTAACCTAAAATTATATATCTTAACCTTTATCATGAATCACCAAAAACATAATATCATTCTTCCCAAATAATCATTTATGTTAAAATTAAAGGTTACATACCTTGACCTAATAAAATGTCTCTCGAAATATCATTAATCAACTCAAAAAAATCAAAAACATTTGATCTTATAATATTTCTCCCAAAATAAACATAATATTTATTTATCAAACCATTTAAGTAAAAAAAATCATGCTAACTAGGACATCACTTAGGCTAGTGGTAGGCGTTTCACCCTTATCACCCTTCAGTTGTGATTTTAAACCTCGCCTCCTTACCTAATGTGATGGGTTATTTCCCGACATAAAATTTTTCATTTTTCTAAAATGGTATTAATATAATTCCTATAAAATTCCCAAAAAAATTATGAACATACTCAAAAATGACATTAATCATCAAATCACATTTCAATCCCATGCTTATTTTTAGGATAAAACAAGTATTCCCAAATTTTAATAATTGATAATTACCTCATCATCAAAGATGATATAAACCCTAAAGTATAAAAGTAAATTTAAACTTATTACCATAAAATAAAAAATAATTATCCCTCAATTAACCATTTTACTAAAACATATACTAAATCGAAGGGTTTTTTTCTCATAAATATCTCCCAAAATATCTTTAATCATGTTAAATTACCATCACATAGAATCTCAAAAGAGATATATATTCATTTAAACATATGATTAACCTTAGACTTATAATCCAAAGTCAATTTTTCTTTATCCTATATCACTATGGAATATTATAGGTTTCTATAGGTTTTATTCCTTGATTTTTCATAATGGTTCATAGAAAAAAACTAAATTAACCCAAACATATATCCTGGGAGTGTTAAAACATGTGTGTAGAAATGTAACACTCACCAGGCACATGAATGATGTCCAATATATACTTAACCAACTCTTTTTAGGGTTATTACCCCTAAATTAATCTGTTCCAAAACCATATCTACTTATAGTATTCATACATTGATGTATTTCTAGGAATAGCTTAAAATATATAGCTTACCAAAATTTTAATATATTAACCTATACTTATACATATCCTAAAATCCCATCAAAGGGTTTATACCCTAATCTATTCTATCTTAAATATAGTTCCAAAGTTTTTTACTAAACCTAGATCTGGTACCACATGTAACATACCCCAACCCTAGAAGCCCGGATCAGATGGTTACTTTATTACATTGGCTCTAGATACAAGTGATAACATCCCAGAGGACTGAATAGTTTAATAGTATTTGTAATATATATATATATATATATATACATGATTACCATATTACATTGAAAATATAAAAAACATATCATAAGAAACATTATTGAATCATTAATAACATTCACAAAAATATTCTTCATATATTAGGGATAGAAAAAAAATAAAGGGTGAGCCCACATGCTCAGTAAGGGTAACATACAGTGTATTATATCATGAATAAGTACGTAATAATAAATATGGAAAGGTACATAACAAAAAATACATGAAATTTAATCAATAACTTAATAAAAAATAATAATATGGAAATAATAAATAATTATAAAATAATTTCACTTAAATAATTACATGAACTTAAAAATTATCCATTGATATCATAACTATTCAAATAATCACATGGAAATAAATCACTAATATCATAATAATGGAATTTATTATGTCTGATATCATAAACTTACCATCAATACATTGTTCCAAGACATCATACATAAATGGGTAAGGTATTAAGAAAATACCCAAACTAGTTTGTCTCATGATACCTACTAATTCATCAAGGGGCTGTATGATTTTATGCCACAACTATCACTTAATAAGTCCAATGAATTCATCATATGAAAAAATATTACAACTTAATAAATATATGACTTATTCAAAAATTATCTATACAGGATGAACTATAATACATGATAACAATATATTTCTAATTCAAAGTGATCATAAACCATACATTTAAATCATTACAACATATTCAAAAGGGAGAATAAAATGTTTTTTTTCATTTATGAATATAAATACCATAAAAATATCATTAAAAACATTTTTGAGGAAAATACCATTTATAATTTTGAAATTCACTTTTAAAAACTAAACATTTTCAAAATATTAGGAAAAAATTTCTTAGAAAAGAATCATAGAAACTTATAAAGGATACTTAAAATAAATGAGTGATTATGATGATGGGAAATTATGTTCATGTCGAGTATTTAAAAAAATATTCCTTTTACATTTTCAGTAAAAAAATAATGAGTACCTCATTCCAAAAATAACCAAAATATTCATTTTAAAACAATTTTCAAAAATTCTATCATGGGTAAAAATTTCATTAAATAGTCATTGAGAATTATTAAAAACATTATTGAAAATATTTTTAGAAAAATTGACATGGAAGGAAAATAATCTCAACTAAAGAGGAAATAAAATCTATTTTTCTTTAAAAAATCAAACTTTTCATTACTGAAAAGAGTAAAATTATAGGAAAAATATAATTTTTAAAAATATCCATATAATAATAAATTATATTTGGTTTAAGAAATTAATATCATATAATTCCCCCAATATAGACCTAAATAAAAATAATTCCAAATAATGAAGAGATTATAAAATAAACTCTTACCACTTTGGTAAATTTAGAATCCTAAACCCCATGAAATAAATAATTTCAAATGAAACATTAAATACCATGAATATATAGAGATTCATGATATAACATATCAAATTGACAGTATATAAACCTTATAAAATAAGATGGGTGTATAACATAACATATGTCCCAAAAAAGATAATTTGAGATGAAGAACCCTTATAACAATCATAACATTTAAGTGGGAATTAATCAATGGATTTATTGTGTGTAAAAAATGTAAATCCAAAAAAAAGTTTAAATAAAAAATAAATCATAGGAAATTTCACACATAATCTTGACATAATATAATAAATGAATAAGTGATATAACCCAATGAAAGAAAATTGAGTTATGAAAAACTTACCACTTGGTAACTTTCAAGTCAAATCCCCTTGGATGAAATAATTTGAATTGAAATGTAAAATACCATGAAGTATGAATTATTCGTGATATAACATGTAAAAGGGGAATCATATACACCATATAAAATAAATTAGGTTAATAACATTAAAATATGTCTCAATGAAATGAAATTGAGATGAAATACCTTACAAAGATCATATCATTGAAATAATAATTAATCAACGAATTGATTATCTATATAAAATATAAATCCAAATAAAAAATGTACATACAACATAAAATAATCAAAATCCATTTTACACATAATCATATAATATAAAATACAAAGAATAAGTAATATAACATAATGAAAAGAAATTGAGTTATGAATCACCTTACCCTAGGTTTAACTAGTTACATTCATTATTTATCAAACTAAATAATAAAATTTTGTTAATTATTTAATTTATTAATATTTTTTTCATTTTTATTATTCCTTTTATTTTATTTATTACCATGTTATATTTAATTACTTAATCAATGAAATTTATATCATATGTTTTGATTATATTCGATTCATATGTCCAAAATGACATCGGTAAGTTAACTATGGTAAAAGTTGTCATTGTTCCATAATATTCAGAATAATAATCAAGAAATTATTATAATGCTTATAAATAAATTATACTTTTAATACCAAACATGAAATATGGTTATGAAAAATGAACTACGTTATGATCATGGAGACGGTAGGTCATGTGTACAGATGAGTAATGTTTCCATTTTTCAAAGATCGTGATGGAAATAACGTAAGTATTATTATATATTTATAGAAAAATAATTATATCATAAATATCATTTTTTTCAAATATAATTATATATAACATTCATGTGGTAATCAAAAACAAATCACATTGCTTTATGAAAGTGGTAATCCACACATACGCACGAGCTACGTTATCATCTTTAAATGAATTTAAAGGTAAGAAAATATATAATATATTAATTTTATATAATGATAAAATATAATTAATATCATATATATAAATTAAATATATCATCATAAACATACATCAGATGAGATGAAGGAAAAAAATTACATTGGTTCACAAGGTGATAGTATGCCGTACACTCGAATGATGAGTTTACTATTTAAGTGTCAAGATAGTTACTAAAAAAGGATAATTGGGACATAAATGGATCATATATGATATTTTTAAGAATACACCAATAACTTCACCGAATGTAGGATTTTTAGGAATTTTAAATTATTTAATAAAAAATTATTTATTATAAAATAACATTAATGTCATTTTTGACACTATCCATTTAATTTGACTTTAAATACATGAATACAAAGGGGTAATTCAAATATATAATTTTAAAACATCACTAATATAATATATTAATATATAAAAATTATGAAGTAGTATAAATCACTCAAATTATATTGCTTTTAATATTTTCAAAACCATTTATTTAAATTTTCTATAAACTAATGAAATATTTTGACGATCTTGTTTAAGAATTTAATGTAATTTTATAATCAATAAAATTTTAAATAAATTACTATAATAAAAATAATTTCATTATTCTTAAAATAATAATTAATATTCATTCACAACTTTATTTTTCCCTATGTGAACACATAAAATATATTTAAAAAAAGAATGTGGTATTTTGTATTTTTCTTTACTTAAAATATTATATTGATCACTTTCATGGAAAAGTGTCCCATAAATAAATAAATATCAATAAAAAAGTGATAATGTAGTAATTAACTTCTTAAAATAATATTGAAGATGAAATATGGTGTTCTTATCAGTTAAGTTTAACCTAGGTTAACCTAACGTGCTGACAATTTTTTACTGTTTTTGTTATTAAATGTGAAAAAAAACTATGTTAAAATTATTAAATAATAATAATTATTATGATTCAAAATATGGAATCCATTTTACAAAATTTATTTTCAATTAGTGACAAAAATTCATTTTATATGTATCCTATAAAGTTCTATGAAAAATGGTTTTCTGAAGAACAAAAATCCTTTTTATGTCAAAAATTATTTTTATACCAAGATCACATGTAATTTTGATTAATATTTAATTAATTATATTATTTATAAATAAATGAGAATATAATTTTATTTTGGATCAAATTAAAAAAATTATGGGGATTTTTAAATTAATATAAATGACAGTTTTACAAAAATATTTATTTTTCACTATTCACTAAAAAATCAATAATTTTCAAAGAATCTAAAATTTTCACCTTAATTTAATTTTGAAATCATGATTTCAAAAATGAAGTTACTTTTGTAAAATAAAATTTATAAAATTGGTAGAAATTAATTATATTATTTACTTAAAAAAATTGATGAAAAATGTATTTTTAAAGAATATAAAGACTTTACTCAAAATTGAGTACTTATTTACCAATATATTTTATTTTTATAAAATATTTATTTATAATTTTTCAAAAGTTTTTATTCCTATTCATACCACAAATTTTAACAGATAAGTTATAACAGCCACGTTTAAAGTATATAATGGTTCATTTAAACTCAGTGTTATGTATATCACAAGATATCTAATAAATAAAATTTAATTAAAGATAAATATATTCTAAAATAATAGTGTGTTACATGAGATATAGGTATTGAGGATTCATATTGATTATTTTATGTAGAAGGGTTATATTTAGATCAGTGTATCGTCATAGGGTGTTCAAGAATTGTTCACAAAGAAGGTGAACAGTAGTATGAGGTTTTGCATAGACTACCAATGGTTAAACCAAGTAAGGGTCATGAACTATTATCCAATTATATGGATAGATTATTTTTTTGATCAGTTGGAGGGATCTATTTTGTTTTTGAATATTTATCTATGGTTTTGATATAATTATATGGTGGTAAAGGAGGATAATATCTTGAAAAATCTCTTTAGGTGTTGTTATGGGAATTTCAAGTTTGTAGTAATCTTATTCAGTGTCAAAAAAACCCTATATATTTTCATGGGACTCATGAAATTCATGTTTTATGAGTTCCTATATCAATTCATGGTAAGATTCACTTATGAAATCCTTATATAATTAATGTCATATGAGGATCATGTTAAGCATATTAGGGTTTTTTTACACATCCTTTAACATCATTGACTTTATGGAAATTTTTCCAAGTGTTTGTTTTGGATGCATGTGGTGATTTTTCTCGATCATGTGATGTCTCAGTAGGGAGTATCATGCAATCCTTCAAAGAATGAGGCATTTATTTCTTGGGAAGCACCTAATAATTTTCCATATGTCTATAGTTTCCTTGATCTTGTGGGTTATTATCAAAGTTTCATTTTTAATTTATCTCATATTGAATCTATATTGATATCATTTACCAAGAATGATTATTCATTTTTATAGATAGATCGATTTCATTTGAATTTTTACCACCTAAAGGTTAAGTTGATCAGGGCTCTTATTCTTCGGTTACTAGAGGAAGGAGTAATGTTTGAGGTCTTTTATGAAACTTCTTATATCAGTTTGATTTTTCTCTTGAAATAGAAAATGTAGGTAACATCATATGGATCTAGGAAGATATAGAACCCTGATATTTTATAAAATAAACTATGTTTTATAGTGTATCTGACATGCAATATCGAGCTTAAACGACCCGTGAAATATATAACTATTATAAAATAGCCACTAAATTAGTGGGTATGAATAATATTAACTAATTTATTAAATATATATATATATATAATGTAATAAATATAAATTATTGATATATTTTTAGTACGTAATCAATCAATTTTTTTTAGTATAGTAATTTTATTCTGTAAAAATATATTTTCTTCAAAAATGATTTGTATTGTTTTTCATGAAAAAAATTATAATTAATTTTTGAAAAAACAAGAAATTTTTTTTGATAAAATTAACTTAATTTTTTAAATATGAATATAAAAATTTAATTTGGGTAAAATTTTTTAATTTTTTGAAAAATATTGGTTTTTCACTGAATAGTGTAAAATACTGATTTTTGTAAAAAATATTTTCTTTCCAATAAATTAAGTAATTTAAAGAACCATAATATTTTGAATACAATTTAATGTAACATAAGTATTATTTATTTATATTAAATCTAGTTAATTTCTTTTTGAACCAATTTTATATTTTATTTTAGTATAAGTTCGTCCTTGGGTTTAAAAACAGAATTTTTCTAAAAAATGTTTAATGTTTATCATTTTAAACTAATTTCAATAATAACTAATGAGGAATGTTTAAAATGAAATTTTTAGATTATATATCAATAAATAATAATTTATATTCATACAATGATTATTATTAGTTACAAATTTAATATAAAATTATCTTTGGCTTGAAAAATAAACTTCTTGAAACCTCTCTTTTTCAGTGTGTCTACAGGTTTTTTTAAATTAAATATTCCATATTATATGAATTTAATTTAGTAAAATGGATTAAATATTTTGAATTATAATAATTTATATTTTTAATAACTTCAACTTATTTTTTGACCATACTAGATAGTGAAAACAGTAAAAATAAATTATCATAGTTAAGGTGAAAACGAGTTTACCAGGGATTAAACTACAAATATAAGGGTCAAAATGACCTAAAAACTTGTCTAAAAACTATTTTATGGAAATATATAGATCTTATAATGTATAAGGATCAATAATTAACCAATTTTGAGCCTTTTGTAATGTGAAAATTGTGGGTACACCTTTTTTCAAAAATTACAAGTGTACTACTCACCTCACTTATAAAAGGCCAACCACTATCCTCTCTTCTTCACACCTTCAAACCCTTTTTTTGGAATATACCTGAAAAATTAACTTCAAATATTTTATATACTCATACTAGAAACATTTTTTTGGTCATAAAGACGTTCTAGTAATACTTTTGTTAAAATTCTAAAGAGGCGGTCTGAGAAGAGGTAAATTGCTAACTATATATTTTTATTTTATTTATTCTTTCACCTCCTTAAAATATTATTCAAATTTGATCATAATATAAATAAATTGTCCCCTATATAATTAGATTTTATTATATTAATTTCATAACCTATATCCATCTCCTCTTCGATCAAATGGGATACAAAATCATCATTCATGTGTACAACGGACTACCGCCTCGCAAACTGATGTTATTTGTTTTCCATCATCACCTATCACCGCTTGTTTTAGTGATGGATTTACACTATATATATTATATTTTTAACATATTTATACTTATTTAGTTACTATATCACATATAAATTATTAATTTACATTCTATGGGGGATACGATAACGTTGCTCAAGTGTGTGGTGAACTAACACCCTGTAAAAAGATGTGATTCTCTTTTCATTGACGCTTTAAATGGAAGGTAATAAGGATAATATTAATTAATATATGTGATATAAATTAAATAATAATTAAATTAATGAAATATTTATAATTATAAAAATATAATATATCATTTTTTTAATATAGTGAAAAATGATAACATAGTTCATGTACCTGTGGACTATCGCCTCTACGAAGTGATTTGATTATTCTTTCAACACCACATCACAATAATGATATATATAATTATAGTTAAATAAATAATATGGTATTTATTATATTATTATAATTATTTAAATTTATAATAATACATTCCTTATTTTCATAATAATCATTGAAAAATGGAAGCATTACTCATGCGTATGTACGGTCTACCATCTCCATGATCATAATGTAGTTCATTTTTCATAACCATATTTAACGATAGGTTAAAAAAAGTAAAATTGATGTATAAATATGATTATTATTTTATGATTATTATTCCTTATATATTTAAATAATTTCTTCTATGTACATGGTCAACGCATTGAATCCATTTTGAAATAATGAGTTGAACATCCTCAAAACACCCTATATAAACATTAATTAATTAAGTATTTGTATATGTAATTATAAAGAAATAAAATAAATTATTTATGTATAAGGTTATAAACATGTAAAAGGTTATTAATATATCAATTAATTGATATGAGCTTATTATACAAGATTTAAAGGACATGCAAGGAAATTCTGAACATAAAGTAAGGGTTTTTCTCATCTCACTTTTTATTTCTATGTTACATATTCCATATTCACCACTTTCTTTTATTGTGTAGTGTATATACTACCCATTTTTTATGTAATATAATTACTCCATCATACATCATGGTATTTTAAGTTACAATTTTAATTATTTTATCCAACGGGATTTGACTTGAAAGTTACCAAGTGGTAAATAAATTCATAACTCAATTTATTTTCATTGGTTTATATTACTTCTTCTTTACCTTTGATATTCTAAGATTATGTGCGCAATTATTTTTGAATATATTAGGTTTTATTTCCAATTTTTATATTTTTATTTACTTTTGATACACATAATTGAATCATTGATTAATTCTTACTTCATCGTTATGATCATTGTAAGGGACTTTGTCTCAATTTCCTTTCATTGATGCCTATTTTAATGTTATTCACATTTATTATTTTATAAGGTGTATATACAGACCATTTGACATATTATATCATGAATATATGTATTATAATTATATTTAAAGTTTTTTTATTATTAATATTTCATAAGGATTATGATTAAAATGTTTCCAAAGTGGTAAAGGAATTTCATTTAAAAAACATAATTTAAAGTTCTCTTTTCAACTATTTTTTAAAGGAATGTATTTTTTTAATAAATACAGCACGAACGAAATTTCCTACCATTATGAAACTATAATTCTTTAATATATATTTTATATTTTTTCAAGTTTCTTTTTAAATAAAACAGTTTCTTTTTTATATGCATAGTTTTTTATATTTTAAAAATTGATTTTTTAAATAATATATTTTTAAGAAAATATGACTTCATTTATTTCTTAGATTTAAAATCCTTTTTATTTCAAAATAAATATTTCTAGAAAAAAATAAAAAATGTTTTAATATGAATTTTTAAAGGCATTTTTATCCATAATTTTATTTTTATAACAAAAATTAAAAGAAATATTCTTTTCATTTTCCAAACAATGTCTATTTGGATTTTATAGAAAATGTAAAAGGAATATTTTTTTTAACATATATATAATGAATGGATTTTCTCTCCATAATTACTATTATTTTCTTTTAATATTCCTTTAAAAGTACCTATGGTTCTTTTCAAATAAATATTTTTTCAAAATTTTTTATAAAATTTTTATTTTTAAAAATGATTTTCAAAATCAAAAGGTTATTTTCCTCCCAAATGTTTTTAATTATAATTTAATAGTATTTTCATTCATCAATGTCAACAAAAACTGTTTTTAATTATGTTACAATGGGGATATTTAGTAATTCTACCACCCAAATTATTTCTCTGGATGGATAATATTTTTTCAAATATATTGTTATGGAACATGTTTATTCTCCACAATTTAATCATGTTTCAGAGTGATTTGTATGAAACCCATTTATTTTACATGGTTTAGTCAAGTAATAAAAAGAATAAATTTTATTTTAATGATTTTATGAAAAACAAATTAATACTCTATGTACTTTATTCATGATATGGTTCTTGGACATTTTTTATAATGATGGGTGGTTATATTATAAACTAATAATAGGTGGTTCTATTAGAAACCAAGGATGGGTGGTTACGTTATTAGCAAAGGATGGGTGGTTCCATAACAAACCAAGGATAGGTGGATCCATTATATCCCTCTAATTCATTTGGTACTCTAGAGATAGAATTCAATCATACTATTTATTCCATTTTCAATAAGTGATGTGAAGATAACATCCCATGATACAAATAAGATTTCATTATTCTTGTTATGGGTTATAAATATTTCCTTTGATTGAGATTGATATCAAAAGGATCATGATTATTTATTCTGGTGAATCTTGAACTTTTTAAATACTAATGTCAAGTTTTCAACTTTTTTGATCTAGGTATTTATGGGTATGAATATTATTATGTTATACTCATACACTTTTATTATGTAATTATACCCTTATTTATTTCTTATGATCACTGATGGAATTTAATTATAAATGATTATGTCTACCATTATTGATAATTTAAGATCAACCTTATTTGGTTTCATTTTCTCTAGGTCATCAAATAATATGTTGAATGAATTATGTCTCTAAGGGTATCATATGGATGATTTTTATAACCTAATATGGAATATGAAAATCTGTGTATATTGGGAAAGATACTCTCTTAAATTTTTTGGTATTTTTTATGAAAGAGTTTTTCCAAATTATCTAAAAATATAAACCAAAAAGGAACTTGATGATGTAAGTGATATAATATTTATTTTTTATATTTTAAGTTTTTTATGGTGAAAATTGGTCACCTTCATCGGTATCAAATTTGGAAATCTAAATTTCAAGTTTTTAGCACCTGATTCAGCAGTGCGGGTTTGGGTCTATTATATTTAGCATCAGAGGGAGTTTTTGATACATTTTGAGATTATGATATTTTTATGTGATTTTATATTAAGAGTTATGGATACAATCTTAGGCCTATAATATTAATTATGATCATAAGTTCAAAGTCTTAGACAGCCCTTTGAGGTTTTAAGTGACGATATCTTAAAGTGATTAATGAAATTTTGGGAGGTGTTTTATTATGTTGATGTATATATAAAGATTTAGTTTAACATGAAGTATGAATTTACACTTTACAGACCTAAGTTTTAAGGTATTGATAATATTTAGGGTTTATATCATCTTGTATATTGAGGTAATTATGGGAACAAAAGTTTTATCATATAGATAACCATGGTATTGAAAAGTGGTTTGGTGAATAAGTGATTGATGTTATTTCAAAAGGAGGTCACCATATTTTTAGGCTTGAAAGATAAAAGTTATGAGATAACCTTTGTGGTTAAAACACTATTTAATTTTTATTTTATTAAGGTTATTTAGGGTGTATAGTTATTTATTTTTGGAATGATTTAGTTTCAACTTTCGGTATTACTATTGAATATTGAAGATTAATGTATCATATGAAGGTCTATTCATTCTGGAAATTATCTTTCCATGAGCTAACCATTTTGTTTTTGGTTAATGTATAAATATAGGTGGAATATATTTATTATACCTTTTATGGATATGTGGTCTTTAAAAGTTTTTTTTAGTTATTCATGAATGAAAAAAAGATCTGGAATACTCATCGTTTGAAGAAAAATATGAGATTATGGTTGAAGTTTTCTAAAAGATTAAATTTTAATTATTAAGAAAGTATATTGTATTATGCACTTATTCTAGATGGAAAAATAATTAATAAAATATATAGAAATAATATTAAAACAAAAATATTATCCTAGTACCTTCATTTATGATGAATTGATGGTCTTTTCACTTATCACAGATTTATGGTTTTGAGGTCCTTATATTTCTATTTATCATTAAATTTCATATGATCAATGATCACTATCACTCTCCATAATTATTTATACTTTTATTCCATGTCCAAATTTTTACTTCCCATCTATGTTCTCATATTCAGAAACCTAGTATGTGTTATCATAGATTACCTTCGTACATCCTTTTCTCTCTCATCAAGGATATGTTTTATTAACCCTTTTTATGATGTGGGTTTCTAACAAAGTTATTTTCAAATTTTAAAACTTTGATTATTGAGATAATTTTCAAATTTCAAGGATATAATATATTAAATAGGATTACCATATAACACCCTAATATTTTATAAAATAAATCTATGTTCAATAGTGTATTCAACACGCTACACCAAGCTTAAATGACCCACAAAATATATAATTGTTATAACCTAGTCATTAAATTAGAGGATAAGAATATTATTGAATACTTTATGATACATATATATATATATATGAATCAATATATATTATTTAGAATTTATAGTATGTAATCAATCAATTTTTATAGAAAATTCATTTTATTCTTTAAAAATATGTTTTCTTAAAAAATGGTTTTTTTTTACTTTTCATGAAAAAAACATTATAATAAATTTTTGGAAATTTTAGAAAATTTATTTGATAAAATTAACATAATTTTTTAAATTTTAATATAAAAATTTACTTTGGGTGAAATTTTGGGATTTTTCAGAAAATATTTATTTTTCAATAAATAATAAAAAATACCAATTTTGTAATAAGGTATTTTATTTTCGATAAATTAATTAATTTAAAAGTATCATCATGATTTTAATATAATTTAAATAACATAGTATTATTTATTGATATTTATTCCTCTTAATTTATTTTTAATAAACTTTATATTGTATTTTAGTATAAATTTTTCTTTTGGTTTAAAAATGGGATTTTAAAAAAACTATTTTAAAGTGCATAATGTTTATCATTTTTAATTAATTAACATAATACATAAAAATTAATTTTTTAAATTAAATTCATAGATTATATATCAATAAATATTAATTGATATACATACAATTATTATTATTATTATTCACAGAGTTAATATAAAATTATCTTTTGTTTGTAAAACACACTTCTTGAAAACCCTCTTTTTCATCGCGTTTACAAGTTTTATTTTAAATTTAATTCTTCAAATTATATGAATTGAATTTGGTAAAATGGATTAAATATTTTTAATTATAATAATATTTATTTTTTAACAAGGTAATATTAATTTTTTACTACACTGAATAGTGAAAATATTGAAAATAAATTATTGTAGTTATGGTGGAAACACGTTCACCGGGGGTTAAACTAAAAGAATAAGATTAAAAATAAAAAAAAATTCTATGAACTATTTTATTTACATATGTAGAACCTATAATTTCTAATTTTCTATAATTATCTATTTTTTATCCTTTTAAAGTGTCAAAAATATGGTTACACCTTTTTCTTTTCAAATAATACAAGTGTGTCACTCACCTCACTTATAAAAGGACACCCTATATCCTCTCTTTTTAACACATTGAATCCATTTTGTTTCAAATAATACCTACACAAATCACTTCCCAACTTCCATAACCTCATCCTAGAATCCTTTTTTTCAAAAATCCATTCTAGGAATTCATTAGGTAAAATCCTAAAGAGGTGGTCCGAGAAGAGGTAAAATTTCTAATTATGCATTTTTATTTTATTTATTCTTCGACCTCATTAAAATATTATTCAAATTTTTTCATATGATAAAAAAAAGTATCTAATATATAATTATATATTATTATATTAATTTCATAACATAAATCTATCTTCTATTCTATAAAATGGGATACAAAATCATCATTTGTGTGTACAGTGGACTACCACCTCGTGTACCGATGTCATTCATTTTCCATTATTTTCTATAATGGATTTTTTTAATGATATTTTTAAACTATATATATGATATTTTTTACATATTTATAATTATAAAGTTATTATATCACATATACCTTTCTAATTTCCATTTTATGGGCGATATGATAGTGTCGTGCATGTGTACGATGGACTACCGCCTCGCAAAGCAATGTGACTTGTTTTTCACTAAAACTTTAAATGGAAGGTAATAAGGACAATATTAATTAATATGTGGGATATAAATTAAATCATATTTATATTAATTAAATACTTATCTTTATGAAAAGTTAATGTATCATTTTCTTTTTAACACTAGAAAATGATAATGTCGTCATGTACGTGTGGACTACAGCCTCCACAAAGCGATGTGATTATTTTTTTATCACCAAATAACAAGAATAATATATATAATTTAATTTAAATAAATAATATTTAATTTATGATATTATTTTCATTATTTAAAAATAAAATAATTCATACCCTCTTTCTATAATGATCATTGAAAAAAGTAAATGTTACTCATGTGCACGTATGGCCTACCATCTCAATGATCGTAACATAGTTCATTTTTCATAACAATATTTCATGATCATTTGTAAAAAAGTAAAAATTAATGTATAAATATGATAAATATGTCATTATTATTATTCTGTATATATTGAAACAATGTATTCTTTGACCATGGTCAACACACTATAGCCATTTTGAAACAATAAACTGAAAGTCCTCAAAACACCTGATGTTGACTTAATTAATTAAGTATTCAAATATTTCATTATAAAGAAATAAATTAAATTATTTGAGAATAAGGTGTTAAACCTAGAAAATTTTATTAAGGAATAAAATAATTGATATAATCTTATTATACAATAGTTAAAGGACATGCATGAAATGTATGGACTTGAGGTAAGGGTTTTTCTCATCTCACTTTTTATTTATGTGTGACTATTTCCTATGATTTATATGGACGATGCACATCATTATCATGGTGATAGTTGGTTGTGCCCTCGTGTTCCCGCTTTCCAAAATCAGGTGGTATTCATCACTTCTTCCTAGATTTCTACTCCTTGATTGAAACGGGATGATGGGAGTTCATTCCCTCCTTCCATGGATTTCTCTTTTGAATTCATTTCTGAGTCCGAGTCTCCCTCATAAATTAATATGTTTTTCATGAAACTCGTTTCAAGTGTCATCTCTTCATGGATGCTGGTTAATTATGCTTGTTCTATCTGGACATTTCAAGGGGCCTTGACAGGGAAGTAACCTTCGATCAGAGTACATGGTAACATCAGGCATGTTAGGGAATGTCATGACCCGTCCCAGTAGGGCCCATGCTGTGACTACCCCAAGCCCGCCTCTGATAGGCCAGGGGATGTAGACTAGTACCAAGTATGCATATCTAGAAAATGGGAGGTATTTTACTAATTACCTATACACACACATGCACATCTCCAATCCCAAAGTACTGAAAAGTAAAAACACTAAGTAAAAAAATGCATGCATACCACTATATCCCAACCAACATAGTACGAAGGGATAGTAAAGTGCTGTAAAGTATAACTGGGCCAGAATACAAGCCCACCAAAAAAAGTCTACAAACCTCAAGGTCCAACCTATAGAAAATGGTATTGGGACTACTATATATAGTTGTGGGAGCACACCTCGGTCTGTATGAACTCACCAAGCACCGTCTATTCCTAGTATGCCTGGAACTCCATAACAAGGTCAAACATCTTCAAAATACATGACACGTGTGGTAAAATACCATTAATGGGTGAGTAAAATATAAATTAGTAGGACACCCTGAAAACACAAAGGAATACCACAGAAGAAACACTACATAGAAGATACCACACAGAAATACCATAAAGGAAAAACACCACTAAGAATATATAAACATATCAACACAAGTATATGTCTATAACACAAATAATAAGAACCACCAGGTATACTCATAAAGTAATTCAAGCCTCAAAGTCTCATCCATTGTGAACTACGTAGTTTCTCGTGTAGCACGCTCGTCCCATGAGATCTCACACTTCAAACTATCTGATTGAAGCATGTAGAACTGGTCTACCATAAGTACCTAGGAGAACACTAGGGTCACAGAAAGTTACATAGTTTTTCTAAGACATCCAATCTCTCTAAGACATGGAGTTTCAATAACACATGGAGTGTTGGTAAGACACAGAGTTTTGGTAACACATGGAGTGTCGGTAACACACATAGTGTTAGTAACATAAGGAATATCAGTAACACATGGAGTTTCGGTAACACACGGAGTGTCGTTAAGTCATGCAGCCCCCAAGTCACATATTCCCCAAGTCACAGCCAGCCATAAGATTTCTCTCATATCATGATTGTACCAAGAGAACCTAATCCTCAAGTCGTTAGGCCAAATTCCCACTTCCACAACAACACACTTAAATTATCTCAAAAGTACCATCTCATCGTAAGGGTCCCAACTCTGTAAATGGATTGTCAAAGGGACACACTATTTGAAAGTTGGGGTTATTTTTATAAAAAGGTCTAACCTTGGTCCGGTTCAGGCCCTACCTGACCCGTTGAACTCGACCCGAACTGACGGCTGACCCGAACCTGTCTGACTGACCCGACTCGGCCTGGTTCCATCTGGTCTGGTCCGCTGGGCCGCTGGAGCAGTCTGACCACCCTGGTCTAGCCCATAGCATGCGGGCTGGTTTGCTCTGCCATACATGGCCCACCCTATCCACACCCCATAGTCCATGCAATTTTCCCCAACCATGTGGTTCCCCCTTGTCACCAGATCAACGTGGAACCTCCATGTTCAATTCAGTTGGCCACCGCATCCTTGCCCCCCACCATGGCTCAATTCGGTACGGCCACTCCCACTACGCGGTCCGGCTGTCGGCACCTGCTCTCGCAGCCCCCACCACTGCAATATACTCCAACTACAGCCAATCCGTGGTTCACATGGTTGTCTCTTTCATAGTGTGTCACTAGAATGCACCCCCATGTGCCAAAAAATCATGCCACTGTAGGCACCTTCATGTCGGTGGCCCCTTCTGCAGGCCACTAATGCTCTATTTTTCAAAACAAAGGCATGTATGCAGTAATCGGGTCACGTTCTTCACTACACTGGTCTTGGATCAACTTCACAATCCATTCCAATGAAAATTCACTCAAATAGATATAACTCCCAAACCACTTTGATTCATCTGTCATTGTCGTCATTTTACCTCTATCATGACATGTCGATCCCAGATCTGTGATATCAGATTGTTACACCAAGCATCGAGTGTGTAACGATTGATCAATCACAACATGTCCAGTCATGATCCAAATGAATAATTCCCATGAAGAATAAATAAATATGGAAGAAATGAATAAATCAACCAGTAGGAATGGACCTTGATCACTGTTTGTGTTGATCGTGGTTTGTTTCCATTAGAACGACAATCGGAATCCAAAAAATAATAACAAGATCGTTCTCCCATCAAAACCCTACAAAGGTGAATCCCATTCCACAATAATGATCGATCTGTGGTCCAATCTATTTTTTGATCGGTCCAAATTCATCATGGAATTAATGAATGGGGAAAATAAATAAAATCACAAATTCCCTACCTCGATTTGGTTTGATTGTTGATGAAGAATAATTGTCACGTCATTGATGTGGGTGAATATCCTTTGAAATCTGAGTTTCGTCATTGATTTTTGATCCATGACCTTCCACCATTCATCGAGAGAGATTCATCTCCTTTACTTAGAGGAATTATAGGGTTATGGTGATAACCCTAAATTCTATGAAAAAATCATATTAAAATAAAACACGTCATTTCATCAAGAATTTAATATTTTTATTAAAATATTTTAATGATGTTTACTTCAAAAAAACTATCATTCATAGTCAGCCCGCATCAGCCAATTTTAGGACTTTCTTATGAAAAACACTCCCTTACAAACTCAATGGTGGTCTCATATTTCCGATATAAGTTATCATTTATGAGTTATTAATATTTTAAAATAAAATTATTTTATTATTTTATTTTATTTACGGTTACACCCCTGGTGACTTTTTCTACAGATGACCTTCACCGACCAAGGTTGGGTCATGCCTAGGGTATAACCATTGTTCTAATTTCAACAGTGCTCTCATATTTCTGATCCAAGAAAGCGCTTAAAAGTTATTTCAATTTTTAATAAAATTTATGTGTGTGTGCTATTAAAAATATAACATTTTTCAACGACTTGTCTTGGGAACACTGGACCTCAGAATCACATTCTGTCTTAGTTCCTGGTCTTATAATTTTCTCAAATAATTTCAAAAATAAAATCAGAAAAATATGAGTCATTACATTCCCTCCACCATAGTTCTTTACATCCCCAAAATCCAAAAAAATGGCTACTCAACAAATTGAGGGTACTAAGCATGAATATGATCCTCCTAATCCCATGTGCTCCCTTGGAGATTATAATGCCACCACTGAATGTGAACCATAAGAATCAACCACCTATAAAGGATCCCCTTATGTCGATCCTTAAAATCCACCAAGTTCTCTGAAAAATTCTCCCCATTCAATGATGTGTAATGAATCATAAATGTATCTCCTCAAATTAGACACATGGAAGACGTCGTGTACCCATTCCAACAATGGGGGTAGAGCCAAGAGGTATGCCACCTCGCCAACTCTACGCAGTATCAAGAAAGGGCAGATTAATATCAGAGATAGCTTGTAATCTCGACTAAATATATGTATCTTGCATTGAGGAGATACCTGAAGGAATGCATGGTCTCCCTCCTCGAACTCCAAATGCCTCTATTTCCAATCAGAATAAGATTTATAACAGCTCTGTGTAGTCTTTATCTTCTCCTGGATAACCTTCACCTTCTCTGTAGTCACCTACACCAACTCCAGGCCCATGAGCATTGAATCTCTTAGGTCAGTTCAACAAGGTGTTTACCTAAAGGTTCTCCTATATAGACCCTTGGATGGTGTCATACCAATGGTGGTAGGGTAGCTATTGTTATGCACAAACTCTACTAGAGGTAGTTGATCCTTCCAACTGCGGCCAAAACTTACCATGCAAGCCTAAATCATGTCCTCTCTAACCTGAATGGTCCTCTCTATATGGTCATATTTTGGGGGATGAAATGCCTTAATCAAGCATAATTGAGTCCCAAACACCTCTTATAATCCCTTCCACAACCCGGATGTGGTGTAAGGATCATGATCTGAAATAATTTTCCATAGAAATCCATGAAACTAAACAATATCTTATACGTAGAGGCATCCTAATCTTTCTACTAAACTCTACTCCTGGATAGGTAGGAAGTGGGACGAATTATTGAGCTGTTCAATGATCACCTAGATGGTATTGTTCCCCCTCGACTTACGTAGTAAACCCATCATGAATTCCATTTTTATCCCATCCCACTTCCATTCCAGTACCTCAATGGGTTGATTCAAACCTGTTGGAACCTGATGTGCAGCCTTCATTTGTTGATAACTAAGACATCAAGACACAAACTATGCAACTTACTTCTTTATACATGGACAAAAAACTGACATCGGAGGTCCTAGTACATCATTTCCACACCTAGATGTACCACTAAAGGGGATGCATGAAACTCCCTAAGAACCTACTCTCGTATGTCATTGGTATAATTGTGCATCCTCTAAAAAGAATAATGTGCTCTCCACCTTTTAAATATCCATCCGAGGAATTACCTATGGAAATTTCAGAACGTAGATCCTCACAGTTGGTATCCATAAGTTTTTTCTCCCTAACTTGTCATAATATTAGAGGGGTGACAACCATTGACTAGAGATAATGTAACACCCGAGACTTTTATGTTATCAAAGGAATCTTTTTCTACACAACACTTGCTTGGCTTGCTTTACACGCAATCGCGACCTTCCTCGATAGCTTGCGTCGTACGCAATACCAAGTTTCACTAAACAACAATATGCTATTAAAACTAGCTGTTATGAATAGTAATAACCACTTTTTGAAATTTTATAAATTTTTTTTTTTAAAATGGACTTCATTTTTGGACTCAGAATATCGAAATTAGCCTAGGGTGAAATTTTGGTATTTTTCTGAAAACTTTCAATTTTTGATGAATAGTGAAACCACTAAGTGGTAGGTTAAAAACTGAATTTTGCATAAAACTTAATTTTACCGCTTCTGTGAATGGAATTTCAAAAATCCGATAGACACGGTTGATATCAGTAAGTAAAATGTGGTTCAATGAGATAAAAATAATTTTTTGGTGAATAGTAACTTTTTACTTTTTTTACCGCGGTTAATAGTAAATAGGGTAACTAATGGTAAATATGATATTACTATTACCCTAACACATGTCCTAATTCTATTGGATAAGTGTAATTCGACCAAAAACAACCTTATGAATAAAATATGACCATTTAGGCCCACTTGGATTAGATTAGGACATTTATTATTAATTAATTTAAAGAAGGGTTAAAATAGTTAAAATCAAAGTTTAATAAGTAAATCATTTTTAATATGGGGTTATACATAAGATAAATTCGACTATAAATATTCATTAGAAAGATAAAAAGATTTCCTACATAATGGTATTTTATTTGTAATTTTTAGACATTATATAATTTAATTTATTTATGACACAATGATGATGCAGTAATTATCTTATTTATGAAATATTGACATAATTGATGTTATAAACACCAAAATAAATGTAATTTGAGACTTTTTATGAATTATACAAATTTTCTAGGTTACTATGATATATTAGTGTTGATTTAATCAACTTGGTTCGAACATATAATTCTGTTATGACTTTCACAAAAATCATATATCAAATAGTGTCAAAATTGACACAAAATAGTTTTTAAATCAAATATTATATTATTAATTGTTATTTTATTCCTAAAAATCTAATGTTCGGCCAAATGACTTAGATAAGGATATATATATTAATAATAAACAATTTGGGGTTCGTTTGGCATGTTATAGTAAGTGTATTAACCATATAGTGAAAGAAAACAAAAAGACATGGTAAAAGTTAAATTATTTAACTTAGAGTTAAATCTAATTGATAAGGTTAAAATAATACCCTAAACTTGTCTAAATTCTATTGGTTGATAGGATTTCGACCCTTCCCCACTTTAGCTTCGAAATAAGACCCTTTTTAACCATTATAAACCGATTTGGACTTTAATATAAAATAATATTTTGAGATATTCCTAAGGTGCCCCTCTCCTCCCTTATAAAAGGGCACCTCCTCCCCCTCCTCCTCACACCAAATTGAGCACTCAAGCTCGGCCAACCCCTGCCATTTTCTCCTCTCCACTTCCCTAGAATAATCCTATAGGTCCTGGTCTTATTCAAAGACCAATCTTAGTTCCCTAAGTGGAGGATTCAAAGAAGCGTTCCAAAGAAGAGGTAATATCCATTACCGATCTTTTCAATTTCTTTCTTCTTCAACTTCTTCTTTTTTAGTTGTTTCATGATAAAGTAATAACATCAGTATTACTTACATACTGATATGTTATTATAAATATGAAACAACCCTAATTCACCTTCTATCCATCCTACGGAAAAATGAAATCACCGCGCGTGCGTACGTACGGAATACCATCTCCACGCCGTGGTGTAATCTATTTTTCACCATCACTTTACAAGGATGGGTATAATGGTGTAATGAGTAACTATTTATGATTATTATAAAGTAATATTGATACTGAAATAATATATATACACTCCAATAAAATTCCACGATCATAGGAACGATATCATCACTCGTGCGTACGTACGGAATACCGTCTCCACGATGTGATGTGACTCATTCTACATGATCATCATTACATAGTAATTATATAAATGAATTGAATGAATAAATATGATATATGTTACACTAATACCATTCTGGATATAAGGTATCAATAACCTTAAAAGAAGAATAAGAATGTATTCGGCAAAACACGCATAAGAACAAAAGGCAATAAAGACCCGAGTAACAAGTAACAATGAAATATTACTAACAAGAAGCTAAGAATATGACCATATATGATATCATATCAATATCTATGATTCTGTAATAAGTCAATAACATTATTTAAACCATTATACAGGAGCTTCGGACACGTACAAAGAAAATCGGACCTAAGGTAAGGGAAATATCACAATCTCATTTTTATCCGAGATTGTTTATTTGTAAGTACTTACTGGGGTGTATTTTATCATCCACATCCATGTTTCATCAATATGTAATATTATTTCCATCCACCTACAATTTTTTAAATCCATTTTTACCCTTAGGTGAGTTTTTAGTAATATGTATGAAAGGAATCTTTTGTCGTTTTTCGTACGAGGTACTTTTTGACTTTTCCGACAAAAGTACGAAGAATGTTTTTTTTTTACTTATATGGCATGAATGGATTTCTAAAAAATTATTTCCAAGAAGATTCCTTTACAAGTATTCAAGTTTATTTTTAATCAACTTCTTTTATTTTAAAATTGTATGACATGTTAAGAAAGGAAAAGTGTTTTTGAAGTAGAAAGGATATTTTCCTCAAGAATGAAGTTCAAGTATTTTATCAAAATTATTTTCCATCTAAGATAATAAAAGGGTTCTGTTTTTACCCCTATTATTACATGGATTTGATTATGTTGTGATGGAAACATTTTTATGAATTCCTTTATCTTATATGAATTGTTTTATGATGTCATGTTGTTTAAGAATCCCATTTTTATTACATGGGTTATGTGATGATGTATGATTTATGATTATGTGGCACACATAAGAAAGGATTCATTATAAGATGGGTGGGACCTATATCTCCCTCCAATGCATTGGGTAAAGATTTTATATCTCATGAGATAGACATGGCTGGAATGGTAGGTTATACCGGTTCAGTGAAACAGGACTGGAATGAGGGTGACTCGGTTCAGAAAGGGACTCTGTCCACTAAGATAGTCTTGGCAATGAGTCATGACTAACAAGAAATGATTTTCCATGATTATGTGTGCATGCCACAAAGTTTCAAGTTTCATTTTTATGATTATGGGGATCTCATTTTCACTTCTATGATTTATTCCATGTTATGATATTATGATCTCTTTTGCAGGTTATGATTTTCAAAAAGATATAATATGATTTTTATTTCCTTTATTTGCCCTTGCTGAGCATTTGAGCTCACCCTTTTATGTTTTCTTTTCCCCAGGTCAGGAAGATGGATATTAAGTAGAATATACTAAAAGGGACCCTAGATTTGATGAAATAAATGGGAGACACTATAGAAGATTTATGAACCAGTTGTTTATGTTTCCCAGTTTCTAAAGACACTATACCTATACGGTCCTTTGTGGTTTTGTCATATGTTGTAATAAGGGTGCTTCAATTTTGAAGTATTAACAATGTATGTAAAGTATGGGTCGTTATAGTTGGTATCAGAGGAAAGGTATAGTCAACCTTTGGAAACTAGGATGTGAAATCCTTAGTAAGAACCCTAAGGATAAGTCTAAGCATAGAACACAATCTTAGTGTTTTAGAAATGGCCATGAATAACCTAGGATAAGACCTTAAGCATGAAAATTTTATTCTTTAATTATGTGGTTTTCCTATTATAATTAGTGTTGCTCACACTATTCTTCTTGGTTTTAGTCAATGGCTGGAACCCGAAGGAACCGTGTTAATGTGGAATGTGATGGGAAATGCAATGATTGTCCCCCTGAGCAACCAAACGATATGGGAGCTGGAATGCAAAATCTTGTAGCCATGCTCACACAACTTTCTCAAGCTATGAATCATGCAGGATTTCCAAACGAGCAAAGGAAGGAGCAACATTCTGTTGAATCCTTCATGAGGCAGCGTCCACCTTCTTTCAGCGGGTCTACTGATCCATTAGTTGCTGAACAATGGATTATTACTACTGAAAAGATATTTCCAGTTCTTCAATGTTCTGAGCATGATAAAGTTATCCTAGCAGTGTATCGTTTAGAAGGAGATGCTGATCAATGGTGGAATCTTATTAAGAATACGAGGCAAAGGGATGAAATTGATTCTATGGAATGGGACGAGTTCAAGAACTTATTTTTCAATAAGTACTTCCCTCGTATTCTCCGAACAAAGATGGATAAAGAGTTTCTTGAACTGAAGCAAAGGGATGATGAATCTGTTGGTACCTATGAAGCAAATTTTACAAGACTTGCAAGGTATGCTTCTAGTATTATTATCCAACCTGAGAGTAAGATCGATCGATTATTTAGTGTCTTAAAACCAAGTCTTCGAAGGGCGTTAGCCATAAGGGACTTCAATAGCTACGAGGAAATCGTTCGATGTGCTCTCAAAGTCGAGATGGAGATTGGAGTAACCCATCAGTCACATGGGTTTGATAAGAAGAGGAAGATGGAATTCAAAGAAAAATCTAAAGAGCACACGGAAAAGAAGATGAGCTTTTCCTTATGCTCAAAGTGTGGAAAGAAACATGGAGGGAGTTGTCTTAAAGGGACAAGTAAATGTTTTAAATGTGGAAAGGAAGGTCATCGGGCATTTGAATGCCGTGATAATGGGAAGAAGATGTCTAATGACGCAAAAAAAGGAAGGGATACACATAATGAACCTACTACACTTCAATGTTTCAAGTGCAAGGAGATGGGGCATTATGCCAATCAATGCCCAAATCCAAGGGTTGATGATGATGGTCGACGTCAACAAAATCTTAAGGCTAAAGACAAAGGAAAGTCACATGCAATTTCTATCAGCAATGTGGAGTAAGATAACGAAGTGGTGAAAGGTACACTTACCATCCACTCTAAAGTAGCAAATGTTTTATTTGATTCTGGATCCACCCACTCTTTTATTTCTAAAGAATTTTCTAAGGGTATCACCGTATTACCTCAACAATTAGATGTTGAGTTAGCTGTGACAACACCTAATGGCACAACAGTCGCATCAAAAGTTTATAATTCTTCTCCGATCGAAGTTTGTGGGAAAGTGCTTCCTGCAAATCTTGTGATCCTTCCTTTAGTGGAATTTGATGTGATTCTTGGCATGGATTGGCTTTCTCTACATGGAGCTCATATCAATTGCCAAACAAGGGAAGTCACATTTCATATTCCAGATCAATCTACGATCGTCTATCAATGCAAGGATGAACATAACCTTCTAGTGGAAATTCCTTCCATCTTATGGGTCTTGATTCCACTAAATGAAGGTTATTTATCTCAAATGGTTGGTGAGAAACTCACGATTAAGAATATTCCCATTGTACGGGAGTTTGATGATGTCTTTCCGGAGGAATTACCGGGTCTTCCACCAAATCGTGAAGTTGAGTTTTCAATAGAACTCGTACCGGGTGCTTTGCCTATTTCAAAGACACCTTATAGAATGGCCCCAATTGAGTTGCAGGAATTGAAGAAGAAACTCCAAGAGAATCTTGATAAGGGATTCATACGCCCTAGTGTGTCACCTTGGGGAGAACCTGTTCTATTTTTTAAGAAGAAAGATGGATCAATGAGACTCTGCATTGATTATCGAGAACTTAACAAGATCACTATCAAGAACAAATATCCTCTCCCACGCATTGATGACTTATTTGACCAACTACGCGGAGCTCAATACTTTTCCAAGATTGATCTTCGTTCAGGGTATCATAAATTAAGGGTCAAAAGGGAGGATATACCAAAGACGGATTTCCGTACAAGGTATGGACACTATGAATTTATAGTGATGCCATTTGGTCTTACTAATTCCCCTGCTATCTTCATGGATCTAATGAATAGAGTCTTTAGAGACTATCTTGATCAATTTGTGGTAGTTTTTATAGACGATATTCTTGTCTATTCAAAGAGCAAGAAAGATCATCAAGATCACTTGAGAATTATATTGAAGACCCTGAGAAAGGAGAAGCTTTATGCCAAATTTACCAAGTGTGAATTTTGGCATCAAAAAGTTGCATTTTTGGGTCACATAATCTCAAAAGAGGGGATATCTGTGGATCCAGCAAAAACAGAGGTTATCGAAAGATGGTCAAGACCAACAATAGTAACTGAGATCCGAAGTTTTCTTGGTTTGGCTGGATATTATCGACGTTTTGTAAAAGATTTTTCACGATTATCTAATCCACTCACCAAGTTGACTCGGAAAGGAGTTAAGTTTGTCTGGACAGAGGAATGTGAAGAGAATTTCAAGGAGTTGAAAAGAAGGTTATCCAGTGCACCTGTGCTCACACTGCCTTGTAGTGGAGAAAGGTTTGTGATCTACAGTGATGCATCCAAGAAGGGATTGGGGTGTGTTCTTATGCAAAATGATATGGTGATAGCTTATGCCTCACGACAGTTGAAAATCCATGAGCAAAATTACCCAACACATGATTTGGAGTTGGCTGCGGTAATCTTTTCATTAAAGATTTGGAGGCATTACCTTTATGGTGAAAGGTGTGATATTTATACTGATCATAAAAGTTTAAAGTATATTTGCACACAAAAGGAGCTGAATATGCGTCAAAGAAGATGGTTGGAGCTGATTAAGGATTATGACTGCTCAATCCATTACCACCCTGGGAAAGCAAACAAGGTGGCAGATGCATTAAGTCGACAAGACCATGCTAGTTTATCCATGATGAGGATCACAAAAGATCCAATATTTATGGATTTACAAAGTATGGATCTTGGAATTATAATGGAAGGGGAAAAATCTTATCTTTCTCAAATGAATGTTCAACCATCTATACATGCGAAGATTAAGGAGGCACAGAAAGAAGATGTCGAGTTACAAAAGAAGGTGAGAAATGTTCCTGAATTCAACCTTGATTGTGATGGGATAATAAAGTTCAGGAATCGGGTTTGTGTTCCTCCCATCCCCGAATTAAAGAAGGATCTGCTAGATGAGGCTCATAGTTCATCATTCTCTATTCATCCTGGAAGCACGAAGATGTATAGGGACCTGAAAGAGTACTTCTGGTGGGATGGCATGAAAAGAGATGTTGCTGAATATGTCTCTCGATGCTTGGTTTGTCAACAAGTTAAAGCTGAGAGACAGAAGTCTAAGGGGATGTTACAACCATTACCCATACCCGAATGGAAATGGGAAAACATCACTATGGACTTTGTCACAGGACTTCCTAAAACATCCAAAGGCAATAATGTTATCTGGGTCATAGTTGATCGTCTTACAAAGTCTGCACACTTCATTGCAATTAGAGAGGATTTCTCTCTAGATCAGCTTTCCAGGATATATGTAAAGGGAGTGGTAAGATTGCATGGAGTACCACTTTCTATTATATCTGATCGGGATCCGAGATTTACCTCGAAGTTCTGGAGAAGTCTTCAGCATACTCTGGATACAGAGTTGAGTTTCAGCACTGCTTATCATCCCCAGAAAGACGGTCAGTCTGAGAGAACAATTCAAACCCTAGAAGATATGTTGAGAGCTTGCTCTATGGATTTCAAAGGAGGTTGGGATCAACACCTACCTTTGGTAGAATTTTCATATAATAATAGCTTTCACTCCTGTATTCAGATGGCTCCTTATGAAGCTCTCTATGGAAAGAAATGCAGGACTCCAACTTGCTGGGATGAAGTTGGGGAAAGAAAGCTATTAGGACCTGATCTCGTTGATGAAATGGTAGAAAAGGTTAGATCTATTCAACAACACATAAGAGCATCTCAGAGTCGACAGAAAAGTTATGCCGACAACCGAAGAAAAGACCTAGAGTTTGAAGTGGGTGATAAAGTGTTCTTACGAATATCTCCCTGGAAGAGGGTTATGAGATTTGGAAAGAAGGGGAAGTTGAGCCCTAGATATATCGGTCCTTTTGAAATACTGGATCGTGTTGGGAAGGTAGCTTACCGATTGGCGCTTCCACCGAATCTCTCTCAAGTTCACGATGTGTTCCATGTATCTCTCCTGAGAAAGTACATACCAGATCCTTCACATGTACTCAGCTTAGAAGTTGTACCGCTGGAGCAAGATCTTTCTTATGAAGAACAGCCGATAGAGATTCTGGATCGTAGCGAAAAAGTCCTACGAAACAAGACCACTCGATTGGTGAAAGTTTTATGGAGGAACCACCAACTTGAAGAAGCTACATGGGAGCTTGAGGATATGATGAGGGAGAAGTATCCTCATCTGTTTGTTACAAAGTGACGAATTTCGAGGGCGAAATTCTTTTTAAGGGGGGTAGAATGTAACACCCGAGACTTTTATGTTATCAAAGGAATATTTTTCTACACAACACTTGCTTGGCTTGCTTTACACGCAATCGCGACCTTCCTCGATAGCTTGCGTCGTACGCAATACCGAGTTTCACTAAACAACAATATGCTATTAAAACTAGCTGTTATGAATAGTAATAACCACTTTTTGAAATTTTATAAATTTTATTTTTTAAAATGGACTTCATTTTTGGACTCAGAATATCGAAATTAGCCTAGGGTGAAATTTTGGTATTTTTCTGAAAACTTTCCATTTTTGATGAATAGTGAAACCACTAAGTGGTAGGTTAAAAACTGAATTTTGCATAAAACTTAATTTTACCGCTTCTGTGAATGGAATTTCGAAAATCCGACAGACACGGTTGATATCAGTAAGTAAAATGTGGTTCAATGAGATAAAAATAATTTTTTGGTGAATAGTAACTTTTTACTTTTTTTACCGCGGTTAATAGTAAATAGGGTAACTAATGGTAAATATGATATTACTATTACCCTAACACATGTCCTAATTCTATTGGATAAGTGTAATTCGACCAAAAACAACCTTATGAATAAAATATGACCATTTAGGCCCACTTGGATTAGATTAGGACATTTATTATTAATTTATTTAAAGAATGGTTAAAATAGTTAAAATCAAAGTTTAATAAGTAAATCATTTTTAATATGGGGTTATACATAAGATAAATTCTACTATAAATATTCATTAGAAATCTAAAAAGATTTCCTACATAATGGTATTTTATTTTTAATTTTTAGATATTAAATAATTTAATTTATTTATGACACAATGATGATGCAGTAATTATCTTATTTATGAAATATTGACCTAATTGATGTTATAAACACCAAAATAAATGTAATTTGAGACTTTTTATGAATTATACAAATTTTCTAGGTTACTATGATATATTAGTGTTGATTTAATCAACTTGGTTCGAACATATAATTCTATTATGACTTTCACGAAAATCATATATCAAATAGTGTCAAAATTGACACAAAATAGTTTTTAAATCAAATATTATATTATTAATTGTTATTTTATTCCTAAAAATATAAGGTTCGGCCAAATGACTTAGATAAGGATATATATATTAATAATAAACAATTTGGGGTTCGTTTGGCATGTTATAGTAAGTGTATTAACCATATAGTAAAAGAAAATAAAAAGACATGGTAAAAGTTAAATTATTTAACTTAGAGTCAAATCTAATTGATAAGGTTAAAATAATACCCTAAACTTGTCTAAATTCTATTGGTTGATAGGATTTCGACCCTTCCCCACTTTATCTTCGAAATAAGACCCTTTGTAACCATTATAAACTGATTTTGACTTTAATATAAAATAATATTTTGAGATATTCCTAAGGTGCCCCTCTCCTCCCTTATAAAAGGGCACCTCCTCCCCCTCCTCCTCACACCAAATTGAGCACTCAAGCTCGGCCAACCCCTGCCATTTTATCCTCTACACTTCCCTAGAATAATCCTAGAGGTCCTGGTCTTCTTCAAAGACCAATCTTAGTTCCCTAAGTGGAGGATTCAAAGAAGCGTTCCAAAGAAGAGGTAATATCCATTACCGATCTTTTCAATTTCTTTCTTCTTCAACTTCTTCTTTTTTAGTTGTTTCATGATAAAGTAATAACATCAGTATTACTTACATACTGATATGTTATTATAAATATGAAACAACCCTAATTCACCTTCTATCCATCCTACGGCAAAAATGAAATCACCGCGTGTGCGTACGTACGGAATACCGTCTCCACGCCGTGGTGTAATCTATTTTCCACCATCACTTTACAAGGATGGGTATAATGGTGTAATGAGTAACTATTTATGATTATTATAAAGTAATATTGATACTGAAATAATATATATACACTCCAATACAATTCCACGATCATAGGAACGATATCATCACTCGTGCGTACGTACGGAATACCGTCTCCACGATGTGATGTGACTCGTTCTACATGATCATCATTACATAGTAATTATATAAATGAATTGAATGAATAAATATTATATATGTTACACTAATACCATTCTATATATAAGGTATCAATAACCTTAAAATAAGAATAAGAATGTATTCGGCAAAACACGCATAAGAACAAAAGGCAATAAAGACCCGAGTAACAAGTAACAATGAAATATTGCTAACAAGAAGCTAAGAATGTGACCATATATGATATCATATCAATATCTATGATTCTGGAATAAGTAAATAGCGTTATTTAAACCATTATACAGGAGCTTCGGACACGTACAAAGAAAATCGGACCTAAGGTAAGGGAAATATCACAATCTCATTTTTATCCGAGATTGTTTATTCGTAAGTACTTACTGGGGTGTATTTTATCATCCACATCCATGTTTCATCAATATGTAATATTATTTCCATCCACCTACAATTGTTTAAATCCATTTTTACCCTTAGTTGAGTTTTTAGTAATATGTATGAAAGGAATCTTTTGTCGTTTTTCGTACGAGGTACTTTTTGACTTTTCCGACAAAAGTACGAAGAATGTTTTTTTTTTACTTATACGGCATGAATGGATTTCTAAAAAATTATTTCCAAGAAGCTTCCTTTACAAGTATTCAAGTTTATTTTTAATCAACTTCTTTTATTTTAAAATTTTATGACATGTTAAGAAAGGAAAAGTGTTTTTGAAGTAGAAAGGATATTTTCCTCAAGAATGAAGTTCAAGTATTTTATCAAAATTATTTTCCATCTAAGATAATAAAAGGGTTCTGTTTTTACCCCTATTATTACATGGATTTGATTATGTTGTGATGGAAACATTTTTATGAATTCCTTTATCTTATATGAATTGTTTTATGATGTCATGTTGTTTAAGAATCCCATTTTTATTACATGGGTTATGCGATGATGTATGATTTATGATTATGTGGCACACATAAGAAAGGATTCATTATAAGATGGGTGGGACCTATATCTCCCTCCAATGCATTGGGTAAAGATTTTATATCTCATGAGATAGACATGGCTGGAATGGTAGGTTATACCGGTTCAGTGAAACAGGACTGGAACGAGGGTGACTCGGTTCAGAAAGGGACTCTGTCCACTAAGATAGTCTTGGCAATGAGTCATGACTAACAAGAAATGATTTTCCATGATTATGTGTGCATGCCACAAAGTTTCAAGTTTCATTTTTATGATTATGGGGATCTCATTTTCACTTCTATGATTTATTCCATGTTATGATATTATGATCTCTTTTGCAGGTTATGATTTTCAAAAAGATATAATATGATTTTTATTTACTTTATTTGCCCTTGCTGAGCATTTGAGCTCACCCTTTTATGTTTTCTTTTCCCCAGGTCAGGAAGATGGATATTAAGTAGAATATACTAAAAGGGACCCTAGATATGATGAAATAAATGGGAGACACTGTAGAAGATTTATGAACCAGTTGTTTATGTTTCCCAGTTTCTAAAGACACTATACCTATATGGTCCTTTGTGGTTTTGTCATATGTTGTAATAAGGGTGCTTCAATTTTGAAGTATTAACAATGTATGTAAAGTATGGGTCGTTATAGATAAGCTGCTCCAATTCCATCCTTAATGGATATATACAACAAGGATTACTTCTACAATACCTCATTCATCAACTTCAAGCTAGATCTCTTATTGAGAGGGTCTTCTACCATGTTCCCCTTCTCAAAAGTATAGACGATCTCCAAGTCATAGTCTTGGAGGAACTCTATCCATCACCTCTATCTCAAGTTCCAATAATTTTGAGAGAAGATATACTTGAGACTCTTATGGTTGAAGTAAATGATAAACTTCTTGCCCATCAGGTAGTTTCACCACATCTTCAATGCAAAGACTACTACTACTAACTCAATATCATGGGTCGCAAAATTTTTCTCATGTGATTTAAACCAGCATGAACCATAAAAAATCACTACTTGCCTTTTCATCAAGACAAAACTAAGCCTAGTTCCTGATGCATCATAGAACACTATGTACTCAACACCCTACTCTAGAAACCTCAAGAGGTGAACGCTCTTTAAAATCTACCTCAACCTTCTCTAGATCTATTGCAAATTCGGTATCTAAGATGATGTGTCCCAAAAAAGGACATCTCAAATCCATGACTGACCCTTCAAGTGCTTCTCATAAATATGGTGCTCTCAAAGTTTTTCCAAAACCATCCTCATGTGTCTCATGTTCTCTTTCTTGGATGCTAAGTACACTACGATGTTATCAAGGAAGATCGCTTGGGGCTACCCAGGGTGAAACACTAGGTCTCACAAAGCTCTTCCTCTACAAGTCCTCCAACTGCACCCTTATCTCATGAAGCTCTACGGGAACTATCTGATATGCTGGAGTAGATATCGATATCATTCCAGGGTGTAGATCAATGTAGAAGTCTGTCTCTCAATGGGGAGGTAAATCTGGAACATATTTGGGGAATATGTTCTTAGACTTCTCCACCATTACATGAAATTGAGGACTCAAAAAATCCACTCAATGGGGGTCAGTATAGCCAATTGAAGAGTAATCAGATGCACCCTCCTATGCGTGAGTCCATCCTGAGCTGCAAGGATTTCCCATTCACTAATAAAAAGAAAAATTTGGTTCTATTATCATGGATAAACCGCACCCTTTTCTTAAATAAATCAATCTAGGCATGAATTGTGGGTACTAGTCCATAATAAGAATGACATCATAAGGCCTCAATGATACTACCAAAATATCCCAACAGAATCTCTCACATTTAATATTCAGGTCACACTATCGGTACCAGTGTGTGATAATTGGGTTTCCTCCAGTAGGAGTCTCTAAATGTGAGGGTCAAGTCAACAGTTTGACCGTAATATCTAAGTATCAAACAAGAAAAGTGGAAGGAAAGGAAATCACTACCACCAGTGTCTTCCAATACCGCAGCTAAAGTATAAAGACACACATCATACCTTGAACTATCCCTAGAGTTCTAGGGTCATAATCCTAGACCACCTATAGCATTCACCTCCCCTATCTTCTAGATCCATGAGTTTGATATGGACCACCTGGGGGTGGTGGTGGTAACACATCAAAACGTTGGCCACCTCCTACTGCTTCCCTAGCTCCTCTACCATGTCCACCACCCAAAGGATCTATCTGATCCTACTTTTGCCTCTTCCTTGGTGGTTCATCAACCGCCTCTATTAATGTAGCCTAAACAGTGGGACAATCTCACATAGAATTTCCATTCCCACGACAAGCATAGAAACACCTTATCCTTTGGGAACTAACACACCCCTAGAAATTCCAAAAAAAAAACTCTTGATCTGCAACTTACGTCATGAACCTACTATCGGTAGGATCTTCTAACTTTTCATCTTGGGTGATTGATGCCTTAGAAGCCTATGATATGCGTTTGGACCCTACATATCATCATTCATCACCAAAAGAGACATCCAAAACTCATTCTGGAAAGTTTCATCCACCTGAACCACTGGAAGCGGGTCTAAAAATTGTTCAATAGGAGAAAGTTCCACCTACTGACCATCCTGAAGAAAAACTGCTCTATGACTAGGTCCTCTCATGGAGGCCACATCAAACATTAGGTCAAACTCCTGATCCTGCTGTGAAACCTTGATGGTTGTCATCATTAATACATCCCATAAGAAAACAAGATGTATCGCGGTAAAAAGAGTATACCTGGTGAGATAGCTCTAGAAGAACATAGAAAACACAACCCATTACTATATGATTCATGTACAGTTATTTTTTCCTACAACCATTGTTTTCATGTACCAAATTGAAAAGAAGGTGTTTAGAGTCTTGGTGTATGGATACATCAGCTTCCGCACCTACACTGGATTCCCTAGCCTGAAAACTGAACTCAAAACACTTAACATTGTTTCCCAAAACCAATCTCACAGACTCTCGATCCCAAATTAGAACCAATAGCTCTGATACTACTCTGTCACAACATTTCCCAATGGGCCTGTGTCGTGACTACCCCAACCCCACATTTGATTGCCTAGGGGATTGTGACTAGCATCGAGTAGGCATATCCAACAAATAGGAGTCATTTTCTTAAGGACATGTACACATTCAAACATCTCCAAGCCAAAATTACTAAAAAGTAAAAACAATAAATAAACAAATGCATTCATACCACTATATCCTAACCAACATAGTACAAAAGGATAGTAAAGTGTAGTAAAGTATAGTTGGGCCAGAAGACAAGACCACCAAAAATGATCTACAAAACACAAAGTCCAACCTATATACAAAGGTATTAGGACTATTGTTGGTAGTTATAGGAGACCACCTCAATCTTTCTAAACTCAAAAAGAATTATCTGGTCCTGGTCCTCCTAGAACTCCATATCAAGGTCAAAGGTATGTACAAGACATGACATGTGTGGGAAAAAACTGTGTAGGGGTGAGTAAAACAATACTCAGTTGGACACCTCAAAAACATAAAGTAATACCATAGAGGAAACACCATGAAGAAGATACCAAGAAGAAATACCACAAAGGGAAACACCACTAAGAAGATATAGACATCTCAACACATGTATATGTCTATAGAACATATAACATTAACCTCCAAATATACTCATAAAGGAATCCAAGCCTCAAAGTATCATCCAATTCTTACTATGCGGTTCTGCTCATAGAAGAATCATCCTAAGAGATCTCACACCTCGATCTATTTGATGGAAGAACATAGAATAGGTCAACCAAAATTACCCAAGAGAACACTAGGGTCTCGAAAAGATATGTAGTTTCCCTGATACATCCAGTCTCGCTAAGACAAGGGGTTTCGATAATGCACAGAGTATTGGTATCATGTAGAGTGTCCGTAACACATGAAGATTTAGTAACACGCGGATTTTTAGTAACACACAAAATGTTAGTAATTCATGAATCCCTCAAGTCACATAGTCACCAAGTCATAACTAGGCGCAGGATTCCACTCATAGCGCACTTATACTGAGAGAACCTACTCCTTAAACCATTATTCCTTATTCAAAATTCCACAAAAACTTACTTATAAAATTTTAAGAGGACCATCTTATCACAGATGTCCCAATGCCACAAATAGCTAATCAAATAGATACACAATTTGAAAGTTGTGGTTGTTTTTATAAAAAGGTCTGATTCGGGTCTGATCTAGGTCTGACCTAACCCGCTGGCCCAAGACTGACCCGTCGGTTGACCCAACCTAGTCCGAACGAACCGACCTAGACTAATTTGATTTGGTCTGGTCTGTTTGGATCGGCTCACTGGAATTGGCACACTGGGAAGGCTGGACCCAGCTCGTTGGGCTGTTGGAGCAACCCGTAGTATGTGGGCCGATTTGCTCCATCAGACACGGCCCGTCCGGGCCGCGCCCCCGGTCCACAGAGTCCAGACCAACCACATGGCACCCCCTGTGTCACCCGGTCAACACGGCATCATCGCATTCAATGTGATCAGCCTCCACATCCTTGTTCCTCACCGCGGCCCCTGCCGCCATGGCTCCAAGTAGTCTGGTCGTACTGCCTGCATAGCCTAGCCATTGTCGCCTGCTCCCGTAGCCCCCACCATAGTGGGCTCCTCCAACCATGGATAAGTTTTGGTTCACTCGGCTGCCTCTTCCACAGCATGCTGCCATCGTGCGCCACCTCCCACACATAACCACCATCGTGTGCCTCCACCACATTCCATCATGGTCCACTGGTTCTCTTATGGTACTCTTTTTTCGAAATAGAGGCACGTCTTTGATCCTTGGGTCATGTTGTTCACATCTCTAGACTTGGATTGATGTCATGATCCATTTAGATTAAAAATACAAAATATAGATATCTCTAGAACCACTTTGATCCATTTATCACTGTCATTGTCACACCTCCATCATGCCATGACGATCCCAGATCTGCAATATCGGATCATTATACCAAGGATTGAGTGAGAAATGATTGATTGATCACAACATGTTGAGTCACGGTCCAAAGGAAGAATTCCCATGAAGAACAAAGAACGGGGGAAGAAAAGAATAAAGAAACTAAGAGGAATGAACCTTGATCGATGTTCCTGTTGATTATGGTTCATTGTTGTTAGAATGACAATCAAAATCCAAAAAATAATCACAAGATAATTCTCCCATCAGAACCCCTCAAAGGAAAATCCCATCCCGCAACAATGATCGATCTGTGGGCCAAACTATTTTTTGATTGATCTATGTTCATCATGGAATTCATGAATGGGGAAAATAAATCAAATAGAAAATTTCCTACCTCAATTCAGTTCGATCACTGACGAAGAAAAGTTGTCATGTCATTGTCGTGGGTGAATATCTTTCGAATTTGAGATTTGTCATAGATCATTGATCCATGATCTTCCATCGTTCATCAAGAGAGCTATGTCTCCATGCCTGAGAGGAATTATAGGGTTATGGTGATAACCCTAAATTCTCTGACAAATGCTTATTAAATGAAAATGAATCATTTATTCAAGAATAAAATATTTTTATTAAAATATTTTAATGACATTTACATCCAAAAACTATCATTCACAGCCAGTCTGCACTGGCCGATGTTAGGCCTTGCCTAAGGAAAACACCCCCTTATGAACTCATCAGTGGTCTCTGATTTCCAATCCAAGTTACCATTTATGAGTTATTATGATTTTAAAATAAAATAATTTTATTTAACTATTTTATTTATGGTTACACCCCTGGTGGATTTTTCTACAGATGATCCATGTCAACCGAGGTCAGGTTATGCCTAGGGTAAATCTATTATTCTAAGATCAATGGTTCCCTTGGATTTATGATCCGATCAAACTATTAAAATTTATTTCACATTTTAGGAAAATTTTCACGTGCGTGCTTTTAAAAACTTAACATTTTTCAATGAATTGTTCTGGGCATACCGGGCCTTAGGTCGTCTCATAACCTGATCTCATAATTTTCCCAAATAATTTATAAAAATAAAATCAAGAAACTCTAAGACATTATAGGGAATCTCAAGATGTTGGAACATTGGAGCACCTATATTCTTCCTCGTAAGAGGGATTCTCAAGGGTGTAGAAACCCAAGGCAACCCACATCGATCACGAGTTATCTTATTCTAGAGGCATGTCTCTTAGGTTTTCATCAACATCCCATATTTAACATGGGGTATGCCATGTGTTTAACATCTAGAAGAGACAGTTATTCCAAAGGCATGTCTTCGGAGGTTTTCTTCTAGAATCTCATGTTTAACACAAGGTAGATCACAATATTAACATCTTGTGGAGATGAAATGAGAGTGATTATAACATACCATGGACACAGATCAGAGAGGTGGATCTTTAGGAGGAGGCAGCCGAAAGGTTTACCATTGGATGGGTGGGAACACCTCTAATGATGAACCCAAGTGATATATCACATAAATGTAAATATTTTACACCGTAAAGTCTGATCTAGATACCACTAAGGTTGGATCAGGGAGGTGGACTCTAATGAGGGGGACATCAGATAGATGGATCAGAATGCACAATGAGAGAGGACTTGAGGTGGTGTGTATCATGAAGAGAATGTTCACACCATGAAGGTTGATCTAGACACCAATGAGGGTGGATCAGGCAGGTGGAACCCAATGATGGGGACATTGGATGGATGGATTGGAACACCCAATTGGAGAGGACCCTAGGTGTTATGCCTCAAGAATAGAAGGTGGAACACCATGAAGGATGATCTGAACACTACCAGAGGTGGATCAGTGAGAGTGATCCCCTAGTAGGGGTGAACCAAGGTTTACCATTGGTTGGGATTGAACCTCATATAGGAATCCTACATACCCTTTATAGAAGATAGGGATCAATACCCACATAGTTTTAAAGGGTGATTTGGCACTTACGTAAGGCTAGATTCCCTTCACAATAGGGGAAATCTTGGTTGGATAGATATAAATTATGTGGGGATTAATCATGGTTAACTTCTTGGGTGCTTCTAGGAGTAGCATTGATGTGGATGGCATGATCTCACTGAGATTTGGCGGCATTGGAAAGAATCATGATGGATATGGAGGATGTGATGAGGTAATGGATGGAGTGTGGATAGTAATGGGCTTGAACCTCAAAGAGGATTACTAGATACCCTATGTAGAAAAAAGGGATCAAATTCATCATAGTTAAAAGGGGTGATTTGGAGATTACACATAGTTAGATTCCCTTTGAAATTTTGGGGATTACGCATGGTTAGTAGTCCAAATTGTTGGAGTTGGATGAAGTGTTCTTACTGGAATAAGGGTGAGGTTGTGGATGAAGCAATGTAGGATGGATCAAAACACCTTTTAGAGGTGGATATGAGGGATGTGTCCCATAAAGGGAAAATTTCATATCATGAGGGAATTTCCCTAGAAGGGAGAACTATAGTTTAACTAGTGGATGGATCAGAACACCAATAGAGATGGATACTGGGTGGTGTGTCCCATAAAGTTAAGATGTCACACCATGAAGTTTGATCTGAAGACCATTAGAGGTTGATTAGTGAGGGTGCTCCCCTAGTAGGGGATACAAAGGTTTATTGTTGGTTGGATCAGAACACCTATGGAGGAGGATCTTGGGTGGTGTCTCCCATGAAGGGGATATGGAACAATGATGTTATTAATATTTTAATATCTTTTTACATACTCCTTTTACTTATTTTATATGAAATGTGCATAATTTTTGTGAAATATTAATGTTTAAATATTAAATATAATTTTTGAGCACTATTTGGATTTATCCAGATTCAATCCTGTTTAATGTTTTAACAATAACTATCACCCTACTTATCCAAATTTCATGATTCTTGTTTTTTAGGGTTCCAAATTCCAATTCCAACATTTAATTAGAAGTCACATTTGGCAAATTCTTCTATTTGGGGGGTCATATGGACCCCACAAGAAGGCCCAAGGAAACTGTGAAGAAACTGGACCATATATGAAGGTTGAATTACTGTGCTCAATCCAGAAGTCCAAATACCTTAATTCTCCTCCCACGTTCGGAGGACGTTTAAAGGAGTCCATGATAAAAATTTAAGAACCCAATCACAAATACAAGGGGCCCAACTGATGCATTGAAGTCCAGCCCACCATTCTGGTCGGGAATTAAAAACAGCACACTAATTTTGCAATGTATCCTGATGTAGACATCTATTAGAGTTGAGATTTTGCAGTGTGAAATAGGGGATTCGGGTAGCCAACTTTTTTGAAGAAATGATTTTTATTTGAGGACATCTTCCTATTCAAAAACCCATTCACATTATGAATTTTAAAAAAGTCTGTATTGAAATGGACAGATCAGAATTGTTTACTAAAACTGTCATAACTTTGGCTCAATAAGTCCAATGGCCTCCAAATTGTCACAGTAGACATAAGACCTCTTTATATAAAACTTTGAAGAAGGATATTTCTCAATATTCAGCTTTCTATATGTACATATTGGCGAGCCAAGTGGAGGGGTATTTCTGGAATGTAAACAGTCCACCACCTTGGGCTATAAATACATCCCCTCCACTCCTTTAAAAAGGGTTGGCAATTCAGCACTTAAGGAGAAGGTTTGGCATTAATAGAGCCTTGACAAGGTTCTAGGATGATATTCTTTGATCTTTTTTCAACAAGAGAGACCTCTCCTCCACTTCTCTTTCACGTTTGTTTATGTTTGCGTTCAATTGTAATTATGTAACTTTGTTTTCATTTCAATCAAATTTTAGTGCTTGTTTCTTCTTCAATACCTCTTATTCTTCTCCACATTCTGTAGTATAATATTCGTGGTCTTAAAATAGTTTGAATCATTTTAAATTACAGTCCCTTATTTTGCTTCCTCATTCAATCAAAATTCCATTTTTGATTCTCAAAATATTTCGTGTGTGTGTTCGGCACACTACTCTTATCTTGTCCCTTTCTTTTTCTTCTCTTTGTAATTCATCACCATAAACATATATTACCAGATTAATAAATATCATAATGGCTGAGTAAATCTCTCATTGGGTTTAGTTTTAATTTAGTTATGTTAAGCGATTGAGAGCTTTTGCTCGATGAGTATTCGTTGAATTAACATTGTGTATATTGGACTTAGCATGTCATGGATTAATGACTTGTTTTGTTTAGCGTGTGGTTTCCATGGATTATTGGAACCATAAATATACTACCATAAACAAGATATGATCAAGATTAGAATATTAAGTTAAGTTGAGGCTTGGATTAAATCCTTAACACATGGGAATTCAAATCAACGTCAACTTCTGACATGGGTGTTAATTTAAATGAAATATAAAGAAAAGCTCAAGGATATCACAAGCTTAAATAACCTAATGATGAAATCACCCCAATATTTATCAACTTGTTAAATTAAACATCATCCATTAGTCATTTCAATTAAGATCTACAATCAAAACCCCCCAATCAGAATATAATTAACTAAAAACAAACAACTATTACAAAGTATCATCGCCGAGGATTCGACCCGAGTGCTGCTATACACATTATCAGAGCACCGGAACTTTGACCGGTCGATAGGCGACAATCGGCCGCGCGTTTCAAATGGCGTTGGTGTCAGGGATGGTGCTTTAAGTAGTCATTAGTTTCTGGTTATTTTCAAAAAAACCAAAAAAACAAAATTTAAAAAAAAATTGAAAAAAAATCACAAAGAAAAACCCGTCTTCTCATAAAAATCAAAAACTGAAAAAAAAACCCATCTTCCTCTTTCTTCCAAAATATCTCTGAATGCCCCGTAGCCTCCCAAACAATCCCTCAGATTTGTTTGACCCTTAAATTGAGATAACACTTCACCAACTTAGGAGGAACATAAGAGATACTCAAATTATTCAAGAACCTGTCCTTGTCCAACCAATTGAATTAGATATGGCCAATCCCAGGGAACAAACACTTAAAGAACTCTCTGCCCCTGATATGAATTACCAACCTCTTGGTATTCAATATCCAAATATAGAGGATGAATTTGAACTCAAATCGGATTTGATTCATCTTCTCCCTAATTTCCATGGGCTAGCCGGTGAGGATCCACATCTCCACCTTAAAGAGTTCCAAGTAGTGTGCTCTACCATGAAGACTCAAGGGGTTTATGAAGAACAAATCAAACTCTGAGCCTTCCCTTTCTCCCTAGCTGACACTTCTAATTCATGCCTCTACTACCTACCTCCTGGTTCCATAACCACATGGAATGACATGAAGCGGCTTTTCTTAGAAAAATTCTTTCCTGCTTCTCGTACTACTTCTATCCGAAAGGAAATAAGTGGTATTCGTCAGTTCCCAAGTGAATCACTCCATGAGTAATAGGAGAGGTCCAAAAAGCTTGTGGCAACCTGCCCACATCGTCAAATCCCTGACCAACTCTTGATCCAATACTTCTATGAGGGGTTATTGGCTATGGAGAGAACTCTCATTGATGCCGCAAGTGGCGGTGCTCTGGTTGATAAAACTCCCACACCTGCAAGAGATCTCATAAGTAACATGGATGCAAACACACAACACTTCCATACTCGAGCACATGCTCCAGTCAAACAAGCCCAAGATAATCAATCAATTGAGCCGGACAAGATGACTGAGTGGATGAGTGAACTTATAGGTCTTGTGTGACAACTAGCTATGGCTACCAAATCCCCAACCTCGTCTTCTCCACAATCAATGTTTCCTGGACCTGTCAAAAATTGTGGAATCTGCAACTCTCCATCTCATCCAACTGACACATGTCCACAACTTCAAGAGGATCAATCCGATTCATCTGGACCAATAGAGCTCAATGCAGCATATGCTCAACGGAACACCAACCCTCAACTATCAGGTCAGTTTGTTAGAAACTTCAACCAACCTCACTCTGAGCCCTTCTCTTCTTCCTATAACCAAGGCCTTAGGTATGGTAATCCCATATCTCATCCCCCTCAATTCCTTCCTCAAAACCCAAACCAATTCCAATATGGTCAAGGTGGTGGTAACTTCCATCATCCTTATCCTTTTGTTCCTCAACCTCAAAGGAACAATCCTCCTCCTGGATTCCATTATCCTAGTGAGCCTTCCCAATTCCAAAACCAATACAATCGCTTTCCCAAGAACCAAAATCAAGGAAATACCAATCCGGGACAAGCCTCTTCTTCCAAGAAACCATGGGAAAGTGCAGTAAAAGATCTTGCCTCCTTCACCCGTTCTAGCCTTAAAAAAATTGAAACTCAAATAGGTCAACTTGCATCCCACCTGAGCCAGCAACAACAATCAAATTCTTCCCAACTCCCAGCTCAACCATTACCCAACCCCAAGGGTAATGTAAGTGCAATTGCACTTAGATCGGGAAAGCAACTTTCTATGCCTCAAGATAAATCCTCAAACACTCCTTTGAATGTTGACCTAGAAAATGAAAAGAAAAAGAAACTTGAAAATCAACCTGAAACCATTGCCTCGCCTCCTTCCATTCCACTTAGGAACCCAATTCCTTTTCCTCAAGCTGTCTCTAAACCAAGTAAGTCCTTTGAACCTAATCCTGAAATGCTCGACATGTTTAGACGTGTTGAAGTCAACATTCCCCTCTTAGATTCTATAAAACAAATTCCTAAGTATGCCAAGTTTCTCAAGGAGTTGTGTACCAACAAGAGGCAACTTAGGACCTTTGAAAATGTTTCCACCCAGTAGTCTATTCCCATAAAGTGCAAAGATCCAGGTACCTTTACAGTCCCATGCCAAATTGGAAGTTCCAACTTTGATGATGCACTCATAGACCTAGGAGCCTCAATTAATGTCATGCCCAAATCCATATTCTCCAACCTTGGTCTAGGTCCCTTTCACCCAACGGGTGTTTTCATTCAGTTAGCCAATCAAAGCACAACCAGTCCTGAGGGAATAATTGAGGATGTCCTTGTCCGAGTCAATGATCTTATCTTCCCTGCTGATTTCTATGTCCTTGACATGGAAGGTGAGATGAATTCTTCTCGATCTCCCCTAATTCTAGGAAGACCATTCCTCATGATTGCGAGAACCAAGATTGATGTCCATTCAGGCATCCTATCCATGGAATTCGGTGACCAACTGGTCAAGTTCAACATTTTCCAAGCCATGCGATACCCATCTGTGGATCACTCTGCATTCTCAATCCATGCTTCTGAGGACACTTCTAAGAGTCAATCGAACCCCATTCCATTATGTTCATCCTGTTCTGAAGAGATAGGATCTTGTGAAATCTACACCATGATTAACAAAGTCATAAATGGTGAAGTTGACGTGGACCTTTCATTCATAGACTCCATCAATTTAGAGGATCTTGAAAACTCTCTTGAATCCCATCTCAACTCTGATCTCTACTGCTCCACCTTGGACAGTATTAAGAAAAATGAACCTAAAGAAACTGAAGTCCCTTCTTCCATTCCTGATTTGTCGAGCCCAAAATCAAAAGATAAGACTGATCTGAAACCTTTTCTTGCACACCTAAAATATGCATTCCTCTTCCATGATCACTCATATCCTGTCATTATCTCTGCCACCCTTACTGAAACCGAGGAGTCCAAACTTGTTCAGGTGTTAGAGGAAAACAAAAAGGCCTTAGGTTGGACCCTATATGACATACCAGGAATCAACCCTGCCCTTTGCATGCATCACATCCATCTTGAGGAATCATCCAATCCAATTAGACAACCATAAAGAAGACTCAATCCACTCATCCTTGAGGTAGTTGGGGAAGAGATCACCAAGATTCTTCAAGCTGGTATTATCTACCCAATTTCTGATAGTGAATGGGTTAGTCCAATTCAAGTTGTACCTAAGAAGGGTGGGATAACTATTGTCACAAATGAACATGGAGAGGTAGTCACAACTCGAGTGAAGAACAAATGGTGTGTGTGCATAGACTATAGGAAATTGAATGTTGAAACCCGAAAAGATCACTACCCTCTTCCATTCCTTGATCACATTCTAGAAATATTGGCCGGAAATTCACACTATTGCTTTCTTGATGGATACACCAGCTACTTCCAAATCCCAATCGCACCTCAGGACCAAGAAAAGACTACTTTCACATGCCCCTTTGGAATATATGCATATAGAAGAATGCCTTTTGGCCTTTGTAATGCTCCTGCAACATTCCAGAGGTGTATGATGAGTATATTTTTAGATTTCATAGAACACTGTATGGAAGTCTTCATGGATGACTTCACCATTTATGGTGAGTCATTTGAATCTTGTTTGAATTCACTCTCTCTTTTCCTCCAAAAGTGTGTCAAGTGCAACCTTGTGTTAAATTTTGAAAAATGTCACTTCATGGTTTCAAATGGGATTGTTCTAGGGAACATAGTTTCAAAAGATGGTATTGAAGTCGATACTACCAAAATTGAAGTGATCCAATCACTTCCTCCACCCACTTCTATTCGAGACATCCGTTTATTCCTCGGTCATGCTAGTTTCTATCGGAGATTCATCCATAACTTCATTAGTATTTCCCTCCCACTCACTAGATTGCTCCAAAATTATGTCACCTTCCATTTGGATGAGGTTTGCAAGAGAGCCTTCATTGAACTGAAAACTGCTCTTAAATCTGCCCCGATAATCCAACCCCCAGATTGGTCCTTACCCTTTGAGTTAATGTGTGATGCTTCTGATAGAGCTGTTGGGGCTGTTCTTGGTCAAAGAAGAGAAAAGATTCCTCATGTCATCTATTATGACTCAAAAACATTGGATGAAACTCAATCTCACTACACTGTAACTGAAAAGTAACTTTTAGCAGTGGTTTTTGCCTTAGATAAATTCTGGTCCTATCTCTTAGGTGCCAAAATCATCATCTTCACAGACCATTCTGCTATTAAGTTCTTACTCAAGAAAAGTGATTCCAAACTGAGGCTAATAAGATGGATCCTAATGCTCCAAGGGTTTGACCTTGAAATCAAAGATAGACCTGGAAAATAAAACCATGTGGTTGATCACTTGAGTATAATTCCAAATTCTCCTCATTCTGAAATCATTGATCCTGAATTTCCAATTGAGAACCTTTCATCTCTCACTCCAAAACTACCATGGTTTCCCCCAATTGTAAATTACTTGGTTTCTGGTGTTTTTCCTGAAAATTTTTCAAAAGAACAAAAAATGAAGTTGAAAAGTGATTCAAAATACTATTTTTGGGAACAAAATAAACTTTGGAAAACTGGGGCAGACATGGTAATTAGAAGATGTGTTGAAGAAAATGAGCATTCTTCCATCTTAGAATTCTGTCACTCACTTCCCGGAGGTGGCCACTTTGGACCACAAAGGACCTCCCGAAAGGTCCTAGACTCTGGATTCTTCTGGCCTTCGCTCTTCAAGGCCTCACATGAGTTCTGTCAATCATGTCCCACTTGCCAAAAGTTCGGCACAATCTCCAAAAGAAATGAAATTCCCCAAAATCCCTTAATATTTTGTGAAATCTTCGATGTTTGGGACATCGATTTCATGGGACCATTTCCTCCTTCCAATGGATTCTCATACATCCTTCTGGTAGTTGATTATGTTTCGAGGTGGGTTGAGTCCAAACCCACTAGAAAGGATGATTCACATACTGTTAGTAAGTTCCTAAAGACACACATCTTCCATAGATTTGGCACACCTCGTGCTTTAATAAGTGACTTAGGAACCCATTTTTGTAATAAAACCATGGAATCTATTTTGAAAAAGAATGGGGTTGTTCATAAAACTTCAACTGCATATCACCTCCAAACAAATGGAATGACTGAACTTTCTAATAGAGATGTGAAAAGAGTGCTTGAGAGAATTGTAAAACCCACCAGTAAAGACTGTCCTGAAAGACTTGGTGAAGCACATTGGGCTTATCAAACTGCCTATAAAATACCCATTGGGATGTCTCCTTTTTGGCTTTTTTTTGGTAAAGCATGTCACTTACCAGTTGAAATACAACATAAGTCATTTTGGGCAGTGAAAACATGTAATTTTGATCTTGAAAAATTTGGTGAAGAAAGATTGTGGCAATTGGATGAACTGGAGGAGCTTTGACTTGAATCCTATGATAATTCCAATCTGTACAAAGAGAAGGCTAAGGTACTCCATGACAGACACATTATGAGAAAGGTATTTCATGAAGGTGAAAAGGTAATGATCTTTAATTCTAGATTCTGACTTCACCCAGGTAAGCTTAATTCTCATTCGGAAGGTCCTTTTATTATCACTAATATTTACCCATTTGGTGCAGTGCAAGTCCAAGACCCCTCCTCCAAGAGGACATTTATGGTAAATGGACATCGGTTGAAACATCACCATCAGAGGACATGCAATCCTGGAACAACATCAACTTCCACTAGATCCCCAACTTATCTATCCGACCTACCACTCGATGGAGAAGGCCACCCACCAAATCTAAACCAGGGGGAACCTCTTTCCCTTTAACTCTCTCTCTATCTCTTCCTTTCTCTACCTCTTTCTTCTTCCTCCTCCCTCTTTCATTTTTTTACCACTTTATTCATGAAACCCTTTCTTTTTCTCTTTCTTTTGTGGGTGTTTATTTTAAAAAAAACCTTAAAAACTAAAAAAACCAACAAAAAACAATTACTTAAAAAATTACAAAAAAAGAGTCATGCTTACTCACCATCGTGTTTTGAAATTTTGTCCAACCATTTTGGGGAGTTAATAGACATGTTTTCATCTCAAAAAATTTCTTTTTTCATCATGACTTTGGATAAATAATTTTGTGTCAAAATTAACAAATTTTGAATGCTCAATTTTTGATCTGGAAAATGATTTTCCCAAATCGTGAGAACAAACAATTGATTTCATGCCAAGGCCACCTATGGCCATCTTTTCAAAATGTGTGTTTTCACCCCCATTTGTGAGTCTTGAGTTTGTGGACCTTCGAGATGAATTTCCTGCCTTAGTGTGCATTAATATGATAGAGGAATTTTCTGAACCACATGAAAATCACAATAGCCAAATAGACTCCCATTTCCCTTACATTAATCCTCCTTTTGAAAGCCCCTTCGAGCCTATGAAAACCTTTTCTTTGATAGCCACATTACAAGCCCAATACCTTATCCCACCCAATATCAACATGGATTTTCATTGTATAAGTTTTTAAAATTTAAGTGTGGGGGGGGAATGGATTTCATTTTTGGGTATCATTTCCTTACTTTCTGGTGTGTTATCATATGCTTGAGGGAAAGCATCCATTTTAGTGTGGGGGGAGGTTATCATTCAGTGGGATTTGGGAATGTATTGTACAAATGATATTGAAAAGTCTTTAAAAAAATCAAAAAAAATGGGTTGTGTCTTGGGTAGGTCAAAAATAAATCTTCCTCAACCTTTGATCCTGTTATAACTATTACAATTAGTTTCGTGAGGAGATCAATCATGGGTTGGGATATAAGTGTGAGATCTGTTTCAAGGTCAACTTTCGAAAAAACAAAGAAAAAAAAGAAAAGAAAAACAAGAACACTTGCATTATACTCTTATTGGGAGAAGTTTTTTGTTTTGTAAATATTCCATCTTCTCATTACCTTCATATTTTCTTCCTCTATTGTGTCTTTCTTCACACAATCATTCCCTTATAAATATGTGTTTTCATTTCCTTCCATGTTTCATTTCAAAAAAAAATTGCATTGCTTTTTCTATGTTGGTATTTTAACCCTCTTCTTCTCTCTCTTGGACATTATATTCCTACCGTCCCATATCCATAGAAAACCCCCATTAAAAATACCTCTTGATTCTTGTTCACTTTGGATAGGTATTGTAATCTGAGAGCTCTTTTCAAACTCTAAGATTTTCACTTTTGGTTGGTGAAAGAGTGAACCTCCACAAATAAATTTTATCATCTTGAGAGGTGTGAGTTTTGAGTGTCCACATTTTCCATTTCTAAATTTGAGCATGGAAAAATGAATTAGTTTTGGAACATTGTTTCTGTAACAACTTGTGGTGGATTTCAAAATGTATGAGTGAAATAGTCTAAACCTCCCCTGATTGGAGAAAACAAAATTTTAATATTTTTTGGTGAGTGAAAATGATTTTGTCATGTTTTTCTATTTTTTGCACATGAGGACATGCACAAAACTAAGTGTGGGGGAGTTGATGTTATTAATATTTTAATATATTTTTACATACTCCTTTTACTGATTTTATATGAAATGTGCATAATTTTTGTGAAATATTAATGTTTAAATATTAAATATAATTTTTGAGCACTATTTGGATTTACCCAGATTCAAGTCTGTTTAATGTTTTAACAATAACTATCACCCTACTTATCCAAATTGCATGATTATTGTTTTTTAGGGTTCCAAATTCCAATTCCAACATTTCATTAGAAGTCTCATTTGGAAAATTCTGCCATTTGGAGGGTCATATGGACCCCACAAGAAGGCCCAAGGAAACTGTGAAGAAACTGGACCATATATGAAGGATGAATTACTGGGCTCAATCCAGAATTCCAAATACCTTAATTATCCTCCCACATTCGGATAACGTTTATAGGAGTCCATGATGAAAATTTCAGAACCCAATCACAAACACAAGGGGCTCAACTGATGCATTGAAGTCCAGCCCACCATTCTGGCCGAGAATTAAAAACAGCACACTAATTTTTCAATGTCTCCTTATGTAGAAATACATTAGAGCTGAGATTTTGTAGTGTGAAAGAGGATATTTGGGTGGAAAACTTTGTTGAATAAATGATTTTTATTTGAGGTCATATTCCTATTCAAAAACCCATTCACAGTATGGACTTTGAAAAAGTCTGTATTGAAATGGACAGATCAGAATTGTTTACTAAAACCGCCATAACTTTGGCTCAATAAGTCCAATGGCTTCCAAATTTTCACAGTAGACAGAATACCTCTTTATCTAAAACTTTGAAGAAAGATATTTCTCATGATTCTGCTGTCTGGATGTACATATCGGCGATCCAAGTGGAGGGGTATTTCTGGAATGTAAACAGTCCACCACCTTGGGCTATAAATACATCCCCTCCACTCCTTTCAAAAGGGTTGGCACTTCAGCACTTAAGGAGGAGGTTTGGAATTACTATAGACTTGAAAAGGTTCTAGGAGTATATGCTTTGATCTTGTTTTAATAAGAGATACCTCTCCTCCACTTCTCTTTCACGTTTGTTTATGTTTGCGTTCAATTGTAATTGTGTAACTTTGTTTTCATTTCAATCAAATTTTAGTGCTTGTTTCTTCTTCAATACCTCTTATTATTCTCCACCTTCTATAGTATAATATTCACAGTCTTAAAATAGTTTGAATCGTTTTAAATTAAAGTCCCTTATTTTGCTTCCTCATTCAATTGAAATTCCATTTTTGATTCTCAAAATATTTCGTGTGTGTGTTCGGCACACTACTCTTATCTTGTCCCTTTCTTTTTATTCTCTTTGTAATTCATCACCATAAAAATATATTACCAGATTAATAAACATCATAATGTCTGAGTAAATCTCTCATTGGGGTGAGTTTTAATTTAGGTATGTCAAGCGATTGAGAGCTTTGGTTCGATGAGTATTCGTTGAATTAACATTGTGTATATTGGACTTAGCATGTCATGGATTAATGACTTGTTTTGTTTAGAGTGTGGTTTCCATGGATTATTGGAACCATAAATATACTACCATAAACAAGATATGATCAAGATTAGAATCTTAAGTTAAGTTGAGGCTTGGATTAAAGCCTTAACACTTGGGAATTCAAATCAACGTCAACTTGTGACATGGGTGTTAATTTAAATGCAATATAAAGCAAAGATCAAGGATATCACAAGATTAAATAACCTAATGATGAACTCACCCCAATCTTTATCAACTTGTTAAATTAAACATCATCTATTAGTCATTTCAATTAAGCTCTACAATCAAAACCCCCCAATCAGAATACAATTAACTAAAAACAAACGACTATTACAAAGTATCATCGCCGAGGATTCGACCCGAGTGCTGCTATACACATTAGCAGAGCATCGGAACTTTGACCGGTCGATAGGATACAATCAGCCGCACGTTTCAAACACCATGAAGGATGATCTGAACACTTCTAGAGGTGGATCAATTAGGGTGATCCCCTAGGAGGGGGGCACCAAGGTTTACCTATAATTAGGATTGACCCTCATGGAGGCATCATATATACCCTTACTTGGAGGTAGGGATCAAATACCATGTACTTCGAGTTTCTCATGCATTTTAACACCATATGGTGAGGATGATAGTGAACCGACATGAAGATGACAGTGTTGGGATTTTCAGGATTGAACCTCAAGGAGGATTCCTATGTACCCTAGTTAAATGGGGATCAAAGTACACATAATTCTAGAATAGGGCAGTTAAATCTTACACCTAAAGAGGTGACCCAATCATGTAGTGTGGGGATTATGCATTTAAGATTCTTGAGTGATGTTATGGAGTGGAAATGGTGAATGGGGTTTATGCATGGAAGCATCCATGGTGCTGCTATAAAGAGTAAACGGTTAATGGGGGTTATGCTTGGAAGACACTTGGGTGCTACTATGGATCAGAAAAAGTTGATGGGGTTATGCATGGAAGCTTTTAGGGTGATTCTATGGAGCAAAAATTGTGAATGGGGCTTATGCATCAAAGCTACTTGCAATGTATTCTTCATTTCTAGCCATGAGGGAATCCCAACTCAATAGTGGGTTGAGGCATATTATTGGGGCTTATGCATGGAAGCTTTCCAAGGTTGTTTCTTGGTGGCCGTATCATAATCATGGCATTAAGAATCTTACTCTTGGAGCATAAGTCATATCATGTTTATCATAGGTGGAATCCTATTATTTAATGATAGGTTATTCAATAGTTTAAAGTTATGTAGTGAATACTGTTGGAATCTTATTATTGGTGCATAAGGCATCACTTATTTGGAGTAAGAGGCATCATGTGTTTTTTATATAGGATATACAACTAATTATAGTCATGTAGTAAGGAATTTTAGGCATAAGATGTCATGTAATCGCCGGTATTAGGACTTACCCCAGAGTGGCCCTTTCTGGTTCAACCCAACATAGGATCTAGGTGATGAGATTTGAGGAGTTTCTAGAATCAAGGTACTTATGGTATCCAAGATGTGGATCTCAACTCACAACATGGGAAAGGGACCAAGAGGAGTAAGGTCAACTCAAGGTGTTTAATGGAGTGTAGAGGAGTATCTCTAATCATTGTTTTCCTATCATGAAAGTTGGTATTACTTAGGGGTATAGCAAAAAATGGGGTTGACCTGGCCTGAAAAGATCATGGTGAAACTCTTTATTTTTTATAGGGGTTATTGAAGGTAGAAAAGGGACCATCCCAAAGGGTCGGGACCATAGCCAAGCACTAATCCTGACTGGGGATACGGGGGTGAATCCCCCTCTATATGGACCGATGGGCATGAAGTAAGGAGATTAGAAAAGGTGCTTCATGGATATTGAGATCTCGGGAAGTATATAGCTTCATAGAGATTAGGGAATCATGGATTATATGGATTTTTGGATCTCAGGGTCTCGCAAATGATTGGTCATTTCAGAGATCTGGGCCTCATGAAGTATTGGGTTTTTCAGAGCTCAAGGTCTTATTAATGGTTGGGATTCACAAAGATCAAGGTCTTGTGAAGGATGACCTAATTTGTAGGGGAGGTTATTTATGAAGGTTGAATACTTCATGAAGCCTCAAGTGCCTCAGAGGGCCTTCTTTATTTGGAAAGGTCATAGGCCTTCACGGAGGGTGTAGGAATTCACGAAGGTCATCTCCACAGAGGGTGGAGGCTCTTAAGAACACAAGGGAGGTTTCTTTACAAATCTTATGGGCTCTACAAAAGGGGATCTAGTGAAGCACATGAGCTCCATGAATTTAGAGCATGAGGGTGAAACCTGGAATCATCTCCCCTCTGAATGAATGCCTGATGGTGGGATATATATGCATGGGGGTCTCGCGGTGCTAGGAAGTGTGCTCCGAACCAAACATGATCTCCTCGAAGAGGCAGGGCACCATCAGACTCATGGATTTGTTCATCAACTACCTTCACGGGGGTCACAGGTCTCATCGGACATGTGTAGGCATCCGTCAACTTTCATCATGATTGTGGAGGGAGCTCTGCGAACTGGAGCTCTGCGAATGGGCTTCACGAACCATTTTTTCATCCTAGATTTGAATGGTTGTGACTTTTAATATGTACCTTTGTTTGGGATATATGACTAGTCAAAATGAAGACTACATAATGTGATATTCTCTTGGATCAAGTATAGAATCATTAAATGCATCCTCTGGACTTGTTTTGAGGTTCCATCAAATTCCCCCACCCCTCATAATGGGGTCCAACAAGGATGAGGGGGATGAGGCGGAATGTGTTTTGAGGAAACCTCAATGGAAAAATCTGACCTTGGGGTTCACTATATCTTGATAGTATTAAGGAGACAACAAACTAAATCTATAAGCCCATATGAGTCATGATCGGTGTGGGAAACAAGAGACAATAGAAGATCACTCACATGTATGATAGTGATAAACAACATATGATGTGTTGGGATTGGAATGGGTCGTTGATCACCTTTAAAAGTGTCCTAAACAAGAGGGGTTGTAGCTAGGGAAAAGGTTTCTTTGGATATCCAACTTGCTTCTCCCAACATACGCTAGTGAAAAAAAGGGATAACTCTAGGGGTGTTGGAATCTATTCGACCAAACGGGAATGGGAATTTCGAATCACAATACCCAAAATTTGGAACACAATGGGAGAGGCATCATGATATAGGATAACTTATGACCATGTTCATAACACAATATCCATATTGCTTACCCTGAAATAGGTACAAACAAATAAGGGTCGAACATTGACCTTTTTTAAAAAATGGTACATGTCTTAAATTCTAGTCCAAAATCTTTTAGGGCATTGGACTTAAATGGAAGGTGAGTCGAAGTGGCATGAAACCAGGCTATTAAGGGGTCCCTTCAAATGTGAAAGAGGATAGGGATCTGAATAAGGGGCACACAAAGCATGGGGTGGAGTGATGTAATGTTCAAAAAGATAAGAACACTTTTTAAATTATTCCATCATGTCTTGGAGAAAATTGGTGTAGGCACATTGTTATAAACAATGATCAAACCCATCTTCCAGGGGAGCATCATCTCAGATACCAAGTGACAGTCAAAGACATAAAAAATGTGGTAGATGAACAACATTGTGGGAGTGGACCTCTCAAGAAAGTTCCAGAGTTTCTTTGTAGTTTTACCTCGTGAAAGTGAGAACAATGAACACATATTTTAACCTCATAGGGTGTGGACAATCCAAGGTACAGTTTAACATCTTATGATTAGGACGTGTTCTGTAGTTTAAGGTCATGTGACTAGGACATTGCATGTATTTTAATTCCATACTTCTTAGACCCTAGCCAATATTTTATAGTCGTGTTCCATGGACTATGATGTCTATTACTAGAATGTTTTCATGGAATGGAATATATGAGCCTAGCGTGATGAGCCAAAGGAGGCTTACACACCACACAAATACCAAGGAACCGACGAGAAGGAGGCATATGTGACACGGTGAGGGACAAAACCTGACATGAATGAAGGCCAAGGAAACCTACTATCACACCAAATATCCATGTAAGGATCCCAGTTTATGTTCATAGAGTTTGGACCAAGGACCCCCATGTGGCTCAACCACATTGGTACCCACCATACCATAACTCATAATCTCAAAAGATCCATGCTCTTTGTAGGAAATAAGGAATTGTACATGGGGTTTTCCTTATATGTGTGAGTGCACATAGAAGGTGGCACCAAGGATGGAATCCCATAACGATACAAGAACGGGAGAAGGAGGGTAAGTAGATACATTAAAGGTTCAGATGAAAGGGTGACTAGTAATTAAAGGACAACTATTGACCATGTTTGAAACACAGGGACTATAACTAACCAAGCAACAATAGGGTAAGAAAATTTAGGATCAAATATTGACCATGTTCAAAACACATGACTCATTGTTTGCTGCTAAATATCCATTAGGGATTTGTCCCAAGATGAGAGGTGAGACAAAGTGGCATGAGACTATCACTGTTAGGGGTTTTCCTAGATTTGAAGGATGATGGAAGACCCAAACCAAAAAGGAATCATAGTGTGGACTGAATATATCATCATAGAGTGGGATTTAGACCCTAGTATGAAAATAGTTTAACACTACTAGAAAAATGACCTATAACCACGGACCTATAGCCATATTTTAATTAGTTTGTGTCTATAGGGTGAGATATACTCACAATTATTTTAAAAAAGTGTAATTAGATTGAATATAGCCACAATACAAAGAAACTAGTGGAAATATGTCCTTAGTTCTTTTACCATCTCTCATGGCTTTACTCTCCTACCCATGATCCCTTCACTCAAAACATTCTCCCACATATGATTGTCCCTATTCCTCGGTTTCCTCCATACCCTTCATCCCACTCGTTCCTCTCCCTCCTTTACCTCTACCTATGGATGATCTACCTCGACTCGCTCTGCCTTGGGCCGCTCTACCTATGGCCACTCCTCCTCTAGCTACTCCACATTGGGATCCTCCATACTCATCATCCTACTCACACCTACCTCTTCTCTAGATCCTGACCTTATACCCTAGGGTTCATGCAATATCTTTCTACCCTAGTCTCCTCACTAATCTCCATTCTATTCCCACATCTACCTACACTCGTGATCCTGACTTCTACCATACAGTTCCTACATCGCGTCACTCCCAATTTCACCCTCACAGTGGCCATTTGTGAATGCCAACCTTATCAGCATGGTAATCTGTAGGTATTTTGGTTCTCTTCTATTGAACATCATTCAAAATTAATTTTAATCTTTAACCCTAATTATTTGGATTCCATTACTGGTTCAATAGTGGGCTTCACATTATCTTATATTAGTATATTATGTATAAAAATGGAAGGAATTATAAATTCCTTTTTCTAATATAGTATATTCAGTGGATGTCTACTGCTTATTTATCTTGCATCCTAAATAGTATATTTTCTTGTTTTATCTCTAATTTATATCTCCCAATCATAGTTTGTGTCACATTGTCTCTCATATATTCATAATTCAATTTTAGTGAAAATTTATTCAAATAAAATCTTGATGGATTATGGTTTGATAGTTTCCTAACCAATTTCTCTTTATGTAGCTCATTCCTTAAATACTCAAATATATGTGTGTGAAATTAATCATCATATTGATCATCACCCTCTTCATTTCTCTCAGGTGGGTATTTTATATCATTAATGAGCTCATATATTATATATCCTTCGATGTTTATCTGATTTTATAGATCATTTTAAACTTCCTTATCAATCACAGAAACTGTGAAATAATCAACCAATTTATGTTGATGTTTCACAACCCAAAATACATTTTTTATCTATTTATATTCTCTAGCTTGAAAAGTTAGCATACCATGTGGAACATATATTAAGAAACCTTTAGTATCTTGGAAGGGTCTTCCAAGGATGATGGGTACTTACCTATCATTTTTCATGTTTTAGAATATAAAATAACATAGAAGTATAATCTTTTAAGATTTCTCTTTTAAGTATTCAATTAATCATATTCGGTAAGTGATAGATCTATTTACTAATTATAAATACACTATTATAGGATCGATATCTCCCATATCCAATTTCTTATTAACTACAAAATATATTAAAAATAATGTTGGATACCAAATCTAATTGATAAGTAAATTTTATTTTCCTTTCAAACTCATAGAGAATTATGAAACTATGAGGATCCTTATGCTTTAATGGGATATTCCATTGAATTAAAACACTTTATTTTTCTATAAATGGAAGTATATAAAATTATTCAAGACTCCTACTATTTATGATAATTTTCTTATTGAAAATAGTTTTTGTGGTAATATTGGAATGTGATTATTAAAATGGAATATCAAATTTAATATTTTAAATCATTTTAATAAAACATAAGTAGTATTTATTTCTATTAATATCAATTTCTCTTCCACTTTTTGAAACTTTTGTAGGTGGCTTATAATACTTTACATCTCTGTTATCTAGATTGAATATAAATCTCCTAGAGATTCATCCATTCCATATTATTATTTATCAACGTCTTCATTAGATTGTTGCTTTAATTTTTCATTGCTTTCATATAATTTTATTGATTGTTTTATTCCAACTATTTAGAATATAATTTAACTTTTTAGTATATTTTTCATCATTTCCCTTGACTATTTATCATCCTCTACTAGTAATTTACATTAATCTATAAATTAAATTTTACCAAATTGTATTAGGAATATTCCCCTTATATATCATTGTGTTTTTTCATGAAATACGCCCCACTTTAATTTTTAGATTATGGATGCTTAAATGACTACCCTGAATTAACTGATGAGGAATGAAGAAGATTTGATTTTGTTTATTTCATAAAATCATTCTTTATTTGATTATTTTCTATCTCGTATATATTTTTTTAATGTATTCTAAGTCCCTAGATCCTCTTGGGATGAATTTCAAGATTTATTCCCTTAAATTTTATCTTGAATCCATTATTGGATTTATTATTTCCCATTGACTGTAGAAGGACAAACTTGTTTATGATCACCTTAATCCTTCAAATAAATATATAGATTTTATACCCTCAAGGGTTATAGATATTTCAAAATGGAATATACCTCACTTAATGTGTCATATATTTACCCTTGTAAGATACTTCCTCAATTTTTTCTAGTGGTGAATTTTTTTCTAGAATATTAAAATTCATGAAATTAAGGGAACTATGACTAAACATTTGATAGTTGATGAATTCTACATTTTTTCCTTATAAATTTTATATGAGAATTTGAAATTATATTTATTCAATTCTATAATTTGGGGTCTCAAGTCAACTATCAATGAAACTTTATTAGAAATATCACTATACCTATGATTCTATTTTAATGTGAGTTCATGTAGATTATATTGTAAATATATTTGAGTTCCTTTACTATTTTATCACTATAATAGACTCCTATAAATGAATAAAAAAGGATCTAACCTATTATATTAAATATTTCATTAAGTAACTTCATTAACAGTGAGTGAGAAAACTAAAGAGGAGGGAATTTTTAGTAATTTTCATGTAATTATCCCCAATGCTATTGAAAATTTTCTTGTTGTTTTAGTAAAAAATTTGATATTTTATTTCACAAGTAAATGGTTAGTCATATAGGGTAAAATCTTCTAGTAAATTAAATGTATATGACTTCTAATGCTTTTCAATAGTTCTCTTCCTTTGGAAGCAATAAATTTCTTTCTTATTAGTTCATTTAGTATGGAATACACCTTAATATATATAAATCCATTGATACTCCATTGAGTTGTAGATACAAGAATGTTGTTGTGAAATATATATTGAATAGTAAAAAAACCTCTAATGGAATCCCTTTAATTGTAGGAAATTACTACAAATTATGGTAGTTTAACACATAATTCCTCTCATTTGGCGAATTTCTAATGCTTGATGGGTTTCAAAAGACTATAGAAATTTATAGGTCCCATTGACTTGGTGAAATATATTTGTTTTTGAGAATTGATAAAGAAAAAATTTATATTTTATCTCTTGTGATATCCTTGAAATATCATGAACATTCATATCTTTAGTTTTTTTATCCAAAATTATATGGAAATATTGTTCCATCGCTAGTATTAATAGAAATATTTTAACACTAAAATGCACTTAAAATCCATGTAAATGTATCCTAAAATATACTATGATGATAAATTTATGAAATCATTAAATATATTTCATTTTTATATTGACTGTAATGAATTATTTTTGGTGTTTTCTATTTGAAATGTTGTCTAAAATGTGATATAAAATCAATTTCCTCTACAAAAATTCTAAAAATTATTGATAAATATATATAATTGTAACTTCGTAGACTACTATAAGTGAACAGGGTGTTGTAAAATATTATATGGGAGTTACCTATGTTATATCTTTAGTTACAATCTTATTTCTTTTCAAAAATTTATTTATTTATGAAATAAGAATAAAAATAATGGTGTGGGACTATTGTTAATGTGTAAGGACTAAATGAAACAACACAAGAAATACTAGTGTGTTAGTTATTATGGAAATAAGTTATAGTGAAGTAAACTAATAGAAACCATGTAGATGGTTAGAGAAATAGTGTATAAGGATTATGGGTTCTTATTTTGAGATAGTGGTGGTGTTCAGATAAGTTTAACTATTTTATACTATTTACACATAAATTTATCGATTTTATGCTAGAATTATTACAGTATCCTTCTTGTGTTCTCTATAAATACTCTCCAAAACCATAAATATTATCCTTGGTCCTCGTAATTTTTTTATTCTACCTAACATAAGGGAGATTTTCATTATTTAGAGTGCAATTCCCTCTCTATAGTTTATAAGATTGTGTTTAAATTTTTTTACATCACTTAATCCCTAAAGATAATTCAATTTTTGATCAATTTAGTGATTAACTGAGAACTAAGAAAATAATAACAAGATATAAATGCATTCAAGATTTCATAGTAACCAATTACACTGTGTAACGACCCAAAGTTTCATTAATGGAAATCCCTATTGATCTAATTAAATGTCTCTTTATGTAAAATTTTTATATAAAATTTCAACTTATTTGGTTTTATTTTAAGAATTTTTACCGTTGCTAATATATCCATTGAACAGTGATCACATGATTAGAATAAATATAGGGCTTTAACAAATCCAATTTACTTAGACAAAGGAAGTGATGGCCTCATCCAGTATAATTGCTCCATACAAAGTACATTTGTCGGAGCTCGGAAAAGAGGTGGCGTCTTTGGTCTTCACTCTTGACCAAGCCCAAGATGAGCTTCATTATGTCAAGCTCGAACGAGACTGTCTACGGGAAAAGTGGAAGTTGATAGAGATTACCACTAAAGCAATGTTATCTGAGCCACCCTAAGAGGTTGTCATCATCGCACACCTTACCCTTAGGTCTTATACGGCTATTTTAAGGGGTTATGTAACAAATCTCTAGTACTATGTTCATGTACATTATTTTTGTATAAAATAATGAATATACTTTCTTGTCATTATTGATACATTGTAAATAGTTTTTAAAGTACAAGTAGTGTTTTTAGTTATTATTTAATTAAGAAATATATTTTGATTAATTAATGGATTTTTGAATTAAATAATATTTTAATAAAATATTATTATTATTATTAAATTAATTTTTCTTAAATATAAATGATCTTATAATTTTATGAATGAAATTTTAATTTTTATTAAGGTTTGAAAGCCATTTTTGTCAAAACCCGTGAATTTTCAATAAATGTCAGTTTTTATTTTAAAAGTAAAAATTAAAATATTTAGAAAATTATTTAGATAAAATAAATGTTATTTCTAGAATCAGGACATCGAAATTATCCAATAGTGAATTTTTCATAATTTTCTGAGACAGTCAAATTTTTGGGGAAAATTAAATATCGTTTAAATATATAATGTGTTTTATTACATCATAATGACCCAATAGTGATGTAATAAAATAATATAAGCTTTATGTTCGGCCAATATATGTTTTACCATTAAAATAATGTGATTTTGGGTTTGTTTGACTAACTTTTCAAAGCATTAATGGACCCCTCAAGACTTATTAAACATCTTGTCTTTTTAAATTATTTTCCATGGGAGTGTGACTCACCTCCACATAAGCAACCCCATTATTTTAAGAAGTTTGGACATTGTCCTTATAAAATATTTTTTTCCTATTCCCTTTGCCAAAAACCATGGGCAAAAACCATGAGCTGATTTGTGGTTTTGATTAGTTTAATGTAAGGGGTCCCAAACCTAAATAATAAAGAATTCACACACCTTTCCTATATAAACCCACCCAAGATCCTACTTCCTCATCACTCAAATCCTTTGGAGTTCGTCCAACCTTTTCCCTACTCTCTATAGAATCCTCCCAAGGTGCCCCAAGCTCCCAAGAAGCCTCTCTCAAGCCTCTCTCAAGCCTTTGGAAGCACACTTCCAAGTATGGGTTTTCTTCCTTTCACTTTTTTTTGTCCAATTTTTTTAATATTATTATTCCCTTTTTAATTTCAATTATAAATGATGGGGTATGGTTTAGAACCTCCCCCATACTGCTCTCTTATTGTTTGAATGATGGTATACCCCTTTCTCTCTCATTAAATTCCTCTCATGTACACCCGTTACTATGCCGAAATTATAAAAGGAAGTTCTCTCTCCTCATTTACATTCAAGAAATACTTTTGTATCATGAATATAAATTCCATTACAATTGTTGGGACATGTATATATATGACCCCCTTACTATCCATTTCATGTAGATATTATGAGGCACCCCTTTCTCTCTCATCAACCATTTTTTATGAATTCTTATATCACACTGTCACGCTGCCAAAATTACACTGGTTTTTTAAGCCAATGCCATTATGTAGTGAATACCATGCTCATTTCTCCATCAAGGGTATTCACCTTTATGCACATTTACTTATTGATTATAAAGTTTCATTCCACATTCCTTTTTCGTGGAATAAATGATTATGTTTTATGAATCCATGTTTTATGATCCATATGGCACACTTATGCATGAAATGAAATGTTTAAGAAGGGTGCGCCCTTATAGAACTCCAATGCATTGGGTAAAGTATAGTATCATGATACGTCATGTGCAATGAGTGTTGACTCATTCTAATTCAAGTGAACCCAGGGTTTACTCGTGCTTCATGTGTAATGAGAATTTACTCATGCTCCATGTGCAATGAGCCTTGGCACATGCTAATTCCATGTTAAGTGTTGTTTCCACATTTCCATGTTATGATTATCATGATTTATCATGCCTTTATGTTCATGTTTCTATTGTGCTCTATCGATATGCCTATTTTCTAACATGTATTGTAATCCTTATGTATTCCATGTTTATTCCCTTACCGGGCTTTATATCCCACCCATTTTCTTATGCATGTCCTCAGGTTATACCATGAAATGCTAAGTACGAGGGAATGTAGTGGTCATGTAAAGTAAGTTTTCAATAAAGATGTTGTATTTCATGTTTTAAGTTTTTATGTAATGATCCTAAGCCCCAAAGATACTAGACCTCTTGATCTTCCATGTTGTATCAAGTGAATAGTTTATGTAATAAATCGTGTTTAAGTTTGTAATAAAAGTAGGGTTGTCATAGTTGGTATCAGAGGATAGGTTTAGTTATTTTTGGGATTAGGATTAGAATACCCTAGTAAAGCCTTGGATACAATACTAAGTATAATAAAAACGTCCCTAAGTTTTGTTGAGTATTGAGTAAGTGGGTTATCAAAAAATACATCCCTTTCTGGATACGAGCAGGTAGAGGCGGCTCTGGCACAGATGTATCCTAGGGGTAAAACCCGAAAACACTGCTTTGAGCTAGACTCAAACAGGAACTGGTGCACGATAACGGGCCTTGCTACACTCTTGGTTACGACACTCCTGGGGGATATGCTTTGGTAAATTCACAAGCTTAGTATAAACCCTTATTAAGGGAATAAAAAAACCCTAAGAATATATGTTAGAAAGTAGATCACGAAAATCCTTAATTGAAGCCTATAGATCCATAAGTTAAGGAAATAAAATTTAATTTATAAGTCATCAACTTTTGTATTTGGATTACCCTTTATGTGTTACCCCTAACTTTCCTTTTATTCCAGCCAATGGACAGTAATAGGAGGACTCGGGCTAACAACTGATGTGAAGATTAGTGTGATGACTATACTAATGAGATGCCCAATCCAATGGGTGTGGGAATCGCAAACTTTGTCATGCTTCTCTCTCAGCTAACTCAAGCTTTGAATAGAAACATGGTTCAAGAGGAACATTCAACCCCCCCATAAGAAATAACAAGTCGCTATTGATAGATTCATGAGACAAAGGCCTCCTAATTTTAGTAGATCATCTGATCTCATGATCACTGAACAATGGATCAACTCCATTGAAAAGATCTTCTCCATCCTTCAATGTTCTGAACAAGAGAAGATTCTCCTGGCGGCTTATCATTTGGAGGGTGAAGCTGATCAATGGTGGACGTTGATCAAAAATACGAAGCCTAAGGAGGAGATCGAGGCGTTGGAATGGAAGGATTTCCGGAAGATGTTTTTCGATAAATATTTTCCGTGCACCCTCCAGCTTAAGATGGAAAGGGACTTCCTTTCCCTCAAGAAAAAAGATGAAGAATATGTTAAAGAATAAGAGGAAAACTTCACAAGGCTTTCATGATACGCTTCCGGCTTTGTCGTTACCCTCGAATGCAAAGTTGACCGCTTCTTTGGTGGGATGAAGCCTAGCCTCTGGAAATCATTAGTGATCCGTGACTTCAACAACTATGAGGAAATTGTCTGATGTGACCACAAGTTCAAAATAGAGATCGGGGAATCATAGGGGTATCATGGGGACAATAAGCGTAAAGTGGAATTCAATGCTGGTGGTCCGATCGCTAAATACAATGGTGCTAAGAAGATCAAGCACCCCACTTTCCAAAAGTGCGGAAAGAAGCACCCTGGAAATTTCCTCAAGGGGATGAGGAAATGTTTCAGGTGTGGAAGAGAAGGTCACCTAGCTATTAACTGTCAGTAAGAAAGACCTGCGGCTGCGATAGAGGAGAGGAACGCTCCGTTCGAACCTCAACGCGTTGTTCATTACTACAGCTGCAAAGAACCAAGGCATTTTTCAAATCAGTTCCCTAATCCAAGGGTTTTCAGAGGAAACCAAAAACCTCCAAGGTAGCAAGGAAGAGATTTTGCCATCACTTCTGCCGAAGTGAACCCCGACAATGAAGTGGTGATAGGTATGCTATTTATTCATTCAAGAATAGCGAACGTACTTTTTGATTCAGGTTGTACACATTCTTTTATATCTCAAAAGTTTATTAGAACAATCCCAGCACCACCACAAATCATGGAAGTGAAGATGTCGGTGAGTACGGAAAATGGGGAAATTATTTCATCCCAGGAATATAAGTCCTCCCCTGTTATAATCTGTGGATTGAATTTCCCAGAGAACCTCGTCATACTCCCTCTGGTGGAATTTGATGAAATTATTAGCATGGATTGGCTTTCCTTATATAGAGCCAACATAAATTTTCGGGAAAGGGAAATCACACTGCATATGGAGAATCGACCCCCGATTCTTTACAAGTGTAAGGAGGAAGATGAATCTCCTTTAGCTCCATCATCTCAAGCATGGATATTACTGCCCTATGAGCATGTGTATCCGGAATAGATGATTGAGTCCAAGGAAGAAACCATCCTTTAAGAAATGAATGTTGTGAGGGAATTCGCTAAAGTGTTTCCTGAGAAACTACATGGTCTTCCTCCTAGAAGAGATGTTGAATTCTCAATTAAACTTATACCAGGGGCTCTACTAATATCCAAGACTCCATATAGAATGGATATCGTGGAGATTGAAGAGCTGAAGAAACAACTACAGGAGAATCTGGATAAAGGGTTTATATTCCCAAGTGCTTCACCATGGGGTGCACCAGTCCTCTTCGTCAAGAAGAAGGATGGGTCAATGCGCTTTGCATCGATTATCGTGAGCTCAACAAAATCACGATAAAGAACAAGTATCCTCTCCCATGAATTGATGACTTGTTTCATCAGATGTGTGGAGCACAATACTTATCCAAGGTAGATTTGCGGTCAGGATATTATCAAGTAAGGCTGAAGAAGGAAGATGTCCCAAAGACTGCTTTTCGTACAAAATATGGGCACTATGAATTCGTAGTAATTACTTTTGGACTCACCAATGCTCCAAAAATCTTAATGTACTTGATTAATATAATCTTTATAGATTACCTCGACAAATTTGTGGAAGTATTTATAGATGATATTCTAATATACTCCAAAACCAAGGAGGATCTTGAGGAGCATTTAAGAACTGTACTGGAGACATTGCGCAAGGGGAAGCTCTATGAAAATTACAGAAAGTGTGAGTTCTGGTTGAAGGAGGTCTCATTCATGGGCTATATCATCACAAGCAATGGGATATCTGTGGATCCCTCCAAAAGAGATGCAATTGAGGGATGGCCGAGGCCAACATCAGTAACAGATATCTGTAGATTCTTGGGGTTAGCTGGATATTATTGACGATTTGTGAGAAATTTCTCACGATTGTCCAACCCTCTTACCAAGCTAACTCGAAAGGGATTAAAGTTATCTTAGAGTGATGAATGTGAAGAAAGCTTCAAGGAGTTGAAAAGGAGGCTTATCACTGTGACCGTGCTCACTTTACCCAAAAGTGGGGAACCTTTTGTGGTATTCAGTGATGCTTCGAAGAAGGGCTTAGGTTGTGTGATGATGCAGAATGATAAAGTGATATACTATACCTCAAGGCAGTTGAAAATCCATGAGAGAAACTATCCAATGCATGATCTGGAGTTGGCGGCGGTGATCTTTGCCTTGAAAATCTGGCGGCATTATCTCTATAGGGAGAAATGTGAGATATATACTGACCAAAAGAGTCTTAAATATATATTCACACAGAAAAAGCTTAATATGCTCCAGAGAATATGGATAGAGCTCATCAAGGATTATGATTGTTCAATATATTACCACCCTGGGAAAGCGAACAAGGTGGCAGATGCCCTAAGTAGAAAGGACCCAGTGATTATATCAATGATGAGAATTCAGAAGGATCCAATCTTCTTAGACTTGATGAAGATGGACATGGGAATCATAAAGAAGGGAACATCATCAATCCTTTCACAAATGATTGCTCAACCGTATCTTTTGGAAAGGTTAAAGGATGCTCAAAAGGGTGATGTGGGAATTCAAGAAAAAGTGGAAGCTATCGAAAAAGGAAAATCCTTGGAGTTTAATGTTAATGAAGAAGGAATTGTGTGATTTGGGAAAAGACTATATGTTCCATCAAGTCCAGAGCTGAAGAAGGAACATTTGGATGATGCACATAGTTCAAATTTCTCTATTCACACAGGGAGCACAAAGATGTATCGAGATCTCCGAGAAACTTTTTGGTGGGATAATATGAAGAATGAGATCATTGAATATACATCAAAGTGCCTGGTGTGCCAACAAGTGAAGGTAGAGAGGCAGAAGTCTAAGAGGATGATGTAATCATTTCCCATACCAGAATGGAAATGGGAGAACATTATGACAACCCTGCTTTTATTACAAACTTAAACATGATTTATTACATAAACCATTCACTTGATACAACATGGATGATAGAGAGGTCTAGTGTCTTTGGGGCTTAGGATCATTACATAACAACTTAAAACATGAAGTACAACATCTTTATTGAAAACTTCCTTTACATGACCACCACATTCCCTCATACTTAGCATTGCATGGGATAACCTGAGGACATGCATAAGAAAAGGGGTGATCTATAAAGCCCAGTAAGGGAATAAACATGGAATACATGAGGAGTACAATACATGTTAGACAATAGGCATATCAATAGATCACAAGAGAAACATGAACATAAAGGCATGATAAATCATAATAATCATAACATGGAAATGTGTCAACAACACTTAACATGGAATTAGCATGAGCCAAGGCCCATTGCACATAGAGCATGATTAAATCCTCATTGCACATGAAGCACGAGTAAACCCTCGTTGCACTTGAATTATAATGAGTCAACACTCATTGCACATGACATATCATGATACTATACTTTACCCAATGCATTGGAGCGCTATAAGGGCGCACCCTTCTTAAACATTTCATTTCATGCATAAGTGTGTCACATGGATCATAAAACATGGATTCATAAAACATAATCATTTATTCCATGATAAAGGAATGTGGAATTCATACATGAAAATTTATAATTAATAAGTAAATGTTCATAAAGGTGAATACCCTTGATGGAGAAATGGGCATGGTATTCACTACCCAATGGCATTGGCTTAGAAAATCGGTGCGATTTCGGCAGCGTAACGGTGTGACATAAGAATTCATAAAAAATGGTTGATTAGAGAGAAAGGGGTTTCTAATCATATTTACATGTAATGGACAGTAAGGAGGTCACATAGATACATGTCCCAAAAATTGTAATGGAATTTAGATTCATGATACAAAAGTATTGCTTGAATGTAAATGAGGAGAGAGAAGTTCCTTTCGGAATTTAGGCATAGTAATGGGTGTACATAGGAGGCATTTAATGAGAGAGAAAGGGGTATCCAATCATTCAAACATAAAGAGGGCAGTATGAGGGAGGTGAAAACCCATACCCCAACATTTATAATTGAAATTAAAAGGGAAAAACAACTTAAAGAAAATTGGACAAAAATGAGAAAGGAAGAAAAAACCCTTACTTGGAAGTGTGCTTCCAAAGGCATGAGGGAGGCTTGAGAGAGGCTTCTTGGGAGCTTGAGGCACCTTGGGAGGATTCTAGAGAGAGTAGGGCATAGTTTGGACGAACTCAAAAGGTTTTGAGTGAGGAGGAAGTGGGAGCTTGGGTGGGTTTATATAGGAAAGGTGAGGGAATGGTTTATTATTTAGGTTTGGGACCCCTTATATTAAATTAATCCAAACCACAAACCATCCCATGGTTTTTTCCCATGGTTTTTGGAAAAAGGAAGAAGAAAAAAATATTTTATAAGGCAAAAGTCCAAACTTCTTAAAATAATTGGGTTGCTTATTTGGAGGTGAGTCACACTCCCATGGAAAATAATTTAAAAAGACAAGATGTTTAATAAGTCTTGAGGGGTCCATTAATGCTTTGTAAAAGTAAGTCAAACAAACACAAAATCACATTATTTTAATGAAAAAATATATATTGGCAGAACATAAATCTTATAGTATTTTATTACATCATTATTGGTCATTATGATGTCATAAAACACATTATATATTTAAACGGTATTTAATTTTTACCCAAAAATTTGAATGTCTCATAAAATTATGAAAAATTCACCGTTGGATAATTTCGACGTCCTGATTTCAGAAATAACATTTATTTTATCTAAATAATTTTATAAATATGTTAATTTTAACTTTTAAAATAAAAACTGACATTTATCGAAAATTCACGGGTTTTGACAAAAATGGCTTTCAAACCTTCATAAAAATTATAATTACATTCATAAAATTATATGATCATATATATATAATAAAATTAATTTAATAATAATTATAATAATATTTTATTAAAATATTATTTAATTCAAAAATCCCTTAATTTAATAAAATATAATTCTTAATTAAATAATAACTAAAAACACTATTTGCACTTCAAAAAACTATTTACAATGTATCAATAATGAAAAGAAAGTATATTCATTATTATATACAAAAAATAATGTACATGAACATAGTACTAGCTATTTGTTACATAACCCCTTAAAATAGTCGCATAAGACCTAATGGTAAGGTGTGCGATGGTGACAGACTCTTGGGGTGGCTCGGATAACATTGCTCGAGTGGTAATTTCTATCAACTTCCACTTTTCTTGTAGACGGTCACGTTCGAGCTTGACATGATGAAGCTTAGCTTGGGCTTGGTCAAGAGTGAAGCCCAAAGATGCCACCTCTTTTCTAAGCTCCAACAAATGGGCATCGTATGGAGCAATTCTACTGGATGAGGCCATCGCTTCCTTTTTCTGAGTAAATTGGTTTTGTTAAAGCCCTATATTTATACTAATCATATGATCACTGTTCAACGGCTATAAAAGAAATGGTCGCAATTCTTAACATAAAATCAAAGAAGTTGACAATTTATATAAACATTGTACATAAAGAGACATTTAATTAGATCAAGAGGGATTTCCATTAATGAAACTTTGGGTCGTTACAATATTCCCCCCTTAAGAAATTTCGCCCTCGAAATTTCCTTTTCCCACACTAAAACATATGTGGGTAATTCAGCTGCATCATTTCCTCCGATTCCAAAGTCGCTTCTTCAAACTTGTGGTTTCACCACAACACCTTGATGATGAGCATTGTCTTATTTCGTAGAACTTTTTCTCTACGATCTAAGATCTTCACTAGTTGATCCTCATAATAAAGATCATCCTCAAACTGTACCACCTCAGAAGAGAGTACATGTGAAGGGTTTGGTATGTACTTCCTTAAGAGGGATACATGAAAGACATCATGTACTTTGGCCATGGTAGGTGGAAGTTCTAGTCGATAGGCCACAGCCCCGACATGATCAAGAATCTCGAAGGGGTCGATGTACCTTGGACTTAACTTCCCTTTCTTTCCAAACCTCATGACCTTATTCCACGGAGATATGCATAGAAAAACCATGTCTCCAACTTTAAACTCATGGTATCGTCGACAATTATCTTCATAACTCTTCTGTCGACTCTGGGCTTCCTTGATATACTTCTGAATGGTTTTCACCTTCTCCACCATTTCCTTGATCATTTCTAGTCCAAGTAGCTTATGTTCACCAACCTCATCCCAACATACCAGTGTTCTGCACCTTTTCTCATACAGGGCTTCATATGGTGCCATTTGGATGCTCAAGTGGAAACTGTTATTATAAGAGAACTCAACCAGAGGAAGATGTTGATCCCATCCTCCTTTAAAGTACATTGAGAATGCTCTCAACATATCCTCAAGTGTTTGGATAGTTCGCTCGGATTGGCCATCAGTTTGAGGATGATAGGCCGTACTAAAGTTCAGTTCAGTATTCAGAGATTTTTGAAGACTCTTCTAAAACATAGAGGTGAATCTTGGATCTTGGTCAGACACAATAGATAGTGGGACTCCATGAAACCTTACCACTTCCATGATATATATCTGTTCCAGTTGATCCAATGAGAAATCCTCCTGAATAGCAATGAAATGTGCAGTCTTTGTAAGATGATCCACAACAACCTAGATTGCATTGTTGCCTTCGGATGTCCTTGGAAGTCCGGTGACAAAGTCCATGGTGATGTTCTCCCATTTCCATTCTCGTATGGGAAATGGTTTCATCATACCCTTAGACTTCTGCCTCTCTGCCTTCACTTGCTGACACACCAGGCACTTTGATGTATATTCAGTGATCTCCTTCTTCATATTATCCCACCAAAAGTTTTCTCGGAGATCTCGATACATCATTGTGCTCCCTGGGTGAATAGAGAAATTTTAACTATGTGCATCATCCAAAAGATCCTTCTTCAGCTCCGGACTTCATGGAACACATAGTCTTTTACCAAACCGCACAATTCCTTCTTCATTAACATTAAACTCCGAGGATTTACCTTTTTCGATAGCTGCCACTTTTTCTTGAATTCCCACATCATCCTTTTGAGCATCCTTTAACTTTTCCAAAAGATATGGCTGAGCAATCATTTGTGAAAGGATTGATGATGTTCCCTTCTCTATGATTCCCATGTACATCTTCATCAATTCTAAGAAGATTGGATCCTTCTCAATTCTCGTTATTGATAGAATCGTTGGGTCCTTTCTACTTAGGTCATCTGCCACCTTGTTCGATTTCACAAGGTGGTAATGTATTGAACAGTCATAATCCTTGATGAGATCTATCCATCTTCTTTGGTGCATATTAATCTATTTATGTGTGAATATATATTTAAGACTCTTGTGGTCAGTATATATCTCACATTTCTCCCCATAGAGATAATTCCGCCAGATTTTCAAGGCAAAGATCACTGCCACCAACTTCAGATCATGCGTTGGCTAGTTTCACTCATGGATTTTCAACTACCTTGAGTCATAGGATATCACTTTATCATTATGCATCAGCACACAGCCTAATCCCTTCTTCAAAACATCACTAAATACCACAAAAAGTTCCCCACTTGTGGGTAAAGTGAGCATGGGCGCAGTGATAAACCTCATTTTCAACTCCTTGAAGCTTTCTTTACATTTATCACTCTAAGAAAAATTTACTCCCTTTAGAGTTATCTTGGTAAGAGGGTTGGACAATCATGAGAAATTTCTCACAAATCGTCGATAATATCCAGCTAACCCCAAGAAGCTATGGATATCTGTTACTGATGTTGGACTTGGCCATCCCTCAATTGAATCTATTTTGAAGGGATCCACAAATATCTCATTGCTTGTGATGATATGGCCCAAGAATGAGACTTTTTTTAACCAGAACTCACAATTGTTGTACTTTTCATAGAGATTCTCCTTTCGCAAAGTCTCCAGTACAGTTCTTAAATGATTCTCATGATACTCCTTGGTTTTGGAGTATATTAGAATATCATTTATAAAGACTACCACAAATTTGTTTAGGTAATCTCTAAATATTCTATTCATCAATTCCATGAATATTGATGGAGCATTGGTGAGTCCAAAAGGCATTAATATGAATTCATAGTGCCTGTATCTTGTACGAAAAGCAGTCTTGGGGGCATATTCCTTCTTCACCCTTACTTGATAATATCCTGACCGCAAATCTACCTTGTAGAAGTATTGTGCTCCAGGAAGCTGATCGAGAAAATCATCAATCCATGGCAGAGGATACTTGTTCTTTATCGTGATTTTGTTAAGTTCACAATAATCGATGCAAATCCACATTGACCCATCCTTCTTCTTAATGAAGAGAACCGGTGCACCCCATGGTGAAGCACTTGGGCGTATAAACTCTTTATCCAGATTCTCATGTAGTTGTTTCTTTACCTCTTTAAGTTCCACGACAGCCATTCTATATGGAGTCTTGGATATTGGTAGCACCCCTGGTATCAGTTCAATTGAGAATTCAACATCTCTTCTAGGAGGAAGACCAGGCAGTTCCTCGGGAAACACTTCAGCGAATTCCCTCACAATAGGCATTTCTTCAAGGATGGTTTCTTCCTTGGACTCAATCATCTGAGCCAGATACGTGTTCTCATAGGGCAGTAATATCCATGCTTGAGATGATGGAGCTAAAGGAGATTCATCTTCCTCCTTACACTCATAAAGAATTGGGGGTCGATTCTCCATATAGAGTGTGATTTCCCTCTCTCAACAATTTATGTTGGCTCTATATAAGGAAAGTCAATCCATGACAATAATTGCATCAAATTCCACCATAGGGAGTATGAAAAGGTTCTCCGAGAAATTCAATCCACAGATTATAACAAGGGAGGACTTATATTCATGGTATTCAATGATTTCCCCATTTTCCGTACTCACTGACATCTTCACTTCCATGATTTGTGGTGGTGCTGGGATTGTTCTAATAAACTTTAGAGATATAAAAGAATGTGTAGAACCTGAATAAAAAAGTATGTTCATTATTCTTGAATTAATAATTAGCGTACCTATCACCACTTCATTTTCGGGGTTCACTTCGGCAGAAGTGATGGAAAAATCTCTTACTTTCTTCCTCGGAGGTTATTGGTTGCCTCCGAAAACCCTTGGATTAGGGAACTGATTTGAAAGATGCCCCGGTTCTTTGCATTTGTAGCAATGAACAATGCGTTGAGGTTCAAATGGAGTGTTCCTCTCCTCTGACGCAGCCGCGGGTCTTTCTTGCCGACAGTTTACAGCTAGGTTCCCTTCTCTTCCACACCTAAAGCATTTCCTTGTCCCCTTGAGGCAATTTCCAGGGTGCTTCTTTCCACACTTTTGGTAAGTGGGGTGCTGGATCTTCTTAGCACCATTGGATTTATCCATCAGACCGCCACCATTGAATTCCACATTACGCTTCTTGTCCCCATGATACCCCTGTGATTCCCCAATCTCCATTTTGACCTTGAGGGCACATCGGACAATTTCCTCATAGCTGTCTAAGTCACGGATCACTAATGTTTTCCACAGACTAGGCTTCATCCCACCAAAGAAGCAGTCAACCTTGCATTCGGGGGTAACGACAATGATGGAAGCGTATCGTGCAAGCCTTGTGAAGTTTTCCTCATACGCTCCAACGGATTCTTCTTCTTTTTTCTTGAGGGAAAGGAAGTCCCTTTCCATATTAAGCCGGAGGGTGCGCGAAAAATATTTATCAAAAAACATCTTTTGGAAATCCTTCCATTCCAACGCCTCGATCTCCTCCTCAGGCTTCATATTTTTGATCAACGTCCACCATTGATCAGCTTCACCCTCCATACGATAAGCCACCAGGAGAACCTTATCTTGTTCAGAACATTGAAGGATGGATAATATCTTTTCAATGGATTTTATCCATTGTTCAGCGATCTTAGGATCAGATGATCCACTAAAAGTAGGAGGCCTTTGTCTCATGAAGTTCTCGATAGTGACTTGTTCCTTCTTAGGGGGGTTTGGACGTTCCTCTTGACCCGTGTTTCTATTCAAATCTTGAGTTAGCTGAGAGATAAGTGTGACAAAGTTCACCATTCCCGCTCCCATTGGATTGGGCATCTCATTAGTACAGTTATCACACTAATCTTCACACCGGTTGTTAGCCTGAGTACTCCTATTACCGGCCATTGGCTGGAATAAAAGGAAAGTTGGGGGGTAACACATAAAGGTTAATCCAAAGACAAAAGGTTATGACTTATAAATAAACTTTTATTTCCTTAACTCATGAGTTTATAGGCTTTAATCTAGGCTTTTCATGATCTACTTTCTCACATATATTCTTAGGGGCATTTTTTTAATTCCCTTACTAAGGGTTCATACAATGCTTGTGAATTTATCAAAACATATACCCCGGGAGTGTCTTAACCAATAGTACAGCAAGGCCCGTCGTCGTGCACCATTTCCCATTCGAGTCTAGCTCAAAGCTGTGTTTTCGGGTTTTACCCCTAGGATACATCTGTGCCAAAGCTGCCTCTACCTGCTCGTATCCAGATAGGGATGTATTTGTTTGATAAACCACTTACTCAGTACTTACCAAAACATAGGGATGTTTTTATTATACTTAGTCATGTCTCTAAGGCTTTACTAGGGTTTTCTAATCCTAATCCCAAAAATAACTAAACCTATCCTCTGATACCAACTATGAAAACCCTACTTTTATTACAAACTTAAACATGATTTATTACATAAACCATTCACTTGATACAACATGGATGATTGATAAGTCTACTGTCTTTGGGGATTAGGATCATTACATAACAACTAAAAACATTAATTACAACATCTTTATTGAAAACTTCCTTTACATTACCAGTACATTCCCTCGTACTTAGCAATGCATGGGATAACCTGAGGACATGCATAAGAAAAGGGGTGAGCTATAAATCCCAGTAAGGGAATAAACATGGAATACATGAGGAGTAAAATATATGTTAGATAATAGGCATATCAATAGAGCACAAGAGAAACATGAACATAAAGGCATGATAAATCATGATAATCATAACATGGAAATGTGGCAGCAATACTTAACATGGAATTATCATGAGCCATGACCCATTGCACATAGAGCATGAGTAAATCCTCATTGCACATGAAGCATGAGTAAAACCTTGTTGCACTTGAATTATTATGAGTCAACACTCATTGCACATGACGTATCATGATACTATAATTTACCCAATGCATTGGAGCACTATAAGGGCACACCCTTCTTAACATTTCATTTCATGCATAAGTGTGCCATATGGATCATAAAACATGGATTCATAAAACATAATCATTTATTCCAAGATAAAGGAATGTGGAATTAATACATTAAACTTTATAATCAATAAGTAAATTTCCATAAAGTTGAATACCCTTGATGGAGAAATGGGCATGGTATTCACTACACAATGATATTGGCTTAGAAAATCGGTGCGATTTCGACAGCGTAACGGCGTGACATAAGAATTCATAAAAAATGGTTGATGAGAGAGAAAGGGGTTACTCATCATATATAAATGTAATGGACAGTAAGGATGTCATATATATACATTTCCCAACAATTTAAATGGAATTTATATTCGTGTTACAAAAGTATTTCTTGAATGTAAATGAGGAGAGAGAAGTTCCTTTCGGAATTTCGGCATAGTAACGGGTGTACATGGGAGGCATTTAATGAGAGAGAAAGGGGCATCCCATAATTCAAACATAAAGATGGCATTATGAGGGAGGTGAAAAATTATACCCCAACATTCATAATTGAAATTAAAATGACAAAACAACTAAAAGAAAATTGGACAAAATGAGAAAGGAAGAAAAAACCCTTACTTGGAAGTGTTCTTCCAAAGGCTTGAGAGAGGCTTTAGAGAGGCTTCTTGGGAGATTGGGGAACCTTGGGAGGATTATTGAGAGAGTAGGTCAGAGGTTGGACGAACTACAAAAGTCTTTGAGTGAGGAGGAAGTGGGATCTTTGGTGGGTTTATATAAGAAAGGTGGGGGAATTATTTATTATTTAGGTTTGGGACCCCTTATATTAAATTAATCCAAACCACAAACCATCCCATGGTTTTTTCCCATTGTTTTTTGAAAAGGGAAGGGGAAAAAAATATTTTATAAGTCCAAAGTCTGAAATTCTTAAAATAATTGGGTTGCTTATGTGGAGGTGAGTCACACTCCCATGGAAAATAATTTAAAAAGACAAGATGTTTAATAAGTCTTGAGGGGTCCATTAATGATTTGTAAAAGTACATCAAACAAACCCAAAATCATATTATTTTAATTAAAAAAAAATATATTGGCCAAATATAAAGCTTATAGTATTTTATTAAATCACTATTGGGTCATTATGATGTCATAAAACACATTATATATTTAAACGGTATTTAATTTTTACCCAAAAATTTGACTGTCTCGGAAAATTATGAAAAATTCACCGTTGGATAATTTCGATGTCCTAATTCCATAAATAACATTGATTTTATCTAAATAATTTTCTAAATATATTAATTTTCACTTTTAATATAAAAACTGACATTTATCGAAAATTCATGGGTTTTGAAAAAAATGGTTTTCAAACCTTAATAAAAATTACAATTGCATTCATAAAATTATATGATCATTTATATATAATAAAATTAATTTAATAATAATAATAATAATATTTTGTTAAAATATTATTTAATTCAAAAATTCCTTAATTTAATAAAATATAATTCTTAATTAAATAATAAATAAAAACACTATTTGCACTTTAAAAAACTATTTACAATGTATCAATAATGACAAGAAAGTATATTCATTATTATATACAAAAAATAATGTACATGAACATAGTACTAGCGATTTGTTACATAACCCCTTAAAATAGCTACATAAGACCTAAGGGTAAGGTGTGCGATAGTGACCGACTCTTGGGGTGGCTCAGATAACATTGCTCGAGTGGTAATTTCTATCAAATTACACTTTTCCCATAGACAGTCACGTTCGAGCTTGACATGATGAAGCTCAGATTGGGCTTGGTCAAGATCGAAGCCCAAAGACGCCACCTCTTTTATGAGCTATGAAAAATGGGCTTCGTATGGAGCAATTCTACTGGATGAGGTCACCGCTTCCTTTGTCTGAGTAAATTGGGTTTGTTAAAGCCCTATATTTATACTGATCATGTGATCACTGTTAAACGGATATAAAATCAACAATCATAATTCTTAACATAAAATAAAAGAAGTTGACATTTTATATAAAAAAATTACATAAAGATACATTTAATTAGATCAAGAAGGATTTCCATTAATGAAACTTTGGGGTGTTACAAACATCACCATGGACTTTGTCACTGGATTTCCGAGGACATCCAAAGGCAACAATGCAATCTGGGTTATGGTGGGTCGTCTTACAAAGACTGCACACTTCATTTATTTTCGGGAATATTTCTCATTGGATCAACTGGAACGGATATATATCAGGGAAGTTGTAAGGCTGCATAGAGTACCACTATCTATTGTGTATGACCGAGATCCAAGATTCACCTCTAAGTTTTGGAAGAGTCTTCAACATGCTCTGGATACTGAACTGAACTTTAGTACAGCCTATCATCCTCAAACTTATGTCCAATCCAAGTGGACTATCCAAACACTTGAAGACATGTTGAGAGTGTGGTCAATAGAATTTAAAGGAGGATGGGATCATCATCTTCCTCTGGTTGAGTTCTCTTATAGTAATAGTTTCCACTCGAGCATCCAAATGGCACCATATGATGCCCTTTATGGGAAAAGGTGCAGAACACTGGCGTGCTGGGATGAGGTCGGTGAACGTAAGCTGCTTGGACAGGAAATGGTCGAGGAAATGGTGGATAAGGTAAAAAACCATTCAGCAACATATCAAGGAAGCTCAGAGTCGATAGAAGAGTTATGCAGATAATAGTTGACAAGACCTTGAGTTTAAAGTTAGAGACATGGTTTTTCTACGCATATCTCCATGGAAGAAGGTCATGAGGTTTGGAAAGAAAGGTAAGTTAATTCCAAGGTACATTGGCCCCTTTGAGATTCTTGATCGTGTTGGGGTTGTGGCCTATCGACTAGCACTTCCACCTACCATAGACAAATTACATGATGTCTTTCATGTATCCCTCTTAAGGAAGTACATACCGGACCCTTCACATGTACTCTCTTCTGAGGTGGTAAAGTTCGAGGATGATCTTTCTTATGAGGAGAAAAAAGTGAAGATCTTAGATTGTAGAGAAAAATTTCTAAGAAATAAGACAATGCCCCTCGTCAAGGTGTTGTGGCGAAACCACAAGTTTGAAGAAGCGACTTGGGAATCGGAGGAAATGATGAAGCTGAGTTACCCACATCTGTTTTAGTATGGGAAAAGGAAATTTCGAGGGAGAAATTTCTTAAGGGGGGAATATTGTAACGACCCAAAGTTTCATTAATGGAAATCCCTCTTGATCTAATTAAATGTCTCTTTATGTAAAATGTTTATATAAAATGTCAACTTCTTTGGTTTTATGTTATGAATTTTGACTGTTGCTAATATAGTCGTTGAATAGTGATCACATGATTAGTATAAATATAGGGCTTTAACAAATCCAATTTAATCAGACAAAGGAAGCGATGAACTCATCTAGTAGAATTGATCCATATGAAGCCCATTTGTCAGAGTTCCGAAAAGAAGTGGCATCTTTGGGCTTCGCTCTTGACCAAGCCCAAAATGAGCTTCATCATGTCAAGCTCGAACGAGACCGTCTATGGGAAAAGTGTAAGTTGATAGAGATTACCACTCGAGCAATGTTATCTGAGCCACCCCAAGATTCTGTCACCATCACACACCTTACCCTTAGGTCGTATTCGGCTATTTTAAGGGGTTATGTAACAAATATCTACTACTATGTTCATGTACATTATTTTTTTAAATAATAATGAATATACTTTCGTGTCATTATTGATACATTGTAAATAGTTTTTAAAGTACAAGTAGTGTTTTTAGTTATTATTTAATTAAGAAATATATTTTGATGAATTAATGGATTTTTGAATTAAATAATATTTTAATAAAATATTATTATTATTATTAAATTAATTTTTATTAAATATAAATGATCTTATAATTTTATGAATGCAATTGTAATTTTTATTAAGGTTTGAAATCCATTTTTGTTAAAACCTGTGAATTTTCGATAAATGTCAGTTTTTATTTTAAAAGTGAAAATTAACATATTTAGAAAATTATTTAGATAAAATAAATTTTATTTCTAGAATTAAGACATTGAAATTATCCAATGGTGAATTTTTCATAATTTTCTGAGACAGTCAAATTTTTGGGTAAAAATTAAATATCGTTAAATATATAATGCGTTTTATGACATCATAATGACCCAATAGTGATGTAATAAAATACTATAAGCTTTATGTTCGGAAAATATATGTTTTACCATAAAAAAAAGTAATTTGGGTTTTTTTGATATACTTTTAAAAGCATTAATGGACCCCTCAAGACTTATTAAAAATCTTGTCTTTTAAAATTATTTTCCATGGGAGTGTGAATCACCTCCACATAAGCAACCCCGTTGTTTTAATAAGGTAGGACGTTGGACTTATAAAATATTTTTTTCCACTTCCATTTTCCAAAAACCATGGGCAAAAACCATGAGCGTATTTGTGGTTTGGATTAGTTTAATGTAAGGGGTCCCAAACCTAAATAATAATAAATTCACTCACCTTTCCAATATAATCCCACCCAAGATCCCACTTCCTCCTCACTCAAATCCTTTGGAGTTCGTCCAAACTCTTCCCTAATCTCTCTAGAATCCTCCCAAGGTGCCCCAAGCTCCCAAGAAGCCTCTCTCAAGCCTCTCTCAAGCCTTTGGAATCACACTTCCAAGTAAGGGTTTTTCTTCCTTTCACTTTTTTTTGTCCAATTTTCTTAATATTGTTATGCCCTTTTTAATTTCAATTATAAATTCTGGGGTATGTTTTCACACCTCCCCCATACTTCCCTATCATTTTTTTAATTATGGGAGACCCCTTTCTCTCTCATTAAATGCATCCCATGTACACCCGTTACTATGCCGAAATTCCGAAAGGAACTTCTCTCTCCTCATTTACATTCAAGCAATACTTTTGTATCATGAATCTAAATTCCATTGAAATTGTTGGGACATGTATCTATATGACCCCCTTACTGTACATTTCATGTATATATGATGAGGCACCCTTTTCTCTCTCATCAACCATTTTTTATGAATTCTTATATCATGCCGTTACACTGCCAAAATTACACTGATTTTATAAGCCAATGCCATTGTGTAGTGAATACCATGCCCATTTCTCCATCAAGGGTATTAACCTTCATTCATATTTACTTATTGATTATAAAGTTTCATTCCACATTCCTTTGTCTTGGAATAAATGATTACGTTTTATGAATCCATGTTTTATGATCCATGTGGCACACTTATGCATGAAATGAAATATTTAAGAAGGGTGCTCCCTTATAGCGCTCCAATGCATTGGGTAAAGTATAGTATCATGATACATCATGTGCAATGAGTGTTTAATTATGATAATTCAAGTGCAACAATGGTTTACTAGTGCTTCATGTGCAATGAAAATTTACTCATGCTCTATGTGCAATGAGACTTGGCTCATGCTAATTCCATGTTAGGTGTTGTTGCCACATTTCCATGTTATGATTATCATGCTTTATCATGCCTTTATGTTCATGTTTCTCTTATGATCTATTGATATGCCTATTTTCTAACATTTATTGTACTCATCATGTATTCCATGTTTATTCCTTTACTGGGCTTTATAGCTCACCCCTTTTCTTATGCATGTCCTCAGTTTATCCCATGCAATGCTAAGTACGAGGGAATATAGTGGTCATGTAAAGGAAGTTTTCAATAAAGATGTTGTATTTCATGTTTTAAGTTGTTATGTAATGATCCTAATCCCCAAAGACACTAGACCTCTCGACCTTCCATGTTGTATCAAGTGAATAGTTTATGTAATAAATCATGTTTAAGTTTGTAATAAAAGCAGGGTTGTCATAGACTGCATCACTTGAACCCCAATATGAAATTAACTAATCTTGATCATGTTAAAACAAATAGAATTAAAATGAGAAAATGAAGTCCTCCCATTGATACTCCTTGGTTTAAGCTTCACTTCAAATGGCTAGTCTCCTATCCATTATAGAACTCCCTCTCTATGATTTATTCTCATATTTTATACCTCAGTATGGTTCTCATCAAAGTTGGTGATCTCTCCACATAGTCAAGACAGATTAGAATTATTACACATGTAAGACAACACTGAATCACCCACTTAAACTACACTAACCTTTCTTAGATGACTATAATTTCTCAAATCAGGGTTTTTTTCATCTATAAAACTCTTTAATATATTACCTAATTTATTTTGTTTGGAATGTAAAATTATTTCCTTCGTCCCTATAAGTTAGACATGTACTCCATGTGTCTTGAAAACTCAACAATCTATTCTGTTACCTTTTAAATATTCCCTCTTCAATTGGAATAAAATATCACTCAAACTTGTTTTTTAATTACTCAAAAATCTATATGAATCTATTTATTACCTTGTAATGACAAAACTAAATTATTTCTTTAATTTTAGATCTAAATCTCATTGGAATTCCAATATTGTCTATGTTAATTCCATAGACAGTTCCAAAACTTTGGTGTTGTATTATGAATTTTCATAAATACACCATTGGTTGGTGTTGATAGCCTTCATGGAATACACTGATACATTGTAATTCATTAACTATTTAAGTAAGTTAATATATATATATACTTGATAGGTAAGATAATGGTACAAAAAAAGGTTTAAGGGGATTCTAGAGAAAATAGTATGAAAATAATGACATGATTGAGTGTATAAACTAGAGGATATAATTTAGGTATAAAAAATAATATTTAAGTAACCAATTAGTATATCACCATCTATATTTGTATTTAAAAACATAATTTTAGTTTTTTTCTAGGATTAATCATTGATATTTTTGGGTCATGAAGCTATTCAACATATATTACATGAGTTCATCAGAGAAAAAGAGATTTTATTTGAATGAGTTAGAGGAAATAATAAGGGATCCATATGAATATAGAAGAATTATGAAGGAAAAAAAACCATAATTTTTCATGAAATATTGATTCAATATAAATAACTCAAGAAAGGATAAAAGGTCTTATTATTCAATTTTAGACATAAACTATATCTAGGAAAAATTAAATTTGAGATTTTCCATACCATTTAAGGTAATATAGGTTAACTAAAATGGAGCTGTAAAAAATACTAGATAAGAAGGAGAACCATTTATAATGAATACAAAGAGACTAAATCTATACTTTGAAAGGAATATGGTCATGAAATAAAACTTTAGTAGGTTCAAAGAATAGGGATTCAAATGAAGTTTATTTGATGACTTTGGAACTGCATCACATTCACAATACACACCCCATAGTCTCCATGAGCTTCCTTTTATAAAAGGATTGTCTTAAGGGGTAATATAAATATTACCATTCTTTTAATTTTTATCATTATATTTCGTGTATTTTTTTTCTTTTTTTTTTTGACTGAATAGATATTCCAAACAACTTTTATAAAAGGATAGACATTATTTTCTCAAAAATATAGCTTTCTAGTAGCCACATTTTAACATACCTTTACCATTATATAAAATGTAAAGTATCAGACCTTGAAGCATTGAACATACTATTATATAATGATAGATTTTAGGAAAATGAGTACAGACTCAATATTGAGTCCATACACTCTAGATAACAGTTTATGAACACTATTTTTCCCAACTATATGATGTCAGTCTGCACCTTACAGACTATAGTTATCTCAACCTTATGAAGTCTTTTCAAAACTATATGATGGGTCTATTTGAAGTTTATGGTCACAACCTTATGCACTGAAAACCAACCTTATGGGATATACCATCACTTTATTTATTAGATGGAAACTCACTCCATGATACATACCTAGTGGTAAAGGGAATAAGGGGGATTATAGATGGTGGAATATTCTATAAAGGTAAAAAGTTTCATGATTGTATGGCTAGAACATGAGGGGAAGTTATAATAAGGAAGGACCAATTTGAGAATAGAGGTAGGAAGAAGAATAGAATTAGCTAAGTTGAACGTTGGCTTGGGCGAGTGGGGAAGGGGGCCTTCACTCAATTTTTCTCTCCTCCTGCTTCATCATCTTCTTGTTGTTGTTTTCTTCTCCTCCATCTGCTCAATTCCTCTATAATTCATGAAGCATTCTTATTATATATCAGTAGTCAGTAAGATATTGGGTGTATTTTCTATCATTTGGTCTGACATGAATCCTTCCTACATCAGTTCATGACTAGATCATCTTTCACATAGGATCTTGCACTCATCCAAGGTGTAATATATTGTTGTTGTTCATCATGTTTCTATCCAGATAAAAGGATATCTGTTTGACTTTTAGATTTTTTGTAAGATGAACCATGGGGAGGCGTATTGCTATTCTTTATCCTCTCCCATATGTGTGAGATACTTCTACTTCCCCATTCACCATCTCTTCTTGATTCCATTTGAATTAGGCATACATTGCATCGGATGTGCTTGTCTCGACCTGGTTCCATTTTCGTCAGATGCCTGGCTCGTAGTCGATTTCACCTCGATCGGTCGAGGAACATGATACTGAATCTCTTCTTAAAAAAATATAGCTGAAAAAGAAGAACAAGTGATCATGTGGAGCCATGCATTTCCATTATGAAAAGGTGTGAAACCTATATCTATAACTTCATAGGGATCTACTGCTACAGACGACTTGCATAGGAGGTCCACCTGACCTGCCAATGTTCTCGGTTTTCATGGGGAGTGAGGCATGAAAGCTACAGAAGGAGGTGGACTTGGATATTCTGTTGCATTGGTAATGTAGTGGTGTAAGAAGAAAAAAAATCAAAAGAAAATAAAGAAAAGAAAATAAAAGAATAAAATAAAAGAAGGGAGGGCCATGTTTCTAGATTGAGAGGGAAAAGTAGAAACAAAATAGAAAAAAAAAGAAAAAAACAGAAAAAAATAGTATGTTGTCCTAAAATGTTGTCACAGGACCATCTCTTATGGGATAAAAAATGGATGTGCCACTAGTAGGAGGAAGCTAAGTTCCAAAAATTCATGCTTTCTATGGTGCAACACTGGGAGACAAGGCCGTAGGAGGCGGTGGGGCTTTCGACAAAATTTATTGAACGACTCTTACATCAGAAGGAAGTGAATAATGTAACGGGGGAGTAGAATCACCATTGGTGGATGGTTTATGATAATCCAATTTCGGATCAGGAAGTGTCTAACTCATTATAAAATGAAAATATTTGCAAGTGATATGAGTCTTGAGATTTCACCAATAAGAAACCCCCACATGAGGTGACATCATCTCCTTTGACTGAGATGTTTTCTGGTACCGACCAATATATAGTGATGGAAGTAGTAACATTTAAAATTAAAGAAACGTGGATGCATCCACTCCCAATAGTTGTCCTTCCATCTGTGTTCAATTATTTTTTGAGTTCACTTGATGAAAGAGTGGAATTATTGATAATTAAACACTTCATTTTCAGTGGGGAGAATCACCCAGAGCGAGTGATATGGCTCATGGTACATATTAGTGAAGCTACTAGAACCAGTGACAATGAAGAGATGTCAAACGCAGAATAGGAGGAGATTCTTCCTTCACCACCACTCAAGGGGATTATCCTATAGCAACAACTTCTGATATTTTTACACTCACATTGGCCCTTTCCATAGACCAGGTCCTATTCTCATTTGCCCTTACTGTTGTTGGGTGCAAACTCCACTAAATTTGGAACATGTTATGTGGGACTCAGGCCATGGAAGCACCAGCTGCGATGGGAGGTTGGAAAATTTTTCCAACCATGTCTTATTATGTGCCACAATAGTCTACCACACTATCCAACCTTTGTCAAGTCCAAGAGGTAGTGCAGCCCGTCCGGGAAATTTTTTTGAGGGTATGGGATAAGAAGATGTGTGATCATTTTCTATAAGACCTTAAAATAGAATGGATAATTTTTTATATTTATTGGAAAACTACATGCTACAGAGGTGCCTCGTAATCAGTTTCTTTTCCTCAATCTTGAGGACAAGACTAGTTTTTAAGATGGTAGGAGTGATATAGACCTGGGCATAAAGGGAATAAGGGGGGTTATATATGGTTCAATATTCTAGAATGGGAAAAAGTGTCATGTTTGTACATATGTTACATGAGGGAAGTTATAAAAAGTGAGGATTGGTTGGAGAATAGAGGAAGGAATAAGAAGATAATTAGTTGAGTCAGTCATTGGCTTGGGTGAGTGAGTTGGGGGGGCTTCACTCAAGTTTTCTACCCTCCTGCTTCATCTTCTTCTTATTCTTCTTGTTTTATTCTCTTTCTTCTGTTCAATTCCTCTATAATTCATGAATCACTCTTATTATATATCAATAGTCGATTAGATATTGGGTTCAGTTTCTATCACTCCATCACCCATGTCCTCTAAGAAATATATTATATTCTCATTAAAAAATTCAATATGAAACCAAAGTTCACTTCAATCCACCCATTAGATTTTTTCTCAATACATTGAACTCCCAGATACCATAGATACATGTTGGTATTTCTTTAGAAGTTCACCCTTTCTCTCCCCTAGTAAATATAAATATAAAGGGAGGAAATTTCTCCTCTCCATTATTGACACTATCTGATGAAAGTATTTCTCACCTAGTATCCAAATTTTTGAGTTAGTGCATTTTGATGTGTGTGGAACAAATAAAAGATCTAGTAAATTAGGCTACCATTATTAAGCAACTTATTGATGATTTTTTTGAATATGCCCTAGGTCCTTATTTTAAAAATACTGATTGATATTTTTCATGTGTTTTGTTCCTTTAAAAATATTGGTGATTTTAAAAATGGATTGCTGAAGATTTTAAGAAAAGTGTGATTTTATTGATGTTGTGCTTGATTTCCTAATCATGCCACATTTAAATAAACAATTATTTCAAGAAATAATTTTAGTGTTGTCTTTTTCTGTGTATTTTATTTTTCAATGTTTTTTTCTCTTAAATTGTTTTTTGGTGGATTGGTTTTTGATTTTCAGGGTTATTTTTCAAAGTTTATTGATATTATTTGACTCAACTCTTTGTTCTGATTTGACCATATGAAAGGGAAGATAAGACTTCATTTCTTTCGATGATAATCAAAAATAATAATTCACATGAAATTAAATGGATTGTCATGATCATTCTTAAAGGTGTTGCCTATTTTCTTATAATGATTCTGGTATATGGTCCATGTATTATTTTTTTGACCAGATGACCTTAATACGTTTTTTATTATTTCACCTCACCTTGTATATTTAATGTTAGGAATTGTTGAAAAAGGTATCTTCCTTGAATTTCATCTTGATACTGAAGACTTGTTTAACGTGGCTTGACATGGATATAATGTGTCCACCCCACCTCCTCAAGATCTTCTTCTCCGATGTGGCCACCCCACCTTTCTGAACTACGACCTTCCCTTAAACCCTCAACACCCTTCCACTACAGTATATTTCTTTCACTCTTCTCTTCAAATTCTTATTTATATTTACATTATTCTAATTTATATTATTCTAGTTTACAGTTTCTATTATTCTATTATTCTATGTTTTCCCCTTCTTGTGGTCTTCAAAGTACCTCCACATAATAGTTGATTAATTAGGAATATATGTTTCCTAGATTTGAGGACCCACTTTCTAATTTAGTGAGTAATATAAAAGGACATACACATCTCTCTGTTTAGCCTCCTTAACAAAATGATTTGGTGTTAATTGATCCAATGAACTGGTTTCTTCCCTTTTGTATGAGTTCCAAGGATTGGTGCATCAACTAGAAACCCAAATATATAATGATGAATCCTCTCTGATTCCAAGTAATTTCTTTCTATTGATCCAATCAAATATAAAAGAAAAAATTTCCTTGGAAAAACATATTGGCATTGGTTATACTCAATGTTGTAGTCCATATCAGTTCATCACAAAGTTGAATATTGAGAATCTAGATTCATATCTAAGTTAATAAAATAATAATTAAAAGAGTTTATAGGCCATTTCAGTTTAAAAAAGGAGTATAAATAAATAAAATCACAATTTTTCAATGAATGAATTCCACATAAAACTTTTGTAATGGACGTGTCACATAATTTTTATGTGGACTCATGTAAGTCATTCACATAGGAAATGGTTATGCATAATTTTTCATGTAGTTACCTAGTGTATTTTGGAACTCCTTCACTGCAAAATAATATATAGTGACATTGGAAAAAAATTATGAATAAATAATTAGAATTCAAGAACTTTATTATTTTCCAAAAGTAAAGAAGAAGGGGACCCTACACACTATATATAGGGGAAAATATAACTATTCATCTTCCACTTTATGATTTTCCTGAAAGCATTATGTAGAAGTACATGTTTACCTCAATTTTCAATCCTCATTATTCTAATCAGATCCAATTATGATTAGGTTATTTTTTGGTTCATGAACAATTTTCGAACACTTTGAGATGAGGATCTGTATAGAATAATTCCAAAAAATTTACTTTTTCATCAAAAGGATCATTCACTATGTAAAATAATAAATGAAACTATGAATAAATTACTTGATGCATGTGTTCTTTCTAGTCAGTTTAGACCCCTTATTTTTGGTTGAAAGGATTCAGGTAGCTCAGGTTTCATTTAATAGAGAATGGTAACACCCTCAGGCTATTAGTAGTATGCTTTATGGCCTTTGTTCTGTGGTGTCAATGTAGTGATTCATGCTTTCGCACATCAATGGATGGGATTCAAGGTAAATATTTTGGTCTTGTACTTTTATGTTGGAATTTTGGGAAGAAAGGGAATCCAATGAAATATTATAGAGATCACGTGATGAATTTAGGAAGGGATGCTTCAAGAATTTCAAGTTTTATAAAAACTACTACCAAGGGTGTAATAATTTTACTGATAGATGATAATATTTTATTATAATCATGGATCAATGATTCAAAGAATTCATTTCATTCTATGATTGAGAGTTGGTTTATAGTAAATTACATGATTGAAAGTTTTAAAAAGGTTTTTTTAGTTAGTGTTAAATCTCTCTAGATCATGGGGAAAGCTAAATTTAAAGTCTAAATGTAAAATATAATATTCCTAGAGTTATAGGGGGCTGGGGGATAGTTCAGGGGTGGTGGGGGCTGGTATAATGGGAGTGGTATAGGGGGGTGGTGGGGGATGGTGCAGCGGTGTTGGGTGTAGGGGGGCTGGTATAGTGGTGGATGGTGTAGGGGTGTGGGGGGTGGTATAGTGGGGGGATGGTACAGGGTAGGGGGGATGGTGCAGGGTTGAGGGGCAGGGGTTGGGGGTATGGTGCAGTGGAGAGTTCGACATAATTTCACTTTAAACCAACCTTTATTTCCATTGATCGTCCCTTTTCTATAAATGCACTCACATCTTCCCATATTTTCTTCTTCGTTGTTTAAAATACAATTAAATCAAGAAAAAACTTTTGGGTGTTAGATATAACCATTGTTAAGAATTTGAAGTTCTATAACAAGTTCTCCATGAAAAATAAATAGTAAATGTGGTTTTTTATCACATTATTCATCCCCAAACAATATTCTCCTTTTCTAACTACTTAGATCATCTCCGCATTCCTTGGGATCCCACTTTAGCATGCATTTAACATATCTTATCATAAGTTCTTTTTAATATGTCTTCACATATTTTAGAACATCAGAAGATTACATCACATAAATTTAGATGAGGTCATGTACATGGAACATAAAAATATTATGCCTTATGAAACCTAAAAACTAGTCAAACAATAGATTATGGGTAGTATGAATGGATTAAATAGTGGTGGAAATTATTCTTTCAAGAAGAAGAAGAAATGAAGTTACTCTAGAAGGGAGAAGATAATGGATAGAGAAAGAGATAGAGTGTTCTCCTTAGAATACCACTTCTAAGAAACTTGGTGTAACCTCCCAAGGACACACCTCCAGCAGCTTCCTAGATGAATCATATCCCCCCTACAACACTGTCCCCCCTATTTAATAGCTCACCCATCTAGTTAACCACCCCAAAAACTAATATAGTAGAGGTAAAACATTTCCCCTTTGTAGTTACACCCACGAATACTATCATACAAACATTTTTTTCATTACTAAATTACCTCTACTTTTGCTTCAACTTATTCTTACACAAATATTAGAAGATAAAAAAATTAAAAAATATATAATATATACATCCCAACAGATATTAAAAGATACACATTTTTACAGTTCTTCTACTTATGCTTCAATTGTAATATAAAAACACTATAATATTGTAATATATATTTCCAAGAAAGTAATTATTCATCTTCTTATTCTCATTCTTATAAAAATATTGAATACATTCATATATATGTTTATTCCTATTCCTATGCTCATGCTAATCCTTGTGAAATTACTAAAATACACACATTTTGAAGTTGATATAGTGAATATATTTATGCTTCTTTTTAAACACTTGATGCAATACAATCACATTGTCAAACTAACAGTGAAAATTCATATTATTATGCTTATATCCATTCTTATACAAATACTATAATACATGAAGAATATAAAATACTATAATATAAAATTATTGTAAAAAATATGATAATATATAAATCATAACAAATGCATTTGGTTTGACTTATTCTTATAGAGAAACTTTATTATTTAAATAAATATGCCTATGTTTATGGTCATTATTAAACTAATGTGTATACTGAAACTTAAATAACACACATTTTCATTTTGTTGGTGTATATGATTTCTTATTTTTATCGATATAATATAATATATAGACATTTTCAAGTTTACAGTGCTTACGCTTATGCCTCTAAAAATACTAAAATTCATACACATTATCATATACTATAATATAATTCTTTTAACATTATGCTTTTTTGTTTCATTACATTAACATTATTAACATGAAAAATATAGATAGTTGTGTATGCAAAAATCACCATTATATTCATATATGAATAATTTCTGAAATTGAACCATGTTTTATCTATTAATGACATTATTTTTTCTTACAGAGATATTTCTTTCTAGACTTCAATGAAGATTCAGTACAAGTTACCCATTAGAGTAATTTATTTTTAACATATCAACCATGTTCTTCATATTTCGGTAGGTATGTTACATGCATGAATTATATATTTATCACAACTCTTAATCATTATTAACTTATTAAAAATTAGGATTTGTTCAAGAGATGACATGACAATAAATTGTTTGGCATCATGCTTCAATGATGAATTATAGTGGCCTGAATTTATCACACTACAACAGTCCATAATTCATAAAACCCTTCAGTAAAAAAATTGATTTTCACTGCTTCTATCCATTGGGATACATGGGAAATTGTTTTTTATGGGGGTTAATTTGGATAGTTGTGATATGATCTTCTAATTAAGTGTGTTTGTTTTACTCTATTTTACTATCTTGGTTTTGGTTTCTGAAACTGGTGATGTATTGCATCTATTGATATAGAGTCTAGAGATATACATATAATTGTATTTGTTAACTATAATTAGGCCTTGGTGTGGTTGTGCATGAGTCTTTCTTAGTAATCCTTAAATGGGTGATTTTTTTGTCTACATCTGTTGTAATTCAAGGTAGCAGTACAATAAGAGTATTGGTATGAGTATATGCATTGATGGTTATGAAGGTCTTAAGACTAAGGTGGAGAATAAAATTATGATGTTGGAAGGGAGAAGGAAGTAGGGATCAGGGTGAAGGAAGAGTGTCAGGGTGTAGGGCGAAGACAGGGGTAGGGAAGAGGTAGGGGAAGAGGGCATGGAGAAGCGGTTGAGTAGGGAGGCAGGGTGCAGGAGGTCGCAGGGAGTAGGGTGAAGGCAGGGATGAAGGGATGAGGTAGAGAGTAGCGGGTAAGGAGAAAAGAGGGAGCAGCGGTTGAATAGGGGTGTGGTATAACTATTTTTTTCTTCTAAAAATTAGTTGTAGACTTAGATTTTTTTTACTATAGAATTAAGGTTACAGTGGCATTAGATCTGAATATAAAATATCCATGGTTTACAACCATGTAAGTAGAAAAATTCCCACTATTTGAACCATGGCTATAAGTGTAGTGTCATGATTATAAACTACGGAAATAAATCCATATGAAAGTGTTTATGTCCACGGTTGCAAACTGTGGCAATAGACTTATATCCACAGTTCGAACTGTGGCTATAGGTCTATTTCCATGGTTTAAACCATGGATATAAGTCTATAGACATGGTCTCAAACCATGGATATAGGTTATCCCCTATAACTATGCTAATAGGATCCATGGTCAGTGAAACCGTGGATATTACCTATTATCATGGTTTTGAGGTCTATAGCCACAGTTATAAACCATGGCTATAGATTTTTTTCTAGTAGTGTAAGTTCATAATGGTGGACCATTAAAAATAGTTTAAAGTAATGAATCTTGGAATAAAAAAAATCAATCTAAGGGTATACACACAGAACGTGGGAGTTAAAATATAATGCGGGTGAAGCCAAGGAGGCTCACTTGATGCATACATACCTTAAGAAGAACTGCATGATGTTTAAGGTCACATTACTTGGACCGTAACCGGGGCCAAAGGGCCAAAAAGGTTAATGAACTTGTGACTATTCCCAAAGACTTAAGGAATCTCTATATATCCCATCAATATGGAAATCAAGCCATACATAGTTCTAAAAACACATGGTGGTGAGAGACCAACATTGGTGGGGGAAATCCTCTCTGATGAGGAAGCTAAAGAATCCCATAATTATCATGGGGCATCCTGAACATGTTCAAGGTAGGGTCATAGTTTAAGGTTTTTCATTGAAGACGTTGGATCTTAAATTAAGGTTATAGAGTTTGTACGATATAATTTTTGGCTAGGAACAAAGACAAAGTGTCTGGGAATCACTGTGTATCCCATAAGGTGGGGAATCAAGTCGAACGTAGTTCTTGAAGGACAATTTTGTTGTGCAGGTCTGACCCATGCACAGAGAGAAGAGGCATTAGATTTTTCTTGTTTTTTCTTTTGTTTTTATTTCTCTTTTCTCTAAGCAGCTCGACTAGGATGAAAATTTTGGGTGCTACTAAAGGAATCAATTGGTCTTGATAGGTGGCATGGTGGATAAACAATGACAAGGATAATGTCATCTCGAGGGAGAACACCACAATGTTGTGTCATTTTTCATCGTGCGTCCAAGATGATGATATCATAGTTTAAGGTCGTATGATAGGACCGACTTGTGCATTTTAACATCGTCTGTAAATGACACAATAGTTTAACATCATGTGGGATAGAGAAGCATAGTTTAATTTCATGTTACTTGGATGAAATAGATCTTAGTTTAAGGTTGTAGAACTCAGACTATAGGGTTGTGCAGCTTCTCTATGTGGGTAAGACCCTACCAAGAATCCTAATCCCACGTGACTCATGATCGGTGTGGGAAACAAGGAGTGGTTTCATTTTTTCCTCATCATGAAGGAGTGCGCAAAAATGGAAATGAACTATTGGGAAGAAACAATCCCGACCATGAAACATTCCTAGATGATGTGTGCGGATTCTAGGAATGACAATACTAAGGGTTTCGTGGAATCCACAAGAACAGAAGAGGTGGAAAAATGTGAATCACTACACCAGATATATGGAGAATAAAGAGTATTTTGAGAAAATGAAGGAGAATTGTTGGTATTATTTGATACACAACATCCATATCACGTTACCTAGGATGAGGAACATACAAATTAGTGTTAGCCGTGGACCATATAAGAAACATGGGACCTGCTTCAAAATTTCATTCAAAGTTTTATGGGGAATTGGATCATGATGGTAGGTGATCCATATGTCTCAACACTCTTCCATTAGGGGCCCCTTCAGACATGAAATATTATGGAGACCCAAATAAGGTGTTGCATGAAGCGTAGAAGTAATTTTTGGGAAATATACATGTGGAATCTAATGCTCCAGGTCTCATACCACCGCACATTCATAAATTCCATTGTGGAACATCCACAGGTAGGATCAGATCCATCTTTAAGGATCAGGTTCTCGAGGGTGTTGAGAATAATTTAAAGTTCATGTTTTTGGAACTAGAAGCTCTCGATTTAAGGCCATATATTATGGACCATAGGTTTCCAGTTTAACGTTATGTTTATGGGATGTAACTGTGTATTTTAACATCATGCGATGAGAATGAAATTATTGTGAAGTTTATCTTGGTGCTACTAGGACATGGAAAATATTAGTTTAAGTTCATTGATTTTGGACCACAAAGGGCGAAGATGTGCAATGTGGTGACATAAGGCAACCTGATGTGAATGGGAATTATAGAGATCTACAACACACCACACATTCCCGAATAGGAGAACCCATAGAAATATAGGTAAAAAAGGTGCACTTATGATTATATGGATGGGAATAGGGACAAAATGTCCAGGCATCACTATGTATCCTATGAGGTCATGAATCAAACCACATGTAGGTATTGAAGGTGAAATGGTAAGGTACCAATTCTAAAAATGGGGGATATATTCTTCCAAATAAGAATATTGTGATTTTTACATAGTTTATTTTCATACGACTAGGACACTAAAAATATTAGTTTAATGTTTTAGTGTTTGTAATGATTAAAGGGGAGATGTTTAGTACGGTTCCATAAGGATACCCAATAAGGATGAGGATCAAAGAGATCCACACCACACCACACATTCCTAGATGATACTCATGCCAAAAGGGGTGAAGAGGTGAATTTGTAACTTTGTGGCTGTGCCAAAGGATGATATATCTGGGAGTCACTACATGTCCCATAAGTACGGAAATCAATCCATATGTAGTTCTTTATTTCTATGTAGTTTAACTTCATGTATTAAGGATAAAGGTTGTGATACAGTTTATTATCGTGCAGCTAAGACATTGGGGGGGAGGTATCTTATAAAGGGATGCTCCTGGCATGGAAAAATAAACTCGATTTGATTGAGGACCAAAGAGATCCACACCACACCATGTGATCCCCAGATAAATCTCAGGTATGGGGTCAAAAGGATGAAATTATGGATAGGACCAAACACAAAATGTATGGGAATTCCTACATATCCCAGAAGGATAAGAATAAATCCATACATAGTTCTCAAGTTTTGTTAAGTTTAACATCATGAGGGATGATAGAGACTTAGTTTAAGGTCATAGAGCTCAGACGATAAGGCATCTCTATGAATTTTATCATCATTCATGATGATATAGTAGTTTAACATCATGCGGGATGATATAGTAGTTTAACATCATGTTGAACATTACAGAAGTTTAACATTATGTGGGATATGAAGTCAGTGTGGATCAACCATATTAGTACACATCCTACCAAAACTACTAATCCCACATGAGTCATGATCTATGTGGGAAACAATGAGTTTTTATGGGATTTTCCTTACACATGGAAGCATGCATCAAGGGAAATGGAATTCTGGGTGAATAACATCCCAATGACACTAAACTGCCTACTCAATGAACGTAGATTCATTGGGAATAACACAAAGAGTGTTGGAGTTCCAAGAAATCATAGAAAGGTGGAACATTTGAATCACTACACCCAATATCTTGAATACAATGAGAGTGGCATAACAATGGAGGATAACTACAGACCATATTCAAAACACAACATCCATATCATGTTACCTAAAATGGGGAAAGGCAAATGAGGTTCGACTACTAACCATGTTCGAAACAAGTGACATGTCTCAAAATGTCATCTGAAGTATTCTAGGGTATTTTTCTAATATGGAAGGTGAGCCAAAGTTTCATGGGACCAAGCCATTAAGGGGTCCCTTTAGACATTAAAGAGGTTGTGGATCCAAATAAAGGTCTCAGAAATCATGGAGACGGATTGATGGAATGTCCATGTGGAGTCCAACACTCTGGGTTATACACCACAGTGCATTTAATTGTGTCAATGAGACATGCCAGATAGAGGGATTCAAACCCCTTCTCAAGGATGAGGGTCTTGAGGATGAAAAATTCTAGTTTAAGGTCATAGAGTGGACAAATAACTCTTATTTTTGGGTCATAGAGTTTGGACCATTGGGAAGGCACTTGGTTTATGGGAATGTATGCAGGGTCGAAAAGTATAAAAACTTGAAGTAAATGAGGTTCAAGGAGGCCCTCCAGCTTATGGAACATTTTGATGAAAACCAGCACATAGTTTAAAGTTATGATTCTTGGACTAAGGATATTCAGTTTAAATACATACAACTCAGACAGTAGAAACAATTTTTAGCATCATGTTTTAGGGATGAGGAAATGGAGAGGTGTTCCAAAAGGAATGTGTATTGTGCAGTAGTTAAATATCAACGTGAATGAGGACCACGGTGGCCCACACCACACAACCTAATTATAGGTATAAATCATACATGGTTTAAATTCATGATGTTTGGACTTGGGTTCCTAGTTTAACATCTTGTACATGGGATGAGAGGTGACTTGAATTTTAAGGCCATTCAGAAAGGACAATCATTATTGTGTAGTTTATCATCATGCATCTAGGAAAATGTTTGCTATGTAGTTTATCTTTGTATGTCTAGGATGATGGTTTTTATGTAGTTTAATGTCATGCAATAAGGAGTTTGGTCATTGTGCAGTTTGACATCATGAAACTAGGATGATTGTGGTGCTATACGGTTTAATTTCTTACAACTAGGAAATGGAATTCCATGTATTTTAACATCATGCAGTATGGAAGTTAGGTTTTTTGTGGCTCAACCATATAATTACACATCCTACCAAAACTAATAATCCCATTTGATTCTTGCTTGGTGTAGGAAACAAGGAGTAGTGATGGAATTTTCCTAACACATGGAAGAAAACATAAAGGGCATGGAAATGTTGATTTAAGAATATCCTAGTTACAATGGACCACTTACTCAATGTAAAAAGATGCATGGAAGGGTAACACCAAGGGTGTTAGAGTTCCACCGAAACATAATGAGGCGTAAAATGTGAATCATGAAATAGAATATTTGGATCACAATGAAGTTGGTGTAACTATGGGGGATAACTTCTTACCATGTTTAAAACACAATATCCATATTGTGTTACCTAGTATGGGGAAAAAATTAGGGTTGACCACTGACCATGTTTGAAACACTGGACGAGTCTCAAAATGTCTTCCAAAATATTCCAGGTAATTTCCCAAAAAGGCAGGTGAGCCATGAGGCCATGCACCATGCCACTATGGGGTCCCTTCGAACATGAAATATGATGGGGTTCCAAATAAAGGGATGTTGTAAATCATAGAAATGGAATGGGAGAATGTTCATTTAGAGTCCAACACTTGAGGTTCTACACCGCAATGCATTTTAGTATGTCAATAGGGCATATCAGAAAGAGGGAGTCGAACCCTTTCTTAAGGATGAGCGTCCTGATGAAGTTTCTCAAAGTGGCACGGTAGTGGACCGGTGCTGAATGTAGAGTTGTCTCTCATATAATATCTCATGGCATTATGTAGTTTTACATCATGTGATGGGGATGTGGAGCCATCACATGCTTAGCGTATGAGGTCTTTTGTGATCTCAACATGGGGAAGTCTATAGTCTAATGTCATGTTCTAAGGATAATATACATGTATTTTAATGTCATACGATAAGGAAATTGTATCATATGGTTTAATTTCATGTGATTAATAAAATTAGTGGCTATCATTTAAGGTCACATAGCTTTGACCAAGGTTATTATGGTTTTTGGTCAGATAGATTTGACCAAAATGTCATACATTTTTATGTCAAGTGACCAGGATGTTGTTATATAGTTTAATTTCATGCAACCAAGATTATGGTTGTTATGTAGTTTAATGTCATGAAACTTGGATGTTGGTTGTTATGAAGTTTAACGTCATACAACTATGATATTGGTTGTTGTGTAGTTTAACATCATGAAACCAGGATGCGTGACTACAAGGATTATTTCAACAATGGTATAGAAACTATAGTAGGGATGATAACATTCCTTCATTCAAATGGTAAATGATTCCCAGTAGGTGGGGAAGTCTAGATCATCGGTACGATGAGGAGATGGATCCCGGAAGGCATGGAATCTTGAAGCATTGGTATGATGAGGTGATGGATCACAAAATATGTGGATTCCTAGAATGACATCTCACAATGTAGAGGAACTCGAGTAGGGATATCATTGACATTTTCCCAATATTGTTTCTTTAGAAAAAGGCATGGATTCAATATGGGGGGGCCTCCATGGTGATTTTTGGTAGCTTTATGGGGAGGAACTCCATGTTAGTTGATGTTGGTTATAGGGAAGACCTCTATGTTGGGTGATGTATATATGGGGAGGAACTCCTCATTGGATGGTTATGGAGATGGGGAGGACCTCTGCACCGAGTGGGGGCAGTGCAAGGAGGACCTTCGCAATGGTTAACGATGGTTACGGGGAGGACCTATATGCCAAGTGATGGTAGTGTGGGGAAGACCTCCACAATGGATGATGTTGGAAATGGGGAGGACCTTCGTGCCATATGATTTCAGTGAAAGGAGGAACTCCATGGTATCTGATGATAGATAATAGGTGGAACTTTGTGCCGGATCGATAGTGGTGTGGGGAGTACCTCTGTAATGGTTGATGATGGCAATAGGGGGTACCTCTGTGTCGGATGATTTTAGTGTGGTGAGGTTCTTCATAGTAGTTGATGATGGAAACAGGGAGTACCTACATGTTGAATGATAACAGTACGGGGAGGACCTTCGCAATGGATAATGATGGAAATGGGGAGTAACTTTATGTCAGGTGATGGTAGTTTGGGGAGGACCTTCACAATTGCTAAAAACGGTAGCGAGGAGGACCTCCACTCCAGGTGATGGAAGTACAGGGAGGACCTCCGCAATGGCTGACGATGGTGATAGGGAGGACATCTGTGTTGAATAATGGAATTGTAGGAATGAACTCAGCAATGACTGACGATGGTGATGGGGAGGACCTCTGTGTTGGGTGATAGAAGTGCGGGGAGGACCTACACAATGGCTGATGATGGTAATGGGGAGGACCTCTATGCTGAATGATGCTAGTGTGTAGAGGACCTCTGCAATGACTGGAGAAGGAGACATGGAGGACCATTGTGTTGGGTGATTGCAGTGCGGGGAGGACCTCCGTAGTAGCCGATGATAGTGATGATGAGGACCTATGTACTAGGTGATGGTAGTATGGGGAGGACCTCCACACTGGCCCATGATAGAAATAAGGATGACCTTTACACTGAGTGATGACGGTGTGGGGAGGACCTCTGCAATGAATAATTATGGAGATGGGGAGGACCTCCGTATCGGGTGACTGTAGTGCGGGGAGGATATCTGCAGTGGCTGACAATTGTTTTGGTGAATTTTTGTGTGGCAGAGTCAGCAAGGATCCAATGGAGACAGGGTAGGATTCCCCCTACATAGCCCATAAGGTGGTGTAGTTAGTGAGGAGTCGATGGAGTCAAGGGTAGGATTCCCCTTTCATGGCCCATAAGTGGGCGGAGTTGGAAAGGAGCCAATGGAATCAAGGGGAAGATGCCCCTTGCACGGCCCATAAGGCGGAGGAGTCGGTGAGGAGATAATGGAGTAGTGGATAGGATGCCCCCTACGTAGACCATAAGGAGGGGGAGTCAATGAGGAGTTGATTGAGTTGGGGGGAGGATACCCCCTGCGCATTCCATAAGGCGGTGGAGTTAGCGAGGATCTGAAGGATTTGAGGGGAGGATTACCCCTACATAGCCCATAAGGTGGCAGAGTCATTGAGGAACCAATGGAATCAGGGGGGATGCCCCCTGCATGGCCCATGAGTTCAGCAGAGTTAGCGAGAAGTCGATGGAGTTGAGGGGAGGATTCCCCCTACACAAACCATAAGGCTACAGAGTCATCAAGGATCCGATGGATTTGGGGGTAGGACACCCCCTATGTGTCCCATAAGGTAGCGGTGTCGGCGAGAAGCTAATGACCCATTTTCTTCACACACCCATTGTTACTTATCCTTATGCACATGAAGGAGAGGGGATTCACATGGGTAACGCCTCAATTTGGTCATACCTAAAATTTTTCATCTCCTCATAGTTTATGGATAAGAGTTTCACATCAGGTTCATCATTTTTGTTTTTGAATATTTCCATGTTCGATGTGCATCATCGTCATGGAGACGCATTATTGTGGCCCTATGTTCACACTTTCCAAAGGTGGGTGAAATTCATCACTTATTTAGAGATGTATTCTCCTTGATTGAAATGGGGTGATGGGATGTCAGTCCCTCATTATGTGGATTCCCCCTCAGAATTCATCACCTAGTCCCGGTATACCTCATATATTAAGACTGTTTTCGTGAAACTCATTCCTAATGCCATCACTATGTGGACTCTGGTTAATTATGCTACTTCTGTTTGTAAATTCCAAGGGTTATTGAGAGGGAAGCAACCTTTAGTCAGAGTAGATGGTAACATCAGGCATGTAGGGGAATCTCCTAATGCTTGAACATTGGATCACCTATATTCTTCCACATAATAGGGCTTCTCAAGGGTAAAAAAACACAAGTCATACCACATCGATTGTGGGGTATCTTATGACAGAGGCATGTATCTGAGGTTTTTCTCAACATCCCATGTTTAACATGGGGTATACCGAAAGTTTAACATCTAGCAGATATGGTTATTACAAAGGTGTATATTCTAAAGTTTTACTTAGGAATATCATATTTAACATGAGGTAAATCGCAAGTTTAACATCTTATGGAGATGGAATTAGAGTGATCAGAACGTTCTATTGATACGAATCAGAGAGGTGGATCCTTAGGAGGAGGTGCCTGGAAGGTTTACCATTGGATGGGTGGGACTACCTGTCATGACCCATCCTCAAGACCCGTGTTGTGACTACCTAAATCCCGCCTTCCATAGGCCAGGGGCTGGCAACTAGCACCAAAGGCATAAATCCTGATAAAAGGGAAGGAATTGCCTTTAATAAGTAAACAAATACAACAGAGTACGCAGCTGGAAGTAAACAATAAGTAAATACTGTATACAAAAGAAAGTGATGAAAGGAAAGGGGCTAGAAATACAAGCCCAACAGTAAATTACAGTACAATTGAAAAGCTAGTACAATTGCAGTAAAGTAAAACAGCAACTACTGAGTCGTCCTCCGGAAATCCCACCTGAAGGGTGGGTACAAATGGCCTCCTCAGCACCTCAGGTCTATCTTTCTACTCCGTGTACATCTTGCCAAGTGTTCCACCTCTGGGTACTGTCCAGTCCTGGCTCGCTCTCGACCTCCGTCAACACTGTCCGTCGTCTGCATCCAACATAATGAGGTGCGGGCATAGCCCGTGTAGGGGTGAGTATAACGATACTCAGTAGGGATCCCGAGACTCCCGAAGGTATCCCAGAATCCAAGAAGGATAAACCACAAAAGGAAAGACACGATCATGAAGTATCAATCATCCCTACTTATTTATATGCCCATACATATACCTAAGTTATCAATATCAGATCGGCTCCAACTCTCGAGTCCAAACACAACCCAGTCCACACAGGAAGTAAAGTCAATCACATCAATGATAATTATTGAAAGTCAAGACTCATCTCACACAGGTATACATCTTTCATATAGCAATAGAGATGATCAGATGTAGTCACTGATTCATCTAAGCTGTTGGACCCACTCAGGATACAAGACCAGCTAAGCTGTCGGACCCACACAGGATACAAGACCAGTTACTCTGTTGGACCCACACAGGATACAAGTATAGAGGTCAATACTGCCGGACCCACACAGGATACAAGAACAGTAGTCATTGTCGTTGAACCCACGGAGGATCCCAGTACGGTAGTCATCGCTGCCGAACCCATGAAGGATTCAATTACAGTAGTCATTGATGTTGAACCCACGAAGGATCTCAGTACAGTAGTCATTGCAGTCGCAGCCAGCTCTAGGGTTCCCGCACACAGTATGCTCGATTCCGGGAGGGTCTGCTCCTCGAGCAAAGGGGTTGATACATCAACTATCAAGAAGTCCAGAGTTGATGTATCCTAAAGTTTTGTCTCCTCAAAAGGAACGTGACACGACAGACATCGCGTCAATCGGACGACCGGTCTGAGAGTTATTGGTTTTTCTGTTCCAGGGGCCCAATTGGATTTTGTGTACAATCCAACCTAGACATACTCTAACCTCATACAAATCCCATTCGGAGTATTCCAAAAGGATCATCTCATCAAAAGGAAACCAACATAGTTGACGGCACATCAATCGAACGTCCGGTCTTTAAGTTATAAGTGTTTCCGCTCTGAGTGCCTGGTTGGTTTCGGGTTCGAACCAACCCGGCCGTATTCATACTTCGCCAAAACCTTGAGTGTAATATACCGAAACGACCATCTCAATCCAAGTATTCCCACATAACTGATGGTGCACTGATCAGTGTTCTTTAGCACAATTTATGGGCGAAAAACCAAAAGTATCCTGAAAAAGGGGGGGTCTGAGTCTAGTCCGACTCAGCCCAACCCGCCCTGGGTCAGCCCAAACCGGGTCGACCCAACCCTGGTCCTGGTCTAGCCCAGTAGGGCGCGGCCTATCCCAACATATGTGGCCCGGCACCCGCGTGGGTGGCCCGGCCCACGCGGCTAGCGGTTCGGCCCGCACGCAGGCATCCCGGCCCACGCAGCTGGCAGCTCGGCCCGGTGGTTGGTCGCAGCTTGGACAATTGGTCGAGCGGTGCGGGGAGGTGCGGCCCCCCAATTTCCTGAAATGGTGGCGCCAAGAGGCACCACCGCTCCTGCCCAGCCGGCCGAATCCGGCCGGTCTTCTCCGGTGCAAGCGGCCCGTGATTACGGGTTGCGGTTCCTCCGCACGCGGCGCCCTTAGGTGCCGTAGTTTTCTTCAGCTCGGCCGACAAGCAGCCGACCGATTTGCCCGCCAAAGCGGCCCGCGGGAGCTGGCCCCATCTCCTTCGTAGCGCGGCGCCAAAAGGGCGCCACGATTTCCTTCCCGTACGGTCGTAGCCGACCGGCTTGTTCAACAAGCGGCCCACGGGTGTGGGACGCACCACTTCTGTGCGGCACCTGCCGGTGCCAAGGTTCACCAGCCTGGCCAGCTATGGCTGGCTGGTTTGGTTCTTCCATGTGGCTCACACCGCAGGCCGCGGTTTCCTCAACACAGCTGGTGCGTGGTCGCCGCTTCCAGTTTTTGTCGCCTCCGAACGCCGCCGCCTCCAAAATATTCAAGAAACAACGGAGGGTCATCGGGCTGTGTTCGTTCGGTCTACACCCTCCACGTTAGGTGGTAACAATAGGCCCAAGACAATCCAAGATTTTCAATGAAGAACGAGGTTCAATTTTATTCAATTAAAATTGATCATAACCCCCTACCTCGAATATTACGTTGCACATCGACGAGCCGCAAAAGATGAGCGTCGAGGTAGTCAGGCATTGTTCCGTCAACGTTGGGGAAATTATTGTCGTAGGCGGCGTCCCTTGCGGGCGGCATATTCTCCCTTGTCTCGGAGGAAGAGGAAGGAAGACACGTCGTCGTTCTTTGGTGGAATTGGTGTTCTTCGTCGAAGAAGATGTCGTTCTTTATGTTCTTCGTCGGAGAGGTTGAATTCCCCCATAGCCTTCCCACAGAAAAAAAAATTGACAGGGCCAATAAAATAGAAGGCTTCCCAATATTATAATAATATTGCCATGCATTTCAAAAGGATTCAAATTCTTTCAATTTAATTAATGAAGATATTAATTAGATGTGTTGGCACAAAAAAAATAGGGGGGTGTAGAGTTCACAATTAATGAGGGGAGGTGTCATAATAAATAAGGGGAGTTAATTGTGAGTTTAAGGAGAAGTTGAAGGATTAGAGCTTGTGTGGGCCCCACTCAAATTAAATACTTCCAAGGGAGGTTAGGGTGTAGTGGGCCCCACCCCTAACCTCCACCAAGAGACTTAAACCACCTTTCAAAATAAAAAATTGTTATACACACATTTTTATTTAAACTTCCGATTTTAATTGGAACCCAAAATTATAACTTCCGTCCTATATAAAATGCAACTACGGTAAAGGTCCTCTTAAGTGAATATTGGCGTTGTGAGTACATTGGTGTCCTCGGATTTCAATTCTGAGAATCAGTTCAAAAGATAGAAAACCCGCATGTATGATTACTGAACGTACCCGAACAAAACTTCAGAAATTGATTCCGGGCACACCGGGCCTCAGAATCAGGCACTGTCAGAAACTGTGGACTCATAAAATTCCAAATAAATTAAGAAAAAAAATTCCTTTAAATTTCTGGGTCTTTACATTACCCCCACCCCAGGGATTTACATCCCCGTAAAGCTACAACACACACTAGGGAAACAAATGGGGGTACTGAGCACGCGTCTGAGCCTCCCACTCCCATGTGCTCTCCTGGAGGTTCCCATGCTTCCAATGAACGTGCACCAGAGGAATAAACCATCCACGCAGGATCTGCTCCTATCGATCCTCAATCTCCACTAGAACCTCCATGAATGTCACCCCGTCATCGATGTCTAGATCCTCGTAGTCGATGATGTGGGATGGGTCGTGCACATATCTCCTCAGCTGAGATACGTGGAAGACGCCATCCACTCGATGCAACTGAGGTGGAAGGGAAAGGCGGTAAGCCACCTCGCCTATTTTGTTGAGGACCTGGAAAGGTCTGATGAATCACAGAGATAACTTTCCGCCTTGGCCAAATCTCCGTAGACCCCGTCGAGGTGTGACCCATAGGAAGACGTGGTCGCTATCCTCGAACTCCAGTGGTCTCCATCTCCTATCAGCATAGGACTTCTGTCTGCTCTGTGCAGTCTTCATCTTCTTCTGGATGATCTGCACATTCTATGTCGTAGCCTGCACCATCTCTGGTCTTACAAGTACTGACTCCCCTGGGTCAGTCCAACACAGAGGTGATCTTCAAGGTCGGCTATATAGTGCCTCGTAAGGGGACATCCTGATGGTGGAGTGGTAGTTGTTGTTGTACGCAAACTCTACCAAGGGTAACTGGTCCCCCCAACTGCGACCAAAGTCAAGGACACATGCATGGAGCATGTCCTCGAGAGTCTGAATGGTCCTCTCAGTTTGACCATCCGCCTGAGGATGGAAGACGGTGCTCAAGCAAAGCAGCGTGCCAAAAGCCTCCTTTAACCCCTTCCAGATCCGGGAAGTGAAACGAGAATCTCGATCGGAGACGATAGTCGATGGAACACCATGAAGTCGTACGATCTCCTGAACGTAGAGACATCCCAAGATCTCTACTGAGCCTTGCTCTCTGATCGGTAGGAAGTGGGCCGACTTAGTGAGTCGGTCAATGATCACCCAGATAAAGTCATTCCCTCTGGATATACGTGGAAGCCCCATCACGAAATCCATGGATATCCCATCCCACTTCCACTCTAGAACCTCTAAGGGATAAACCAAGCCTGTTGGTACCTGGTGATCCGCCTTCACTTACTGACAAGTGAGGCATCGAGAGACAAACTCTGCTACTTCTTTCTTCATACCTGACCACCAATGTTATCGTCTGAGGTCCTGATACATCTTCACCACTTCTGTATATACCGCTAGAGGGAGAGCGTGGAACTCCCTCAACACCTCCTCCTGTAGTGCAACTGGTACTATAGTACGTCCTATGAAGAGGATTTCATGCTCCCCACCTTCAGAAAACCCATTAGGTGTCTGCCCTGAGGATATCTGAGCACGACACGTCTCACAGTCAACGTCCTCTCACTGCGCCTCCCTGACTCGCTGAAGAAGTGGAGGAGTGACTGTGAGAGATTGTAGAAAGGCTGCTCCATCTCTATCTACAAAGGATATCTGCAACGCAGTTAGCTGCTCTGTCACATCTCCTAGTAGCTGAATGCCCGATCTCCTATTGAGAGCATCTGCTATAACGTTCCCCTTCCCAGGAGTATAGACTACCTCAAAGTCATAGTCCTATAGGAACTCGAGCCATCACCGTTGTCCCGGGTTTAGGTCCTTCTGCGAGAAGATGTACCTGAGACTCTGGTGGTCAGAGTAGACTATAAAATGCTCACCCCTCAGATAATGTCACCATATTTTTAAGGCAAAGACCATTGCTGATAACTCCAGGTCATAGGTAGCGTAGTTCTGCTCATGTTGTCTCAACTTCCGTGAACCATACGCGATCACTGCTCACTCCTGCATCAGGACACACCTGAGTCTGGTCCCTGATGCGTCGCAGTATACTACATACCCAATGCTCTCCTTCGGTAGCCTCAAGATGGGCGCACTAGTCAACCTCTTCCTCAACTCCTAAAAGATTTGCTGGAATCTCTTAGAAAATATGATGGTTTTCCCCTTCTTTGTCAAAGCTGATAGTGGTGCTGCAACTCTGGATAAGTCTGGCACAAGGTAAGTCTGGTTTACTTCTGAGTGATCAACTACACCCTCTTATGTATGATTCCATCATGTGCTGTATGGTTTTTCCTTTTCGCCGACCAAGGAAAACCCCATCCCAACGTTGTAGATAAACCATAACCTTTTTTCCTAATACAATCAATCTATGTATAAATTGTGGTTGCCCAGTCCATACCCAAACTAACATTGTAAGGCATCGATGCTGCCACCCAGAGGTTCCAACCGAAACTCTCACCTCAAGGGTTAGATCACACCGTTGGCATAAGTGTGATTATCGAGCCTCCTTCCAAAGGTATCTCCAGACATGAGGGTCAAGTCAACGGCTTAACCGAAAACTCTAGGTCTGGGACAAGATTCGTGGAAGGAAGTAATGATTGGTACCTATGTCTATTGATATGGCAGCTAGTAGTAGATACATACCATACCTCAAATCATTCTTAGAGCCCTTGGGTTACACTCCTTGACCGCATGCAGCTACTCTCTTCCCCTGCCCTCGAGCTCCATGAGCCTTGCGGGGACTACAAAGGCAGGTGGTTGTAACATGTCGAAATGTTCACCACCTCATGCTGCTCTCCTAACTCTTCTTCCACATCTACTAACCTATAGATTCATCTATCCTTAACACTTACTCTTCTTGAAACATCTCACATGCCCAAGTATCTGAGACTGACGCCAGTTTCATGCTTTCCAACTACTAACATTCACTGGTTGTATCCACTCATCCAATGAACATTCAACCACAAAGGTTCTCTCTAGAACCTTAACATAAGTAGGAATGCATAGAGTAAAAAGTGATGGCTCATATATCCTTATACACACCTCGCTCAGAGGTCCGAGCTCTAAATCACTGATCAAATCATATTCATCGAGTACCAGGAAGGATCGGTATGCCTCGATGAATACTCAGCTATCGACACGTCGTCTTGCCGAAGCTGTATAAACTCTAGAAAACTCTCATCCACCTTCTCAAGCCAGTCCTTAGCCGCCTGTGGGTCAGGCTTGCCTTGGAACTTGAGGGATATCTAGTTCTGAAATACATGTAAGGCACTAAGCCTACAAGTGTCCTCTACCAGTACCATCGGTAGTGTCTGCTGTCCAACGGGCAGTGATATAGTTGGCACACTGCCCAAAGTTACCATCTCAGAAAACGGTCCAAGTACCGAAACTTCATCATTATGCGGACCATCCTCATGGTCACTTACTAAAAAATATTAGTAGCTAAGATCAACATCTACTCTACTAGTGTCTCAACTAAGTGGAAAACTCCAGTAATCGCCTCCATCTAGTCCTTTGCTGCCTGGGAATTTGTCCCACCTCGAAACCTCAGAGTCCTCTACCGCTGGAACTCGTGCAACGCGCACAGTCGACATACACCATCCTTAATTATGGCTGGTGGAATCTTCTACCCAACGGGTGGAGGTACTGTTGGTACACCACCTGAAGGTGCCAACATAGTAAGAGGGCCCTGCACCAGAGCCTTGTCGCTTGGTGGGCCGTCATCGTGCACTCTCTCTCAGGAACCTAACTGTCTGTCTTCGCAGCCGAATCCTGATAAGAAACAGGTGCGCCATGGTCAAAAAGTTATACCTGGTGAGATGACTCAAAGAGACCATAAAGGAAACTCTTGAAACACACATGCAATCAGTGTTTCCGTGCACTAAGTCGGAAATCAGAGGTCAGGGTTCTGGTGTATGGATACGTCGGCCACCGCACCAACATTGTACTCCCAGGACTGAAAACCACACTCAATACTCTTAACACTATTGATTCACAAAAAAGAAAGATCATAGTCCTAATTTCTGCAATAGAACCGACTCCTCTGATACCAATTTGTCACAACCTGTCCTCGGGACCCGTGTCGTGACTACCCCAAGCCCGCCTTCCATAGGATAGGGGCTGGCGACTGGCACCAAAGTCATAAATCCCAATAAAATGGAAGGAATTGCCTTTAATAATTAAAAAAATACAACAGAGTACGCAGTTGGAAGTAAACACTAAGTAAATACTTTATACAAAATAAAGTGCTGAAAGGAAAGGGGCTGGAAATACAAGCCCAACAGTAAAGTACAGTACAACTGAAAAGATAGTACAACTATAGTAAATTAAAACAGAAACTACTGAGTCGTCCTCCGGAAATCACATCTGAAGGGTGGGCACAGATGGCCTCCTTATCACCTCAGGTCCGTCCGTCTGCTCTGTGTACGTCTTGCTAAGTGGACCACCTCTGGGTACTGTCTGGTCCTAGCTCGCTCTCGACCTCCGTCAACGTTGTCTGTCGTCTACATCCAACACAACAAGGTGTAGGCATAGCCCATACAGGGGTGAGTATAATGATACTCAGTAGGGATCCCAAGTAAGGGTTCACCTTCATAAACACACGATCACCCATTGATAATTCCAATGCACTATGATATTGATCAGCATAATATTTATGGGGACTCTGTGATACCAACAACTGCTTTCTAATTGACCAAAATTTATCAGACTTTTCCAACACAAGGATCATTCCCAATAGAGAAGTCTCACCCACTTCTATCCATCATAGATGCAACTAACACAGCTAACCATAAATCACCTCAAAGGGAGACATTTTAATCAAGGATTGATAACTATTGTTATATGTAAACTCCACCAATCCCAAATGGATATCCCACAAGCCTCCGAAATCCAAGAAATGTGCCCAGGGTATCCCTTACAAGGTATGATTTTCCCGCTCCATCTTTCCATCCATTTGAAGATGATATGTTTTAATATGTCTCACTTGGGACCCAATTACCTTTTGAAGCCCTTCCTAGAACTGAAAGTGTAAATGGAGATCCTTGTCTAAAACAATAGTTTTTGACACACCATAAAGCCTCACAATCTCTTTAACATACAACTAACCCAACTCATACACCTTGGTTGAGTCCCTGGTCAGAATGATGTGAGATTATTTGGCCATATGGTAAATCACTAACCAAATGTAATTATTTCCTTGGATTGTACAAGGTAATACAATGATTAAATCCATGGTGACCTCATCCCACTTTCAGGAAGGAATGAGTAGTGGATAAAGTAAACCTAAGGAATTATAGTACTTTTATTTAACCTGCTAATAGGTATAACATCTGGACACAATTTTAGCTATGTATCATCTCATACCTATCCATTAGAACTGATAATGTGTGTCATAAAACATATTGGTGGTCCTAGGATGAATAGTCCACTTGGACTTATGTCTATCCTACATCACCACTTTTTGAAAATAAAACAGAACCAAAAAAATGACCCTTAAAGTATAGAACTCTCTTAAGATTCAATGACTACTCACTGAGAACCACCCCACCATTTAGATACCTCCTAGAATGAAAAAATATCTCATCACTTGGCTTCTCTTTCTAAATAAACTCTATAAGGGAGTGCATCAACTAGATATTATCCAAGAATTCACCTCCACTGTGCTCCTTGGCTTCTAGATGCATATGGGAAAAAACCCATCAACTTCCACTCATCATTGGACTCCTTAAAAGCTTGCACCATCATTTCATGCTCAAGGAATTTGCTACCAAATTAATTTTTCTTGGGGTATAGTTGATATCAAAATCAAACCCTTAAAGGTACTCAACCCAACAATGCTACCTCAAATTCTAATCTTTCTGGGAGAAATGTTAAGACAATATCTTATGATTGGAGTAGACTAAAAACTTCTACAATAAAAGATAATGAAACCATGTCTTCAAGTCATGCATCACTTCCTATTATTACAAGTCGTGTTTTGGGTATTTATTCTTATGTGGTCAGATTTGGCGAGAACCATACACCACCACATGCTCATCCAACATCAACACACACCCAAGACCCATACCTAAGGCATCATAGTAGACCATGTATCCCTTTTCAGATTCTAAAAATTTAAAAACAAGGGTAGTGTTTAACGATCACTTAAGATCTTCAAAAGATTATGGACATTCTGATTTCTACTCAAACTTTACCTCTTTTCAGATAAGCATATTCATGGGGGAATAAAGATGAGAAAAATCCCTGAAAAAAACTTATTTTAATTATCTAAAATCCCAAAAAGCTCTTGGTCTCAAAGAAATTATTCTATTGTTCCCTTGACATCATAGATTCTATCTTCTCAGGGTCCACCAAAACCCCAAGTTCTAAAATCACATGGCCCAAAAACTTTACCTCTCTAATTCAAAAGGGACACTTGGAGAGATGACCATAGAGATGATGAAGGAACTGGGCATTCAGAGGAAGCCCAAAACAGAAGGTATTTTAAAAAAAATCTATGATCGACGTAAACTTCTCGATGTCGGTGAATAGAAGCCCAGTCTTAGTCGAGGACCACATATGAAGAGTTTTAAGTAAAAAAATAAACTGTAAAATACCTGGTTTAAATTTGAAGTTGTGCAAGACATATTCTCTTCATTGGTGCTTGCTTCTCAAATAATCCAACATCAAACACCTCTATATAATCCAAACATGCTTCAAGAAACTGTAGGAATTCTTTCCATCGAAGTCCGGGTGCTAGCGCAGAATTCCAACGAAGCCTTCTATGCTTCAATGATCACCGCATCACTTTGTTGTTGATGCCTGAGAGAGAGCTCGGTCCGAGCTTATTAGATATAGAGCATATCTCTAGAACATGGGAGAGTGGAGAGGAGAGATAATCTCCCTGAATAGTTCTTGGAAAAATCTCCTCCTCTTCTATTTATATTGTTTAATTAAAATACCGGGAAATGCCGGACTAGCCCCCAAACAATTAATCACACTATAAAAAATATTTCAACTACTATACTGAATCAAAAATATTATTCAACATTATTATCACTTTCTTGTAATATATTAAATATATTATGTGATAATAATTAATCCATTAACTCGGCTCTTACTCCCACAAATATTAATTGAACCTTGAATATATTAATATTCATTCAAATAATATTTTTTCATGTATTTAGTTAAAACGTGTAAATAAAATAAATAAATAAATTAAATGATCATTATTTTAAACTTGAATAATATGAATTTATTTATTGAATTGGTGATCGTATCTCTTTGGACAAAACCCGGACCCCAGTGGTGGGGTGCACCATGTCCAAAACACTTATTCTTCTGAATAGGGTAGATTATTGAATACGCTATTGTGTGTTACTCTCTAGGACCTTATATCGACAGTAGTAAATAGTATTCATAGACCAAGAGTAGAATCTAGAAACTCATCATGGCCCCTGAAGAGATAGGATTGTCATAGAAGTGACAACCAAACTATGAACATTCATTGTATAATATAATATCTTTGTCATTAATATATCATAAAGCATGATGTACTCATGTGTCATCGCCCTTTTCTTTCTTTATTGTTTGTTGATTTAACTATACATATTTACCCCCGACTTCCATGTCCATGGTTATACAAAGGTACTTCCATCTTTATCAACATGGCCCAAGATATATTACTTCTATAACCCAAAAGTGACAAATCCTTTCTTAACCATTCAACCAATGTCATGCCACCAATGACGCACCCAACACAAACTACCTTGCCATGACTTCATTGCCATGGTTTTCCTCTTGCGTCAAAGTACGCAATCAAATTAAATACATTGGTAATGATCTCAATTTAGGAGACCATTACACATGATCATAGATAGGAACATCCAATGACACTTGTAACATGTGGTGTTCCTATTAAAGGGACATTCCTCATGATCTCACTATTAGAGATCTCCAAGTGAGAACTTCATGAGAATAAGTCTCCATACTTATGAGACCCTATCACCTGCTATTCAAACATCTACTATGTCCAATTAGTAATATGTATCTAGACCATAGAACATATATTAAAGATTGATGTCATAGTATCTAGAGGTTCTCATTATAGCCTCGGATCTGCTATAACCTTTCGATACGAAAATTAATCTTTGGACATTACCATTTCAATAGTGGGTGCAGAAAATTCTACACTGTAATGGTAAGATGACATCATGTACAACTAAATGTATACAGGATATGGTAATCAAAATCACTGAATAGTTGGGTCTAGGGCACCCACTATTACAACACTCCCACTTGCACTGGAGCCAACTTTCTAGCCAAACTTGTTAGCTACTCACATGATGAACATCATGTTTATACTGATTAATGGATTTAGCTACTGGATCTTCCACGGTTCTGCTGTGTGGCTATTATTCTATAGTGACCTCATCTCTTAGAGTAAAACTTCTCAAGAGATGGTACCCCAAGTATATCCCTTTTTCCACTATCATAACTTAACATCTTGGCTAGTAAGAATATCATAATTTTCATTATGAAAATACTTCTCTTACCAGGTGTGATTCCAAGAACTAGAAAAAATCATTTCATTTAATAATTTCTTCTTAACTGCATTATAAGCTGCAATATACTCGGTATTTGTAGGTATGGATACCACTGGCTTATATGAGCTTGACTTGCTCATCGTCTTTATCCTAACTATGATAGTAGATCACTTTGATCTATGGAAGACTAGTTTTTATCCCTCAAAACTAGTATCCTTTATTCTCCTCTTACCAGGTACATATCTTTTGTACTTTCCTAAGTACAATTAGATAGTTCAAACTTCATCCCCCGCAGTTCTCCTGGGTATAACTGATATTTTTCTACTATAAAAAATATCATGCAAATATCAATTCTTTCTCATATCAAGGTATACGTGATTAATCCATCACTTAAGCATATAGACTTCAACTCACCATGTTTATCTCTTCCCATGTCCTAGACATTTCAACCTGAATAGATTATTCCCCTGTGACATAGGCAACATTTCATCTCTTGAATTGTTCTAACTTGTATTTTTCAATACAATGTCACTATATGTATGATTGATTAGAACCAAGACCCATATAGATATACTTTAGTATAGCATGCTCCCTAGAACTTAGGTTGCTACTTTAATTCAATCACTATAGAATAAATTTCATCTTGGTCTTAAATAAATGTAAGACCAACGTATGTTTTCCATATATTGTTGAACATTCTTTGCTTGGAAAACATTGACGCTCCCACTAACCTCTCGTAGACACATGGAAATCATTTTTTGCAAATGTATATTCTATGATCATGTTGCTTACTTTAATCCTAAACTAGATTTTAGTAACTTGTAACCTTTATTATCATTCTGTGATGTGACCATCCCTTTCTGGTTGTGTCGTAAAGACACCATCCATGATTGGTGGTCATGACATCCAATGCTAAATAACTTGATCATGGACATTAGATATGATAAGTAAAATTCTAACGAATTTAGGCATAACGACTTGGTCAAACCAGTCAAGCCTATTGGTACTATACATGTACCATCCATGTATCAACTCACTTGAATACCTACCACAGTATTCAAAATAATAAGCCCCTTTTAACTTTGATACATAGATTCCATTAATTGAATTTTAGTTGGTCTTATCAATTTTAGTTAATTTCAATATAATTATTACTTATAGGAAAGGTCACTAACCACAGTGAACATAAAAACCATCACCATGGTTTTATCCTTCGTATGCAGTGTGTGTGTCTGGAACATACTTTGTTCCACATGCGCTTGTGGAACTAGTTCTTATGCCAACTATTTGTGCATCTTGAGCATTGACTAAACACAAGTCAATATAGCTCCGACTATATCTAATAGAGATGTGTAGCCTATTATAGAATGTATTCTATCACTTGACTATAACTTTTCTATCTTAGGGATTTATGTAATATCCTAACCAATCACTAGGATAAGTACCTTAGATGCACATTTTGTTTATCATGATGCATGTTTGTTTGTATCCAAACAAACTATTTGCATCCAAACACATGTCCTTATAGCATAATGGATTTACATCATACTATGTCTCATATGATATCCATTTCTAATCATAGGTGGCATATGGTTTTGGGATATCATCGTTATTTGCAAATAATTTCATGAAATATAATGGAAGTTTCTGCAAGTTGTAACATTGATATTACTTACATCAATACTTTGATGTATAAAATGTGAGTTTAGTAATTACTCCACACTACATTTTTTTATCAATGTTAACATGTAATACTTCATCATAGATCCTACTCATTAACATAAATGTTGTGATGTGGATAAGGTAATGTGTGTTTAGGAATTACTTCATGCTATATTATCATGATCGATGATTGCGCAGTCAAGATATTCTTTGGCATGCCAGCTCAAAGCAGCTCATATCTTCTAAATATGCACTTACTTCATTTTACCATTCCTTAATAACTTAAAGGAATCATATGAAGTATATATACCTCTAGCTTATACTTTGAATAGTTCACTTTCACTTGTTAAACTATTTCCAAAAGCTTTGTGACATACCTTTATTTTAAAGGCTCCTTTGTCCAAACTAAAGACGTCGATAATACCAAAAGTATTTAGTTGTGCCAAGCCTAAATACCATAATTGGTATATTCATGATGTCCACTTTTAGTATTACTTGAAAAAGAATTATCTTGTCACAACTGGGTATAAGTCTTACATTTATATTCATTACTAATTTCCTATGATTCATGTATTACTGAACTAGTGATTGAGTTCTAAATACCAAACCAATATTCATTCCAAAACCTGAAATAATGCCTCTTTGAATCCAAGGATACATGAGATTAATGTTTGTGGCTATACTCAACAATAGTTCAACATGAATATTTCACTTGGAAATTTAATGAAGTCATGTACTTCTCATCACTGGCCTGTGTATCACCCTTTCACAGCCACTTGGAGAATACACCAGACTACCAGTAAGGTTTCTATACTTACTTGGTTACCTTATTAGAATACACATATGTCACCAACATATTGTATTTAATACCCAAGTAGTAAAACTGAAACATTACAATAGAGGGATATTCCTAAAGAAGAAGCGGGTAACTTGATTCTTTAATTCAGTTAATTGCATTTAAACATACTTTATGTTATTTTATAATATTCAATGAAAATAACCTTTTTTAATACCTCATTAATTGAAGGATGTCACGAATGTGCCTTTAGAATTACTTTCCTTTTGGCCTTTTCGCATTGTCTTTCCATTTATTCGCTATAAGAATTAAAGATGAAACTGTCTTCGATACTTGTTCATTTTATAACTTAAAACAAAACTTGAGTAAAGGGGTGAAAATGATATGAGAAAGGGATCCATTTAAAGATCATGATCGATCTTTCAATTTACACATGCTAGTGTAGCATTGCCTTATTCATATCATTGCTTCGCTTTCTCCTTTAAAACATCTCAGAGATAAGACTTTATGTTTTATCATCCATGTCTTGGTGTAGAAACTACAACTGAAACTGGACGTTGATGGAAGCATAATGACATAACTATCATATGCTTTATACATTAGTCTCATGTAAGCAATTTCACCCTTGATTCTTGAGGTAGTTTAACAATATTGGGGATATTGGAAGCTTGAGTTTCTTATATCATAATACTATGCGCAAGTGCCCATATTATTCTTGGATACTCATGCCAGTATGGACATTTACTTTTTCAAATATAATATCGCAGTTTTTAAACTTGTGGTATAATTTTCCATTTTTCTAAAAAAATAAATTTTAGCAGATTAGTACCTTTTATCTGGATTACCGGTTTAGAAATTTTGATTAAAAATAATTAATTAAATGTCTCCCACTATTTTATCGAATTCTAGGAGCCCTTTGTGCTAGAATCAGAATACTTTGTCTCTATATTATTCTATTGGAAAGGATCCTGGAACCACCCCTCATAGTCTATAAGATATGGCTATTCCACTTCTTAGAGGGTTTAAGCTAGGATTTTGGTTGGCCGACCGCTTTAAATTGCAGTTCCTTGATCTATTGAGTGAAGTCACAACTTCTAAAATCAGAACTTGATTTACTCAACACTTGCCTCTAAAATTACAATAAGCTAGATGTGGATATTTCTTTATTGCAATTTTAGTTAAGTCAACCCATCATTCTTATAAGGACTCCCCATTAGTAAGAGACATCCTTAGCTATGGCATGACTGACACCTCAAACAATCTGTTTTGTCCAAATTTGAATGACAAAAGGTTGTTATGACTTAATATATCTTTGAGTGTTTTATTATTTTTAATGTGACCAAAGAAATAATTTTCTATTTTTATAAGCACATACTATGTGATTGCACTCACAACTGACCATGCATGAAATACAAAAATATATCACGTCACATGTTCATTTTATCTTACATGATTGTTTATTATTATTCTATGTGATCATGCTCTAATTAAACATTCATAAAATAATAAACCATGAAAAATAAAAAGACACCTGATCATGATCCGGTACTAAGGGTTGATCCGTTGAGTGAATAACGGACCAACTGAGACCCTGGGGACAATACCTTTAGTCGCGTTGCTTACAACTTGAATAGAAATGTCAGCTCATCCAATGCATCCAACTCATATTTGGTGTGTTGTCGTCACTTGACGTGAAGTGTGTCATACCTCGTCTCGTCACTATACAATTGTACTTGCATTCACGCGAGGGGGTCATTGGGTATATAATACAACTCTGAGAATGAGTGTGCATGCCCTTATACATATAATGACACTTGAGACGACATGCAGATCATCTTTTTATTTAATTGAACTAATTATTACAAACTGGCATGCAATAAATAAATAATTAAATAAAATTCCCCAGACAAGCATTGGTTGGTTTAAGGCTCATGATTAGTCATATACACATTAAACTTGCATATATTAAATAAATGAGGAATAAAAATTAAACTTGCATTAAATAAATTCTAGGAATTTTAATTGAATTAAAAATGCACTCTTATTTGTAATTCAATTATCATGTCGTTCGGTCTCATTTAATTAATTTAATTTTAAAACTAGAAATTAAATTAATTAATTAATTTAATTAAAATCCAAATTAAATTAATTTCTCCCATTAAATTTTAATAACCAAAAATTAATGTTTAATTAATTTAATTATCAACTGAAATTAAATTAATTATTTTAATTAATATTTGATTAAATTAAATCACTCGGGTCCATAAAACTTTGGGCAGGGCCTGTGTGGGTCAGGACGAACTTGTACAGGCCCAATCTGGGTGGAATCGACCCCGTGCAGAGGGGTACTGGGATGGGAAAGTCTGTCTAAGCTCATCCCAAGGGAAAATCTGTCTAAGCTCATCCCAAGCTAGGCAGACCCGGTCGGGCCTATTTTGGGGAAAACCCAGTAGGTGCAGACCAAAACAAACCCAAAAACAGTACCTCACAGTGGTGCGTGCCTCAATGCAGGTTCCGGTGGAGCAGTGATTGCTATGGGGAGACCGTTAGGGTTCCCCTATGGTGGCCGAGGGAGGAGGCCGGAGAGTTCTGGTTGGGGATCTCGCTGGATGGTTGAGGGCGGTCGGCACATGGGAGGTAGGCCGGTGCGGAGGCAGTCCAGTAGGAGGTGGTGGTTGTGTTGGGTGTGGGGTTATGCTGAGGGATGAGGGGACTCACCGGGAGGTGGTTCGGGAGCGGCCGATCGGTGCACTAGAGTGGAGGCATCCCATGGTGGCTGGGATTTCGGGGTTCCAGGGTGGCCCGCGGGGTGCTAGTGAGCGCAGGAGGTCTGAGCAGGGGTAGTCGACCGAGGAGGGCCCGCCAGCTTGAACTTCCAGGCTGTTGGCTACTGGTCCGGCGTGCGCAAAGGAGGTAGGCGCCTGGTATGTGGTGGGAAGTGTGCAGCTGCAAGGGGTGGCGCTGCAGGAGGTCGCCAGACGGGGCGGTGCGCCGGATATTGTGTGGGAAGCTACTGTGGGAGTTCTCTATGAGGTTTGAGGCTGGCATGCCTGTACGGAGGCGGATGTCGAAGTGTGCCTGGTGATGGGGCGGCGTCGTGCTCCTGGTGCTCCTGGTGTGCCGGCTCTCCGCACAAGGGAGACGAACTGGGGGGCTACTCAGCCCCCAAAATCTTCTTTTTTTATTTTTTAAAACTTGACCTGCTTTGCAGGTCCTATTTTTTTTTTATTTTTCTTGACCAAAGACCTGCTTTGCACGTCACCCCCACACCCTTTTTTTTTTTTTGGTTTCTTAAATCTATACTTAGACTAGAAATTATAAAAACTTATAATAATAAAATATTATTAAAATAGAATATTATAATAATAAAATTATTATTATAATCAAACTATTATTATTATAATTAAATTATTATAATAATAATAATCATTAAGCTTCACTGGAAAATACAATTCCAGCAATCGGATGTCCACCAGTTAGGAGTTCATCTGATTTTAAAACTTCGGATGGTCGTAGATTGACCATCTGATATCAGATTCACAATCCGTCTGCGGCATTGGAGCTGTAAAGATGAACTCTTTTAAAATTAATACAAATTTAATTTATTTGGATTAAAATCAACATGCGTTCCTCTGATACCACTTGAAGGAATCGGGCATGCAATGGAAGCCCCAAATAGCTGGTATTTTAAAAAAATTCCACCAACGATTGATGTAAACTTGTCAATTTCAGTGAATAGCAGCTCAGTCTTAATAGAGGACCACACATGAATTTTTTTAAGCCTAAAAATAAACCATAAAATACCAGGTTTAAATATGAAGTCATGCATGACGTCTTCTCGTCATTGGCGATCATTTCTCAAAGAATCTGACATTGAACTCTAGATATCCCACACGTTCTTCAAGAAACTATAGGAACATAGTTCATCGAAGTACAGGTTCTAACGAGGAATTCCGACGAAGCCTTCTATGCTCCAACGATCAATATATCGCTTTGCTGGCGATGCCTAAGAGAGATCTGGATCCAAGCACATTGGATCCAGAGCGTCTCTCTATAGAACATGGGAGAGTGGAGAGGAGAGAGAATCCCCATGAATAGTGCTTGGAAAAATCCCCTCCTCTTTTATTTATAATGTTTAATTAAAATACCTGAAAATTTCAAGTCGACCCCTGAACAATTAATCACACTATAAATAATATTTTGACTACTATACCGAGTCAAAAATATTATTCAACATTATTATCACTTTCTAGTAATATAATAAATATATTACGTGATAATAATTAATCTATTAACTCAGCTCTAACTCTCGCAAATATTAATTGAACCTTGAATATATTAATATTTTTTCAAATAATATTTTTTCATGTATTTACTTAAAACTTGTATATAAAATTAACAAATAAATTCAACACTCATTATTCTAAACTCGAATAATATGAATTTATTTATTGCATTGGGGATCGTATCTATTTGGACAAAACCCAAACCCCAGTGGTGGGGTCCACCATGTCCAAAACAAAGATTCTACTGAACAGGGAAGATTCTTGAAAATGCTATTGTGTGTCACCCTCTAGGCCCTTATCTCCACAACAATAAATAGTATTCACATACCAAGAACGGGATCTAGTAACCCATTATGACCCCTGAAGAGATAAGTATTTTCACAGTAGTGACAACCAACCTATGAACACACACTGTGTAATATAATCTCTTTGTCATTAATATCTCATAATATAGGACACACTCATGTGTCATCACCCTTTTATTGCTTTATTGTTTTTCGATTTAACTGGATGGATTTACCCTAGACATACATGGCCATGGTATTAAAAAGGTACTTCCATCCTTATAAACATGGTCTGAGATATATTACTTCCATCACCTGGAAGCGACGAATCCTTTCTTGACCATTAAACCAATGTCATGCCACCAATGATGCACCCAACACAAACTACCTTGCCACGACTTCATTTCCATGGTTTTCATCTTGTTTCAAAGTACAAAATCAAATGACATATATTGGTAATGATCTCAAGTCAGGAGACTGTTACACAAGATTATAGATAGGAACATCCAATAACACCTAAAACATGTGGTGTTCTTATTGGCGGGTCAGTCCTCATGATCTCACTACTAGAGATCACCAAGTGCGAAACTCATGAGAATATGTCTCAATGCTTATGAGCCCCCAAAACGTGATAGTCAAACATTTAATGTGTCCAATCAGTAAGATGTATCTAGACCATAGAACATATATTTAAGATTAATGTCATAGTATCTAGAGGTTCTCATTATAGCCTAGGATTTGCTATAAGCTTTCAATGTGACAATTAATCTTTGGAAATTATCATTTCAATAGTGGATGCAAAAAATTCTACACTATAGTGGTAAGATGAAATCAGGTATAGCTAACTGTATACACGGTATGATAATCAAAAGAACTTAATAGTTGTGTCTAGGGAACCCACTATTTTAATATACGATGACCTCAAAGAGTTCCTAGCTTAATCTTCAATTGTTGCTCATGCTTTTCCTCAGTCCCATAATAGACGAGGATATCATCCACAAACACAATAATGAAAGAGTCAAGGTGCTGATAGAATACCCTATTCATAAGCACCATGAATACCATTGAATCATTTGTGAACCTAAAATGTAACATCCCGAGTATTTGGATTGGGTCAAAAACCTCTCTCATTTTGAATGTTTGGAATTAGTGGGTATGCCAATTTCATTTTCAATCTTCAGAACTCAAATATGAGTTTTCCATCGACCCAATTTCTTTTTTTTTTGATGGGTTTATAGATTTACTGAAAGCCTAAGGTTTTTGGAAGGGTTTCGGGTGCATCGAAGGCCCAAATTCCAAGTTTGGGGAGTTGCAAGCTGATGCGCACAGTTTTGGGTAAACCATGTGACCTCTATGTTCAAACCATGGAACCCAATTTTGTTTTACCACACGGTTTTTCATACTATACGGGTTGGGGTGCACAACCGTACAAGTATTTCTATAGTTCTTATAGAGGTATTTGGCATGGTTTTTTCATGGTTATCCAGATTGTATGCAATCCGCATGGGTAGGCCACGTAAGAAGTACCTTAACACTGTAGAATGTTCTTTCTGTGGATGGTTTGGAAAACCAAGTGAGCTAACTGTGTGAGTTCTATATTTATAGTAGAATTTGTTGCATGGTTTTAGCATGGTTTGGAAAACTGTGTGAGCTTACCGTGTGACTCATTAAAGAGGTGAAATGACTATTTCCCCCTCCATATTTTTTCTTTTCTTCCTTCTTTTTTTCTTCTTGGTCATGTGTAGAGTAATGGGGGTTTCCACCTTTCTTCATCTACTAGGTATTGATCCCTCTCATTTTTACGAGCTCCATTTTCATCTCTATTGGGTGTGTTGAATCCATATCGATAAGGTTCTCCTCACCCTTGACTCTTTTCTTCTTTGATCTTGCCTCACAGGCCACTAAATTAGTTTGAGTCATTTTACACTATTTTTAGGACATTTGATGGAAATGTTGATTTCATCAAAATAGGATGAAGTTAAAGGCTAAGACTAGAAATTCCTACATCTATGACTCTAAGTTAGGTGGTGTATACTTTTCTTTAAGATTTCAGGAGTGTTCGGGGGTGGATTTTAGCGCATCGAGGTGTAAACTGAGAGAGGCCCTGTAATTTAATTGGTTGATTTTAATTAATTCATTGGACCTTATGGGATGCTATTAAGAATTCCCAAACCACTTTTAATTGTATGAGGTCAGGTTAGAGGTCATAGAACACCTGGGTGGTTGGGTTGGGAGTGTTTGTTTAATTAAATTGAATTATTTTTTTAGTTAAATTGCTTATTTAAAGTGAATTTAATTATATGTGTGTGTGTGTGAAATATTTGAACTGCATGAGAGGTGATTCATGTGATCATGATGGGCTCGTCCCAATAGTTTAAGTGGAATATCCATTGGGATTGAGGTGATGTTGGTCATCTGGTTGGTCTTGGCCTGGGTTACTTGGGTGATGTTGTTGCGCAAAAATCCCTTAAGGTGACATTGAATCATTTTTTGGTTGATTGTGTTTTTTGAAAAAATGGGTTTCCATGGTATGTTGTGGAGTCTAGAGATATTATTGACATGTTGTGTTCCAAATATCCAAGATTAAGAAATGGATGCCCTAGAAGTGGTACAGAGAAGATCATACACAAGGTGACGTCGTTCCCGATTGTTTTCCAAAATTTTGGGGTCCAAAATTTGGAGTTTGGATTTCATTGTGAAAGTTTATTTTCTTGAAGGCCATATGAAAATATGGTAAAGTCATGAATTTTGCGAATATGGTCTTTATAAAGAGTGTTTTTTGAAGGATCAAAGAATTCTGACAGTGATCTTTGTGATTACGACTTGCATTATGAAAAGTGGATTTCCATGAAGGCCTAGAAAAAATATGGAAAAGCATGAATTTCAAAAAGGCTGGGTTTTTATGAAGAGTGGTTCTCGAAGGCGTGAAGGTTTGTGATGGAAAGATCTATGATTATGACTTGCATCACAAAAAGTGGATTTTCTTGAAGGCCTTATGAAAATATGTATAAGGCATGAGTTTCGTGAATATTAGGTTTGCAAAGAGTGGTTCACAAAGATGAAAAGGTTTTTTACGATGATCTTCATGGCTATGACATGAATCGTGAAACTAGATATGCTGTAGGAATGAGTGAAGAGCTTGAAATTCCATGTGATGTTGAAACCACAGATAATGAATAAATTTCAAGAAGGAAAACAGATGAAGTTGTCCATGAAATAAATAGATTGGATCGGAAACTAGATGAAGAAATTAAATATAAAGATATTCAGATCTAGGCACTAGAAATTGAGTTAACAAGAAAAAAGGATTAAATCAAAGGCTTATTGATGTGGATACTAATCTAAGTGTGAAGAATGATTCCCAAGATGAAGAACTACAAAAGATATCTACAAAGATAGAAAACACAAAATTTGATGAAAATGGAGAGGATCTGAAGTCATATGAAATTCAGAATATGAAATCCAGAAATGGTGATCTTACTAAATATATTTATGAACTAGTTTAGGATAACTAAAGAATAAAACAAGAGAATGCATGTTATTCTGATTTTGTTAATCAATAAAAAATTAAAATAAAGAAGCAATGTGACATGATAGATAATGTCACATGTGAATTGGAAGATGAGATCAGTAGAGGGAAGAATATCAATAGGGAACTTAATGATAAAATTGAATCAAGGTATGTGAAGATTCAAAAATTGGGAGAAGAGCTTGAATTAGTAAAGAAGGAAGTGGAGAAATTCAATGCTAACAGAAATATTAAAATAAAGGATGCCTTGCACTTACTATTTGATTATCCTTTGGTAAGTGATGATCAAATGAAAAGAAATATGCCATTTATTAAGAGAAATAAGAAAATATTTTCTCATCTCAAAGGCGATAAAGTTTGGGAAAATCTAGTATTTGATATGATGATCCCCCTCCCATTCATGATAGGAAGAGAGCTATAAAAAGTTAGAGATATAAGAAAAATCGGGTAGGTGCTGGAGAAAGACCTAAAAAGGATTTTATAGGATGTAATGACAACATGTGTTATTTCTGTAGAATTCATGGTCATAACTTAAGCTTTTTTTTGAGGTGTTGGAATATATTTCATGCTATGAAGACATAAATATTTCTAAATATGAGAATAATAAGAAGCATCATGAGAAATATAAAGTAAGAGTCTCTCAGAAAAAAGTATCCATGAATTGATTCTTTTGTGGAAGAATGGGGCACACCATGAGTATGTGTCATGAATCCGAGGAGCTCAATTTCAGAAGAAAATCTCAAGATGTATAGATATCTCAACCGAGAAATTTTGACACCGGTTATGTTTTTAATGGGAGATGTTTTATATGTTCTACACATGGGAATTTGGAAATATATTGTTGCAAGAAGAAATTAGGAATAGAAAAGGAACTCAAAAAGAGATCCCCAACTCCAATGCTTAATAACGAGAAATCCTACATGGGAAGACAAAGTGGTAAATTTAAAAATACTTTTACAACCTCAGGGTAAACACAAGGATCTCAAAAAAAGGAGTTTCATTCAACTCCTCTACTAAACTCACAATCACTCTCGTGGAAATAATGTGAAAAACCCACGAATAAAAAGGGAGGGGGAACTTTATTTTTGAGTAAGAAGAATGTATGTTTAGTGGATGACCTGGCACCAGCACGAAATAGTGTGGAGACTTAGTTAACTGATAAAAGAAAAATGAATAAATAAGGTCTCAATAAATTCATGTTTCATGCCACAAGGATATAAGTGAAGGCATAGGAAAGATCCCTCTAATGGTAGAATAAGAAAGAGAATATGGCCATGGAGAGATTCCTACTAAGATAAAGAATCACAATAAATGGAATTTCGGTGGAACATCAAAGAAAGAAATGTTTACTAGTGGTTTTAAACCCCAAATTGTGAAAAAGACCAAGCCTACAGAATCTACATATCAAAAAAAGACTCAACATGTGGGTAAATAATTCTTATTCATATGGATAGAATAGTTTAAGTTGGCTAGGTTGTTGGAACAAGAAAAAAAACATTACAGTGCTTTGCAAGAAAGTATCAAAGGGTGATCAATTAGGATCTACCACAATCCTCTTCTTAAGTATTCCATAGTTTCCCCTCTCCTGATGTGTTTAAATTCTATTAACTGATGTTCATTTTTTTTCAGGTTTTGGGGAGATACAATCCAATGGGAAGTTTCATCAAAAGATGCAATGTGGAGATGTAATGTTCTTTGGAATGTCAGCTGATTCAAATAAGTGTCCATAATTTAAGAATAAAGGAATTAATTAAGAACAATAGACATTGATTTCATTATTAAATTTATCTCTTGTTTCCTACATAGAGTTCGGACTCATTAGGCTTAGTGGTTTTGTTGATGGCTCAATGAAAAGTTCCACATGAGAAAAAATTATGCAGGATAAGAAGATTGTTTGTGGGTCTAAATAGTTGTCCCAATAATAGGAATAGTTTCACATCATAGGAGGTTTATTCTATCACCTAATCATATTAAGGATATCAAAGGGATATAAAGGATGAAATTTTATGTTTTATGACATCAAGAAGATCAATTGGGGGAGAAACAACAAAACTCATGTAGTCTATAATTATAAATTTTTTTTCTAATAATATGGTATTAGCTAACTATTTTTAGGATACTAAGAAGCTATGATATAATATTTACAATGATTCAATAAGAGTCTAGTAAAGTTGTTGAAAGCAATGATGTTACTATAGTATAGAATGATAAGAAACATCAACAACACAGTGAACAGTTTTTTTTATGATAGTTAAAATGAGGTTTTGAGAAGATTTGGAAAGGATAATTCCAAGGATATGAAGACTCCATTGGTTAACCAGATGAAACTGTCATGGGGTGATGAAGGAAAAATAGTTAATGTCATAGAATACAGGTATATCATTGGAATTCTGTTGTACATAATAGCGACATGACCGGATATGGCTTTTGCCATATGTCAAGCAGCGCAATATCAAAGTAATCCCAAATAAATCCACATGATTTCAGTGAAAATAATAATTTAGTATATCAAGGGAACTATGGATTTTGTTTGATATATAATGAAAAATCTCATCTAGAGTTATTGAGATATATAGATTCAGATTGGGACAGATTAGCTGATGATAGAAAATCAATGTTAGGTGGTGCATTCTATCTTGGAGGAGTATGTATTTATTGGCTAATAAAGAAACAATATTTCATTTCCTTGAGCACTATAGAATATTTGTATATTGTGTCCACTCAATCATGCATATATTTGGTGTGGATAAATTAGTAGCATGGTGACATGGAACATTATGTGAAGTCTCTGATCGAAATCCATTCTGAAAAAGCACAAATCAAGGGCTTGTGAAGAAGGAAAAAGCACATTGAAATCAAGTATCATTTTATCAAGGAGATGGTGGATCAAGGGCTTGTGAATTTGAAGTATGTTCCTATAAAAGAATAGGATGCATACATTCTGACAAAGGTCATACCCAAAGAAGTGTTTAAGAGGCATCGATTGGATCTGGGAATTCCACCAACTCCTCGCACTTGAAAAAGTGTGGATGTGGAACCCCCTCTCCTCAAGGTATAGTGTTTTCCCCATAATATATTGATATTTGTTCTTTACCCTATTTTAGACCTCAAATGAGTATCCTTCGGATTTGTTGATAAAGTGCGGAAAATTATGGCTATTACAAGGGAGAATTTGTTTTGTCAAGACTCAAGGAGAAGCTGACGAGTGGAGCAGTGAGATAGGGGGAGCATTAAATTTGACAATGATAAAGGGGATTTATCAAAGTATATATATCATTATAGATGGAGTTCGTGATAAAATCAGTTGAGAAGTTTTGAAATGAAGTGATTCATTGATGAACATTTCATAATACTCTTGTTTCTTATGATGATCATGGATCATGTGGGATTAGAGTATGTGTGTAATAAATCATTGATCACTTCCAAAATCGCATGAATTTAATATTGTTATAATATGGAAGAAACTTAAATAGAGTATCAAAATGTGAAGAGTTGTCAACAAACCCAAAGGGGGAGATTGTTGGGAAAAAATCCCTCAAGGTGACATTGAAACATTTTTGGGTTGATTGTGTTTGTTGAAAAAGTGGGTTTCCATGGTATGTTGTGGAGTCCAGAGATACTGCTGACTTGGTGTGTTGACAAATATCCAAGATGAATTAATGGATTCCATGGAAGTGGTATAGAAAAGATCGTACACAAGGAGATGATATTCCCCAGTGTTTGCCAACTTTTTGGGGTCTAAAATTTGGAGTTTGGATTTCATCCTGAAAGTATATTTTCTTGAAGGTTGTATGAAAATATGGTAAAGAAATTAATTTCATGAATATGGGATTCATGAATAGTGTTTCACGAAGTATCAAAGAATTCTAATGGTGATCTCCATGATTACGACTTGCATCATGAAAAGTGGATTTTTGTGAAGGCCTAGAAAAAATATGACAAAGGTATGAATTTCATGAAGACTGGGTTTTCACGAAGGTTGGTTTTCAAAGGTGTGAATTTTTGTAATGAAAATATCTGCAATTACAACTTTTGTCATTAAAAGTGGATTTCCTTTAAGGCCTTATGAAAATATTACTAAGTCATGAGTTTTACGTAGATTGGGTTCACGAAGAGTGGTTCGTGAAGTTGCAATGGTTTTTTACGGTGATCTCTACTGTTACAATAGGAATCGCAAACACTATGAATGATTTGATGGAAAGCTCTATGATTACAAAAATCATCAAAATTGGGAAATTTTCTATGGAGATTTGAAAAACAAGGAGCACCATGAAGGAAATTAGAGGTCTTTACAAAATAGTGATGACATGGCCTCGAAGCTTCTGGAATCAGTGGAAACACCTATAAATAGGATTATACCCTATTTAGAGAAGTAGTGATACTTAATAGAGATATTAAGGCTCTAGAATCATGAAGGTGGTTTATGAAGGTGGTATGTGAAGAAGTTCGCGAAGGATATAAGCCAACTGAATATTTAGAGCGTCACGAAAGTTTTTCACAAAGATATCTCATGCCAAGAAATTCACAAAGGCTATAATCCAACCGAATGTTCTGAGCTTTTTGAAAGTAATAAAATTTTCGAAGTATAAGTAAGCTTCATGAAAGGAAGGTTTTTTGAGCTTCACAAAGGATCTCTGTGAAGAGCTCCGGGAAAGAGCTTCCTGAAGAGCTCTATGAAGGAGCTTCATGAAAGAGACAAGTCCACAAAGGCAGTGAGCATTACGAAAAGTGTTTAAAAGTACTTTCCTAGTAAATTTGTGGTAAATTGGTATTCATAAAGTGGGTTAAATTAGTAATTCAATAGAGAAAATAAATACAGTGGAGGATGAATTCATTAGAGATAATGAAGGGACCTAAAAGTGAATAAAATATGTGTGGATCCCTTTCAAGAGTGGTGAGCAAAGCAAGAAGAAGATGGTGATCCTTTCCACCAGCAGTGAGCCAAAGAAAAATACATAGGGAGTAAAACTTGGGAATGAAGTGAGTAAACCCTAAACCTTGTAAAGATAGTGAACCTGGGTATAGATGAGATCTATCCCAAACTGTCATTATTGGAAGTGATCCTTAGTGAATTTGGTAAAATTCGCACATCATTATTGTATGCTCCTTGGATGTAGCCCAATGAGGGTGAACCAAGTAAAAATAATTGGTTCCTTGTGATTACATTCCTTTATTACATTAAAATCATCATCATTCAATAAATAAGGAAATAATAGGTTCAACTTTAACACTTAAGTACAAAAAAAGCGAACCTTATAATAAAGAGGTAAATATCCAGTGGGGTAAGAATAATTTTGAAAAGAATATCCATACCCTGATTCACCCCCCCTCAGGGTATCTAGGCCCCTTTTGGACCTAATAGATATGATCAATGGTTGGGAATCATGGACATTGGTTTGAGGCGGTAAGGCCTCCAGGTTGCGGGCATGGACTAGGATATTGGGATAGCATAGCCATCAGATTTGAGCGACATGGTCATAGGAGGGTGAGGTGGAAGTTTCTGTGTCTTAGGTAATATTTTGGTGATTCCAATCACACGATATGGAAAAAAGTTCCATTTAGAGTTGTGTGCACATAGGTTGACTCTATGATGTTGTGGTTTTGACCACTCTGGTGGGTAGAGTTCCCTAGTAGTGCGACTTAGGTAATTATATTGGGGGTTCTTTTCATGGAAATCCATTGAGAAGGTGAGGAGCCTTTGTATGTTAGTGTTGAGGATATATTTTAAAGTATGAGTCATGATGTGGTTGAGGCCCTTGTTCCAGGATCATTTTGGAGGATGAACATTTTCGTTCCTCAGGATGTCATATTTTGAGCTGAAAGTGATTTTACTTTGAGGATAAAAATCGTTTTTCCTCTGGATGTCAGGATTCATGCTAATGGGTGATTTTGAGCAGAGGTTCAGAGGGACCAAAAATGTATTTATGTGGGCATGCCTTTAGGACTTCAATGACATGTTTTGTCTTGAGGTGTCGGGTGACATTAGTGGTGGAACTCGATGGTTTACCTGGGAATTTTGACATTAGGGGATGCCTTGGGCCTCAGGCTAAGGATCATTTCTACTACGGTATTCCGGTGATGTCCAATGTAGGTGATAGCTTCCTAGAGGATTTTGAGCACCAATTAAGTGTGTGTTTGTTTTTATACATGTGATGCTATTTTATTTATTTATTTTTCATACCTGCTAAATCTCAAATGTAAGGTATGCACACATGGGTGGTACTCTACTAAGACTCATTCTCATACCTTACAAGGTCCCTTTGAGATGCATGTAGACTTTATTATTTTACATTCAGGTAAGGATTTATGCTCAGGTGTAACTCCCTGATCCCAGTTACCCAAAGTCGGTGTATTATTACATAACATTGGAATTATACAAGGAATCATGTCCTGAAAGACCAATCAGTTTAGTAGCCTGGGAAGTACTACATACATTCATAATTTTTACATTACATCATGAAATAAAAGAATCAACAACATTTTGTCCCCATTGACCACACTTATATCATTATCCTATCTATGTAGTTCAACCATAAAATATTTCTTCACATCTTGGGAAAAATAAAACATAGAAAGGGATGACCACAGATGCTCAATAAGGATAACAATATAGCAGAAAATTTCATAATTAAGCATAAACATCTAACGCAATGTATAAGACTAAAACAAAAGCCTTTTAAACTTAAACTTCAACATAATATGTCAAAGGTAAGATTAAATAATGTCATTTACTTATTCACATGGATATTCTACTAGTCAAATAATCACATGCAATATCAATAGCCACTTTCATAATGATGGAATGCATAATGCCAGACTTCATAACCACATAGTCAAGGCCTTGTGCCAAGACTACAAATAAGATTCTGTCAAGGCCTTGTTCCAAGACACTAGTTTGTCACATGAGACCTACTGATGCATCAAGGATCTATAGCGGGCTCCACCCGTCACTTACTAAGTCCAATGCATTACTCATATGAAATGGTTTAAACATAACATAAGCATTCGTATTAAAACTAGCATACGAAATGTCAATACTTTATCCATAAACCATGAATGGTGTAAAAATAACACATACATAGTCAAACATATCACAAAAACTTCAATACAATATGGAAGATTTTTATCATAATAAATCAACTTCAAACAAGCTTAAAATCCATCAAAGGATGTTGACATGGATGAAATCAAAACTTTTGGTAGAGAAATATCTCTTTCTATTTTGAAATCATTTAAAAGTCATATAATTATAAAAAAACATTTATTTTGAAAATATTTTTATAAGATTGTATGGGAATCTTCAACGATGTTATAGCAGCAACAAATAGCTTCACCCACCGTATAAGTTAAAAAAAGACATTCTTACCTTAATTTTGTCGAGAAGGTCATAAAGTACCTTGTTTGGAAAACAACAGAAAGATTCCTTTCAAAACATATGTGGTCAAATAAGGGTATAAATGACTTTAACTCATAGTATATTAAATATTAAAAATGTTTTGTATTAAATTTTTATGAAAACACGAATGTGGATGATAAAGAGGTCCCAGTAGATACTTAAGTATTAACAACCTCGGATAAGTAAAGATATTGTAGAATTAACACTTACCTTGTTCTATTCCTTAGTCGATGGTATTTTAACCTGCTATATAATAGTTAAAACATTTTTATTAAATTATACAATAATCATATACATAAATATGATATCATATATGATCTTATAATATTGCTTTGTTAATAATATTTTAGTAGTATCATCGTTTCGGGTATTAACTGATTCGTTTTCCTTTATATGCTTGGTTACGTAAGTCATGTTTGTTATGGATAGGATGTATTTTATTCATAAACAGAATTATATTATGATCATAAAAATTATTTTTAATCATAAAATGAAAATTTTTCTTGAATGATTCTGATGGGGAATGAATCTCATCACGTTCGTGGAGACGGTAATCCGTACATACGCATGAGCGACAATATCATTATATTGATGGTGAAATCATATGTAATTAGATGGTATATCATATATACATAATCATTAAAATTTTATATTTATTATTTACATCAGTTATACTCATTATTATACCCATCCAAATAATTAAGTGTTTGAATAACAAACTACACCACGATGTGGAGACGGTAAGTCGTACGTACGCACGTATGGTGACTTTGTCATTCATATGATGGATAGAATAATGAATATGGTTGTACCATTTTTATAATAACATCACAATATATAAAAGATAAAGAAGTTATTATTTTATGTTGGAAACAACAAATAACGAGGAAGTGGAAGAAGAAAAGAACTTGAAAGAGGTGATGAAATATTTACCTCTTCTTAGGGTTCTTCCTTTTGATTTGATCAAAATGGATCCTTAGGTTTGCATTATGACCAAAGGAAGGCCTATAGGATGACGGGATGAAATTTTGGAGGGTATTTGGGTAGGGGTTGGCCGATCCAAATGTATTTTGTGGGGTGAAATTAAGATAAGGGGAAGTACCCTTTTATAAAAGAGGTGATGGTCACTTTAGGAAAAGCTAGAAATATTATTTTTTAATAAAATAATTTTCGGTTTATAATGGTTAAAAAATTATTTATTTAGAGGATAAGGTGGTTATGGGTATAAAACATCTCAACCAATAGGTTTTGGATAGGTTTAGGTCACCATATTAACCTTATCTTTTAGATTTAACTCTTAGTTAAATATTTTGATATTTACCATGTCTCTTTGTATTTTTATATTATATGGTTAATAAACTAACTATAACAAGCCAAGAGAACCCCATGTGGTTCATTATTAATATATATAACCTTATATAAGTCCTTTTTTTGATCCTTAGATTTTTAGGAATATTATATCAATTAATAATATAGTATTTGTTTTAAAAACTCAATTATGTCAATTTTGACACTATTTAGTATTTGATTTTTTTGAAATCCATAAATACTTTATCACTTAGAATAAATTTATTTAATCAACTCTAAAATGTCATATTAACCTATAAAATTATTGTAATTTATTATAAGTCTCAATTTATATTTATTTGGTTATTTATAATATCAATTATTTTAATTTTTCATTATTAAGGTAATTATTTCATCATCATTATGTCATAAATAAATTAAATTATTTAATGTAAAATATTATAAATAAAATATCATTATGTCGGAAATATTTTTATATTTATAATAAATATTTATAGTTTAATTTATATTGTGTGTAACCCTATATTAAAAATAGTTTAGTTATTAATCTTTGAATTTAACTCTTTTAACTCTTCTTTAAATAAAATAATAATAAATGTCCTAATCTAATACAAGTGGACCAAAAGGATCATATTTTATTCCTAAGGTTGTTTTTGGTCGAATTAAACTTATCCACTATAATTAGTACATGTATTAGGGTCATTATAATATCATTTTTACCCTTAATTACCCAATTTACTTTTAACCGTGGTAATTAAAAGTCAAAAGTTACTATTAACCAAAAATTATTTTCATATTATTGAACTAAATTTTACTTACTGATGTCAACTATGTCTCTCAGATTTTTGAAATTCAACTCATGGAAGTGGTAAAATTAAGTTTTATGCAAATTTGTAAATACTCCTAGACGGTGGGTAAAAGACGGTAAAAAGTTGAATAAAATTTTATACATCTGAACTTATTATAAAATGACTCCAATGAATTAAATTGAACATATATAGGTATTATGTATCTATTTTTACCTAAAATAAATTAAAATAATATTACTAATTATTTAAATAAAAATTCAGTTTTAAACAATAACGCAGTGCTTTTCACTATTCATCAAAAATTGAAAGTTTTCAGAAAAATACCAAAAATTCACCCTAAGCTAATTTAAATATTATGAATTCAAAAATGAAGTCCATTTTGAAAAATAAAATTTATAGAATTTCAAAAAGTACATATTAATATTCCTAAAAGCTAGTTTGATTGTTCGTGGTGTGTTAAAACTCCAAGTTACTTACAATGCAAGCTACTGCATTATTCAAAGGGAAATATACCATAGAAGCTTGGGGTGACACATTATCCCCTCCTTAAAATAATTTCGTCCTCTAAATTTCTAGAATATCACTACATAAAAAGATTCAGGTGTTTCTTTATCATAAGTTCCTTGAGTTCCCACATTACCTCTTCCATCTTATGGTTTCTCCATAGAACTTTTACCAGACGAGTCATCCGGTTTCTCAGCACTTGTTGTATGGTATCAAGAATCTTGATAGGATCTTCACAATAAGATAGATCAGGTTCCAATTCAATTTCTTCATAGGTGAGTACATGCATTGGGTTAGACATGTATTTTATCAACACTGATACGTGGAACACATCATGAACTTTGAAGAGACTTGGTAGTATTGTCAAACAGTAAGCTACAACCCCAATTAATTCTAGAATTTCGAAAGGTCTGATGTACCTGGGACTCAATTTACCATTCTTACAGAATTGTATAACACCCTTCCATGGATATACCTTCAAGAAACTTGAAATTCCAAATCCTTACTCCGATTATCGGCATAGATCTTTTTCCTACTTTGAGTTACTTCGATGTGGGTTTTCATAACCTTCACCTTTTCTATTGTTTCCTCAACAAGTTCTGGGCCTACGAGTTTTCTTTCACCAACATCATCCCAAAAATTTGGTGTACGACATCTCTTTCCATATAACGCTTCATATGGTTCCATCTGAATACTTTAATGGAAGCTATTGTTGTAGGAAAATTCTACCAGAGGTAAATATTGATCCCACATATGTTGAAAGTCAAGTGAGTAAGATAAAAACATGTCTTCTAAGGTTTGAATAGTCTGTTCTGATTGTCCATCGGTTTGAGGGTGGTAGGCAGTACTCAAACGAAGTTCAGTATCCAAGGCCTTCTGAATACTTTTCCAAAATCTTGATGTAAAATGGGGATCACGATCAGAAACAATCGATAGGGGTACACCATGGAGTCTTAATACATCATTAATATATAGTATTGATAGACATTCAAGTGGTAAATCCTATCTTATAGAAAGAAAATGTTCTAACTTGGTAAGATGATCAACAATGACCCATATTACATCATTCCTTCCAATAGACTTTGGTATCCCCATGACAAATTCTATCATAATATTATCTAATTTCCACTCAGGTATGGGAAGATGTTGCATGACTCCTCCAGGATGTTTCCTTTCAGCTTTTACTTGTTGAAAAACCATACATCTTGACACAAAATCAGAAATCTCCCCTTTCATGTTATCCCACCAAATATGTTCCTTCAAATATCTATACATCTTGGTGATCCCAAGGTTTATAGAGAAATTAGAGCTATGAGCATCATCCAACAATTCCCTTTTTAGATCAGGTATGTTAGGAACACAAAGTCTCTTCCCAAATTTCAAAAATTCCATCTTCATATATGAAGTCCCTCAATCTCCCATCATTCATAGCTTTAATCTTCTTTTGAAACTCCTCATCATCATTCTGAGAACTCTTTATCCTTTCTAGTAAAAATGGTTTGGGAACCATTTGAAAAAGTATTGATGTTTCAACTTCCACGGTTATTCCCATATCCATCTTTACTAGATCCATGAAAATAGGATCCATTTCAACTCTCATCTTGTTCAAAACTCCATAATCCTCTCTACTCAAAGAATCTTCCACCTTATTTTCCTTCCCCGGGTGGTAGTGTATAGTGAAATCATAATCCTCGCGTAGTTCAATCCATCTCCTTTGCATCATGTTGAGTTCTTTCTGTGAGAAAATATACTTCAAACTTTTGTGATCAGTATAAATCTCACATTTTTCACCATATATATAGTGTCTCCATATCTTCGGAGAAAATATTACAGCTGATAACTCAAGATCATGAGTAGGATAGTTTTTCTCATGAATTTTTAGCTGTCGTGATGCATAGGCAATAACTCTATCATTTTACATAAGGACACAACCAAGTCCTTTCATTGAAGCATCACTATAAATAACAAACCCACCATTCCCTGATAGTAGAGTCAAGATAGAATCATTGACTAATCTTCTCTTCAGTTCTTCAAAACATTCTTCACACTCCTTTTTTAAACAAATTTAACCCCTTTACGTGTGATCTTGATTAATAGGTTAGCCAACCGGGCAAAATTCTGGACGAAATGTCGATAATAACCTGCTAAACCAATAAAACGGCATACCTCAGTTATACTCGTTGATGCTGGCCATTCATGGATTGCCTTGGTCTTTAAAGGATCAACAGATATTTCATCCTTAGAGAAAATATGGCCAAGAAAAGAAATCTCTTGAAGTAAGAATTCACACTTGCTAAACTTCCCATATTATTCATTTCTTCTGAGGGTTTTCAGAATAGTGCACAAGTGATTTTCATAATCTTTGTATATTTTTGAGTATACCAAGATATAATCAATAAATACCACTACAAATTCATCAAGATGTTCGTTGAAAACACTATTCATTAGATCCATTAAGATAGAGGGTGCATTAGTCAATATAAAAGGAATTATTATAAACTCATAATGCTCATACCTAGTTCGAAATTCTATTTTTGGAATGTATTCCTTCTTCACACACAACTGGTGATATCCAAATCTATGGTCAATCTTTGAAAAATATTGTGCTCCATGAAGTTGGTCAAATAAATCATCAATGTGAGGTAGGGGATACTTGTTCTTTATTGTTATAGCATTGATATCCCTGTATTCAATGCACAACCTCATAGATCTGTCTTTCTTCTTAATAAAAAGGACAGGGGCTCCCCATGGAGAAACACTAGGGTGAATAAATCCATTATTACTCAATTACTCTAGTTGTTTATTTAGTTCCACTAATTTCACAGTGTCTATTCTAGAAGGGGCCTTCGATATGGGCCTTGAACTAGGAATTAAATCAATGGAAAACTCAATTTCTCATTCTGGAGGATGTCTAGGTAAATCCTCTAGAAACACATCAACATATTCTTGAACAATAAGTACATCCTCTATTAAAACATTATTTTCCTCACCCATAATTATTTTATTCTCATCCTCCCCAATAATTGAATTTAGTAGAGCTGTTGGGGGTGGATATAGATAAGAATAAGGTGGTGATGTTTATGC